>JAWXYG010000023.1:0-1200000 GCA_034222035.1 Acacia crassicarpa | reverse complement strand
GATGAAGAAAGAGGGAGTTTTTTTTTTATTTTTTTTTTTATTTTAATGTAAGGGGTATTTTGGACATTTTAAATGTTATATTTAATTTTAATTTTTTTAAAATTATCATTTTTCATCTTAATTTTCATGTCTACCAAACAGAACATCCTTTTAAAGTTCCCTCTCAATCTTCCTTTCCATTCCTTTCCTTCCTCTAAATTCATTTCCTTCCTTAAATCTTCCTCGTAACAAATGGGGCCTAAGTCAAATTTCATCTTTTTGCATCCATTTCTCTTTGCTTGATTGATGGATAATTTTTGGCGTTGAATTGGAGGTTTGTCTCTTTTCCTTCCCTATTTATGCAATCAATTTCCCTCCAATAAAAATTGAATTCAGAGTTCAAATTCTCTGAAATTCCTGATACTTATTAGAAATCAGGGATCCTTCTGTACTTAATTTCATGGATGCTACAAATTAAAATTTTCCTTTCTTTAAACCTTCAGCATCAATTGATATATTCTCTTTCAAGAGTGCAGGCTGATTCAAAGGTTCTAAATGATTAGGCTGATATACATACGTCTAGAAAGATGGCCAACTTAGGAGTTTTAGACACTTATATATGCCTGATCCAGATATATCTTGATACATAACTGTTAAAATTGGTAATTATCCTTGGTCCATATATGTTAAATAAATCTTTTTATTGGTTTGATACAGGGGATGATGATACTAATGGTCATATCGACAACATGTGCTGTTTTGCAAGGCCTGGTGTGGTTCTTCTGTCTTGGATTGATGATGAAACTGATCCGCAGTATGAAAGATCTGTAGAGGCATATTCTTTGCTTTCAAGTGAAACCGATGCCAATGGTAGGAAATTTGAAATAATTAAACTCCATGTACCTGGCCCACTCCATATGACAAAGGAAGAGGCTGCTGGGGTCGTTCAGGCAAGTATCCAGGTTTTCATATCTTGCTTTTTTATTGAAAGTCTTCTTTGATCACAACTCAACTCAAATGAAAAAGGAAATGTTTATCTGTATTATTTAATTTCGTTCAGCACTTATAGACATAATTGCTCAAGTTCATTTACCGACCCCTATTACCTGTGTAGTGTAGCTTTATTGATTCAGTGTACGGATTGCTTCCGTATAATTAGCAGTTATAATTTGATGCTATTCTTATGCATCTGACAATCTGATTTTCCTATATTTTGGTTAGTTCTGACATTAGAATGTCCTGTATCTTGGTTGTTTCAATGTTGATTTCAAAGACGCTACTAATTTAATATATTGGGATGGTAAGTTGCGATTTGCAAGATCTACAGACTTTCAGAATTGAGCTTGCTTAGAATTTTGAATTTTCTGCGTCTATCTTACTCATGAATAGAAGTTTTGATTAGCATGTGTTCTGCATAATGTCATATCTGTTGATTAGGCAGTATTGTTATGGAATTTGTCTCTGCATATGAGGAAAGCTAAGAGTTTTAGTTTCAACCTTTGATTATAATCTATCTACCTGCAGCATTATGCTAGTACTATTTTGATACGATAAGACCAGACTGATATAATAAAAAAATTCGTATTCTCTCTCTCCCTCCTTATGGCTCCAGGCTACCAAGCAAATAACAATGTCACCCAATTCCGATTCTTCCAAGGCCATCGGCAAGAAACATTCGGTTAAATCAGATGGACTCAGAGAATAAGGGTGGGGTTAGATATAGTAGTGGCTGAGATTTCAAACCCTCCTAATGTAACTGAAGAAAAGAATTCCCATAAAAAACCATGAAACTCTCAATGTCTCAACCTCGTTCAATGTTGTGTCAGTCAACCCTGGATAAGAACACTGCTGCAGCTCCTCTTCACCCAAAAGCCTAGATCAATCATGAGTCTCTCCTTTGTGGCTTCTCCGCTCTCCAGTCCAAGAGAGTCACGGGCTATCTTGATGAAAAGAACAAGCTTTGTGGCTATTGTCTTTAAATGTGACTCGCTACTTTCATGTCCTCTACATGTTCCTATAGGACTTGTTCATATATCAACTTACCACACTGATTGGGAAATTGATGTTAAGTACCTCTGTCCAGATAAATAACTGTATCTTCAAATTCAAAATAAAAAATTTCGAGCAAAAAAAAATTCAAAATAAAACTAGAATGTTTTTAATTCACTACCACATGGAATTAGCCTCGTTACTGCTCAGCAAATTAAGACACACTAGTGGAAGAGCATTTCAGTTATAAATTGTCTGCAGAAAAGATATGGTGACGTGAACAAAACAATTGCAAGTACTTTTGAACATTATTAATAAAGTGCTTTACAATTGATTCCTATTACTTGCCTTTAACTGTGACAAGGTAACAATGTCCATGCATATCTCATTATGCTAATGCTGAAATTTTGAATTCACATCAACGACTAATGCCTTATTTAATCGAGCATGAAGCATTACGATTGATACACTACTATCTCTTGATGATTTGATCATGGAATCAGACAGACTCAACCTCCACTGTAACACTATCAGTTGTTGTACCTGTTTTACAGGACGGGGATGCCAAACCCAGACTTCCTGGTACAAGACTTGCTGCTAGTTATGTAAACTTCTATATTGCAAACGGAGCTGTCATTGTTCCACAGTTTGGAGATGAAAAATGGGACCACGAAGCTCTGCAAGTCCTATCTAAGGCCTTTCCTCATCACGAAGTAAGAAGTTATTGTTAAAATGCTTTTGGGTTGACATAATTGATAATACATGATTTATTTATTTTTTTATTTAAATACAAAGGGAAAGGAACAAGCCCAGCAAGAAACCTAAGAACTAAAAGCAAAGGCAGTATGCCCATTTTAAAGTCAAGAGGAACCCATTAAGTTAATCCTTGCAAAGCATTATGCAAATAAAGAGGAGCAGTAAAGCACCACCTTTTGTGGAATTTACATACAAGTCCAGCTTTGATAAAAATGGACATAACGTAAGGGACTGGAGATTTATACTTTCAAATTGTGTCATCATAATAGGTTGTGGGAATTGAAGGTGCAAGGGAGATTGTTTTGGGGGGTGGAAATATACACTGCATTACTCAGCAGCAACCAGCCATCTAGCCTGGCAGTACTCTGAAAGTCAGTTGATGACATCAGCATCCATTTCAATGTTGCTATCTTTGAATGATTGTTAAAGTGGTGGGGAATAGAATATGCGAGTGATCTCAAGCATCTGTTGTTTGATTCTTTTCTTCTGTTGATTGTCTGCTTGTGTTGGTTGTATTTCTTTGTTCTCTGTTGATCCTCCATTTCTTCTTCTTCTTCTTGTTTTTTTTGGCCTCCTCCATTTCTTCATCTCTTCTAGAAAATGAACTTCTGTTGTGGTAACTTCCTTTGAAATGCAATAATATATATAGGCTCCATATATTTTATGGGATGTGAGATGAATTACGTTATTCATGGTTATAAATTATGTATGTGTTCATTGTATTTTTGATAAAAAAAGGTATGAGCTTACTTCTTCTTCTCCTTTTTTTTTTTTTCCATGAGTATACTTTCATACTAATATTTTGATCAATTTAATAGCTTAATTGTAAACCTCAATAAATACAGATATTACAAACACTTCACAATTTAATAGCTTAATTTTAAACCCCAATAAATACACTTGGTTCTTGATATAACAAACACTTGCACACGTTAAAGTTGTAATCTACTATATATTTATATATTAAATAAAATTTTTTTATATATTTTTTTTGATACATACGGAATAAAATTTATATAATATCATGCTATTTGCAAGCAGGAAACAACGGAATACGGGCTCTGTCTAACATCAAATATGGGGATTAAAAAAAAAAAAAACCCTTTTTCATTACACAACAATGAAGACGTACATATGTAATCATTACTCAACCATAGCTTTTTTATTTTATTATTAATATTCATCTAGCGTTACAAATGACATGTTATGTGTGAATTGTGAAAACTATTTTTTCGTGAAAAAATTCTCATTTTATCTCGTTCTGCGTATCTCTGGAGAGAATGAGAAATCGGCAATAACAAAAGCAGTCAATTGATTTATAAAAAGGAAAAGAAGGAGACGACTGAGTGAGCCCACTGAGTTTATAATTTTAAATGACTAAACAAGATATATAATACTTCGTGGGTTTCTCTAGTATTTAACATAACCTTTAGTTGCTTTTTTTTTTTTTTGAGATTAAATTAAAATATTTATATTTATTGTTTTGTTACATTCTAATTTGTATAAATATATAAATATAAACCGATATATAATCTAATAATACACAACATAACATATACTATGATTAAGTAATTTATTAATCTCAAAAAAAAAATCAATTAGATCTTATATTAAGGATTGAAAACGAAAAGAAATACATGTAGAAAAAGATAGATAGGAGCCTAAGGTAAACCAGAAAGATTAGCAAATAAGAAAGTGAAAGCCCTGATAATATAAAGAGATATGTGGAAACAGCATGGGGACATTCTGGAAGGGATGAAACTGACCACCACCGTGACAACATATTCGGTGGAGAAGGGAAGTGACTGATCTGACTGAGTTAAGAGGGGTTTTTTACCAACATAATACAGAATAAGAAAAAAAATACCGGAATACTGCGTGTTAGAAACAAATTACCCATATAATGTGGTCAATGGCGTGCGTTGACGCATGCCATTGATCCTGCAAATGGGAGTGCGCCACCTGGAAGTGGCGTCTGGTCCAACACGCCACCTTTCCAGGTGGCGATCTGCCACGCACGCCACCCGTGTGTGGCGTGCTTCCGTGCACGCCACCACAGGTGGCCCGCTGTGTAGGTGGCGTGCTGGCCTGCACGCCACCAGTAGTCAGGAATCCTCACTGGATTCCTGACTCCCCCCCCCCCCCACCCCTTCCCTTTTCCCCGACCCCCATCCCCATTTCTCTTCTAGTCCTGGCCCCCTTCCCCTTCCCCACCCCCACCCCTTTCCCTTTTCCATTTCTCTTCCCCGCCCCCACCCCCTTCCCTTTTCCATTTCTTCAGCCCCCCCCCCAACTCCTTTCCTTTTCCCCGCCCCCGCCCCCACCCCCACCCCCTTCCCTTTTCCTTTCCTTTTGTCCGGCCACCACCCCCTTCCCTCTTCCTTTCTTCTTCTCCGGCCGGCCACCACCCCCTTCCCTTTTCCTTTCTTCTTCTCCCGCCGGCCACCCCCATTCCCTTTTTATTTTTTCTTTGTCCGCCCCCCACCCCCACCCCCACCCCCATGATAACATACCAGTCTGTTGTGACATGGGATTTTGATGATCTTCGTCGTCTGTATCACTATCATTCTGATCATGGTTACTAGACAATAATGTGTCTTCATCTTCTTCCTCTTCCTCATTTTCAGGTTCTTCATCTAGCATATAGTCATTTTCTTCTCCATGCATAACGGTTGATTGTGTTGGTACACCCTCCTCCTCTAACGTCTCAATATCCACATATAACTCAGCAAATTGGGACCTTGAGTTTTCCTTGAATGTTTGAAAAAAAACATCCACATCCTTATCATCGGATATCTCAAAACCCGCATAGTGGTCCCCATAAGGCACCCTACCCGTTACCTTTGATATTGCCTGATTTTGATGCAGCTTTAACTTTTGACGGATCTTTTGATATAATTCTTCTGCGGACATGCCTCGAATAATATACATTGCTTTTTTTTTTTTACCTTCAAAGCTCAATCCGTCTGCAACAATATTTTTAGAACCATTATAATATATAAATGAACGAATTTGGTTCATTTTTCACAAAAAAAAAAGAGATGAAGAAACAAAGTAAGGGAGATGAACGACGGAGGGAGTTTTGCAGATCGGGAATGAGTGAATGATAAGAGGGAGAGGGAAGGAGTGAATGAGGGAAAGGATGCAGAGTTACGAATGTAGGAGTTCGAATGTAGGAATTAGAGAATGGTGAGAGAGGGATAAATAGGGGAGGAAGGGAGGTTGGGGGTTCACGGGTTGGGGGGGGGACAGTGTCGGTGGGGGGGAAAGTTGGGGGGGGGGGGGGGACAGTGTGCCAGGGGGGACGGGGGACAGTGTGCTGAGGGGGGGGGGGCAGCTGTGGCGTGCAGTCAAGCATGCCACAGCTGGCGTGTAGACTAGCACGCCACCTGTTGGTGGTGTGCATAGGAGCACGCCACGTTTAAGTGGCGTGCATGAGATACCGCCACCTTTACAGGTGGCGGCTAACACCACACGCCACTTCCAGGTGGCGTGTGGAGATTGGCTCAATCAATGGCGTGCGTTTGACGCACGCCATTGACCATATTAGATCGGTAAAATTGTTCTGACACACCCTATTATGGTGATTTTTTTCAAAAAGTGTATTATTTTGGTAAAAAAACCCGAGTTAAGAGGGAAGAAACTAAGCTTGCATTTTGGTTTACCATGCATTCATTGGGCCAGCCGAAGACACATACTTTCAGTTATAAATGGGTTTCCAATTCCCATCACAATCCATTCTTGTATCCAACCAGACGGGCCCTATCTAAGTTTTAACATTCACACTTTCTTTTTCGGCCCGAATGGTTAAGAATGACTCTTTTTTTTTTTTTTTTTTTTTGGTATAACAAGAATGACTCCTTTATTTCTACTCTATTACCCTTTAAGGTGTTTTGAGGAAAACGAGAAAAAGAAATAAAATAAAATAAAAAACTCCAATAGTCTAGTCACTCCTCAAAGACCTAATTCGATTAAATTAAGAAAGTTAATTGTGTTAGTTAATATGACATGTATTATTTAAAATATTCTAGTCATCTTCCTTAATTTATTAATTCCTTATTCTCTTTAATTATTGTTGAGAGAGCATCAATAGAGATAAATTAGAAAAACATTGTAAAATATGAAAATCATGTGTTATATTTAGGATTAAGATCAACTCTTTAAATATATTTTATATTAAAGACTGGTTGAGTATAATTTTAGATGAGAGAGTAATGCTTGTAGAGTTGTCAAAATGACACATACCAACGAGCTTGTTTGTGTCTGAATAATTTTGTTTTCCCCCATTTATCCTTAATTAAAGAGTGTTGTTTTCGTTTAAAAAATAATTTATTCAGAGTTGAGGAGAAATTATTTAATATAATTTTTTTAAAAAATATTTTTATTTTATGTTATTTAAAAAAAATAATGTGCTACTATTTAGAGAAGGATGAAGTATAATTTTTATGTTTTTTTAATAGGGATTTTGACCAAAATAAAAACAAAAAAAATATTTATCAGATTAAAACACATTCAAAACTATTTTCCAAACTAGGGTTCACGCCACCGGTGGCGCAGGGGGTCCCATGCCACTGATGTGGCGTGCACAGGGTCCAATCGTAGGCTCTGATTCAATATTTATATAAAAAAAAATGACACGGTGGCGTCACGCGGTACGACACCACTAGTCGCGTCAGACGGTACGACGCCACTAGTGGTGTCGTACTTTCTGACGCCATTGTCACATCAGCATTATTTTAGTAAATAGTTTGAATAGTGCTTTAGATTGGTAATTTTTTTTAAAAAAATTATTATTTTGGTTAATTTCCCTTTTTTAAATAACAAATTTGGTTTTCAAATTTCAATATAATTCTCCTACCTAAATCAGTATGCCATTATGGCGGGGGGCCAAAAAAATAAAACGTGTTCGGTCAAGAATTGAGCGATCCAAGAATGAATGGAAGTCCTAAGAAACCCGACCCCGAAAGCAGGCAGCGAATTGTTTCAACAAAAAACAAAGAAAACAGGTCTCTTACACACACAATTGACGTGAAATCAGGTTTCTTTCAGACTCCTGATTTCATTTGGTTTTCACAGGCACGTTCAAGGCAGAGATTCCTCGAGCGAGAGTAAGAAAATACAGTAGAAGGAGAAGGAGAAGAAGAAAAAAGATGGGGTGCTCGTTTTCCGGGTTGAATGTATTGTATGACAACGTAAACGGGGGCACCGACGTGTGGATCAACGAGAACCGATTCCGCATCTTGAGGCAGCTCGGCGAAGGTGGCTTTTCCTACATCTACTTGGTCAAGGAGGTGGTCACCGACTCCTCTCCCGCCTTATCTGGCAGTGGTCTCTCTAAGAAGCTCAAAGACTCTTCCCATATCTCCAGTAAGATTTCTTCCTTCTTCACCCGCAACCCGCATTGCTGTTTCAAACGTTGAATTTTGTGATCTGGGGTTGATTTGATTGAAATATGGAAGTCTTGTGGGCTTCTAAGAAATAACTTATGCCATTGCTTTAGATTATGAATTTGTTTTCTCAAATGAGCTTTGTTGGGCTACATGAATGCGCCATCTATGTCGTCTATCTTATTTTTTTAGCTATGGCATTTTGTTCTGCAATTATTACTTAGTCTGAGGCGGTTTTGTATCTATTTTTTCTTTTAACAAAATTTCTGAGTTGGAATAAGTAATTGAGTTCTTACGTAATATGTACTTTTGAAACTAAAATGGCTGCAGGCATAGACCAATCTGAAGAATATCTAATGTAACGTTTCTGATATTCCGGTTTAGATCTAATAATTCTATGAATTTCATACCCATTTCTATCTAACTTGTTTAACCATGACAGGCATATATACTTATGGATGAGATCTGTGGCCCTTTCTGCTATTTTGTCGTGTGCTACTGATGGCACAGGCAATTTTAGATTTCCTTTCAATCATGTAATGGTGATAATTATATTTATACCATGATTTTTCTCATTATTGCTACAATATTCCTATTTTCACTTTTAAGTCATAGAATCTTCCCTTTTCTTTATTAACACTAGAAAAGAAGACTTTGTATCTTACTATTTGGTGGGCATTTGTCCGTAGACGATGGTACTTATGCTATGAAAAAGGTCCTCATTCAAAACAATGAACAGCTGGAGTTGGTGAAGGAGGAGATCCGTGTTTCATCACTCTTCAGTCATCCTAATTTGCTTCCACTTCTTGATCATGCAATCATTTCTGTTAAGGTAAAGTAATTGCAGCCAACAATTACTCCTCTCCTTTATGTGTCAAAGTTTAGCCTTCAAAATCTCATAAATAACAGACCTGTTGGTTTGGTTGAATTTCATGCTTTAGTCTGAGCCTAAGCCTGGAGGTATTTAACAAGAAAAAAAGGGCTTAAAATTGTCCTCAAACTGCACCAGGCATTACATTCCTAGTTAGAATTATATACAATGATGTTAATGATATGTTCGCAGCCAACCAAAGAAACATCTTGGACCCATGAAGCATACCTGTTGTTTCCTGTTCATTTGGATGGAACATTGCTTGACATTGCCCAAACTATGAAAGCCAAGAAAGAGTTCTTTTCCACGTCAGATGTGCTTCACATATTTCAACAGGTAAAATGAACCACCTTTTAATTATGTATTTGTCTTAATTTTCTTGCGGGAACTTTTTAACTTCAATTTGATGTTAAGCAACTCATAAGTTACAGCACACTACAATTTGTTTACAGTCTGACTGGTTGGGAGATGAATGGAGTGTACCCAAAAAAAAAATGCCAGAGATTTTCACCAGAATATAGTAACTGAGATAAAATTCTGTTAGAAATTATTACATTAATTTTTATTGTGATTTTTCGAATGATTTTGTGATATCTCAGTGCTTTTCATTTATTCCAAACTGACTAACTGCTTAGATGTGCTCAGAGGCTTTAACCATGTAAAATGAACTCAACAGCTTGCTGCAGGACTCGAGCACATGCACAATATGGATCCTCCGCACACACATAATGACGTCAAACCTGGTAATGTGGTGATAACACGCAGAAAGGGACAACCACCTCTTGCTATACTCATGGATTTTGGTAGTACTCGACCTGCCAGGCAGCGAATTCGCTCTCGATCTGAGGCTCTGCAGTTGCAGGTGCAAATCCTGAAGACTCTATCAATAATCTCTCCCACCCCCTTCCTTCTCTCTTTCTAATAAATATTATATTGTGCAGTAATAGTTCCTCACAAACAAGCATGGCCCAATATGAAACACGATGACACATTAAAACTTCCAAACATTTAGATTTGGCTAAAGTATACTTTTGGTCCTTTAAATTTACATAAGGTACACTTTTGGTCCTTTAATTTTATAAAGTATACTTTTAGTCCTATATAACACCGTTAATTTTGCTAATGGAAGATGCAAACTCAAGTGATAAATGTGTAAACTTAAGTGATGACTGTGTAATTAGATACAATTAAACTTAAATTTAAAATATGAGTAAATTGAAAAATATATAAAATTTGTGTAATTAAATGTTATTAGTCATCACTTGAGTTCGCTGAGTAGCGTTTTCCGTTAGCAATATTAACGGTGTTAGAATTTAGGACCAAAAGTATACTTTATAAAGTTAAGAGACCAAAAATATGTCTTGTGTAAAACTTAAGGACTAAAAGTATACTTTAACCTTTAGATTTTAATTTTTTTTATATATTTTCCATACAAATCCTAATCTTTTAACTTCCCATTCGATGAGCTTCTCCAAATAAAAAACAGGTCACATCGTTCTCTATGATAATTTTGAATTGGCTGGTATTGCTGTTTTCTTCCAAGAAAAGAGAACAGAAAGCAGTTTTTAAAGAAGTTAATCTGTACTGTTCAAAGTATTATAGGGGGGTAAGTTTAGGAAAATAATCTTATATTTCATTAGAATAGGGTTTCTAGCATCTCATTGCAGAAAAATTTAAGGTAGTGTTGGGGCACCAGAAATAGGTCTATGAAGCCAATCAGGTATAAATGTAGTCAAAAGTGCTCGCCTAGGGAGGCAAGACACTAAAAAGGTCCAGCACCTCTCAGGTCACCTTTTGGAGCCTCAATGAATGGAGCGGCTAATCTTAGGCACCCTACTCATGTGAAGTAATCAACTTATAATTCGAGGCTCAGAAACTATAAAACACAATCAACATAGCCCGACCCAACCTTTAATATGTCATTTCTTTTTTTTCAAAATTTATATGAAAGAATAATCGTTTGCTTGGCTAAGGCTTTTATTGTGAAAACAGTACTAATTCCTTAATTAAGTTTGCTATTTTGGTGGAGTTATTCAAATAGTGGAGCCAAGTGTTTTTCCAGTCATATGGCCTGTATATTTCTGTTCTGCCGATCTTTTTCATGAAGTTCTACATTCCTGTTGTAGGAATGGGCAGCTGAACATTGCTCTGCTCCTTTCCGAGCTCCTGAGCTATGGGATTGCCCTAACCATGCAGATATAGATGAGAGGACTGATGTCTGGTCACTGGGATGCACGCTGTATGCAATAATGTGAGGAGGATTATGCTGTTTATCTTAATTTTTATGTTTAAAAATTTTATTAGCATTGTCTTTGATGGTGGTTCTAGTTTAAATCTAAGAACTACTGTGTCACTAGTTTGTCTTAGAGAAGAAAGAAAACAAAGTAGATCTAAATTCCATTGTTTCTCAATCAGAACATGGAGAAGATGGGAACTGGGAGAAAAAATTTGTTGGTAGTGTTGAGACCCCGTCCACATTCTGTCACAACTCACAACTATCAACCATTTAAATTTAATAAAACTTCTACTGTGGTGGGCCTTTGAGCAACAAGAGATCCTTTGTTCAAAATTGTAGTATCCTTGTTTGTGTTAAGAAAGTATATTGCAAAACTCAAGCATGTGCTCTGTTGCACCTTATGTTTGTTTGTACATGACTTTTCTGAGCAGTGTTCTTTTTTATCATGTAAGGTCAACCAACCATTCCCGCAAGTATCATTAAAGTTTCTGATCTTTTGTCATCTTGAAATGTATTTTCCTATATTTGCTTTGTGCTTAATATCTTAACCAACTCTAGTGAACTTGTTTATCATCATCTGGCTAACATTTCAGGTACGGGGTATCTCCGTTTGAATATGCCCTTGAAGAAGCTGGTGGAAGCCTGCAAGTGGTCATTGCAAATGCTCAAATCAAATGGCCGGCTGGACCTAAGTCTTCTTATCCCGATGCTGTTCATCAGTTTGTGACATGGATGCTTCAACCTCAGGCTGCTGTGCGGCCTCGAATGAACGACATCGTTATCCATGTCGAAAAATTGATCGCCAAGTTCTCTCATTGAGTTAATGTTGGAGGGGACAGGAAGCTGTTTTGAAAATTTTGTTCCCTTAGTCAATTTATATTGAAGAAAGGAAATAGCACTTCCTTGCCTTACAGAGTCGACCCTTCTTTTGGTGGTATAGTATAGCCAGTTGAGCGTTGAATTCATCAGCACATTGTTTGTCAATTCTACACAATTTGTGTGTTGTAATTTATTGATCAAATGGCCAATATTGCTCCCAGTGTCTGATTAAAGCACATAAAAGGCATTGGAATTTTATGTAATTGATGTTGCTTGTTGTCTTGTAAACCCCTTCCATTTTGAGATATCTGTCGCGCATGCTTTAACAGTATCTACTTAGATTCATGAATGTATTGCTTAATGCTTGATTTCTTCTGTTAATCATGTGAATCAATCAATCAAATATATACCTAAAAAAATGCTCTCGCGTCAGAATTTACATGAGTAAATGGTATTGACGAGTAATTGTGTAATGTCTCTGAGGATCTTGCCGCATAGGGACAAAATGGAATGGGAAAAAAACAATATAAAGAATCGTGTGAATAAATATAAATATATTCATGGCGATGTATGATTGTTACTTTTTGAGGGGAAATGTTGGGTAAGAATAATGAAGATGAGCCTCAGAATATATACTAGTTGACGAGGATGAAAGCAGGACCACTTGTATATATCTTGCGCGGACCAAAACCACATTTTTTGATCTCTAACTGCCTTCTTCCACGTACGTTATGTGTATGAATTATTATTCCCATCTTTATTCATTCACAAAATTATGTAGTATCATTTATTGCAATTAAGTAGTAGACCATACTAAAAACGAAGGATAAGGGATGTAATGGGTTACAATCTATGAAACTCCAAAAACTTGTGAATTTTTGGGGTTGTATCTAGCAAAAATGACTAGTCTCCTATAACGTAGTGAATCAAGATAGTACCTCATTACCTCCATTAGGAGAATACCTATGCTTGGCAACACACACACATAACATAGTTGCATGCAAGAGCGGTCCGCATCTATCATCAGATCCTTAAACAAGTCAAAAAGTAAGGAAAAGAAAGCACAAGTCGATGGATTAGATTTTAAATCATTGTCCAAAGAAATTAAACCAAATGCAATTGGCCTTATGCCAAGGAATAACCTTCATCCCAATAACTAGGGTCAGAATCAGGGGTGACGCTAGGGGTGGCCCCTGCCCCTTAAAATTATAGAATTGGACCCAAAATTTTAGGAAATTGTATTTTAGTCTTATAAAAATTTTAATATTTTTAATTTAGTCCCTATTAAAAGTTTTATGGAGGGATTAAAATGTGTTAGGAAATGTATTAAAATCCCTATAAATCAAGGATTAGGAGATTAATAGTCATTAAGATCCATCAATTCTAAGGCTCTCTCCCATTGTATAAATACCTTTCTTATGTACATGTATTAGAATCCCTACAATCATGATGATCTCTTGGTCTATACGGTTCAGTCCCCACCAGTGCAAGCATCTGACTCGGCACCTGCGAAACCACCTATCTATCACGTTTATCGGAAACGCCCTAGGGCGAGTAATGTTGACGACCAGGTTCATGACCCACCAATGACTGCTTCAACGTCTAATCCGGCATCAGTTTCTTCCGCTCCTACTTTTGAACCAGTACCAGTACCTGATACTCTTGATACTCCTGATCCTTCTGCTTCTACCTTTGAACTAGACATAGTGTCTGATCCTCCTGATGATTTGCCTATTGCCTTACGCAAAGGTAAATGTACTTGCACCTATCCTATTTCTTCCTTTGTTTCCTATAATCATTTGTCTCCTCCATCATGTTCCTTCATCGCATCCTTAGACTCTCTCAATGTTCCCACTAGCCTCCAACAAGCCTTGACCCATCCCGGTTGGCGTGTTGTGATGGAAGACGAAATGGTGGCCCTTGATAAGGCCGGTACTTGGAATCTCATTGATTTGCCTCTTGACAAGAAGGCTATCGGGTGTAAGTGGGTGTTCACGATCAAAACGAAAGCGGATAGCACCTTGGAACGTTTGAAAGCTCGACTGGTTGCCAAGGGTTATGCTCAGACCTATGGTGTTGACTATTCAGAAACCT
Organism: Acacia crassicarpa; assembly: GCA_034222035.1. Taxonomy (NCBI): domain Eukaryota; kingdom Viridiplantae; phylum Streptophyta; class Magnoliopsida; order Fabales; family Fabaceae; genus Acacia; species Acacia crassicarpa. Next base: position 1,185,869 of record JAWXYG010000023.1, on the reverse strand, counting down.
TCTTTCCTGTGGCAAAACTGTCCTCTGTTCGCCTCTTCATTTCTATGGCAGCCAATTATAGTTGGGATCTTCATCAGTTGGATGTTAAGAATGCGTTCTTGAATGGCGATCTTCTTGAGGAAGTATACATGGAGCAACCACCTGGTTTTGTTGCTCAGGGGGAGCGTGGGAAGGTATGTCATCTTCAAAAGCCTTTGTATGGCTTGAAGCAGAGCCCTCGTGCTTGGTTTGACAGGTTTAGCTCTGTGGTTAAGAAGTTTGGTTTGAGTCTGAGTAAGTGTGACCATTCTGTGTTTTATCAGCACACAGATGCTGAAATGATTTTGTTAGTGGTATATGTTGATGATATTGTTATTACGGGTAGCAATGCTTCAGGAATCTCATCACTTAAAGCCTTTCTTAATTCTCATTTTCAAACAAAGGATTTGAGTCCGTTAAAGTACTTTCTTGGGATAGAGGTTATGAGAAGTAAGAAAGGCATCCTTTTGACTCAGAGGAAATATGTTCTTGATTTGTTAAAAGAAACCGGGAAACTTGGAGCAGTACCAAGTAGTATTCCCATGATTCCTAATCCCTTCTTGGACATTGATGGTGGCATACCGTTTGATGAGCTACCTGAGGATGTACAAAAGAAAGTTGATCCGGAGAAGATCAAACCGTTTGCCTATCCTGAGAGATATCGTAGATTAATTGGGAAATTGAACTATCTCACGGTAACTTGCCTTGATGTGACCTTTCCAGTTAGTGTGCTTAGTTAATTCATGACTGCACCAACCGTTGCTCAATGGGAAGCTTTGGAACATGTTCTACATTATTTGAAGGGCTCACCTGGTCTTGGTGTACTCTATACGAATCATGGCCACAACAAGATTGAATGTTTTTGTGATGCAGATCATGCAGTGTCAAAGGCTACCAGAAGATCCACCACGGGATATTGTGTGTTTGTTGGTGGAAATTTAGTATCATGGAGGAGTAAGAAGCAAGATGTGGTTTCTAAGTCAAGTGCAGAAGCTGAGTATAGAGCAATGTCTCAATCAGTACAGGAAATTGTGTGGATTCACTAGTTAATGAAGGAGGTTGGTCTTGCCACGTCATTGCCTGCGAAGTTGTAGTGTGATAATAAAGCTGCTCTACACATAGCCTCCAACTTTGTGTTTCATGAACGTACGAAACACATTGAGATTGATTGTCACTTTATACGCGATAAGATCAAGGAGAACTTTATTTCTACGGGGCACGTGCGGTCTAGTGACCAATTGGCTGACCTTCTGACTAAGACCTTAAATGGGACTCGGGTTGACTATCTTTGTAACAAGTTGGGTTTGATTAACATCTATGCTCCAACTTAAGGGGGAGTGTTAGGAAATGTATTAGAATCCCTATAAATCAGGGATTAGGAGATTAATAGTCATTAAGATCCATCAATTCTAAGGCTCTCTCCCATTGTATAAATACCTTTCTTATGTACATGAATATACAGATTATTTAGACTATTTCATCTACAAAATGAAAATATTGAAATATTTATGAGTTTAGAATATAATTTCATAAACTTTTGGGTCCAATTCTATAATTTTTGTCTCCAATTTCAAATATTGGTTCCACTGGGTTCTATTATGTAATTTTCGCCACCCCTAATTTCAAATTCTAGCTCCCACCCCTTCCAATAACAGTGGGTGTTGAGGAATTTCACTATGAGGAATAGACTAGATACACCTAACTCTCATAGGGAAGCGAAAATTTTAAATTAGCTAATATAGTAATAATATTTCCCAAAACTATGTCGTTTTGAATTAATGAAAGGTTTATTAGTAATTATAGGTGAATTAATGAAGGGTGTTTCGGTAAAATGTATATGATTAAAAAATAAGTAAAATTACAGAAACACCATTTATTAATAGAGATAATTCTACCTCCAGTGATTGGAGAAATCCTTTACCCTTTTTTAAATGACAAATTCATTAACTTTAACAAGGATTGTTTTGTAACTAGGAGGATGAAGAGGCTAGGTATATACTGAGCTTCAAAATTACCTATAATTCCTAAAACGTCAATTATAAAATGATGGAGATATATATGATAAATTCTAAGCCAGGATAACAAGATAAATTTCAATGGATATATATATATGTATATGTACATATATATATAGAAATTTGACTATTGTTGAGTGGCATTCTCTCCTGGACTTCTCAAAGTAAAGGAAATATCAACATCACGTCGTTTATTATTATTTTTTATTTGACTAGGCACAGGTATCCTCTTAATAGAGATAATCCTGTTTGAGACATTAAATGTAGGCACCTCTCTCAGTAAGGACTCGAACCTTGATTTGCTATATACGTTATAAAAGACTAGTCCCTTTCATTAGACTCAAACCCCATTGGTGACATGTTTATTACTAATCAAGAAGGTTTACATAATAGGTAGAGTCATGATCGTGTATATTATCCTTGTTTTAGGAATTACAATACAAGACTCTCTTACTGATCATCCCCTCAAGGATATTAATGGGGAGACTAGAGATCTTTTCCGGGGCTGGGACGTGGAAATACATTATACTCCAAGGAAGAACATCACTTGTGCTGACTTCATGGCAAAGCAGGGTCATCGTGATGCTGTTGGAGCCGACATGGCTATGATTCCTATTATCCCCAGAGGATGCCTTGATACGTTTTTGAAGGATCAGCGATCCTGCATGCTACTCCTAATTTTCTTTATTTTGTTTTGTTTTGTGTTGTATTAGGGGCTAGAGTTCTACAATTTAGTTCCTCCCTCCTTTCAAACTTTGGCTTACCTTTATTATTCAAAAAAAAAAAAAAGGAATTACAATATTAAAAGCCACGTAAATCTCGGAATATATCAGTTAAACAATGCAATATCTAAACTGCAACTAACATGAGAAGTCAGTATGCCACGTGTTCTCCATCACAAAGTGGTTGACACTACTGACGATGATCCTTCCTTCTTCAACCTTCATCTCTTGGTTATCACTAACTCGTTAACATTCACCGGCGATAACTTGTTCATGGTGAAGGAATGACTAATTAATTAACAGGTGAACTTAATTACTTTCAATTAATGTCGCCAATGGATGGATATATTGCAGTCTAAGACTAGGATTTTTATAAACTCAATTTGGGGGGACATTCATATATATGAAAAACGTTGGATTAGTAGCAGTGAGGGTTACGTTGTTATTCTGCAGTGGATCCGTGGAGGAGGTTTTCCAATTCAATAACAAATATTTAAAAGAAGCAAATGCAAATGGACTTTACTTATCACTGCATTGTATTATTGAACAGATCCTTGCTTGTTGAATCTCACTGGGAAGGAAATTGTAGAGATCGTTGTTGGGGACGGCCAACAGCTCCACTGGGAGGAGTTTCTCTACATATATTCTTACAGAATTATACTAGTATTGTATAGCAGAGAAATTGAGGACGCGCGTGTTGCCCGGCATGCGCCCGCACACACTCACACGTACAGGACGGACCTAGAAAATTGTGGAGGGGGGGGGGGAATTTTTAGAGAAAGTTTTAAATACATTAAAATAAATATATATATATATATATATATATATATATATATATATATAAACAAGAACATAAAAGAGTACTAAAAAAATATTCATGAAATCAAATGAACACTAATGATGTAATGAGAGAAGCAATTATTTTATAAATCTATCATTTAAAAGCAAAGCTAAGTGCTATTAAAAATACAATTACATAAATCACAATGAAAAGTGGGCACTCAATAAGTTCAAGTACATATATTTTAATAATAAAAGTATATTATAATAAAAATAATTACAATATCATCCTTCTAGGCCTTATTTTTTAGAATTCTATCATAATTACATTATTATCATTACTATCAAAAACATTTTTCTTTTTTTTTTTAATATAAGGTACTAAATAATCATTCAACCATTCATCCCTCATTTGATTATGAAGTGCAATCTTGATGTATTAAGGGTGAACATTTAATATAAGGGTGGACATTTAATATAAGGGTGGATATTTAATTTAAGGGTAAACAATCATTCAAATATATATATATATATATATATATATATATATATATATATGAGAAATTCTCAAATTTAATGCCCCCCTTCTCTATTATATTAGATCCACCATTGCCCACGTACGCTCGCACAGACACACACAGGAGAGGTAGTTAACTCAATGATTATGAAATAAATTTTTAATTTTAACCTCATTTATGATTGACTATTTTTCAACTATTTCTTCTCTCTCTATCTTCACGAGTACAATTAATATGAGTAAAATTATAATCTGTAATAAATATAAGGATATAGAAGAAGTAAAAGATAGAGAACAAGAGCAAAAGAGATTCAAAAGAGAAAAATTCTCATTCAGTTTCTTCGGTGTACATTTGTGAAGGGGTAGGGGACTATTTATAGTGATTGGAGAGTGTGGAAGTTTTATGTAGCTTCTACCCACTCATCACTATGAATGTAGTCGGTGACTACCCACTCCCCACCATAACAGTAGTGGGAACCTTAATGCCCATAATGGGTCATCCACATAATATATTCATAACACTCCCCCTTGGATGTTCATTATGAATGTGCCTCATTAAAAACTTTAACTAGGAAAAACCCTATGGGATAAAACCTAGCCAAAGAAAAGAGTACATCATTCATTGATACACTTTCCAATGCTGCCCCATTAAAAACCTTTCCAGAAAAACCCAGTGGTACCTTGAGGGACTTGTACTTCTAGTACCTTGAGTCCTTCGGGGACTTGTGCTTCTAGCACATTACGTCCTTTGGGACTTATGTTTCTGGCACGTTAAGTCTTTTAGGGACATATGCTTTTGGTACCTTGAGTCCTTCGGGGACTTGTACTTCTGGCACGTTACGTCCTTCAGGGACTTGTGCTTCTAGCACATTAAGTCCTTTGGAGACTTGTGCTTCTGGCATGTTAAGTCCTTCAGGGACATATGCTTCTGGCACCTTAAGTCCTTCGGGGACTTGCGCTTCTAGCACTCGCTAATAGATTGTGGCTCATGATCATCATTTTCATTCATTACATCATATGCTATATTATAAGCAAAGATGTCGTCAACGTTGACTTCTCTTTTTAATCCCATCAGATTCTATTCATAAAATAATTTCTTGAGATCTCATAATTTTTACATATTTAAGGTATTTGGGTCTCTTTTGGGACTACAATATTCTCTTCTAGAGAAATCTTTACTAGAGATAATAACTCTTCAGGAGATGGCTCTTCTAGAGCTACTAACTTTTCTTAATTATCCTCTACTTGATCATCTATGTTCTTAACTCTTTTTTTTTCTCGAGGATTTTTATCTTTAGAACGGATGGGCTACCACGCTTTAGGCGTGCTTTAAATTCATTTATAATAGGTTGTCCTTTAGAGACATCAATAGGAGCATTAGCAGCTGGGATATGTGACTTTGTCACTTTCTTTGGGTTGGTAAATACTTCTGGCATTCAATTAGCTCAGTTCTGCAAATTAATTATTTTTTGAACTTCTGGTTCACATTGTTTTGTCCTAGGATCAAAATGAGCCAATAATAATTCATTCTAGCTAATTTATTTACCCAACTGTTTATTTTATCCCCATAATGTTGAGAAAATAATGTCAAATAATAATTGACTAATCATACAGTATAAGTTTTCTAAATCCATTTGTTTCCTTTAAAAACATCATTTTGTTTCATTTAGAGACAAACAAGAAGAAGTAGGTCCTTACACAACATTTATCCATCTATGTGCATTGTCGTGCACATTCAAACCTTTTAAGATGGAATGTTTCTAGCTCCTGACCAAAAGCCAATTATATAGAGAGAATTTTGTTGGCTTATATAAATATTGCAATATATAAGATCAAATAAACTAACATAGAAATTTTATTCTCATAAACATTGATCTAGTTATTTTTGGATGCTTTAATACATGATTCTTGGATCGTATAATCTGGAAATAGCGTGCTTCAATTTATTCAAACATTATTGCAAACTTCAGGTTGCAAACATTATTGCAAACTTTAAGTTATAAATATTCTTACAAACTTCAGGTTGCAAACTAATAGTCTCACATGTAACCATCTTATAGATGCATCTTTCAAATTTATATAGTTTACATGCTATTTCAATGGGCCCATATAATATTGTTTGATATATTTCTAGAAATACTGATATCCATCATGATCAATGAGAACAAGTAACACATAATTTATAAATAATATGTTGGTTATTTATGAAGAATCTTCTGGTTCTTCAATGGATGTCAATACATAATCTTATCATATATGTGACTTGGATGATCAAACAAGTCATGCCAACAGAGAATTTGTTTGAATCAGTAAACTTCTAGTTTACTGTAACATATATTTCAACCAATCATAAGCTTTTCAATTTCCATAAAATTATGATTTAAATCATAATTTGACATCCATTTTGGGAGATCTATTAGACTTTGTGTGAGAAGTATATACTTTTCAAAAATTAGCTCACATTTGTATTTTAATAATCTTCCCCTCAAGTATAAGTCATACAAACATACTTTATTTTTATCTGTATTTTAAAATCACTTTCAAACTCTTTAAAACTCGAAAGAAAAATATATATTAGTTTTTCAGAAACTACCATATAATATTACATCACTAGATAATCTCAGTAATAATATATTTCAATTTACTTATATGCAAAATATATAGTCCGCCACATATGAAAATAGTCATAATCAAAATAACTTAGAATCTCACAATAAAATTTTTCAGCAGAAAATTCTCATGGCAACAGTTTTATGATATGTGATCACAATAAATTTAAATAACAATAACAATAACAATAAAAAGTAAACAACATATTACCTTTTGGGCTTATTTATTTTTCTTAGGTCTTGGCTTCAAAATAAATATGGATATATTTCTCTACAGCTCATTGCCTCTTTAATATCTCATTGGCATCATTAGCAAACATTTGATTTGCTATATTTGCATACTTCTGGTTTACAATTACAATCTCTTGCATTATTATTTGTAAACTTCTAGTTTACAGCAAACTTCCAATTTGTATTGTTATGTGCAAACTTCTGGTTTATAATAGCATGTGTTTTTATATGATATCTATTTTTGTGGATATCTTTAAAACTGAATAAGTTTCTTTTATACGAGCTTCAGGTAACAAAATATTAGTTCTTCCGGAGTCTTCTGTCAAATTTATACTGTCATATATATAGTCTAAACATTAGCATCTCTTACAAAGTTGGGCAAAATATGCTAATTAATCCCCAGGACTATTAGCCTTTAGACTTATTACTACATAAATCTCTACAAGTTATTGTCTTCTGGACAATACTTTTCCAAGGCCACTAAAATCTTATTGTATCATAATATATTTGAAACATAAGCCTTCAGGGCCTTAATATTAATAACAAACAAATGTCACACTCTTGTCCACCCTTCATTCATGGGTGTGAACAAGCTTCTATACCTCTTTAGAACACCAATTGACTCATAAGTATAAATCACAGTGCAAAATAATAAATCACTATACAATATTACTATGCAAAATAGTAAATTATTATACAATATTACTATAGAAAATAGTAAAATCATTGTGCACAATAGTAAAATCAGTGTATAATCATGTTTCAGATATTATGCAAGATAGTAAATTATTGTGCACAATAGTAAAATCAGTGCGTGAAGTGCATTTCAGACCGATTTAAAGATCCTATATAAAATATCAAAATCTTATAAACCATAAAATAGTGGGGTGCAACATACCATTGTAATATGATGAATTTTCAGCATATTTATTATGCCTAATGATATCCCTTTTGTGGTTTTTATCAATAATTTTTCTCCACTTCAAGTGGGAATTTGAACAAATATGATTACAATTTTGATCATGCCCAAGACTGTAGACATGTCCACTCTTATATCCACGGCCATAATTAGATTCATTTGCTATTTCATTCACTTCTGGGAATGAAATTGAGCTTGGATTCATGATATTTGCAACAAAAATGCATTGTTTTGTTTGACCATATAAGATCAAGAAATTAATTCAACATATTTCTTAAAATCTTTTTTCACAATTTTGCTACTGCATGAGCAAATTGAATATACCCATTTATAAGCTTTTGGAAGAACAACCGTCTTTTGGTGGTAATACAACTCTTTTAATTTGTTCTAAAGAACGAGAGGGTCTTATAAGGCCAAATATACAATTTTGATGCTTTCTGAAACACAAATTTAAATTTCATTATATAAAAAAAAATCTATGAGATATAACACACAATATAATAAGATGAATAATAAATTCATAAAGACAACAAATAATCCTTAAATTACGAAATTTAAAATTTATGGCTTCAGGCCATTTAGTTCTAATGGCTTTAAGCTAATTAATTCTCATAGCTTTAGGCTAATTAGTCTCATGGCTTCGTGCCAATGATGAGAATTTAGAATTATATGGCTTCTGACCTTTTATCTTCAGGATAGATAAAAATTAAATATCTGTTTCTAGCCATCTAATAAAATAAATAATAAAAAATATATGACTTCAGGTCATATAATTGGGAATCAAATGAATATGGCTTCTTAGTCATTTTGTACCTCCTGGCTTTAAGCCAATTTGTCTTTTCATAAGAAATTACATCTATATAACTTCTCACCGTTTATCTTCAGGATAAACAAAAGTTGAACATTATGGCTTCCAACCATACAATAAAATAGAAGTTGAAAGCTATATGACTTCTGGTCATATAATATTGAAATTTTATAGCTTCAGGCCATTTATATTCAGGATAAATAAAAGTTAAACATTATGGCTTCCAGGCATACAATAACAAGGCAGAAGCTATATGACTTCTGGCCATATAAAATCAACGTTTTGTGGCTTCAAGCCATTTATCTTCAGCATAATGGGTCATCCACATAATATATTCATAACACAATCTCATTAATTACATGAAATTGGACTTATAAATCGAACCAAATTTTTTGATCAACAGGGACTTATAAATAAGACAAAAGCTCACTAGGCATATGTAACGTCCTCTATTTTAATCAACATAATCGTTGATTAAGGGTCGATCAACAACTAAGTATTGCTTCATCGCTTGTCAAAATATACAAAATTAAATCAGAGTATGCAGAATTAGCCCTAATGTAGCAATATATAACCATCCAACATCTACCAAAAGATGGAAGCACTACTGTCAGAAGATGTAGCCTAAGCTTCCAAAGTCTTCTTTGATGAACCCGTACGAGAACTATCACCTGAAAAATGTAGGTAACTATCAATCCAACTTATTACGAATACTAATATGTGCTAGTGAGGTGCCATGTGGAACAATTTATATAACATAGTATTTAAAAAAATAAATAAATATAATTTGCTAATATCCCCATCATAAAAATTTCATATCAGAAATTATGTATCACAGTTTTCATTAATACAATCCCCAAGATACCTCCCACCAATCCATCCGAACCGCCTTATTTCCTCCGACTAGACCCATGGGCTAAGTTACATCCATATTACTGGTTACTCAAAAGCTCACTGGTCATGTGATCAGGACCGACCAAAATCCTCAGAGCACATGTCCCAGACCATGGGTCTTTCCCCCTTATTGAACTAGCGGGGTGTCGTATGCCTTCATTGAACTAGTGGGACAGTCCCTCATTGAATAGTTGGGACAATATAAAGCCAGACATCATACATTAATGGAGGTCTCACCACGTGGTGGAATAACTACTCCATCTATTCCCGATTCAACCATTATCATAATTATCACAATAAATAGCTCAACAGGAATTTTCCAAGATTTTCATGTTCATATAAATTTTTTTTTGTTATAATAGCTCAAATCCCAATTTCTTAAACATTTATAAATATATGCTAATATTTCACAATTCAAATCATAAGATTCCACAAGGCAATTTCTAATAAGATATTTATAACTATTTCACAAAATACTCACAAACAATATACTAATATTCATAACAAGTGGAAAGTGGTTACCTCTCGCTGAAATTAACTATTATCACACTGCTCCTAATCCAAGAGCTCAAACACACGCCAAAAATCAATCTATCACAACCAATTTACTAACCATTAATAACTTTTTCAAACTCCACATAATTAACATTGTAATTTATAATTTCATAAAAGTATACAGAATTTAATAATGAATATTATTAAAATAAAAACTGAAAACAACAGTTTGCCGTATACATTTTTTTTTCTTTTAAAAGATCGTCTAGTCCCACGGATTTCAGAATTGACATAACAGTCCTTCAAATTTCAAAACTAAAAAAATTAAAATTTTAATAATATCTTTATTAAACCAAAGACTATTCCAATATGTCATTAATACTTTAAATTAGAAGTTTAATAAATACCAATTATCCTATAAATTATGCTTTATTGCATTACATATAATGTTTCTCAAAATTTCAAAAAATATATATGTAACTTGACTCTTTACATAAGATTTTTCCAGAATTTTTCTGATTGAACTTTGAAAATTCGTAATTAATTCTACAAAAATCTAAATGAGGTGTTTCCAAAAACTACGTGTTCCTTAACATGTCTACTTTCACCAAAAAAAAAAAAAACCAATAGCCACAACATATTATATCATTCCTAGATTTTTAAAATGTAAACATTGTCCAGAAAACTTTCCAAATTTGTGACTCAACTTCCAAAAATCATATCTTGAGCTATAGACCTCTGTTTAAGGTGATCCAAAGCTATTTTTTAAAGATTATTATGTGTACTATCATCACAAAAAATTTCATGAAATAAATCAAAGATTTCATATTCCAAAACCATGCCAGAAAATGATCACTATTCCTGAAACACAAAATTCGTCCAGATTTTTTGTTAAACTTCGGAAAATCATATCTCCCTTTCTACATGTTCGATTTAGGTGTTCTTTGGCTTTTTGGAAAGGTTGAGGTGTATACTAGTTACTGTAAAAATTTCAAGGAAAAAATAAAATGTTTTTCATTTAAAAAAATGAGGCCAAAAATCACTGTTCACTTCTGAAACTGACATTTTCCAGTTTTCAGTGTCTAATTTTGAAAAATCATAACTCTCAATATACAAGTCCGTTTTGTCTGGGGTTTTTCTCGTTTTGAACCTTGATGAGTCTATTATTTACTGTAAAAATTTCAAGGAAAAAATCAAAGGTTTACTTGGTCATAATTGCCACGTCATTTTTTTGCTCCAGAAGCATATCAAAAATTTTCAGATTTTTAGCTCAACTTTAAAAAATCATAACTGGAGTTATAGACTTCTATTTTGAGTGTTCTTTGGCTTGTTGGAAATTTTGAGATGTCTAATATTTACCGTAAAAATTTCAAGGAAAAACATAGATGTTTTCCATTTCAAAATCAAGCTCGACTGTTTACTGGAAGTGCAGAAAAGTTCCAGGTTTTTGGCTGAACTTTGGAAAATTATGAATCTCATTATACACGTCCGTTTTAGCTGGGTTTCGACTCGTTTTAAATTTTAAGATGTCTACTATCTTCCATGAATATTTTGTGCAAAAAATCAAACGTTTTCCATTGAAACAGATGCATGCAAGATTCTCTGTTTTTACTCCTAAAAACAGAGGTGTTTTTCATTTCTGTTTTTCTCTTAACGAAACAGCAAACCCCAGTGTATTAAGGCCATGGAAACTAGAAGGAAAAGGCTCTAAGAACTCACCTTGGTTGGTTTCTTAGGCCTTCATGCATGTTCCGCATCAATCTCCTTTGGTTTCTTCCCCTTAGCTCAACGTTGCAACTCTTGACCGTTACTCTCTCTCACTGTGTCTCTGTCTCTCCGTTTCTGTACTCTATTTCTCTGTCTCCTCTCTTATTTTATGGCCGAAAGAATGAGAATGAGAATCCTCACTCTCACTCTGACTCTCGTTTCGGTGTTCCATTGTTTTGTCTCTTAGGGAGGCCGAACTTTTATAATGAGGGAGGGAGTATTTGGCTGCGGGCTCGAGAAGTATGGTCTTGTAATCTCTGGCTACCATATCTGATTATGTGCTACGTCATGGCCAAATGGTGCAAGAGTCAGAAACGGATTCATTGTGATCTCTTTGCTGATCTTTTGCTGTTACGTGTTTGGCCAAGAGTTTGACTGCGTGATCAGTTTTGCTGATATAGGCTAAATGGATATTTTTTTTGCTAACAAGACGAGGGCTAGGAGCCCGATAAATAAACACAAAGTATTACATCACAGGGGAACAACCTCTTTTGGCTAACCCAAGATCTCAAATAATAAGGACACTCATACAAAATAGAAGAGGTAGAAAGCCCCTTCTTGGCTAATACATCAGCTAACCTATTCGCCTCACGAGAAATAACCTTTAGCTGTACCTCCCACGGACGACTTAGAAGGCTCCGAATTTCCAGAAGTAGCAAGCTGCCTGTAGAGAAAGTAGGGTCCAATATCAATTGAACCACCTCCATCGCGTCGGATTGGAGAATCAAACGCCTCAAGCCTAGGTCCCATGCCATATGCAAGGCCTCATAAATGGCCCATTCTTCTGCCACATTAGCACTGCAGAAGCCAATTTTTTTTGTGAATCCAGTAAGCCAAGAACCCGAGATGTTCCTAAAAATTCCCCCACAACCTGCCAGCGCAGAATCCACAACCACTGCCCCGTCAACGTTGATCCTCGTCCATCCTGCAGCAATACCAGCTCCACCTGGACCGCTTGTGCCATCAAAAAACGCCCCGGTGGAACCTGCATGATCTGAAATAACGTAATTCTCCCAAACAGCAGAAACAGAAGCAGCAGGATCAGTGGGCTTAGAGAAATTGGCATAAAAAATGCTACGGTTCCGCCACTCCCATAGCTTCCAAGTGGCTACTGCAAAGAATAGCCTCCAATCTCCCCCATGCATTGAACCAACAGATTCCCTTAAGTTCATGATCATCCAAGACCTTAAGTTGGCAGCAAAGAAGGAATTAGCATACTTGTCCACAATCAGCTTGGCCCACATATCCCGAGCATAAGGACAGTCTCTAAGGATGTGAAGTATGTCCTCAACACCCACTTGGCAGTAGCCACAGAGGGGGGGAGACAGGAGACCAAGTGCTCCTCCATAAGTTGGATGGAAGTTTATTCGAAAGGACCTTCCACATAAAGATCCTGATGCGCTCCGGTACTCCTTTCAACTTCCAAATATCCTTGAAAAGGTTTTCACGCCATTGGATCATACTAGGCTGAGTCAAGAAGTAAGCACTTTTTAAGGAAAAACACCCATCACCCGTCTCGCCCCAAATCATCAGATCGTTTCCAGCATCAGGCTGAGGGGCTAAGACCGGGGCAATCCGATTTAACCCATCAGAGTTAATAATTTCGCCTATTCTATCGACATCCCAAGTTCCATCCTTAACCCAGGCACCAACACATGAGCAATCTTCCACTTCCGATAGAGTTCTAGTATAGAAATCTTTCAATCTTATGTCACTTCCAACCCAACAGTCATGGAAGAAATTAACCATGCGACCGTTACGAACCTGCCATTTGGTACCCTTGTCAATCAGATCCCTCTGAGAACAAATAAATCTCCATAGCTTCGAGTCACCCTCTCTATAATTCAGTAAGGAGTCCTCATCCCTTAACATATACTTGTGAGTTGTGCAGCAGAATATCACTCCACAGCCCCTTTGCACCGACGGACAACTTCCAAGCTAACTTAGCACCGCAGGCAGAATTAACCATAGATAGATTTCTAAAGCCTAGTCGCCCAAACTCTTTGGGTCTCTTCAATGGATATTAGAAAGTAGGAATATGTATATTTAGTACCTTCTCCAATTGTCACGTGGGCTGAAGGAAAGAAAATGGAATGGGCTTGGTGATTTAACATTGAGGGTATGTGTTGTATTTATGTATGTGCAGATGAGTTTTTGGGCTAATTGGTATTATTGAATAAATGAGGGAGGCTATACGTTGGGCTTGCTTTATTGCTCAAATAGTTCTACACAAAATAAATATATGGCCAAAATGTGTATATATGGTTTTAGGTGGTTGGGCTACTTAAAAGTTATCCCACTTAGTCCTCTTCAAGACTCATATTGGTAAGTATTGCCGTATTGGATTAAAATTTAAATCCTGAATTCTATTTAAGAATTTTCTTTCTAAGTTAACTTTCTTTTGGCCTTAAAATATTATTTCTAAAATATTTATGCCAAAAATTATTCTCTAATTATTTGTCCTTGATTTATAGGAAAATATGCCCTAAATTCCAATAATTAATTTCACAATGACTTTAGGGCAAATTTCACAATTTAATTTCCTAGAAAATATTCAAATTCCAAAACTTAGGATGTTACACATATGAATACAAGCTTAATTTACCAAAGTCAAATTCTTAGTCTACTAATTCAAAACATGATCAATCACTTTTCAAATTAAGAATGTATCATACTAAAATCACTTAAAATTTACAAATTTTTTCCAAAAAATTTCTTTCTTTTCTTGAAAACAAGAAGTAAAAGCCAAAATATATTTTCCCCTTTCTCATTTTAAAAACACAGGAAAAAAATCCAAAAGTAAGAATAGAACCTCCCCCCCCCCGGGGGCGGAAAAGGACGACACAAAAAAAGTCATGAGTGAAAAGAGAGAGAGAAGAGCGAGTGAGCGTTGCCTCCAAACTGTTATCGGCAGGAAGGAGGGGTTGAGGGAGGGCGATGGTGACGGTGATGGAGAGGGAGGCAAAGAGAGGAGTGCTTCGGGGTTTGCTTTTGGGCATTCATATGAGAAGAGTAAGGTTAGGGAAGGTATCAATCAGAAGCCTAATGCCAATATGAGAAGTGGGATGGCCCAGTTATCATATCATGACAAATTGTTGTCCCTTGGGTGTGGCGGCATTCTATTGAAGCATACGGAGGAAGATGATATAGTACAGGGGTGGAAGGATTTCTTCCATCGCAAGAATGAGAAGGACACTAGTGGTGGGGTGACCGAGACAGAGGAGGCTGAGGAGCAGACCATGAGAAGACTGGAGGGGAAAACTGGCGTTTTGAACTTCACTGTGGAGGAATACACAGCTTGGTGCTTGCCCTGGATGAACTCACTCATCATCAAGGTTATGGGTGCAACTTTCCCGACCTACATCATCCGAGATCGTATCAATCGCATGTGACACCCCAAGGATCCATTGAAGTTAATCCCATTGAGTAATGGCTATTACATCGTCTCTTTCTTGAACAAGGAAGATAGAGATTATGCTTTTCAGGAGGGACCCTGGATGATAGAAGATCATTACCTCATTGTGCAGTGGTGGAGACCGAATTTTAATCCTTGGAAGGCTGACCTTCAGTGTCGTATCGTGGCTTGGATTCGTTTACCGAATGTCCCTCTCGAGTTCTACAATGTTGAATCCCTGCGTAGAATCGGTAACATGATTGGGAAAATGATCAAAGTGGATAGATCTACTTCTATCTATGATAAAGGAGGGTTTGCCTGTATTTGTGTAGAGATCGACTTGCAACAACCACTCCTACCCTCGTACATGGTTTTTGGAGAAGAGCGTCCCATCATCTATGAAGGCCTTCATCAAGTATGTTTTCTTTGTGGAAAATATGGACACAAAAAGGATAATTGCCAGACGCTTCCAAAGACAAATGAAACTTTGCCAGAAGACCAATTAGTTATGGAGTCGGATAAGGGAGGTGACGGTGGTGAGAAGCAGATGAAGGGAACGACGACAGGTGGTGGTGCAACTATCATCACTAGGGGTGAGAATTCTGACACTTCTCCTTTTGGTAACATCAAGATTTTACGGCGTGACTTCCGTGGAGCAGTGTCAATGGCGGGATTGAGATATGGCCTTAATGAGGCTTTAAAGAAACCTGTGAAGCAGCGAAATTAGGAGGATATTCTGGACTCAAAGAACTTGGCTACGAAAAAGGAAGGAAAGTAGGGAATTAATTCTAATAAATTGCAATTGGTCAATGATAAGGGCCCACATAAATTCTAATAAATTGCAATTGGTCAATGATAAGGGCCCACATAAATTCTAATAAATTGCAATTGGTCAATGATAAGAGCCGTATACTTGCACGTGATTTCCCATCCTCCTCGTGTGTGGGCCCGGTAGTTAATGTCAATCAGGGCAACGCGTTTGGGGTGCTTTAGTCGCTGGAGTCAGGATCATGTCCAGCCAAGCTGATTACGTGTCCAGCTGAGGTCACCGCAGGTGTCGTCTTGACCTCCAATAATTCTGAAATGCTTGGTATTAATTATCAATTATCGTCTTTAGGAAATTCGACGCTGTGTATAGCCCTTCCTGATACGGAGCTACAAGCCTAGGATAATAATGCTACTCTTCCGGAGAATGAGGATGCCCAAATGTTTGAACATGATAAGACCAAGGGGGAGGACGTAAAACCCCAACACACATTGGGTTCCCAATGAACTACATGATATGGAATTCCCGAGGCACTGGAGCGCGCAGCTTCCCTGCCCTTGTACGTGAACTAAAAAATCACTACCAACTGAATTTCATTGCTATTTTGGAAGCACGATGTGCTAAGGAGATGACACAAACACAAGCCCAACTGCTAGGTTTCCCTAATATGGAGTTAATGGATTGTGAGTGGTACAGTGGCGGTATTTGGTGTCTATAGGATGATAATATTGCTAGCGTTTCTTTATTGGAACGAAACCACCAGTTTTTGCATTTTCTGATTACTTCTTCTGCAGGTTCTGATTGGTATCTTATAGTGATCTATGCTAGCCCTAATTGTAACACTCGTCGTATTTTGTGGGAGAATCTGTCTCGCCTAGCTATCACAATTCAAGGTGCTTGGCTTCTTGGGGGTGACCCCAATGGAACTTTACTTCACTGCGAACAGCATTCAAATGAGTCCTTTAGAAGCTCCTATGATCGAGATTTTGTTCGGTGGGTGGAATCGCATGACATGATTGATACAGGGTTTGTTGGTCCAGAATTCACATGGAAGCGTTGTACTTCAGAGGTGCGACTAGATCGAATGCTTGCAAATGAGCAGTGGGTGACAATGCTTCCTAACGCTTCGGTAGCCTACTTTCCTTTCTTCAAATCTGACCACAGGCCCTTACTTTTTCGACTCAGTCCAGGTTTGGATACAAGAAAGCCTAATCGACCTTTTAGGTTTATTACGGCTTGGGTTCTCCATGAGAATTTTAATGTTTTTGTTTGTAACGCTTGGGTGCAAGATACTTCCTAGGTGCAAAATATTTCTCAATTTCTAGATGCCTACTCTACCTGGAATAAGGAAGTGTTTAAACATACTGAGGCAAGAAAGAGACACCTTCTCCAAAGGCTTGATGGGATCAATCGAGTAGTCGCTCGGAGTGGCATGGCTCCCAAATATGCTGATTTTCAGCTCTTAATTTAGAAAGACCTGGAAGATGTGTTGATGCAGGAGTCTCTCCTTTGGGCGCAGAAAGCTAGAGTGGAGTGGTCAGTCTATAGTGATCGGAATACTCGCTTCTTTCATGCTCAAGCTAATTGCAGAAGGAAAACCCAATGAATTGAAGCTATCAAGGATAATAAGGGTACATGGATTTATGACATTACCCAAATTAAAGGGTTGGCAACTACTTTTTTCTCTCACCTTTTAACTGAAGACAATTTGATCCGACCTATGATTAATTGCCCGATGTCCTTTCCTCGCGTAAATGAGGAAATCCTTAATTGGTGCAGCCGTGATGTTTCAAATAATGAAATTAAGGAAGCTATTTTCAGTATGGGTGCGCTCAAATCCTCGGGTCTTGATGCGTTCAATGTGCTTTTTTCACCAGAATCAGTGGAACACGATAGGTACATCCGTTGTAAGTTATGTGAAATTTCTATTTGCTAATCCGCAGGCTATATGTGAGGTTAATGGTACTCTAATTGTTCTCATCCCTAAAAAGGACCACCCAGAAACAATGGGTGATTTGAGACCTATCAGCCTTTGCAACGTCATTTATAAAGCAGTTAAAAAGATCATTGTTAGCAGGCTTAAAACCATTCTACCCCAGGTGATAACCCCAAATCAATGCAGTTTTGTTTCGGGCAGGCATTCTAGTGATAATATCATTGTGGCTCAAGAGGTAATTCATTCCACGCGCAACATGAAAAAGAAGAAGGGATTCATGGCCATAAAAATTGACCTGGAAAAAGCTTATGATCGAGTCAATTGGAAATTTTTGTTAACTTGTTTGTAGGAACTGCATATTCCTCCATCGCTTCGAGATGTTATTACTTAGTGTGTCTCCACTCCTCATATGCAGTTACTTTGGAATGAGGATAAAACGGAGGAATTCCACCCTTCCAGGGGAGTTCACTAAGGGGATCCGTTGTCACCCTATTTGTTTGTTATTGTATGGAGAAATTGGCTCATCTTATTCAGGACGCCATCCATGAAGGCAATTGGAAGCCAATCCGTCTCACTAGGTCAGGGCCCCCTATTTCTCACTTATTTTTTGCTGATGACATTATTCTCTTTGCGGAAGCCTCTTTGGATCAGGTACACACAATAAACAAGTGTATTAAGTCCTTCTGTGATAGCTCGGGTTTGAAGGTGAACTACCAAAAAACGCGAGTTTTCTTTTCTAACAATGTTAATCACATCAGAAGAAGTGGACTGTGCACTTCCTTGGGTTTCTCCATTACAAATGACTTGGGAAAATATCTTGGCGTTCCGATTCACCATGATAGGGTTACCAAAGAGTCTTTCCAATTTGTGGTGGATAAGGTTAAAACAAGATTATCAACATGGAAAACTAAGTCCCTTTCTTCAGCTGGGCGCTCTACTCTTATCTCATCGGTAACTACGGCTATTCCCGGATATGTTATGCAAACGTCTCTCCTTCCTATAAGCACCTGTGAGGCCTTAGATAAATGCAACCAGAGTTTCTTGTGGGGTTCAACGGAGGAACGAAAAGTACCCCTAGTTGCATGGGATGCTATCTGCAAGCCTAAATGTAAAGGTGGGTTAGGACTCCACTATGCAAAAGACCAGAACCAAGCCTACCTTATGAAGCTTGGATGGTGCCTAACATCAAGAAGGGATGATCTGTGGGTCAATGTTATCCGAAATAAATATAATTGCGGTAATGAAAAGCTCCCAAGAATTGCTATGAATAAACCTAGCTCGAATTTGTGGAGTGGAATTAAGAGAACATGGGGTAACGTGTAGAATGGAATTGAGATGTTACCATCTGGGCTTCTAAGGTGGAAATGGTCCAAGAGTGGGGAATTTTCAGTCAAGACAGCTTTTGAGTCTCTTACAAGTGAAGCTCCCCATCCTGACCCTCTTTGGGGAAAAATTTGGAAATTAAAGGTTCCGGAACGATGTAAAACCTTCATATGGCTAGTTGTGCATAGAAGGCTTCTTACCAATGCCTCTAGAGTCAAGAGAGGTCTAAGCAATGATGGTCGTTGCCCTATGTGCTAGGCCAAAGCTGAGAGTACCCAACATGTGTTAAGGGACTGCCCAGAGACCTTTGAACTCTGGAAGAGTATGGTGCCTCAGTGTTTATGGTGCAAGTTTAGCTCTCTAAACCTAGATCGTTGGCTTCAATGGAACATTATGTTCAGTGGGAGAGGTAATCAATTGGAAGAATGGCGACAACGCTTCATTCTTGTCTGCTGGTGGTTGTGGCGTCGACGCAACACGTTCGTTTTTGAAGGGAAACACATCTCGAACCATAGTGTACTATCTAGCATGAATGCCATTAGCAATTGTTTGAAGGACGCGCACAGCAAGCTTGCCACAACTGAAAGAGGGAAGCATGAAGCAGATGCGCATGGGACTTGTTGGACGCCACCTCCGATCGGCTGGGTGAAAGTCAATACAGATGGTGCATTCTCGCGTCTCGGCATGAGTGTAGCTTGTGGAGGAGTGGTTCGCGACGCCCATAGCAACTTCCTGACGGGCTTCATGTTCATGGGGGTGGAAGGAGACAGTTTATCAGCTGAGTTATGGAGCTGTCTGCATGGCCTAAAACTGGCGTGGGATTAAGGCCATCGGCAAGTCATCTTGGAGTCTGATTCTACAG
Source organism: Acacia crassicarpa (assembly GCA_034222035.1). Lineage (NCBI taxonomy): Eukaryota > Viridiplantae > Streptophyta > Magnoliopsida > Fabales > Fabaceae > Acacia > Acacia crassicarpa. The sequence goes on along the minus strand of JAWXYG010000023.1, from coordinate 1,165,813 downwards.
ACGCTGTCGAGCTTCTAAAGCAGGATTTAAATGATTTACTTGCAGATCGTAGTCTTATTGCGGAACTACACCAACTAATGAAGAGAGATTAGAGGATTGAAGTGAATCTCATCAGCCGATGGGCAAATGTTGCCGTGGATCACCTGGCGAAAGCCAGCCTCTCTGCCATGACAGGTTTTTTCGCATCTGGGACTCTTGATATGGAGCTGAAGAACCTGCTTGCGAAGGATAAAACGTAGCTTTACTGTATGGTTGCCTTTTTGTATCAAAAAAAGAACCTCCCCCCCCCCCAAAAAAAAAACCCCAAAATACTTAAATCATGCATATCCCACATTGTAAAAGATTGATTTAACCAATAAACAAGTAATGCAAGTGAAAGAATAAGGAAAGAATGTGACTGGAGTATCAATAGCTTGAAGACTTAAATGAAGTAAATTAATTGGAGTCTCTAGTGTAACATCCTACATCTTAAAAGACAATTATTAATTACTAACTTAATTATACCATTCATTAAAATATTTTATGCACACATTTGAGTTTTGAATATTACTAGGCCTAGACTTTTTAACTGAGTCTTATTTTGAGATTTATTAAAAATAACCTCACTATACTAAAGTATACCAAGTGAACCCTATTATGGTAATATACAAGGATCCAACTTGTACCAAAAAGTTGGAAGCATTATTGTTAGCAAAAGTTGCTTAAGCTTTCTAAACCTTTCCTGATAGACCAAGGCGAGAATTGTCACCTAAAAAATGTTTGTAACCATTAATCTAGCTCATTATAAATGCTAATATGTGCTTGTGGGGTGTCAAGTGGAATATTTTGTATATTAAAGTACTAGATATATAATTTACAAATTTCCAAATTAACAATTCTATAATAAATTTTTTATATGAAATTTCATATCATGAATCACATATAACAAGTGGAAAGTGGTTATTAAAATTCTTAAGAATTAAGTGTGATAGAAGTCAAGTTCACTCTAAAAATAAATATATAATTATACGTTAATATAATTAACCAAAAATACCAACTAATACAGTAACAAGGTAATTAAACTATAATTGCTTTACTTTAGTTTTCTTAGAAAAATGATAAGTTATCTATTTCTCAAGTTATTATTATAATCTCATTTTCTCCCTTCATAAATTATTTTTTACTAATTATGATTATTAAAATATTACCATATCTTCAATTTAACCAAAATACCCAATTTCCTACAATAAAAGTTTTATCTAAAGATTTCTAATATTCATATTCATTTATAAGTCTCAAATCTAAGACATCCAATCCTTTAATAAACATCTAATCCTTTAAAAAATTAAAAATGAATTATAAATTCGGATATAAGAGCCCTATCATTGCAAATCCTCAATTTTCCAACCTAACACTAACTTATATAAACATAACCCAATTTATTAAGCAAATATTCAAATCTCCACATGATAAAAATCATATCAAACTTTTTTTAAATTCCAAAACCCAACTCACAATTTTGTAAAGTTCAAAACCTAGCAAAACTAAACCGATTAAACCGATAACTGTAACATCCCAAATTTTGGGATTTGAACTTTGAACATTATATGGAAAATTAAATTGTGAAATTTGCCCTAAAGTAATTATGAAAATAAATTATTGGAATTTAAGGCATATTATCCTGTAAATTAAAGGCAATCTAGAAGGGAATAATTATTGGCCAGAATATTTTTGGGATGATATTTTATGACCAAAATAAATTAATTTGAGGAAAGAACAAAGTCAAAGAATATTTGGAAGGAATAATTTATGGTCTAAAATAATTATTGGAGGTTAAGACCTAACTTCCATGAATTTTTGGGAAAAGGATTATTGAAGTTTAATGGCTAAAATTAGAAAGAAAAATATGAAGCAGAGGTATTATGTGTTGGAAGCCACATGCCCCTTATAACTATTTAATTCTTTATCCCTCATATGTAATCACGTGGCCTCTCATGCAAAGCACCAATTCTGCATTTCTCCATTATTCATTTGGGACACCCCAACCATTTAAGTTACCACAGCCCATATATATATATATATAGCCAAACCATATACCGGTGCTTATTTCTGCGTTAGTCATTCCTGACCCAACACGTGACCGGGAAAGGATCCAGCCCATATATCTTTGTTGGCCGAACCAAACCATTTCCATGTTGGCTTGTATACACTTTAAAAATCCTCCAATTCATGAATCAACCCATCTACCTCTAGAAGCACCAAAATGCAATAGTAGGAAAATATATATATCAGCGCCAGTTACAGGAAGACAACAGAGAAAATCAGGAAAAGGTGGATGGATCATTATGGAGTATCACTAAGCCACAATTACACACGCAACACAGCCATACTTTTCGAACTTAACAAATACCCAGCGTGTTCTTCTCCTCTGACCGTTATTCTCGTTCTCAGTCTGGACCCTTAAATTTTTATTCAAGGTGTTGCCTTGGCTCTCATTCATTCCTAACTAAATCCGAGAGTGAGACGAAGATTGAAACCCAGCGAGAGAGAGAAGGAGAGAGTCTGAGAGTGTGAACCGAAGGAAAGAGTAAGAGTTGAAGTTGTGCATAAGCTCTGTTCTTGAACAAGAAAACAGAGGTATTTTCTAGCTCTTCTCCTTCTAGTTTTATGTGTTTTTCCCGACATAAGTTTGGAGTTTTGTTTTTGTTTTACGTTGAAAAATCTCTAAACCAGAACATGAACCCAAGTCTTGCTGTCATATATATATATATATATATATATATATATATATATATATATATATATATATATATATATATATAATCACTGCATGTGAAAGAAAAAGGAGCTTACTGACTTGTAATTGAAAACAAAACTTTACTGTGTTTTGCTGATATATGCATGTCGTTGGTTTAAGAACAAAACCTCACTATATGGACATAAATATAATATATATTGCTGCCTATAGGTTTCGGCTTGAGGAGTTTAAACGGAAGCAAAAACCTTGAGAACTTGTTTTATCACATTGCTGCTATATATATATATATATATATATATAAAAGAATGAAAAAGAAACCCACGGTTACATTTATATATATACACTAAAATTTGTTTATAAGTATAGGTATATGTAGAACCAAAGCTTGGAAATAATAGGGGAGAAACTGATTATTTTGCTACCATGTGTCATAACCTTGTTGTCATATATTATCAAAGAGTTACTATCCTAAATGCATATGTACGTGAAGCATAAGAATATGGTGTGAGGGTTTAAAAAGTTCAAAAGCCTTACATGTATATATGTATCACGTGGAGGCATATGTTAGAAACCAAAAGTGTGATGTTCTTATACATATAGATATATTTAAATCCATTACTGATATGTATAAAACCAAAAAAAAAGGGGGGGGGGGGGGGGGGGCTTACTGTTTCCATAAAGCATATATATACGTGATGTGTTGTTGATTTTGTCCATATAGGTATATACATATATACCTTCATTTTGTATATATGGCGTGGAGCCACAAACTGTACTGTGTATATATATAGCACATGATTTCGAAGCCCTAATGTTAAATATGTGTTGAATACATATATAGGTATCATATTAAAGCACGTGTTAGTATTTGCTAGACTCCTAATTAGAGTGTTGAGATCATGTTTTAATATTGGAAAAGCTTATGGGAGTTTAAAATAAATGTAGAGAAAATAATAATAATAATAATAATAATAATATTATTTATTATTATTTATTTATTTTATTAATAATAATAATAATAATAAATAAATAAATAAATAGTAATAAATAATAATAATAATAATAATATTATTATTATTAAATAAGGAAAAAAAGGGAATTATTAATAAACAATAAAGGTTATTATTAATTAATAATAAATAGAAAGGAGAATTAATAGTCTCACTGATTTTTTTTTCAGTCCTGTCTTAATGTGCCACTCCAAGCATTCCATATATTATTATTAAAAATTGTATATTGTAATTTTATGAAATTATAAATTATAATTTCGACTGTGTAGAGTTTTAAAAGAGTTATTAATGGTTAGTAACTTGGTTGTGGTAGATTGATTTTGGCTTGTGTTTAAGCTCTTGGATTAGGAGCAGTGTAACAATAGTTAACTTCGGCGAGAGGTAACCACTTTCCACTTGTTATGTGTACTAGTATGTTGTTTATGAGTATTTTGTGAAATGATTAGAAATATCTTAATAGAAATTGCCTTGTAAAACCTTATGATTTGAATTGTGAATATATACATATTTATTTATTTATGTATAAGAATTGAGAATTTTGATATTATGATATTTATTATGATAATTATAAAAAGGATTGAATTGGGAAGAAATGGAGTACTTTATTCCATCTTGTGGTGAGGCCTCCATTGGTGCACGATGGTTAGCTTTCTATTGTCCCACCTGTTCAATGAGGGACTGACCCACTAGTTCAATGAGGGCTTATGACACCCCACTATTTCAACGAGGGGAAAAGACCTATGGTTTGAGACAAGTGCTCTGAGGATTTTGGCCAGTCCTCCTCATATGACCAGTGAGCTTTTGAGTAACCAGTAACATGGATGTAACTTAGCCCATGGGTCTAATCGAAGGAAATAAGGCGATTCGGTCGGATTGGTGGGAGGCATCTTGAGAATTGTGTTAATGAAAAAGTGTAATACCTAATTTATTATATGAAATTTTGTGAAGTGGATAATGGCGAATTATATTTTTAATATTTTGTTATATAAATTATTCCACTTGGCACCTCACTAACACATATTAGTATTCTTAATAAGTTGGATTGATGGTTACTACATTTTTCAGGTGATAGTTCCCGTCTGGGTTCGTCGGGGAAGACCTCAGAAGCTTAGGTTACTTCTACCGAAAGTAGTGTTTCTGTCTTTTTGGTGTATGTTGGATGATGATATATTGTCATGTTAGGGCTCATTTTGGCATACTCTAGTTTATTTGAATATTTTATTAAACGTTGAAGCACTATTAAGTTACTAAGTAAACACAAAATATAGTTATTTTGTTAAGTAAAATGAAGGACGTTACAACAACAATATCTCCAGTAATCCAAATAAATGCCTTGAACCTCATTTAATCGGTACAAATATCGTATAAAGCATAAATTCTAAATTCTTTTAAATAGAAAATTAAATTTCAATTCCTACAACTATTAACTAATAAATTTAAACTGATTAAAATTTATATATTAATCATGCCCTACAAATATACAGTCATCTATTATCAAAACTTAAAACTTTACCAAAGTTCTAACCCCAAAATCTTCACTAATCAGTATTATATTATCTTAATTAGAAAGAGAAAAATACATAGAATAACTTTTCTGGAAAAAGTTTGCTAAAAAGAAATTAATTTACCTACCTAGATAATTTTATAAGATAAATAACGTACCTTCAAAACTCAAACAGACTACTCTTTTTCTCTTTCTTTCCCTCTCTCATCATTCCTCTCTCTTTCTCTTTTACTCTCAAGCTCTCCTCGGGTTGGGTTTCTCTCCCCATCTTTTTCTCATTATCTCTCATCATCTTTAAATCATATTCATTCAATCAATCACAATACTACTTTAATCTATCTCTTCTCTTCCCAATCAATGGCCCAAATGGTGCCAATGAGAGAAAAAGAGAAATAAGATTATGAGAAAATCCTCTTCCAGCTCTCCTCTCCCCTTAACACACCTCACAAAGCACACACACACAACACTTCCCACACACACGCATATTTATATACAGGAGGGAATGCGGTGGGGATTTCCACTTCCCCACACCAATTCCCTCTTTATCAAACGAAATAACAAATGTTACCAGCACATGCTGCCAACGTATTGTTTAAAATTTTTATTTTATTTTATTATTTTAACGAAAAAATTACAAAGGACCTAATATTTATTTTTATTATTTATTTATTTTAATCTTCTCTTCCCTCTTTCCTTTTATTTATATTGACAGCAACAATAAAATAAAATATTATTATTTTCACTCATTTATTTTTAATAAAAACTTTTATCTTAATAACTATAATTCATGTATTATTATTAATTCTTTTTTACTAGTAATTAAATCATAATACAAAAATTAGGATGTTACAAATTATATATTAGAAGGTGAAAGCTTATTATCACATAAAAATTCACCTTGGACTTCTAATTCTTCACTCTGTATATTACTAATTGCATGGGAAAGGTGCTCAATCTGACTTTGTAGAGTTTGAATATCTTGTATACGTTGCAATTCCCTTTCTTGTTGTTCTCTGTTTCTCTTGTCTAGCCTATCCATTAAAAGATTCATTATAGTTCCCAGCTTATTTTCGAGCTATGCATCTTCTCTTAAATGAGCACAACTTGACTGAGGTACATATCCAAAATTTGAGTTGTCATGTCGTCCAAACATATTATATGTATGTGTGTGTATATATCTATATATGTACGTGTGTGTATGAATAATAAATAGTCATAATGATAAGGCATAGAAATATAAGAATAATTTTCATAAAGTGAAGCATTCCAGGTCATCAGAGGAAGGATCAAGTTCATACAAATTTTTAAGAGAGGATTAGGTCATGCAATAAACAACCTAAAAAATCACCTAGAAATTCAAACCAAAAGCCTAACTATTGCTCTTAACAACAATGCCAGAATTGTTGCTGCTTTTTTTGCTAAAACAATCAATTAAATAAACAATGTCCAACTAAAAATGCAATATATAGTGGTAACCTAAGTCTATTGGATTACATCCTTCATCACCTACATACAATCTTAAAGAAAACTCATAGGTTGCTCATGGGCAGAATGACTTAATTATCATTATAGTGCATTTTTAGTTACACCTAACTTAATTGATTACTTTTGCGACTAAAGCAACCTCCGTATCTCATTCCTGGTTCTGCTTCTTCGACTATCTATCTAAATTGAAAGGGATGTCGTATGGCGCAACGAGTCAGCCATGGGCACCGCTTAATTAACCATCAAGTTAAGGAAGGGCCGCCAGAGAATCAAAAGATGATAGCTAGCAGAAAGAATGAGGTGGAGCTAGTGAGCTGCCATTCCTCTCCAAACTAATTAAACAGGAATCGCTCACGTGTTGAACTTCGTAGTAGGTCACCCAGTACGTACGTCCAACTGATACATGTTCTCTCTCTCACACACACATATATGCTATATGCTATGGTTTGTTCTCTCTGTCCCTTAATTTCTTCAAGCACAGCCTAAACGTTGAATTTTGATTCTAACACGTTATTCAAGCAGAGAAGCTTCAGCTAACTTAACGTGCTAACTAGCTCCTCTTTATATCTTATATTTGCTTCACTCAAATTTCTTTGGGGGAAGATACCTAACTTTATCAGATTTTTTGTTTCCCTCCCTGATTCATAACTAACTAAATTAAATTATCAGTCACATTATCGGTCTGCAATTATCGGGTCGAGCATGAGGTAATCACTATTCAAAGTGTACAAGAGGATTCTGACTCTTAGGATGTGCATGGCAACCATTCTGTTGTCCAACACTGTTTCTGAGATGAAACAGTTTTTTTCTAATTTTGTGCTTTGGAAGAGTTCTGAGAATCAGAATTACGTTTGTTAACCTATTTTATTTTTATTCCGAGAATCAGAATTACGTTTGGTAACACATTTTTCCTCCTCTTGTTTGGGAGTTAAAAAATAATAAGGGAGAAAGATGAAAGATTTTTTTAATGAGTTATTTTTACCATTTTGTCCTTTTCTTTAATAATTAATATAATTATTATACTTTACAAATGAACTTATATTTAAATTTCCTAAAAAAATTACATAAATAATTTTTATATTCAAAAAGTTATTTTTGTGGTGATGGCGGTAGTAGTAGGGGCGGTGGAGGGGGGCGGTGGTGGTGGGGGCGGTGATGGCGGCGACGGCGGTGGTGGTGGTGGGAGCGGTGGTGGCGGCGGTGGTGGTGGTGGTGTGGTTGCGGTGGTGGTGGTGGTGGGGCGGTGGCGGCTGAGGCGGGGTGGTGGTGGTGGTGGCGGCGACGGTGGTGGTGGTGGGGCGATGGCGGTGGTGTTGGTGGCGGTGGTGGTGGTGGTGGCGGCGGCGGCGGCAGTGGTGATGGTGGTGGCGGCGGGGCAGCGGTGGTGTTGGGTGTGGCAACGGCGGTGGTGGTAGTGAACGAGGGTAAATTTCTGCTTCGATTGAGGGAAAAATAAATTCTGATTTTTTGTCCTGAAATAGAGAAGCCAAAATTTTTAGCTTCTTTTTTTTACTCCCTAGCATAAAAAATAAACCGGTTCATCCCGGGAGCAAGAAAAAAAACCGGATTTACCAAACACAATTCCCATCCATTTTTGTTCCGGGGCACAGAAATTAAGAAAAAAGTCATTCTGGAAGTGTTACCATGCACACCCTTAATTAACAAGAGAGAAACTCCGACAAATATTTAATCATTTTACAAACTGTCGTCTGTTTGGGGTTCACCCTTTATATACAAATATCATTTATTCAACCAAAAGGTCTCGTACAACACACACACATATGATATGGATTGATGCATATAGAGACGCAATAATACACACGCGTATATATTATCCAAAAACAAGGAACTGCATCATAGAGGCGATGGGTCAAAAGCAGATGTCCAGACAACAATAGCAACATAATCCAGCACATCTGCAAATTTAAAAAGTCAAATTAACAAATCATTATATTTAGAGAGAGAGAGGGAGAGGGAGGGAGAGATGAAGTTACAATCCTCTGCAGAAGCCATCGCCCTTAGAGTGAGTCTCATCTGTGGCAGCAACTTGCTCGTAAATTTGACTACTAATAACATGATGAGGGGGTGCATCTCTATTAACACCTCCTCCTCCTCCACTCTCTTTTGACCCATATGCCTCTGCTGCTGCTTCCACAACTCCCAAATCACCTTTTTCTACTTCAATATATATAGACACATATAGCATCAGAATTTATCTGTGAACAAATTAAAAAGGATGGCAACAAGATGCTTACCTTGAGGCTTCTCTGTGCCTTTGCTACTCATATTCGGAAGAAACGTCGAGCATGAATTAGTTCCAGATCATGAAGATGAGGATATATATAATACATTGGGACTAGTCAATATAGATGGTGTTTACCTTCCGCATCCTGATCCACTGACATATGTATAGATCAGTCTTTAGTGTTGTGGAGTAGTTAAATTTGGTTTACCAGATCCATGATCAAAAAGTGCGTTATTGCTATTATTATAAATTCTTTTTGAAAGTGTAGTTTTGTTCTTGTATATAAGAAACAATTAGTTTTTTTTTAAAAAAAAAATTTATTATGAGTTGTTGGATATAGAGAAAATAAGGCCTTTTAAAATTCTATTTTTCATCCTTGAATAAAATAAGTATACGTGTGAGCCTTGGACAACATGATGATGGAGATACAAGGATATGAACTTGATAAGAATCTTTCTAAAAGAAAAAATATGTCTATCTAATAGTAAAATCTATCTAAATCAAACAACTAATAAAATAAATAATCTATAAAACTGCAACATTGTTATGAAACTAAGTAAAATATAAAAGAGATTAAGACGAGTTCACATTTGGTGCACATAATTATGTGCCCAATTATGTGCTCATACATATTTTTTTAAATTTTTTATATATTGTATTTATTTAGATTTAAATTATATGCTGCTTTCTGGAATTTTTTTTGCATCCAGTATCTCAAATTAATTAGTTTTCATGATACTGGTGTTACAGATGAATGCAGGATTGGAAACTAATTAATTTGAGATACTTGATGCAAAAAAAATTCCAGAAAGCAGCATATAAGTTAAATCTAAATAAATACAATATATAAAAAATTAAAAAAAAATTAAAAAAAATATGTATGAGCACATAATTGGGCACCTAATTATGTGCACCAAATGAGAACCCGATTAAGATGAGGAAGATGAAGAAATGCAAAAGAGAAATGGAGAGCAATGAGGGAGTGATTCTTCTTTCTATTTCATTCTTCAACTTTTGATACATGCCTACTATATATAGGCAATAAACTCTTCACTTCCATTATAAGAGTTACATACAAAAGAGTAAATCTACATAATGATATAACATGAAGTTTTGTAAGTTATTTACATTAATCATAGAAAACTCCCACTAAGCCATTCGTATCATATGTTACATGGTTTTAAGTATAGAATTCTAAAAGACTTATCTTGAAAGGTTATGGACATTTACACCAATATTGGAATATTTATAACACTCTCCCTTGAATGTCCATTATGAATGTGCCTCATTAAAAACTTTAACTAGAAAAAACCCAGTGGGACAAAAACCTAACCAAAGAAAAGAATACATCATCCATTGATACACTGTCCAGTGCTACCTCATTAAAAACCTTTCTAGGAAAACCCAGTGGGACAAAACCTAGATAAGGGAAAAAGAGTATAGTGTGTATCGACTCCCCCTTTTGACAACATCAGTATTCCTCCCCCTGATGGCTACATTACTTTCAATGTCTTTTGAGCATTTCATCTTTTTGGTCATCAAACATTCTATTGCATACCTGCAAGAACTAAATCTTTCCAGCAAAATCATAATAATACTATCATGATTTCTAAGTATTCTTATAAGATATATCTAGATGCATATCAATAGATATTCATTAAAACGATTATATCATACATGCTCTGATAGCTTTAAATCATACAAAAATTATTAAGTATTGTTCTCGAGAACTTTGAATTAGATGCTTCTGGCATCTTGAGTCCTTCAGGGACATGTGCTACTAGCACTATTGGATCCTTTGAAGACTCTTATGCAATCTTCATAATTTAATAAGCCATATGCATATGCTATATAACAATATCTAATAGACGCATAATTTATCATTCATAAATTGCCAGATTTATCGTATTCACCACAAAATCATATATCTCAATTTGGACTTCAGGTCCTTAGCTATCATAATATGATTATTATTGCATCATTCTCAATTTTACTTATCCTCTTGGCCAATAATCTTTATATAATATCCTTATTTGATCACGTGATATCATCATCAAAGTTGTTGTCGACAACTTTATCTTTTCAGTTCTATTTTTCCAATTCGACATAACAATATCAATATTACTCAGGTACCTGAACCTCTCTTGAGGTTTTGCAATAAGTTATGTCTCGATACTCTTCTGGAGTATTTACCTCCTTAATATGATCATCTTAATTATCGCTCCAATTTATCCATAACGTTTATATTTGGAACTGAATACTTACTCATGCTTCAGGCATGTTACTAATTGGAGCATTTTTAGCTGGAATATGAGATTTAATAAATCTCATTTAGGTCAGTAATTCTATCTGGTAAATATATTATAAATGCATAACCTGATGAACTTCTGGTTCATACTTCTTTATTCGATGATATATACTTTACTATAATGCATTCCATATATTCTCTTGTCTAGCTATTCAATTTCTCCCCTTCATGTTGAGAAAATAATGTCAAATATCAATTGACTAATCATACAGTATAAGTCTCCTTAATCCATTTGTTTTCTTTAGAAACATCATTTTGTTTCATTTAGAGACAAAAAAGAAGAAGAAGGTCCTTATACAACATTTATCTCAACTTTCTTTTCATATCCATCTATGTGCATTATAGTAGATTAATAATCATTGCACATTCAAACTTTATAAGATGGAATCTGTCTGGCTGCTGACCAAAAGCCAATTTTATCGGGAGAATTTTGTTGGTTTATAAGTGCTGCAATATGCAAGATCGAATATACCAACATAAAAATTTTATTCTCATAAGAATTGATATAGCTATTTATGGAAGCTTTAAATCATGATTTCTGGATCGTATAATTTAGAAATTGTGCACTCAATTTATTCAAACATTATTGCAAGCTTCAAGTTACAAATATTCTTACAAACTTCAGGTTGCAAGAAAATAATTTCACATGTAACCATCTTATAGATGCATCTTTCAAATTTGTATGGTTTACATGTTATTTCAATGAGCCCATATAATTTTGTTTGATATATTTCCAGAAATCCATTACAAATCATTACCAATGATATTCTCATAGACAATTTGTTTGGAGAACAAGCAGAACATAATTCATAAATAATATGTTGGTTATTTTTTAAGAATCTTCTGGCTCTTCAATGAATGTCAATACGTAATCTTATTTGCATTATATGACTCGGATGATCAAACAAGTCATGTCAACAATAAATTTCTTTGGATCAGTAAACTTCTGGTTTACTGTAACATGTCTCAATCAATCATAAACTTTTTTAATCATAATTTGATATCCATTTTGGGAGATATATTAAACTTTGTCTGAGAAATATATAACTCTTCAAAAATTAGCTCATACATGTATTCTAACAATCTCCCCTTCAAGTGTGAGTCATATAAACACACTTTCTTTATATATGTATTTCAAAATCACTCTAAAACCCTTTAAAGCTCGTTATAAAAAATCTATGTTGATTCTTTATGAACAAACATACAATATTACATCATTAGATAACCTCATTATTCATTAATAATATACTTCAATTTACTTATACATGCAAAATATATATAGTCCACCACATATGAAGATATTCATGATCAAAATAACTTAGAATCACACATATGAAAATTCTCCAGCACAAGATTGTCATGGCAACAGATTTATAAGATAGAATTTGTCTGGCTACTGACCAAAAGCCAATTTTATCGCGAGAATTTCAGGTAAGCTTTACATTACCTTATGGGCTTATTTATTTCTCTTGAGCCTTGGCTTCAAAATAAAGATGAGCATATTTCTTTGTAGCACATTGCTTCTTTAATATCTCATTGGCAGCATTAGCAAACATTTGATTTGCTATATTTGTAAACTTCTGGTTTACAATTATTATTTGTAAACTTCCGTTTTACATCAAACTTCTAATTTGTATAATTATTTGTAAACTTCTAGTTTACAATAGCATGTGTTTATTATATGATATTTATTTCTGCAGATATCTTTAAAACTCAATAAGTTTCTTAGAATAAAATGCATTATTAATGCATAAATTTGTTCCTTCAGGTAACAAAATATTAGATCTTTCGAAGTCTTCAATCAAATTTATACTATCATATATAGTCTAAACATTAGCCTCTCTTATAAAGTTGGACAAAATATGTTAATTAGTCCCCATGACCATTAGTCTTTAGATTTATACGACATAAATCTCTGCAAGTTATTGTCTTCTAGACAATATTTTTCCAAGGCTACTAAAATCTTATTGTATCATACAATATTTGAAGCATAAGCCTTCAGGGCCTTAATATTAATAATAAACAAATGTCACTCTCTTATCCACCCTTTATTTTTGGGTATGAACAAGACCTATACCTCTTTCGTGGGTATAGAAGACTAAAGGATCAAATATCTCATAAGTATAAATCACTGTGCGTAATAGTAAATTATTGTACAATCATGTTTTAGTTACTGTGCAAAATAATAAATCATTGTATACAATAGTGAATTTCAGATACAATGCAAAATAATAAATCATATGAAATATTTAAAGATCTTGTATGAGATATTAAAACCTTATAAACTATAAAATAGTGGGGAGAAAAATATCACAATATCATGAATTTTCAACATATTGCCTAATAGTTTCCCTTTTGTGATTCTCTTTGATAATATTTCTCCACTTCAAGTGAGAATTTGAGACAACATGATTACAACAATAACTATGCACAAAATTGTAGTCACAGTTACACCTTATGTCCATGACCAATTCATTCATTACTTCATTCACTTCTGGGAATGGAGTCGTGCTTATTGGATAAGATTCATGATTCTCACAACAAAAACTCAGTATTTTGTTTGTCCACATGAGATCAAGAAATTAATTCAGTATATTTCTTAAAACCTCTTTCACAATATTGCTACTATAGGAGCAAATTGTTGGATACACCAATTTATAATAAACTTTTGGAAGAATAACCATCTTTTGGTTATCATACATTTCCTTTAATTTGTTCTAAAGAATAAGATGATCTTTTAATACCAAATATTCAATTTTGAGGCTTAATGCACCACAAATTTAAATTTCATTATACAATAAAAAGAAATTTATGAAATATAAAACACAATATAATAACATAATGAATTCATAAAGACAATAATTCATAAATTATGATATTACATTAAAACTTATGGCTTCAAGCCGTTTAGTTTTAATGGCTTTAGGCTATTTGATTCTCATGGCTTTAGGTTAATTAGTCTCGTAGCTTCAAGCCAATGATGGAAATTTAGAATTTTATGGCTTTGGATCATTTATCTTCGGGATAAATAAAAGTTGAACATGATGGCTTCCAACCATACAATAATATAGAAGATGAAAGCTATATGACTTCTGGCCATACAATATCAAAATTTTATGGCTTCATGTCATTTATCTTCAGGATAAATAAACATTAAATATATGTTTCTAGCCATCTAATAAAATAAAATATGAAAAAGTATATGACTTCAGGTCATATAATAGGGAATCAACTGAATATGGCTTCTAGCTATATAATATAGTAATAGAAATTAAAGGAATATGACTTCTGGCCATATTATATCAAAATAATAAAGCAAAATGCATATGACTTTTGGTTATATAATTTCAAAGTAGGAACAAAAAGGCTATAGCTTCTGGCCATGTAATAGGAGATCAGAACAATATGATTTATGGTCATATAATTTCAAAATATGAAATCAGAGTTGTATGGCTTCTGGCCATAATAATATTAATAACATAAAAGAGATCACATTAAATGTAAAATAGCATAACATTAGAAGTTAGCAACAATAACATAACAATAAAAGTAAAATGTTATGTTAGCAACAATAAAAATAAAATGTTACGTTAGCAACAATAACATAACAATAAAAATAAAATGTTACATTAACAACAATAAAAGTAAAATGTTATGTTAGTAACATAAAAATAAATGCTTAATTTAAATGTTATGTTAGTAACAATAATATAAATGTTATGTTAGTAACATAATATAACAATAAAAGTAAAATGTTATGTTATGTTAAAATTAGTAACATATATTGTGCAAAAGTAAAGCATTATGTAATAATGTAAATAGTAAAACAATTGTAAATTACTATGCAATTACTGTGCATAAAATTGATGGATGAATAATGATAAATAGTAAAAATACTATATAAAATAGTAAATCATCTCCAATCTTAACCATGGAACCTGATGTATAAAAACAATCGGTAAAAGAGTATTTTTAATTCCATATAGTGGTTTAGATTATCTCATATATATAAATAAATATATAATAAAATCATTAACAAAAGTATATGAAATCGTTAAAGAAGTTATACCTTCGTTATAGCTATCGTGCTGATAACGTGTTATGAAACTAAGTTAAATATAAGAGAGATTAAGATAAAGAAGATGAAGAAATGCAAAAGAGAAATGGAGAGCAATGAGGGAGTGATTCTTCTTTCTCTTCTATTTTTCAACTTTTGATACATGTCTACTATATATAGGCAATAAACCCTTCACTTCCATTACAAGAGTTACAAACAAAAGAGTAAATCTACATAATGATATAACATGAAGTTTTATAAGTTATTTACATTAATCATAGAAACTCCCACTAAGCCATTCATATCATATGTTACATAGCTTTAAGTGTAGAAGTCCAAAAGACTCATCTTAAAAGGTTATGGACATTCACACCAATATTGGAATATTTATAACAAACATGTATATATATTAATCAGCAATTTTTTAGGTTTAATTTACTCAGGACGATCCTTCCAATGTAGCCAGAAGTACGGCGCCTCTACCCAATATCGAAAAGAGAAGCGTTCCAAAGGCGCACGTGTGGTTAATGAGTTGTCAGGGAAATTCACAGTCTTGAACAAGTATTCCGGGCTGTAGGATCCAGCCCACATTCCTTCTGTAGGAATTATCTTCATTACTTTAGGAATGGAAAATGAGCAACAAAGAACTAGGTCTCCAGATTTGGTTTTTTAAAAGTTTATATTTTAATGAGTATATAACGAAAAATAAAGACGATGTGTTAACTATTATTTTTGAAATAGTATTTTTTATTTAAGGCCTAATTAACACTACAAAAAAATTGGCTTTCAGTGGTGACATTTGACAACGACATTGAAAGTCGCCACTGAAAGTCAAACTTTTAGTGGTGCCACTAAAAGTCTAACTTTCAATGCGACATTGAAAGTCACCGCTGAAAGTTTGACTTTCAGCGGCGACTATTATATGTTGCCGTCGAAAATAAGTATTAGTGGCACTTAATGTCATCGCCGTTGAAAGTCTTATTTGTTCTTTTTTTTCCTTTCTTTTCCCCCTTGAGAGTATAGAGACAATGGGCCTGTTTGGAGAACGTGTTAACGCCTTAAAAGCTCGGTGCGTTCGGAAAAAAAAACTTGATAGCGGTGGAAATGTCATTTTGGAGTGTTTGGGTTGGCGGTACGTTCCAGCGGGCTTATTGGAGATTATCGGAAAAGTAGCGTCTGAGGAAAAGCTCCAACTTGGAGCGTTAGAGTGCTGGGCGTTGAGTGTTAGTGCGTTAAAGAGAGAGAAAACTGATGGGAGTGAGACAATAATGGAGGAATGAGGTGAGTCGATGGTGCAGGTGGTGGTATGGTTACGTCTGATCTCTGATCGTCTCTGCCTCCTAGCTCTTCGCCTCGCTGTCTCAGACCTCACTGCCTTGCTTTCTGGTGGTGGAGGAAGGTTGCTCGCCGGCGACTCTGGTGGAAGATGAAGTCGTCGGCGAGAGGGATGAAGGGCGAAGGTGCTCTGCTCTTTGTTCCTGGAACAGAGGAAGTCACCGTCTGAGGAAGTCGCTTTCTTTTTTCTTTTTTGTTTTTGTCAAACTCTACAAATGCTAAAATCCATTCAACTACTACCTCGCATATATCAAAATAAGCTTTTACGTAGACTTCGTTCAAGGCCAAAACTTCTAAACATAAAAATAATTAAAAAATATGCAAGTAGTATTATTTTTATACACTAACTATATATATATATATATATATAAAAGAGAAAACTTAAGTTGAATATATTTAATTAAGGATTTTAGGATGATAGGCTGCCATTTTGTTTTTATATAAATAAACTTAATTAAAATGCTATATTTTAAGTTGAATATATTTAATTAAGGATTTTTTAATTAATTTTTTAATAATCCTTTAACTTTTTTTTTTCAAATTAAAATTCTCTTATCTTGACTAAGCTGGTTCGGCTCAAGTGAATTGTGGAAGAATAGGTTTAATATGGTGAAATATGCCTATCATAGAAATAAGAGAAATTACTGTATTATTTGTATGCATTTTATTTTATAAACAATTTTATACATTAAATATATTTAATTAAGGACTTTATTGTTTATTATTTTTTTTAATAATCATTTAAATTTTTTCCAAATTAAAATTTTTATTACCCTAATATATACAAATAATATGTATAATAGTATTTAATATGATTCATGCCCTTTTCAATCATTTTCCATCTTAACTGACTTTTCAAATAATAATCCAAACACTCATCAGTTAAGAAAAAAGTCACTTATGCAAAAAGCCAAACTGGCAATCCAAACACAAATTACCATTTACAATCTGACTTTTTTCCTATCGAGCTTTTTTTTAAAGTCAGATAGCTTTTAAGCCACCGCTTCTACTTCTAACCCAAACATGCCCAATAAGCACTAGAATGGAATGGAGATGACACAGAACGACATAAAAACCTCGGTTCGACTGGTTAGGTCTTCAATCTTCGTCCTCGTCGCCCAAAGCTCAACGGCCGATGCCTTAGCCTCTCGCTCTCTCTCTCAATCTTGGCGGTCTTTGTCTCTCGTCTCTGTGGATCTAGATCTTGGCCTCTCGCACTCGTCGCGAGCTCTTCCTCTTGCGATCTTGCCTTCTCAGCCACTGCTTGGTCTCTCCACTCAGCAGGTAGGTTGTTGATTAATTTTCCCCTTCATCGCATGGTACCTGCTGAGTGGAGAGACCAAGCAGTGGCTGAGAAATCAAATAGGTTCTCGTTATGAATGTTAATTATTGGGCCAATAAGTTAATTATTAGTCTCCTTATGAATGTTTTATTCTAGTTTTGCTATCACTAGGATGCGAATTACATAAGCTTCACAATTTTCTATTGGATGAATATTTTTATTCATTTTTTCTATTTTTGGCTTGTGAAGATGCCAAAAATCGTGGTGTCTTAAGTTGTCTTATATGTGAATTAATACCAGGTTGCTGCGAGAATGTTTTATTGTTTAAGTGTACAAACATTGATCTGGTCACATTGCTTCTCTAGTCACAGAAATTTGCATTGACATATGAATATATATATCAATTGCTTCTCTATCTTTAATAACTTTGGTTGCCAATTCTCTTGTTTGAGTCAAGCTATATCTTGTAGAAATTAATTGTTTGCTCCCCATAGGTCTGTTTTTTCTTTGCTAGTTGATAGATATTGCAGAGTTTATAGATCTTGGGACACAGAAGGTACTTCCAACCCATCTTTTGGTTTACAATTGGTTCATGATAAGTGTGTTACAACTTTTGTCTGTGGTTCCCTTTTTTGGAACTTGGACGTTGCATGGTTTTATTTAGATAAGTGGCTTTGCTATGCATGGGGCATAGGAACAGGATGCAGTCACCTAGCTGTGGCAGCCATTGAGAAATTAGATTCATTATGGGTGGCTTTGCTTATACCATTTAGGAAAAATATTCTTGGTGTTAATTTTATGACGTTGCCAGTATGTTCACTTACATCATAGTAACTTCTCTACAGGATAGGCAGCGAAAATTAGCTGAAGAATAACGGAATCTTATACAGGAGCAGGCTCAGAGGCAGGCCCAGGTGATGCAATATGAAGATGAACTTCTAAGAAAAGAATGCAGGTACAGGGTGTAGAAACAGCAAAGCAATCCCTTATTTAATACAGGATATAAATATTCTGGGCCTTTTTTAAATTGATTGGAAGTTACTCATCATTCTCCGTTGGTATAAAGTTTCAACTATCATGATAGTCTTGAGAGTAATGGAAGTAGATTAAAAATATATGCAAAAACATGCTGAGCTTGACTGTGTGTGCTGTATTCATGTCCTTTCCTTTTTTCCCTTTAGTTTGTAGGTTTGGGGATGCATTTTTCAATATAAATATTGTCATTTTCTCCTTAGAATATTGGTCATGGATTGGCTTGAAGGACTTGTGGTTATTCTTCTCCTTGTCTTCGCGATTGAAACTCTGTTATAGTTGAAGTTGTTTTGAATTTCCAAGGAGAGATATAAGCCTCGGTCTTTTCTTGTTTGTGGTTGTAGCTTCACGTATGTTCATGGAAGATGAATACTGTACGATATTATTTTATTTTAAGAATTTTTTTGGTATTACTAAAACTAGTCAACTTGAAACATGCAGGTGGCTTAAGGGTCTTATTGACTAATAGGGGACAAATTGCTTATGACCGTAGGAAGGGTTACAACATTAGCTGCAAGAGTATATAAAAAATGGCCATTTAATTTTTTTTAAAAAAAAATTGTGACTTTCAATGGCGACTATTGTCGCCGCTGAAAGATTTTTTTAAATAAAAAAAAAATTTGTGACTTTCAGCGGCGATGCCGCCGAAACTTTTTTTTTTTTTTTAAAATATGACTTTCAACAGAGACTTTTGTCGCCACTGATTGTCAACTTTCAATGTCGTCGCCAAAAGTATCAGTGACAACCGTTTCATCAACGACCTAGCAGCGACTTTTTGTCACCACTGAAACACTTTTGGTGGTGATTTTTGGACTTTCAGCAACGACTTTTGATGCCGCCGAAAGTCAATTTTTTTGTAGTGTAACCATTGAGTCGGATAAAAATAATATGGGTGATCTAAAAAAGATAATGATGTAAGTGGAGATAAGTGGCAAGGAGGCATGTTTTACGGTTGAAGATGACCATCTCTTCAGCAGCAGCTGGTACCACTACAAAAAAAGCAGTCATTTGCTGCGGTTACTTTGTAGCGGTTATAGAAAACCGTTACAAATATACATTTTGGCACGAATTTGTCACAATTTTAACCCAAACCGCCACAAATTAGTAACGGAAACATTGGCGCCAAATGGTGACCATTTTGCTTCGATTTTTATAGCGGTTACACAAAACCAAACCGCCACGAATATGACGCCAGCCTTGGCGCGTTTTGGCGCGAAGTTTATTGCGGTTATTTAGTAGCGGTTCTGTTGAAATAACCGCTACAAAAATTCATCGACACTAGATTTGTAACGGTTTGACATGTAACCGCTACAACATGTATTCGAAACGACACAGTTTTCTCGCGGTGAGAAGAAACTGACACTTTGACCGCGTCTAGATGTTACAATTTGTAGCGGTTTGGTCTATAACCACTACAACATTTATTTTATAAATAGGTATCCGTACAACAATTAGAAATATTCAAAAATATTCTAAGTCAAGATTATCGCTGAAAGAACATTCTCTGCTTTGTTGTCGAGAGATGAGATAAGAGATGCAGAGCCGAGAATGTTCTTTTAGTGAAAATCCAGATTTAGTTATTCCATTTACTTGAAGACGTCTCCTCTTCTGAAGATTGTCCAACATACCATCGGAGATTGGGTCCAATATAGCCAACATTCTCTCTGGAAAATATCTCTGATCAAAATGAGTCAGCGAGTTTTTCTGGAGAGATTGGTGGCTATATTGAATCCAATTTTCAATAAACTTGTTATTATTAACCATAGCTCTTTTAGGGAAATTAAAAAAAATAATTGGAAATGTTTTTATTGTAATAAAGAAAAAAAAATCTAAACTAATTAGTTTGGATTTTTTTTAAAAAAAATATTAAATTGGTAGTGTAACATCCCGCCTTTTTAAATATGGTTTTCAAATGGGATTATCAGAGCTTCGAAGAAATTAATCAGAGTGGCATCGGAAAAGATTTTCTTTTTAAAACAATATCTCAATCAGAGCATCAGAATAAAATTTTTTCTTTAAAAGAGCGAGTAACTGATATACATTCCCTGTTGTTGAGTCTGGTTGCTATCACAGTGGAACAAATTTCTGGATATGTACGATTACAACGTCCCCTAGGTACTTCTCTGCCTGTGCCTTCTCGTGTGCTGTTCATCCTTGTTCTTGTCCCGGTTCCACCAGTATCTGAGACTATGAGCTGGGGTTCAATTCCCATTGAACCCCAGGTAACGGTTAACCTCATGCTTATGTACAATTATGTATGACAGATATTCATGATAAAACAACAATATCCATATTCAATATTCATTTCTCAAAGATAAAAACATAACCATCATATATCCATATTATTCCATATTCATATCAAACCAGTCTGCACTCTTCACTAGTGCCATGATGGCCTATCGTGTCCTCAGTGCGCTAGGAAAACTCAAACGGCATTACCAAGACTGTAACCCGTATATAGCTGTATATATATTCAAAAAATTTTTAAAGCAGAGTCACAGTCTATGAGCATATCTACCACATACAAGTGTACCATAAGCATCAGAGTTAGTGTTACAGTACACGTCTATACCTTCGTTGGCGATATCGGTACGTTGTCGCTCGGACCGTGATCACGTTTACCCTATAATGGTAATATCGTACTTATTAATTCACCAATAATACTCTAGAAGGTATCCTAGTCACTAATGACCCTTGGTAGGAATATATTTTTAACATACCACATTTAATCCTCAAAAACGCTGGTCCATTATTTTGGACAGATTTTAGCCTAACTTCAGAAAATCATAACTAATTACAGAAAAATCGAAACGAGGATCCGTAAAATTTCATGGAACCCTCAGGACGTCTACTTTCAAGGAAAAATAATAGTTTTTCCCAGATCACATGGTTCATTCCCAGTTTTTAAGTTTTGAGCCTCTGCCCAGAATTTTTCCAGAAATTCGTAGCCTATCTTTGAAGATTTTTATCTCACTGTACAGAAATCATTGGGACATGATCTTTACATATTTAGAAAGCCCTATATGTCTAGTTTGACCATGAATTTTCCCAGAATTTTTCAACATCATTTTCAACATGAAATACAAGCATTTTTATGACTGACTCAGAAATTCCAGAACCGATGAAATTTCGCCAGAACTTCGTTAATTCGGTGTTTCTCTTCCGGAAATTTTGCTAAAACCTCTTCTTCATCAATTTTTAGAAATAAAGCTGATTTTAACCATAAAAACATGAATCTAAAATTATTCTATAATATTTAAGATCTAACCTACTTCTATCTAAGAATTTAAAAACTAAAACTAAAGAACTAAAAACTAAAACTAAAGACAAGCTTACCTCTTGAAGCTCCTTGCTCTCCTTCCTCCTTCTTGCTCCTCTTAGAAATCAACTCTTGGAGTTTGATTTGGTGTGAGGAGAATGAAGAGCAAAGCTTCCTATTTATAGGGGAAATACAACACCTCTTACAAGCTTCATCCTACCAATTCTTGGCCTTTGGATCTAGCTAAATTTTCAAACTCCCATCCTCACCATACACATACCCAAAACTGCCCCCCTCTCTTCTTCTAGCTTCTTCCATTAGCTTTTGAGTCATCTTCATGAGTCATCAAGTTAGTACCTTATCTTCTTCCATTCTTCTCAAAAGTCCTCTACTAGGTTAGTGATTCACACTTTAGAGTTATGACTCATTTCACATGTAGCTTGGTGACTCATGTAGGTTAGATTGGTGACTCACCTTATCCCCTCCTAAAATTGCCAAGTGTCCTAGTCTTTTTATTTAAGCTAACTCTTTGTTGTTCACTAGAGAGGAATTTGTTTAGGTATCCTAATGAAGTTGTATGCTCAATTGCTCATTGGGTTTGAATTCTAGATATTTTTAGCTTCATTTTGAGACCAATCTTGCCTATCTTCTCTATTGGTATTATTTTCCACAATTAATGGAAATAGCTTTGGTTATACTCATCTTCAAGCTTGATTTATGCTTGTTAACAATCACAACTTAGTTTTAATACTTAGTTCATGGATTTCAAGATATGATTTATTTTGTATAGGTTTCCATTTACTTATGTCTAGAATTAGTTTCATGAATTATCCTAATTATGCAATTAACTAAATCTTTATTGGCTAACAAGTTGACTTCCCTTTCCCTCTTCATACTAGACACACACATGTGCACAACAATAGCATACACACACATGCACAACAATGACATCATCACATGCATCATCTTATCCTCTTCCAATTTTCAACAAGTCTTCATGCATTTATGAAATTTCATGACTCACCCTTTGTAGATTGATGACTCAAGGCTTAGATTCATGACTCTTTCATATCTAGGTTTGTGACTCATTGTTTTAGACTCTTGACTCAATGTGCATGTGCTATTTGATTAACTTCCTTCTTCCCTTTTCCTAATTATGCACTATCTAATTTCTCATTGGTCCTCATCTTGACTTTGTCTCTTGGACTCACAACATTAGCATGCACAACACTCCTTTAATTTGTGTTAATCTCTTATTCGTCCAATTAATTTTATGAGGATTAAAAACATTTTCTTGATTTATCATTGGCTAATCCAATTTCACAAGGATTAAGCTCTATAATTTATTTAAGCCCTTAGATTGGCTTTATGTGGTTAAATCTTGACCCTTAGATCATAGTTGATTTTATTGACTTTTCAAAGCTTGATTAGGATTTAATTATCATCTTAATCCAATACTTAATTGCCCCTTGATTATTGTATTATTGACTTTTAGGGTAGTTTAAGATTATTGTTAATCTATTTTATGCTAATCTCATCCCCTATTGGTCTTGGATTCTTAATTAGCTTAACACATCCTTAATTGATGACAACTAGTATTAATTGTAAACAATTAGCTAAATATTCCATTAGTGTAATTTTAATTGCTCATTAATTGCTAGTAATTACTTTTTACTTGTTCAAGTGTTTTGATAATTCTTTATGGCCTTTTATGAATTAAATATGAACTAAGTATTAGTTCTAGGGTTTTAGAACATTTGGTCTCTTAAACATTTATAAAATTGATGTTTAAAACCCTTTGATTAATTATGAAAATAATACAATTATTCCAATTATTGCAAATTAAATTGTCCCTTAGTTGTTAGTAATTTCTCTTATGATTAAATCAGGATTACTCTTAGTTTTAGAAACTTTAGGGCATTTTATAATGTTTTATGATCCTTCATGTAATTTTTTTAAAATTGGGTTTTGCCCTATTTAAATTCTAGAGAAAATTTACCCAACATATTCTCCTATTTTTAATAGGTATTATTTGCCAAAATATACTATTTTTAATGAATATGAATTTTAGGATATTCCATTCCTCCAATTTTATTTATGTATTTTCATAACTCTTTCTTGCTCTTCTTGATCATGCAAGAACCCTAATTTAATTTGGTAATTGTTTGTATTTTTATGATATTTTATGATTCCTAATAAAATTCAATCATTGGTCACCTTAATCCTAAATAAGGATTTCCTAGAAAATAGATTAAATGTACCTCAAAATTTGAGACCACATATTCACCTATTTTAAATAGGGGTCATTTATCAAAATATTGTATTTATGAGAAATAACAATTTTTGGGGTATTACAGGTAGCGGTTCCTATAAAACCGTTACAAAGTGTCAAAGGTTATTGAATTACAAATTTTCACAAAGAATGAGGCACATTTGTCGCTATTTACGTGGCAGTTATACTCTAAACCGTTACAGAATTTCAGAAGTCATGTTTTTTGTAGCGGTTAGAAGACCGCTACAAATTTCCGCAAAGAACGAGGCACATTCATTGCGGTGGACGTGGCGGTTTTAATGTAACCGTTACAAAATTCATTATTTTTGTGACGGTTTTTGGGATAACCGCTACAAAGTGCAACGGTTTTTATACTTTTCTTTTCAGTTTTGAAATTCATGCGCGCATTTTAGTTACTATTCACTTCTCAATTTCAACTTTTACCTTTCACCATCATGGTTTCTAACGACAAGGGAAAAGAGAAAGTAGTGAAACCCCCAAGAAGGCCTCTCAGGGGTGGTAGTAGTAGAGGTAGGAGAGGGCGTGGGCCTCTAAATATCCCCCTTTAACCCTCTCAGGTTGGGAATGAGTTTGACGAACTCTTTGCAAATGACCCAATCCCACACCCAGAGACCCTAGAGACCGTAGGTGGAGAACGAGGCTCAAGTCTATCGCTTGAGGACATCTTAAATGATGAAGATGAGGAGATTCGGATTGATATTCCCATGGTGGAAGTGAAGCAGTTCCTCGACCAGGAGAACGAGCGGGACCAAGCGAACCCCCGACCGTCGTCTTCTCATTCAACCGGATTTACGGTGGATGTCGAAGGTAAGTATAAATATTTTATTGGCGGAAAATAAAATTTAAATTCCCGACGTGTAATGATTGTTTATCTAAATACAATACAACAATTTTGTTATAATTGTGCAGATCCACATGGGAACGTCATCAGGAGGACACTGGATGTTCCCACTCTCAATCACAAGAACAACACCTACCGCGTGATAGTCCCCTAGAACGTGGACATGGACCAGCCGATCGGCAGCGGTGGTCACTTCTTGAACCAATTCCTGTCACAGCTTGGCGGGAATTGGAGGTTTTCCCTATCTATTTCCAAAATTGGAAAAAGGTCCCGAATGGCAACAAGGATAAGGCGTTTAGGGACGTTGTGCAGGTAAGTTATGTTGTGTAATTAAATTTTACATGTTAATAGTTTTAAGTTGTATAAATTGTGGTTAATTTAGTTATTTATTTCTTAAATAATTATTAATTAATTACTAATTATTTAATGATATAAAAAAAGTTTAAACTGCGAGCTGAGGCGAAGAGGTATGTAAAGATGAAAATGGGAGAAGCATGGAAGAGCCGGAGGGGTCGTCTCTACGACAAGAAGAATGGAGATGGGACTATGCCTCTGCAGCAACTGATGGAGAACGTCCCAGATGGCGTGGAGCCAAATGACTGGGCAGCTTTTGTCCAATATAGGAGGAGTGCAGATGGACAGGTACGTTTTTTTTATTAATCATAGTTTTGTTTTTTAATTAATCATGAAAGTATTGTATAGTTTAAAATTTGTTTTAATTAACTACACTCATTTATTTTGCAGGCTCTATCGCAAAGGAACACCAGAAGCAGGGCAGCTCAAAGGATCAATCACACGAGAGGATCCAAGACGTTTGCGGTGACGTACAGTGAGATGGTATGTTAAAAGTTGAGTTAATGACGCGTTAAATGACTATTGTTTTGTTTTAGACATAACAAAGTTTATATTTTTTTAGCAAGAGAAGGCTCGGGAGGAGAACTGTCAGACGGATTATGGGCAGTTGTTCACACGCACCCATAGGCACCGTGATGGGACGCCGATCTTTGAGGAAGCAGAGGAGAAAATAGTAAGTTACAAAAAACTAATTGTATATCTAAATTTAATTAAATTGATTGATTAATGTTTTATGAAATATATGCGTCAGGCCCGGATTGAGTAGAGCCAGCAGGAGTTGCGAGTGTTGCAGACCCCAGAGTCACAGGGTTCTATTGATCCTACGGCCGCATTGAAAGCTGCTGTGGGCCCAGTCGAGCATCCTGGTCGTGTTAGGGGCTTTGGGCTAGGCGCCAGGCCTAGCATGGTGTATGGCAAGGCCTTCTCCTCTGCCGCCGGGACCTCCGGCTTGAGCATGCCACCACCTGCTGCAGTTGATGCGATGATTGCCGAGAAAGTTGCCGCGCAGGTTGTCGAGCAGCTTGATGAGAAGGTTGCCGAGAAGGTTGCTGCAGAGAGGATCAGGAATGAGGCCAGGACTAGGCGCATGCAGGAGAGTCTCAACAGTTGGTTCGCTACTCAGAGGCATAGCTGGCAGTCACTTGTCGAGGTCTTGACAGAGTTGCTGCCAAACAGACGGTTTCCATCTCTCGAGCCTCCCCCTTTGTTCATCTTTGAGGATTCCCCACCAGCTCCCCCGCCTCCACGTCCGGAACCTAATGCTGCTGCTGACGAGGACGATGTTACCTCTGGTCGAGCCCGCGTCGCCCCTGAGAGAGACCCCCCTGAGACAGGACCTGATCATCGGGCTCCTGATAGTTAGTTATTATTTTCTACAGTACTTCATTTTGTACGCCCCGGATGTTTGTTAACAATTTTCTTAAATTTAAATATTTGTTATCTTTTTTTTTCATTAGCTTTTTTAAATTTAAATTTTATTAAATAGAGTTTATAATTTGTGATTAAAAATGTATGATTCTTGAGCAAAAAAAAATTAAAAATGTATGATTATAAATTTCGTAGCGATTTACAAGCTAAACCGCTACAAATGTTATTAAATAATATATTTGTCGCGGTTATTAGATGAAACCGCTACAAATTTGAATTTCAAAAAAAAAATATCCGCCAAAATTTAAAATCAGTCATCATTTGGTACCAATTGATGTAGCGGTTTTATAACCGCGACAAACATTACGGCGGGATTTTCAATTCAAATTTGTATCGGTTTCTTAACCGCGACTGTTTGACAATTCGAATTTGTAGCGGTTTCTTAACCGCTACAAAGTTTAATTCTAACAGAGTCGCGGTTGATGTCGCGGTTTTGAACCACTACAAAGTGTCCAAGATTGCATTTAAAGATCTCAAGTGATGAGATGAAATTTATTAAACATTGTCTCCACATTGCTATACTTTCCTAGCTTTGTTTGCTACAGATGGATAAGTCATGGATCAAGATGCCGCACAGTTCTCCTGTATATTTAGCGGGATTGAAAAATTTCTTAGATCTCGCCTTCTCTCACGGTAGCATTAATGGCAAGATCGTGTGTCCTTGTTGTAGATGCAAGTTTAAGAAGTGGCAAACACGAGAAAATGTTATGGAACATCTTCTTACTAAGTCTTTCCCAGAAGCATATACATTCTGGGGCATTCATGGTGAGGAGCGTGGTATGAGATATGGGGATCATCTTCCTCAAATCTCACAAGTAGGAAATCAACTAGATCAAGATGATCCGATTAATGAAGTTGTTCGCGACACTTTTGGTGTTCAAGACGACAACTTCACGGCAGAAGTACAAGGTCCTCAACCAGTTTTCTACAGGAATGAAGCAACTCGGGAATTTTTTAGCCTAATGGATAAGAACGATCGTCCGTTGTATCAAGGTTGTCAAAAATACTCAAAATTATCATTTCTGATCAAATTGTACCATATCAAGTGCATGTATGGGATCACTGATAAGGCGATGTCGATGCTGCTGGAATTATTACGAGATGCTTTCCCTGACGCGGACATTCCCACAACCTTTTACGAGGCCAAGAAGATAATCAACAGATTAGGATTGAACTACGAAAAAATTGATGCTTGCCCCAACGACTGCATGCTTTATATGGGGGAGGACGCTTAGAGGGAGACTTGTAAGAAGTGTCACACTTCGAGGTTCACGACAGTTCAGAAGGGAAAAAAGCAGAAGAAGAAACCCGCAAAGATTCTAAGGTATTTTCCTTTAAAACCTCGCTTACAAAGATTGTTTATGTCGTCTAAGACAGCTGAGCATATGAGGTGGCATGAAGCCAACAAGAACGACGATGGTAAACTCAGACATCCACGTGATGGTGAAGCGTGGAAAGCGTTCGACTCAAACTTTCCTGATTTCGCGGCGGACCCTAGAAATGTTCGTCTTGCTTTGGCGACCGATGGTTTTAATCCGTTTGGTAATCTTAGTACAAGTTATAGTATATGGCCAGTTGTTTTGATACCTTACAACTTGGCCCCTTGGATGTGTATGAAATAGAGCTCCTTCATTATGTCCATGATCATTCCGAGCAAAAAGGCACCGGGAAATGACATCGATGTGTATCTACAACCGCTTATCAACGAGTTGGTGGAGTTGTGGAACGTAGTCGTCGAGACGTATGACGCGCACGAGAAGACACTGTTCAACTTGCGTGCGGCGTTGATGTGGACTATCAGTGACTTCCCTAGATTGGGAACATTATTCGGGTGGAATGTGCATACTGGCCTTGCCTGTCCGGCTTGCAATTTTGACTCTGACGCAATGCGCCTTCCCCACAGTAGTAAGTGGTGCTTCATGGGTCATCGGAGGTTTCTCGATGGCACACACAGGTTTAGGTTGTAGCGCAATCGTTTCAATTAGGGGTGAACAAATCAAAACCGAACCGACTATTTCGGTGTTCGGTTTTTCGGTTCGGTTTCGGTTTATAAAATTGACTTAATTCGGTGTTCAGTTTGGTTTTTGTAAATATATTTCGGTTAAAACTGAAAAACCGAATTATATGTATTATTATTCTTTTATTTTATTTTTTACTCAACCCACATCACACCTCTTTACTCACCCACATCCCACCTCGGCCCACCTCCAAACCCAACCCAAATACCCAATTACTCACTAAAAACCCTAACCCATTAACCCATCATATTACCCACTACTTCTCTCTCGCCTCTCACACTCAAAACCCTAAGTTGCCCGACATTCTCTCAGTCTCTCTCGCGTCTCACACTCAGTCTCTCAAACTCAGCGATCTTCAGTCTTCACCAGAAGTCCAGAAGGGCTTCCACCTCCAAGATCCATTTCTCACAGCGTCATCTCTCACTTGGGTGAGTTGTTTATGGGTTTTCCCTTCAAAGTTCGTGATTTGTCTTGGTTTTGTCTGTGCATTGAGTTGAGTCTATGTAGTGTTTCCTCTTTGGAACACTTGTTTCTTGTGTGTTAGAACTTTGACCGTATTTTCTGTTGCGATGTGTTGTTGCATACATGTTGGTTTTATTTATTGTGTCTCTTAGCTCTTTTATGTTCAACTTGCATATTTAGTTGTTTTAATGTTCGTAGGTCGTAGTCGGTGGTGACAGATCCAAATCTGTTTGCGGGTGGTGGGTGTTCGACTTCTCGTTGCTGTTTCTCGGCCAGATCTGTTTGTGGGTGTGGTGATCTTTGTTTTGTGATCTCTAAATCTCCTTTGATAGCCGGATCTTCTTCGATTCTTTTGATTCAATAGATCTGAGGTTGCTGATAGATCGGAGTGTGTGTGGAGATCTTGAATAAAGCTTCTCTGCGTGGACGTTGATCTACTGATATGGTGGGGAAGATAGATCTGGCAAAGAGATTCCGATGAAGTAGAGGACATCGATCTGCAGAGTGAGGAAGATGAACATAGAGCTGCAGTTTTTTCTTATCAAGTTGCGTTTTTTTTATCCGATTCTTATTGAGCCGCAGTTTTTTTTGGGTCAAAATTGTAGCTGCAGTAATTTAACACAAACTAGCAAACTTTCTTCTTTTTCTTATCATATCATGTATTGTAGATCTGTAGTTGCAGTTTATTGTTCTTCTATTGAATTTCTGGGACAAATTTATATAGGTTGCAGATTTATTCGATGAATATTGCAGATTAATACGCCTAAAAAAAATTGTAGGTTGGCATTTAAAAGAATTCACCCAAATAATTTAAGCAAAAAAGAAAAAATGAATTCACCCAAACAAGAAACAAGAAAGCCCAATTTAAAGCCCAAAAACCGAAATGTTTCGGTTAATTAACCAAAATATTTCGGTTTTTCGGTTCGGTTTTTAAGAGACTTCGGTTTCGGTTCGGTGTTGAAATATACATGTATTTCGGTTTTAACCGGACACCGAACCGAAAAACCGAATGCTCACCCCTAGTTTCAATGGGCAACAGGAAAGAAGAGGACCTCCTCAGAATTTATCCGGTGCAGATATTATAAAGCAAATTGTGGATGTTGAACTTGAGTATGGGAAAAAAGACGACCCATCAAAGGCCGGGACAAAGACGGCCAGGGCTTCTAGTTGTGCGACCTAGCAATGGTGGAAGATAAGCGTCTTCTTCGCTCTTTCGTATTGGAAAGATAATTTGCTCCGATACAGTCTGGATGTCATGCACATTGAAAAGAATGTGTGCGACAATGTCTTATACACGATTATGAACGAACCAGGCAAGTCAAAAGATCATCTTCAAGCGAGGAAAGATTTACGGGAGATGGGGGTTCGTGCAGATGCGTAACCAGATGAGCATGACAGATTTCAACCGGCAAAATTCACCCTGACAAAACCGAATAAGGAAATCTTCCTTGCCACTTTGAAGAAAATAAAAGTTCCTGACGGGTATTCAAGCAACATTTCACGATGTGTGGACGTGCAGGCTCAAAAAGTTACTGGGCTGAAGAGTCATGACTCACATGTGCTTATGCAGCAGTTACTTCCGCTGGCCATAAAAAATACACTGCCTCTCGATGTGTCGATCGTTTTGGTCGAGCTTTGTACTTTCTTTCAGAAGTTGTGTTCCAAGGTGTTGATCGTGGAGGAGCTCAACCAGCTGCAACAGCAAATCATTCTTACGCTGTGCCATTTGGAGATGATCTTTCAGTGTTATGGGTATTGTGAATATAGGAAAGGGATTCTCTCCCAACTTTGGCGAGTCACCCATTAGTAGATTCTCATCTTTTAGGGGGCACATTTTTATTTTTTTATAATAAAAAGTTTTGGATGGGTTCGGCATCAGTCCCTCACCAAAGCCAAGGCACGGCCCCGGACTCTATGAGCACTTACTGGGGATTTACGAGATCGCCTACCAAAGGAGTCCCAGCAAAGGCAGAGGGGATCAAACCCACGACCCAAAGGCCTAGTCCTGGATCCCTTACCATCTATGCCAACTCACATTGGCTTTAGGGGGCACATTTTAAATTTTTTTAAAGCTCCTCGATTTTTTCACGAGTAACTATTGATGTGAGTGAGTTGGAAAGGAATAACATGTGATTGGTATTTGTAGAAACATGTGGATACGTGCATACATACTCATTGCTGGGCTTCACAATGCATGCACGCACGACCCATCACTGCTGCTTAGTGGTCCGACGATAATCAGGTTCACTAGACCCAGCATGTCTGATGTTTGTTCCACATGGGGATTCACAGTGAATCTGTTGTTTTATGGACTAGTTTAAATTTAGTGACCACACCCATTTTCTAAAGGCAGGTTAGCTGCCAATGAGTATTAATACAGTTGGCTAAGGTGTAAGCCTTCATCCCAAAAGGGAGAAGATTCGATACCCACTGGTTGATGTGAGGGTTTCATTGATGGGCGATCTGTAAGTACCTCTATAAGCGCTTTTTGAGCCTGGAAGTATGCCCTAACCTTAATAGGGTACCAGTGGCTACCCCCACCTAAACTTTTATGTATAAAAATAATAATAATAAAGGCAGGTTAGCTTAATATGCTAGATTTAAATATTTGTTCCTACTGGTGGAGTGGGAGTCAAAATTAATCAGATAATCATTAATATAGGTAAAAAAAGTACTAGTAATAAATTAAAGTAGAATATAAATGAGGGAAACAGGGGCATGTTAATTGGTATATGGAATAAGGTGGCGCCCGATTTGAAGAATGACGAATGCTTGAATACAATGGGGCAAGTTGTGTCTCCTTTATGTATAAGCCAAGTGAAACGCCCTCTAGTTGGCAACATCATCTGTTACCGACTCAACTACGCCTTAATACTTTTTTTTTTTTTTTTTGCCAAGACAAATTTAATTGCTCCTTGTTAGGAAACAGAAATCATCTCAGTCGTGAGACTTGGTTTAGAGTCAACCCTAAGCAACAAATAGAAACACACAAGATAAACACTTGTAAATGTGACTAAGCAGCAACTAAAGGCAAACCCAATGTTGAAGAACCACCGAGAAACAAAAAACAGCAGCTACACAAACTGGAGCCAAGAGGCCGCACAAGGACCAAAACAAGACTACAAACACGAAACCACCATTGGAGCCCCAAAAAACAAGCAAACAGAGGCTCAAATATGATTGACCAGAGGGTGAAATGACAAGAAATGAGCACGAAACAACCTGGGTCAAGATGGATGCAGTGAGTTGATCCCAAAGAAGCAAACAGCAACGAAAATATCACTGGAAAATGGCGTCATGTGCCGGCACGTGCAGCTAACAGCGGAGCTGCAGGAGGCGTGTGAACGATCATGCGCAGGTGAAATGGCAAGCAGCCGGTTGGGTTCCGCCGATCAGTACCTCCTGAACACGGTGGGGCGACGCGCGAAGTCTAAAATGGCTGACAGAAGAACCTTAACTCTAGTTCTCTCTCTCACCGTTGCCAGGAACAAAGACCAAACTAGCACCGATTTTTTTTTTAAAAAAAAAGGACCTGATGCTCTGATAGAAAGTTATCTTATTCAT
Source organism: Acacia crassicarpa (assembly GCA_034222035.1). NCBI lineage: Eukaryota > Viridiplantae > Streptophyta > Magnoliopsida > Fabales > Fabaceae > Acacia > Acacia crassicarpa. Next base: position 1,132,599 of record JAWXYG010000023.1, on the reverse strand, counting down.
TATAAACGTATTGGTGTTTATACAAGAGAGAAGAGACTCTACACATAATGTCTTATAATACTATAATCTCTAATTATATGGGACTTGATTGGGATTTGATTATAATCCCATGATCTTAGCTATATATATTAATATCATATATTTCCTATTTCCGAATACTCCTTAGACAATAATAAAATCCAATGATACTAGTATCGTTTATTCTTATGGTCGGAACATGAATGGTTTACTTCCATGCATATTTTCAGATATTTGTAAATTACCCGGCCGATAATTATCACTCACGCATTTAGCTGCGTTTACGTGCAATTATCATATATACTGTGCTAATATTTTTTTTGTTTTTGCTTTCATGTAGTAGTATATGTATATTGGTATATCACACTCATGCGCCTAAATATTTAAATATAATATGAATGTATTTAAACAAATCCAAATTATTACGCCACGGCCCACGGTGCATGGCTAGCTATCTGAGAATTATGGAGTTTGGTGACTGAAAGCAACCAACAAAGCTTATGAGTTGTAAGGGGAATTATGGAGTTTGGTGAATGAAAGCAACCAACAAAGCTTATGAGTTGTAAGGGTAATAACGTACGTAGCGGCTGCTTCTAATTCGATTCCAAGGCCAAAAAGAGACAGATCTACAAATTATTTATAGAAAAAATTATAATAAAGGACCTAAACAAAATAATATTTTTTAAGAAGGACCATAAAAATAATAATTATTTTGAAGGACTATAAATTAAAAAATTTAAATAGAAAGACTAAAATATCCTTAGCCAGATTTCCTATATTCTCTCTAATGAAATCAGAATCTAGAGTGATTAATGAATAATGACAAACAGAGAAAAATCAAAATTTCCAAAATTAGCGTCTTTATTGTATCGAAATCGTCTCTCAGTTACGATTAAGGTAACTTCTTTTTCTGTCTCTCTTCTAAACTTCATGGAAAGATAAAGAAGCAAAGATACAACCGCATACTAGAGACCTTCAAACTTCATCTTCGATCTTCATCCTCCACCCTCTCACCTTCTCTTCACCTCCATCGCCGATGACCTGTGACCGTCCCAACTCATTAAGAATTAAGACTATGAATAGTATGAAAGACTATTAAGAATTAAGATTAACTAAAGCATATAACTAGGAGGTGACTTCTATGGGGAGATAAAATTCCTAATGAATACATATTCTAAAATGAAAGATGGAAAAGGAAGTCACCTTGATCGTAATTGGAATGTGATTTCAAGGCAGCAGAAACATTAATTTAGCAAATTTTGATTTGTCTCTATTTGTCATTATCCATCAATCACTCCATATTCTAATTTAATTAGAGAGAATATAGGAAATCTGACTAAGGACAATTTAGTCTTTCTATTTTAATGTTTTAATTTTTTGTCCTTTAAAATAATTACTATTTTTATTGTCCTTCTTAATAAATATTATTTTCCTTAGGTATATAAGGCTTTATTTTATATAATCCCATGTCAGATCAGAGGTATCGATCATCTTGGAATTTGAAAATGTTGCAAATTATCACACGGTCCCTCACTCACCAGGCTCTTCCCGCGCTGTTGCCTTTTCTGCCTCCCACTTGTCTCTACTCCTCATCTGCGCATTCTGTCTCCGATTGGAGATGGTTCCAGTCTTCTCTCTTCCCTTTTCATTCAGCAGATATCCCAAGCGCTTGTGACTGATGTTTCTAGTTTTTACATGCACAACACAGCTTGTGATGCAACCTACCATGAGAAGCAATCAAGCATTAGGGAGTCAGCATCAAAATCTTGAAGAATATTCAATATGGATGGAAAACAAGGCATTATGCATTGTAAGTTTCGAAATGCATGACCTAATTTATAGAGCCAAACTATTACCCAGTCACTGCCACCGCCACCTGGTTCTCCGGTCACTGCTACCTCCTGCTCCGTGGTAGTCCTTTCTTCGTCCCCTCTCCACTTTGTATGAATTTAGAATTAAAATCTGGGTGCCAAGGGGTCGCTTTCCGTCTTGAAGGATGTGTTTGCTGCGTTCTTGGCGTGTGGGTGAGGAAGGAAGATGATGATGGTCTTAAATCTTAATTTTTTATTTATTTCATATAAATTTATAAATATCTAGCTATATACTATTATATTAACAAGCAACAACTTCCCTTCGCGTTTTGCGTGCGTGTAACATTTACACTACTTAAAAACAAATACTGCCCTTCAATTCATCAACCGACATAACCTCAATACAACATTTTCAATTGCAAAGTCTCGTATACCCATTCCATACCCATTCCATATTGAAATATGCACTTATATGAAGATGAAGACAGATCATTCATCCAAATTGAATAAGGGTATAACCAAAAGTCAACTGAATTATAATAATATTGTTATAGCTAATTAGCTAGTTCGTTACTCATGAAGTTAGTTAGCAGTTGACCACCTTTAGAATAGATTAAAAAAAATGGTTCAAACTTAAAATTTAGAATATACATAATTCTTTAGAATAAGGTCAAGACTATGTATGTACTAAATAAAAATAGGTATAAAATTTTATCCAACACAAAACCCTCCCAAACTGTCAGCTCATTCGTTTCCCTTCTCCTTTGTTTCCTCGCAACAATTGCAAAATATTGTTTCTAACTTTGAAACAGATTAATCACTCCAAGTCAAATAAAAAAAAATATATATAAAAAAATATAACTTACAACTAAAAAAATAGGGTGTTGGTAAAAATATTCTTCTGTCTTATCAACTTCAACCCCTCCCAATATAGTAGAAAAGATTGCCAAAGTTGAAATTTTGTTCCTAAAGCTGCTTCAGCCTCCACTCTTAAGAAGGACAATATCTAAATGCATAATCCAACTCTTCAACTATACAACTCCACTATGTATCTATGCAGTTCCTAAATAAATGAATAAATCTATAGATATCCCAGTAGGTGAAAAAACCTATACAATACATATAAAGCCTCGTCAACTTCACAGGCAAAAAAACCTATATCTAACTGTGTGATTTTCTCGTCATCTCTCATCATTCAATCCAGACCGTTAATTTGACTTAATCTTCAGGAGGGAGCTTGTTGATGTGAGCATTTTATATCAAATGTATGATCCCGATTTAATGTCGATGAGGGACAATGAGAGGATTCGGACCCTAATTGATCCACCTATATAATTATGCAGGCATTAAAAAAAACTCTCATAAATTAAGATTCTATCACTACTTCCTTAAATGGCCAGGGTATACATAAGGGGAAACATAATTGACCAATACTTTTAGCCTTCTGTTGCTCAAATAAAGAAATAGAATCGGATTGGCATAAAAGTCCACGAGTGCGTTCTGAAAAAATCATTTACTACCTCCGGTTATAATTATAAGACATAGTTGACTTTCTTTAGAGATATTAAGGAAGCTAAATAAGTTACTTAATCATTTCATATGTTGTGCATCTTTAGATTATATATTAATTTATTAGTCAAACTAATTAGTTTGAAGAAAAAAATACAAATACAAATAGTCTAAAGTAATTTAATTAGCTTCCTTAATTTCTCCAAAAAAATCAACTATGCCTTATAGTTAGGACCGGAGGGAGTAATATATTATACATTATACAATGAACATAATGGCCTTAAAAAAAACCTTTCGGATATAAAGAAAGAAATTATCCCCTTTGTTTCCAAATCAAATCAGAAAAATGATCCCCTGTCATTTGGAAATGATACAAATCCAATCAAAGTTATACTACACAAATTCAATATGAAGATGAAAAACAATCAAATTTACAAAAAACATAGTTTTGGCATTAAATTACATGGGGCGATTTGACTTACTAAAGCTGAAGAAGTGCCTATGGAAGTAGCTATGTGATGCCTAGGGTTAGGGTAATCCATGCTGCGACTAAGCACACAAAGGCAAACTTCAGAGAATTAGGTTTTGAAAGAAATTGTTACAGTCTCTTTGCTGCTTGAGTGATAGGACAACAACATCCATTATAATACCTCAGATTTTTATTAATAGTAATAACCCATTTATTTTATTTTATTTTATATAACCTTGGTGGGCCAAATAGTCCTAACCCTAATTGCCTTAGGAATTTTCAGATTGTGCACTAAGAAATAGGTTTTAGGTAATAATTCCGTTACTTGTCAACCAAGTCATATGAAATTCACATTATGATTGATTGATTGAATTTAATATACCCTATCACATTAAATTCACACCATGATTGATTGATTGAATTCAATATACCCTATTAATGAGTTGGCAATAGTAGAAGAGCCCAAAGCTAAACCCTAATTCTAAATTATAAATAGAGATCTAGCCTAACTCTGAATATTCATCTTCTCTTCTACTACTCTCTTCTACTACTTCTTCTATTCTTACTCTGAGTCAATTATTTTTCTAAGAGGTTAGCAAAATCGAAGACCAGGTAATCCTAATCCTCATAACAACCATGGGTCTCGTGCTTACTCTTTTTCTCTACATCCTATTTTGCTAATCCTAATTCCCATGAGTCTTAGGTTAGTTTTATATAAGTTTTGATAGGGTTGTTATATATGAAATATATTATATGTAATCCTAATCCCCAGAACAACCTTCTTCTTCTTCTCTACATCATATTTTACTAATCCTAATTCCCATGAGTCTTAGGTTAGTTTTATATAAGTTTTGATAGGGTTGTTATATATGAAATATATTATATGTAATCATAATCCCATGAGTCTTAGGTTAATTTCATATGAATCTTGATAAGTAATTATGATCCTAAGTATATCGTATGTGATTGTTATATGTAAAATATATTTTATATAATCATAATTAACCTTCTTCAAAACCATTCAACCTTTGAATATCACTTTGAACGTAGATGCATGGGTAATTAAATTATATGTATACACCCTTTTATTCTTGAATTGCATGAAGAAGTTTTTTTGCAAAATCATTTATAATTGCATATACCTACTTTTACGTGGTAGCTTTGAGAGTTTTGGTTTTTAAAATTGAAACATATATAGATTGATGAATTACCATTGAATATACATACCTCATGTGGTTGCTCTAGTTGCTTCGGCTTTTGTGATTAAAACTTATAAATGCTTTCATATATATATATAAATGCTTTCATATATATATTTATTGACAAAAGTTTGCTACGGAAAAATAAATCCGTCGCAAAACTCAAAAAAAAAAATCCAATCTCGTGGAGGGAAAAAGCCCGCAAATTTGCTACATAATTGAATTTCCGTAGCAAAATTTTGCTACAGAATCCAAATCCGTAGCAAAATTTTGCTACGGATTTGGATTCCGTAGCAAAATTTTGGTTTTTCAGCTCACAACTTCTTTGTTTGGGAGAAATTCGTGATTTCAGATATCAAAACCCCAACCCCATCGTGCAACCCTGTTCCTTCGTCCTTCCCGTCGCTTGACGCCATCGTCCATCGCCGTTCGTCTACCACTGTCTGACGCCGTCCGTCCACTGTCATCTATTCGTCGGTGCCTCTGTTTGATGCTCCAAATCGCAGATTTGTTCTTCCCTCCGTGATTTCTCGATTTGCTCTTCATTTAGGTCATTTATCTTCACTCTCTAGCCTAAACTGAATTGATTAGACTTTGGGTACAAAGATTATTGATTCCTTCATCTATGGTCGGTGCTTCTAGGTGGCTTGGGAAGGGGTTGAGTTTGTTTTTACTTTCTCTTTGCTGCTGGCCGATTCTGGTGGTTGGGTAAGCCTTCATTAGTGTTTTATGTTGTAGTAATTAAGAAGATTCAGATGTGCAATACATTATTTTGGTTCTATTCGTTGCTGTGATGTTTGGAAATTGGGGATTGAAGAAAATTTTCGTTTTTGCTATTGTGTGATGTGAGATCACACAATATAAATTTTTTGCTCTCAAACAGTTCTGAAGGAAAAATCATCCATGGCGCCCCCACCAGGACCTTATTCTGGAACAAGCACCTTAGCTTTGGTATGCCCCGTGTTTCTCTTGAATAATAATATGCTCTATGGAGAGCTACATCAATTTTCCATGTTTACTCATATTTTATAGTAAATTGAAAAAAAAAAAACTATACATTGGCAGGTGGCTCGGGCGTCTGCTTTCTCTTTTGGCGTCGTTTATGGAAGCATCAAGCTGAAGTACCTCAAGGTATTCTAGCGAATTGTTTATATTAGTGCATCTGATCGTTGACGTACGAATGCTCAATTCATGTTTTATTGATCTTTCATGGTTTTCGTTGAACCGATCTGAATTTTCTCTCGAATGCTTTGAACATTTAATTCATCTTTTAATTTCTATCGAAATGAAATGTTACCCAATTTCGATCCGAATTGCATTTCAAATTGTTTATCACTACAATCATTTCAAGTATGGATCCGTTTTTTTCACTTTCTTGAATTGTAGTGGACTGTCAAGCGTTACATACAATTGTGCTTTTGTTGACTTCTTAGTTAATGTGATGTGATTGCTGTTGATTTGTTTTCCAACTACATATAGCCACATTCTCTATATTGGTGTATAAGAAAGAAGTCTATAGGCAAACTGGCCTCCTCTCCCTTTAGTATTGCCATGTTGACATATCTTGGATGTGAGTCTACATCTAAAATGTTAGCGTTTTGTGGACTGATATTCAAGATGAATGGCGTCGTACAAGAAATTAGTCTTATAGGATGTCACCATTTGGGTGGCATTTTGTGGGCTCAAACCACTAGAATACTGGAGATCTCACATCACACGCAATTCAGCTTTTAATCTAATTGATTGGGGTATTTCTTTATTCTTCTATTGCTGGACTTCGAAATTAGTGTGAGTTCAGGAGTGGTTTTGGGTTCATCTTCCTCCTCTGTTTGGTTTTGTGGGATGTGGGTAGCATGAGTTGTGCAGTAGGCGGGCTGAAAATTTTCCCCCTTTTTCTTTGAAGCAGTACGTGTGTAAGGAGCAAGGAAGAAGTTTGAGTTAGTGAATAATTGAATTTGAAGGCTCAGAGAATTATAAGGGGTATGTATTTCTAATTTACATTTTTTTTCGGTCCTTAATTTTTGGTTGTGTTAATCTTTGGGATGCATATAAAGCATCTAATAAAATGATTGAGAAATAAACTTTCCGAAATTGAGGAATGAACATGGTCGGTGGTAGCGTTAAATGAGGTGGAACACAAGAGCAATTTATTCTTCTTTGCTTAGTTAACTGCATACGGTATTTCCTTATTATATTATATTTGCTTATATACAACGGATATTAAATTTCTGTATAATCTATAATCTTGGTAGTTAGAGATATTTTAGGATGTGATCGGATTATGGAATTTGAATTTTGTAATTGTTTTTTTTTTATAATTCCTAGATATTATGATCTTCCTTTTATAATTCTTAGATATTAGGATATACCTTTTATAATTTTTAGATATTAGAATATGCTTTTTATAATCCTAGATATTAGGATCGGCCTAAATCAATTAGATTATAGAATTTGAATTTTGTAATTGCTTTTCTGTTTTATAATTCCTAGATATTAGGATCGGCCTAAAGTAGAGTATCTACATGTATCAAAATTGTGAAGGCATATAAATAATAAAAATAAAAAAACTCAGAATTTTGTACATTTCTTTTTAATTTCGTAATTTTTGTATTTTTTATATATATTTTTTTTTAGGAATCTAATGACTATACTCGTGCATCAAACACACAGGAGATGATGAAGCATATGTAGATTCTACTTCCTTCCCTAATGAAGGACAAGGGTGACCATACTGCTGCTATTTAGACCTTTTTTTATTACATATTGTTCACAATATTATTATTTATATTTTGTTTTTTCTATGTAAACTCTCTATGTAAACTCTTTAGGAATATTATTATATATTCAATTTTCTCAAAAAACTTTAAATATCCATGGTAACTACTTTTTGTATTCCTTTTTCTAAAAAATAAGAAAAATAAAAAAAATATTTTTTAAAAATTTATTAGTTTTGCTACGAAATTTGTTTCCGTAGCAAATTCTCAAATATGAGAAAATTTGCTACGGTAAATAATTCCGTAGCAAAATTGAGAATTTGCTACGGAAACGAATTCCGTAGCAAAATTTCGAATTTGCTACAGAAACGAATTCCGTAGCAAATTGCGACGGATTGGATTTTCCGTCGCAAATTGCGACAGATTTTCCATTTCCGTCGCAATTTGCCACGCGGGATTTTGTTACGGAAAAAATCCGTAGCAAAACGATTTTGCTACGGAAAAACAGATTTTTTCCGTAGCAAAACGATTTTGCTACGGAATTTGCTACGGATTTTTTCCGTAGCAAAATTTGAATTTTTTTGTAGTGATTCATTATGTTTTAAAATTTATTTAGACCCGGGAAACCCTGCCAGTCTATTTAGTTTAATGGGAAGAAAACCATGGTAGATCCGAGAAACCTTGCCAATCTACCCTGTGACCCGGGAAACCCTGCCAGTCACAATCAATTATCAAATTGGCCATAAAACACTTCGTCCTAGTGTGCACACCTCTTCCCAAAGTTGCTACTAGTGTCCCGGGAAACCCTGTCAAACACCACTTTAGGAAGAACGGATATAATCAGTTCGTATCAAATAATATATCGAGGCATAAAGCCTAAGGGTTGTGTTCATCAGTTTAGGAAGTACCGTCCCAAAGTTATCCTCCCACTGTTAAATTGTTTTAAAACACACACATAATAAACTTCTAAATTATCTCTATTATTTACTTATCTTATATATATTTTATTATTATTTTAATTAAATATAAATATAAGGATATTTTGACCTAAAATCTGTTCATGACTTATTTTATTGCGTAGGAGGTATTAGATAAAGAAAAAGAAAATCAAATAATAATTAAGTAAATGAATAAAAGAGACATAAGCAATTATATTAAATTTCAAAGAGAACATAACGCACAGGGATCTTGCATGAGTATTCAGTTCACGCACAAAACAATGGTTTTTAATCTCAAGAAAAAGACAAGAGACGCACAAATGGGATTCAGGGAAAAATCAGATTGAAACATACACATATGCAATTTAAGCACGTAGACCGGTGCGAGGCAATGTTGGCAATACTATTCAATGTAAAAAAAACGCACAAGTGCATCATGTAATTGAAGCACGCTAGTCGAGGAAAGTAATTGGAATCAATTCATAAAGAAAACGCAGGAGGAAATGCATATAATGGAAACTCGCACGCCGAGGTAAGACAATTACCTACATTATATCTACAACCGAAATTAAGGAACAATTGGTTTCTATAATCTAGGGATCAGGATTACCTATCCAGATATAAAATTACACTAAGACTCATGGGATTATGATTAGTAAAATAGGATGTAGAGAAGAAGAAGAAAAAGCACGAGATGCAAGGTTGTTCTGGGGATTAGGATTACCTGGTTTTCGTTTTGCTAACTTCTTAGAAAAATAATTGACAGAGAAAGATTAGAGGAAGTAGTAGAAGAGAAAGAGAGTATTTAGGGTTAGGCTAGACTCATATTTATAACTTAAAAATTATTGACACAGAGAAAGATTAGAGGAAGTAGTATAAGAGAATATGAGAAGAGAAGGAGAGTATTCAGGGTTAGGCTAGACTCATATTTATAACTTAAAAATTAAGGTTTAGCTTTGGGCTCTTTTACCATTGCCAACTCATTAATAGGGTACATTAAATTAAAAATCAATCAACCATGATGCGAATTTAATATCATTAATAGGGTATATTAAATTAAAATCAATCAGCCATGATGTGAATTTAATATCATTAATAGGGTATATTAAATTAAAAATCAATCAGTCATGATGTGAATTTAATATCATTAATAGAGTATAATAAATTCAATCAATCAATCGTGGTGTGAATTAATGTGACTTGTTTGGTAGTAATGGACTTATTACCTAAAAACAATCATGGTTATCAATCAATCATGGTGTGAATTTAATGTGATAGGGTATATCACATTAATTCAATCAATCATGATATGAATTAATGTGACTTGGTTGGCAGTAATGGACTTATTACCTAAAAACAATCATGGTCATCAATCAATCATGGTGTGAATTTAATGTGATAGGGTATATCACATTAATTCAATTAATCATGATTTGAATTAATGTGACTTGGTTTTTCTTAATGCATAAGCAAAAATTTTCTAAGGCAATTAAGACTAAGAGCATTACCATCGAGAAAGTAAAGATGTGTCTTGATAGAGTAAGGAAGAAAAGACAAGCAAAGTAAAGACCAGCGACACTTCCTCTTCTGGTCCGGCTTCCTAAACCGCTTGGTCCCGTTCTATGCACATCTCGGATTCAACCTGCACATATCACTCTACTTTCTTTTCTTTCTTCTGTCTCGCGCATCTTTGACTAAGTCAAAACTCGCTTTTGAACGGGTGGGGTAGGAAGCTATTCCCATCGCCTTTTTTTGTTTAAGGGCTGCTCGCTTCGACAATCTGATGCCCTATACTAGACGTAGAATCCATAGTGACCGGCTTTGCTTGAGCTATTACATTTACAATTTCAATGATCTCATCAATACATCTATATATCTCTGAGATAGGGCTTAGGTCCCAAAGAAGATATCCTAACAATAATGGAGGAAGGAATTATGGAAGGACATTCCCTACAAGATGTAGTTGCAGTAACTGGGAAGGGCTTTGCTGAGCAAGCATAACCCGGCGGGCAAGAGATTGGTTTTGAACCAGCGGATCAAATTCGTATCTATTTGATGGCTTGGTACCTATGAAAAACTCGTGGCAGTTTATTCACTATAACCCGACTCGAAGCCTGCAGCAATGCATGAAGAGGGGCGATGCTACCAGTTGCAGGAAGGGTCGGGGGAGAGAAGAGTGTCCTCATCATAGGGTTGCTATGAGGGACTCTCAACTCCTGACTCCTCATTTTTACCGATGGGAGACCCCATATATAACTAAGAGTAAGATTATTAGGACTAATAGATCTAGACGAAATAACAGGCGCCTGTTGGCGCTGGGAATGCTGTTGATTTACCGAAGGGGAAGACTTTATTTACCATAAAGAGAGTGTAACATAACCGAACCTTTTTATTGTCTTGTATTTTCATTTATTAGAAGGAACATGCACTAAGTTACTTACGGAATAAGAAGACTGAACTAATTGAGATTGACTAGGACACCAGAAGAAGACACCGATTCTGCAATACTGAGTATGATTACTCCAACATATACTGATATAGCCGCCAGACGAGCCCTATGGCTTGTCGGATCTATCCCCAGTGGATCAAACCGGGGCTCATCAAAGAGACGTCTAGCGCTATAGGTATTACTCCCCACAGGGATTTCTTTCCTGCGTGTGTATACTGCATATATGTTCCACAAAGGTTTGTTTCACTACTCGAAACAAAAGCTCTGGATCAGGCGAGAGCAGCATGGCATGTGGTAAGAGATTTGAGATTGGCTTTTTTTATTGATATTGAGATTTTGATTTATAATAAAGGTAGATAATGTTAGTTATATATTCTGTTAATCTATAGCCATATACCAAAGCAGACCCAGACTAGAAAGAACAGAGAGTACACTAGGCGAAGATCCTTTCTTTCGAAAGCAAGATTCGCACTAGAAGCATTGGCAACTTTGCGTTGTCTTCAGTACGGGAGAGTCCAGTCCGTCTTTGTTAAATGGCATTTTCTTTTGAGAAGGAATAAAGAGCATCAAAGACTGACTTATCCTTTGAATCACGATCTTTTGAAAGATCAGAGTCGGCATTCTTTGATTTTGCATTCCCGCTGTTTACATCCTCTCGAGTTAGTTCTTGCTTGCACGAATCCCAATGGAAGGAAGGGACCCCTATTGTATCGTAGATTGTCCTTTGCGGCTGGAGAAAGGCTATTCCATATCAGCAGCTATGCTAGCTCTAAAAGTACTGAAAGAACTGACATTAGGTCGTGACTTGTGAGGGTTCAGGGCAGGAGCGGTAAAGAAGTAAGGAGGTCGACTAGCTTTTAGCTTGATTGAACGTGGTCAGCATAGTTTTTAGTGGGGCGCGTTAACCAGAAGAATAAGCGAATAAGCGCGGCAAGAGCAATAAGATGAAAAGAAGCACGTCGGGTAAGCGTATCAAGAGATACCGTGGGAAGGTTGCCCTTGACGCCAGTCATTAAGGATCTATTCCAACGTCGGCTAGGACCAAAGGCAAATGCCCTATGAGCGCTTAAGCCGAGATTATTCCGTATACAAGATAAAAAGTGGAAGATTATGAGCCACTGGCGAAGGCTTGATAACTAGGGTAAATAAACGAGTCCGGTTGTGGAAGGGAATAGGGCGCATTGAGCGTTCCTCTCCTTAAACTAGGGTCCCCTTTGCAAACTGACTTAGCCATAATGCTTTGCCCATAGGTTTGGTTGGATGGACTGGTAATGCTTTGCCCAGCGGAGAAAGAAGCCATAATGGGGTAAAAAGGCTCAGAAACTCCCTTGAAAAAAGGCATGGCGAGTGGAGAAGAAGCTCTAACCGCTGTTAGAAAGGTAACTCTGATAGTTGCCGGTGAACGCAATTCTTTTTCCAGATTCTTGGTCAAGGTTTGACCTCGGGTTGGTTAGAGTACGCTCTTCCGCGCGCTAAAGCTTAAGGAGTGACCATCGCATCAATTTCAGAGGTGCCATTACGCCTTTCTTCCCAGTATCGAGCTACAGGCCTTTCTCATAAGATGTTGTCTGTCTTTAGAGTTCGGTACCAGTAGTTCTCCATAGTCTAATGGACACTAAGCATAACCTTCGCCCCCAAGCAAAGAGCAGCGCGTATTGTATTTATATAATTCTTACCTGCGTGATCTATTCCTTTTATATTAGGGGGATAGTATTTTCCTTTCAGTCTCACGTCTTCAAACCAAAGCTATAAGCTACGGTATCGAATGATCGAATCTTTAAATAGTGACCTGACTTCCTCTTACTCGACTGCCAAGGAGAGGCCTTAAACATTAGCGTTGCTCGACCAAAGCGAGTACAAAGTCGACTGATAGGGAAAGAGAATTTAATATTGAAAGAGAGGTTACGGTAGCTCGACTGAACTGATAGGGAGGCATGTGGAAGACAAAAACGAAAGGAAGGAGAAAGAAGCGTCGATAAGGGAATCGCCTTCAAGGAAGATTTCAGGGAGCATTTACTCAATAAGATTTAGTGGAGATTCCTTGAATGACCTGTAAATGACATTGTGTGCTTTATGGTCAATATATGGATTAGATCCCTTCTCGATAGCTTTTTTTAGAGCTCATCCCTTGAAAAAAGGGAGTAGTAACTCTCATACGGAAAAGAAAGTTGTGAAGTAAGATCCGGGAATTCCACTATTGATGTTATCCGTCTTAGGCTTCAAGCTCTAATAAGAAAGAATAGCAAATCTTCAGCTCTTCACTAGCCATTGCCAATCCTGTTCTCGATGGGAAAGCATTACCTTAAGTGGGGCCAAGAAGTGAACCGAAGTCAGTGTGTTAAGCAATGTTTTTCATTTCAGCAGCTAGAGAAAGAAGAACTGACATTAAGGTAATGCTCTTAGAAAATTTCTAAGGCAATTAAGACTAAGAGTATTTGGCCCACTAAGGCTATAAAAATAAAATAAATGTGTTATTACTATTAATAAAAATCTGGGGTATTACAGATTCAATGTGAATATATAGTTATGATGAGTATTAAAGTTGATATTTTAGATTATATATATGTATATGATATATTTTTTTATCATCATATAAATATAAATATTTATATTTTATTATTATTATTATTATTATTATTATTATTCTATATTATTTTTGTTTATTAGGATTACCAGCTTTGCTGATGTTTGTGTTCTGGGCTGTTGGGGCTAACAGTGAGAAGTGAGGAAGAATAGTTGGCTAATTCTAACTAGTTTTTTTCTTTTTTTATTTTATGCTTTGAATAAAACATTTTTATTTAAGTTTGGATTTAAGTTAATGTAATAAAGTAGCCTTACACTTGTCTCAGTACAAGTGCGGCCATAACACTTCCCAAATTTTGGTTATTTTGAATTTCAGTATTTATTCATAAAAATTATAGTAAATTTATGTCATTATAATTGTTAGAAATTTGGGAGTGTTACATCCATCCTTTAAATACTTACGTAGTACAACAATCCTCTACCAACCAAATGGACAATCTAACTCCATGCTAAAAGGTACTACTACATGAAAAAGTATAAACCCAAATAATGTTGACGTTAGAAAATAGAAAATCAGTTGTACCTTTTATACGTTTGCTTAAAAGTAAACCATTCAGAGCAAAGGAACATGGAAGAAAAAATCTCAAAGGCACCATTAAAACTCCAGATATTAACAAATTAAATTACATACACTCTTTGGAGTTTCGTTAAGAGAAACATGTAAGGAAAATATATCATATAAATCAGGCAACAACAACACCCATAACTGCACCACCTACTACAGCATGGAGCATTTGCACCACCTACTTCCATAGCCAGAATGCTGAGAAGGTACACCAGAATGATAGATATTACAGGTTGTGCTGCCTTGGCCCCAAATGAAGGAAAAAATCCTGATCAGTACACATAGAATGACAGGCATTAAACATCTACTCAGTTTTTTTTGCTCGAAAAACATCTACTCAGTTAAACCATGAAGAATTAACTACTCTCCCAAACTTTCAGTAAAAATATCTGCCCTTCATTCAATCTACTTTATCCTTGGTAATTGGTATTGGTGATGTTAATATGAATAAAAAGAACAGCCCTTCATTCCGTGTATATTTTCCTTTTCTTGCATAACTTTGGTTCTAGCATCTCTTTTCTTTTATCTGAGTCTAATCCATGAATTGTTTCCTCCATCTTCTTGATTTGCAAGTCCTTCATCTTCACCTCTAGTTTAGTTTTCTCAGCCTAACAAAGCATAGTAAATAAAATTATTGAAAATACAAAGAAAGCAGTGAGATGGGTTGGAACCATGTTTCAAAAGTTAATAGTTGTAAGCATAAATCATACCATGAGTTTATATTTCAGAAGTTCAGTAGTGTCTGTTTGCCTTTTTGCTGGGCCCAACTCTATTCCTCTCACTCTACTGGCAAGTTCAGAGAGCAAATTGTCTCGGTCAAATCATTTTCATTTGGGCTGATCTGTCCAAACATGAGTGTCTTTGCATCTCCTCCTAAAAAGGCAAGTTTGTTCATACCACTCAGAGGTCAACCAATTATATGATAGAAGCAAGAAATAACAAAGTTTATTTAGAGAAATTAGAGAAATAAGTACCTAAAGAGTCTGGCAGCAGACGTGTAATCTTGGAATTTCTGCACCATGAAGAACAATAGAAACATCAGATTCTGCATACTGGCAATATATGAAAAAACTTATTTAATTCAGAATTTGTTTCAGGAAACAAAAGGTGAATATTTATATTAATAACCTGAAAGGAATGCGCTGGTTTTTGGTCGCAAGGGCTGATACGACATCCCCTAATGCAGAGAGAGACCTGTTAATATTTTGTGCCTCCTTTAGCCGTTCACCGAGCACTTCTGTCTTCGCCACTCTCTCACTTCCTGCAAGTTCTACTAACCATAACTTGCTTCTTGTGCACTCACCATTTAACAGATCCCCCCGGGCGACCATAACACAGTGAATACTTCATGAAGGGGGAAAAAATCTCCTAATAAGCAAATATATCTTCAATAATTGTATTTAAAGACAAGTGTAAATTATGGTCCCCTTGACAAGGTTTTAGAACATATACTTTTTTAGAGATTAGAAAAAGTAATTGGACTTCATAGGTTGACAAATAGAGTTATAACAAATTAAAGCTTATTATACCCTATGTACTATTCCTCAAGCAGACTTACAACAGCCAAATCCATTGTAGTGCAAATCAATAAAGGCTAGAATGAAAGCTCATAAGGGAGTTAGGGAAGTTAGTGCAATCAATAACGGAACGGCTGCTATGCTCATTGGCAGTGGTTTGTGCTAACAACTCTTGCATTGCTACCAGTTTGTAGGATATCCCAGACTTTGGTCATATTGTTCACATGTCCCTCAATCAATCCTGGTACATGGTTTATTCCTTCACCTGCTTGCCTTAATTCAAGCTGGCAAATTAATCACATTTCAGTTAACAAATCATTATCGTTAGTACATAAAACCATAAGCGTGATCTGGGATATAATTTCAGTTCAAATGTTTTTTTCTGGTATGGGATGTAAAAAAAAAAAAAAAAACATTCTGAAGGGTTCTTGTACTTCTAAGCCTACCTTTTTTTGGATATTCCTGGCTGGCTTCTTGAAACTAACAAATCTCTAATTTGCTCATTATACACTTCTAAGACACTTACATAATGTTAAGTTGAAATGTCACGTGGAATTACTGTAAATGATTAATGTGAATAAGTTTAAATATGTTTTGCTAAACGCACTCGCTGCAATAACTTTGAATGTCTAAAATACCTCAAACTTTCAGTTTCGTCAACCACTCCATCTTGATATCTTGAACTTCTTGAAGAAAATTCCTTAATAGTACACATTATACAACATGATATTACATATTTTGATCTTACTAAAGCACTTAATTTAACCAAAGATTAGAGAATTTCGATATTACATTACATAAAAGAAGACTTAGCTTGCATAGTTAATCCTCCATTCTAAGTCTTAATTCACATTTAGTCTAACCAAAGATAGTATTATAAGCATCCATTACCTCAAATACACTTAAATCAATTAAATTCTTTTACTAAATCTTAGTTACTTTCCAGCCCTTTTCATATAAACTTTAAAATTATAACAACTACCCAGCTTCGAGTGGAAAAAGATGTGTTTCATCACATATATTTAGCACACTCAAAAATTCAAGTAAGCAAAATAAATTCCTCAATTTCTATACCCTATAATTTTTCTTTTACGCCCATTTCCTCAAACATATCATAGCTGCTTTCCAAGCCTCGTTCAGTTTTCTTTCGTTACAACTTTATATTTAACAATGACTATATATCTTCAAGACGTGATATGGATTAAGCTAATGTTCTACAATTGAAGAGTGCATTATTTGCAAGCCATATTTCCACCTGACATTAAATTTTCAAATAATATCCGTAAAAAATAATTTGCTTCTTAAAGCTTCTTTCAAGCAGCAAACCTCTAAATTCGTCTATAAAATAAGATATTGATTTGGGGAAAAAAAAACTTTAAATAAGATACTCAAAATGAACAATTTAAGGCCTGAGATCAAATGAGAAAAAATCGAAAGCCGAAAGTTAACTAATCCATTATGCAAACGGCTTGAACGGAATATGAAAGTTGTTGCACTAATTAAATAATTATATCACTCAACCCTCTAGAAAATAAAGTACAAATTGAAGATGAATAATTCACATGGTAGAAGACAAGGAAAAACAACAATAGTGAGTAGAATTGAACCCTCTGAACAGCTTATTGCATGCTTTCAATCAATAAATTAAACTGTCTAAGCTACTTCTTGTTACGGTTTCATTGTTTAGGTAATGACATATCTGCTTGAAATTTTTCTTAGTCAAACTGTTTACTCAATAATTTAATTTTTTCATGGACATCGCAACATCATTCACTAAATTGTGGATGAAAATAGTACACTGATTATAACTGAAAAGGGAAACAATGGTTTCATTAAACTTACCATGATAATGACTATCAATAATAAAATAATAATAATAATAGAAAGGAAGAAAGAAAGTTGATGATATACAACAGAACTTGAATGGTAATGAAAAATACTGAAGATGTAATACATTAAATTATCATGTATTAATAGCAATGATTTAATTCCTTGTCGCATAACGTAATGAGTATTAAGAAAAACTTAGAAGATTAGTACTAAAAGAGATGCGTATAGTTAGAGATACAACGAATGAACCAAGGAAAAAAATGTGAAGAGATAAAACACCAATGTCAAAGGCCAAATTATTATATAAACATTATCAACATTTTATACCTACATAATGGCCATAGTTATCTGTTGTTATTTTTTGTTTTTGATAAAGGTCTATCAAAAATCATTCATCCACCTAGGTTAATTGTACAACATTCAAAAAAATTCTCTTATAAAATCCTATCACTACTTCCTTCAATGTCCGAGGATTACACATAGGCAAACACAATTGACCAATACTTTTACCATTATCCGATCCTATTCATCCTATATGCAATAGATGAACTTAAATTGTTTAGTAAAGCGCCATCATAACTCACATATATGGTTTGAATTTTGAACCCAAACAGACAAAAAAAGTAGAACATAATTACTCACCACTTTTTTAAATATATCATGCCCCGCAATACCTCATTGTTGAATCTGCATATTAACAACTTTTAAAAAACATATCTAAAATTAAAACACAGTAACAATAGTTTATCATTGAGTCCATTATTGTGACTGTTAAAAGCATGCAGGTCATATTTATAGACTTTACATCTTATCGGTAAACCTACCCAGTGTCAAGTAAGAAACAAGTGAATCTTCAGCGTTGAAAGAAGGAACATGAGCATTTGAATTCAGTAGCACAGTATAATCTGCTATAATACAAAGTGTAATGAGAAGTACAAAACCAGATCAAGTCAAGCTAGCCAAGTACAAATCTCAATACGCTTTATATATATATATATATATATATATATATATAAACGGAAAATCAAGCCAAGCCCGTTGGATTGGGCTTATAAAATGGAGTCTCTAAATGAAGTCAGGTTTAAAAAGACCAACCCTATAGAACCAAGGATTTAAAAGAGCAGGCCTTGCAAGTCCAAAGGCAAGCCCTGCAAGTTAGGGCCATTTATATATATATATATATTTATTTATTTATTGCTAAATTTTTATTTTAAGAAGTTGTTGCTGCATAATTTGTTTTTATTTATTTATGTCATGGAAGGGTTGTGTGCTTAAAGCAACCCCCCGTGGAAACATTTTGAAGACTAGACTATTATATATACCACTGTATTCCTATTTATAAGTCCCTTTTAACAAAAAAAATTGGTCCTATTTATAAGTCCCTTTTGATCAAATAAATGAGATTGTGACAATTTTGCCCATATTAATTATACCAATGAAAATAAAAAGAGAAGAAAGAGTTGAAAATACCCAATCATAAATAAGGGTAAAGTTGAAAATTCACCTCATAATTATTGAGCTAACTAGCTCTCCTTGGTATGTGTGATTTAGTCAAAAAAAAAGATTTATAAATAGGACCAGAGTGGTATATGTTGTCATATTTAGTATAATTTGTGTTTATTATTACTAGTGAATACTCCTTCCAGTCCTAAATATAAAATATAGTTGACTTTTTTTTAAAGATTAAGGAAACTAAATAAACTACTTAATCGTATTATATATTGTGTATCTTTAGTGTAATATCCCTAATTATTATTAATATTGATGATATTATTAATAGTAATTACCCATTTATTTTATATAGTCTTGGTGAGCCAAATATCCTTAGTCTTAATTGCCTTAGGAATTTTCTGCTTATACACTAAGAAAAACCAAGTCTCATTAATTCAAATCATAATTGATTTGAATTAACGTAATATACCCTATCACATTAAATTCACACTATGATTGATTGGTGACCATGGTTGTTTTTAGGTAATAAGTCCATTACTGTCAAACCAGTCACATTAATTTACACCATGATTGATTGACCGAATTTAATGTGAACCATGATTGATTAATTTTTTTTAAAATTTTAATATACCCTATTAATGATATTAAATTCACATCATGGCTGATTGATTTTTATTTAATGTACTCTATTAATGATATTAAATTCGTATCATTGTTGATTGATTTTTTTTTATTTAATGTACCCTATTAATGAGTTGGCAATGGTAAAAGAGCCCAAAGCTAAACCCTAATTTTTCAGTTATAAATATGAGTCTAGCCTAACCTTGAATACTCTCCTTCTCTTCTCATATTCTCTTCTACTATTTTCTCTATTCTTTCTCTATTCTTCTAATTCCTCTATTCTTTCTCTATTCTTCTAAAAGCTAGCAAAACGGATACCAGGTAATCCTAATTCCCAGGACAACCTTGCATGTCATGCTTCTTCTTCTTCTTCTTCTTCTTCTCTACATCCTATTTTACTAATCATAATCCCATGAGTCTTAGCGTAATTTTATACTACCTCCGGTCCTAATTATAAGGCATAGTTGACTTTGCTTGGAGAAATTAAGGAAACTAAATAAGTTACTTAATCATTTTATATGTTGTATATCTTTAGATTATATATTAGTATGTGAGTCAAACTAATTACTTTGAAGAAAAAAATAAAAAGAAAAATATTTTAAGTTAATTTAATTAGCTTCCTTAATTTCTCCAAAAAAGTCAACTATGTCTTATAATTAGGACCAGAGTGAGTATCTTGATAGGTAATCCTAATCCCAAGAACAATAGGAGTTAGTTATTGCATGTCGATCTCGATTTTTGTGAAAAACTCTTAAATGTATCATTGCATTTATATATGTATATATATATTCCTTTTCCGAATCACTTTATGAAAGCAAAACTCCTCGGCTTTCGTGATTGAAACTTACATGTATCCTTCATTAATATATATAATATCTTACATCTTTTGCCTTGGGTGCTTTAGTTTTTGCATGTATGTATCTATATATGCATGTGTGTATGTATATATATATATATATACCCTTTTTAATTTGCTCAATCTGTATATATGTTAAAATATATACATGTTCTCTTTTAAATGGTTTTACCTTGGGTTTTCATAATTTAACAAATAGCAGTATATATACTCGGTTTGGTTTTCGTAAATTTGAGAAATCTATTTTTGTGTGATTGAAATGTATAAATGCTTTATATATATATATATATATATATATATATATATATATATATATATTTATTTATTTATTTATTTATTTATTTTATGAAGAAATCCATTTATTATGTGAGTGTATTTAAAATACTTTAAATCGTGAGAGGATAGCTTTGGGATGGTACCTCCTAAAGTGATGAATACAACCCTTAGGCTTTATGCCTCGATATATTATTTGATGTGAAACGATTATATCCATTCTTTCCAAAGTGGTGTCTGGCAGGGGCTCCCGGGACACTAGTAGCAACTTTGGGAAGAGATGTGCACATTAGGACGAATTGATTTATTATGATATGGCCAAATTGATGATTTGTGACTGGCAGGGGCTCCCGGGTCACAGGGTAGATTGGCAGGGGCTCCCGGATCTACCATGGTTCTCTTCCCACTAAACTAAATAGACTGGCAGGGTCTCTCGGGTCTAAATAAATTTAAAAAGATAATGAACAATATTGGATTCGATATGAATATATAGATGTGATGAGTATTAAAATTGATACTTTAGAGTATATATATGTATATGATATTTTTCTTTCATCCTATGAATATATATATATATATTTTTATTATTATTATTCTATTTTTGTTCATTAGGATTACTAGCTTTTGTTGATATTTGTGTTCTGGGCTGCGACGATCCTTCGGGGGAGCAGAATTTCAGTGAAACAGGTTTCAAAGTTGGGGCTAGCAGTGAGAAGTGAGGAAGACCAATGAACAATTCTAGCTAGTTTTATTTTATTTTTATGCTTTGAATAAAATACTTTTATTTAAGTTTGGATTTACGTTAATGTAATAAGACAGCCTTGCACTTGTCCCAGTACAAGTGCGGCGGTAACACTTCCCAAATTTGGTTATTTTGAATTTTAGTGATTATTTATAAAAATTATTGAAATTTTATGTCATTATAATTGTTAGAAATTTGGGGGTGTTACATTTAGATTATAGATAAGTTTATTAGTCAAACTAATTAGATTGAAGAAAAAATAAAAATAGTTTAAAACAATCTAATTAGATTCCTTAATCTCTTCAAAAAAGTCAATTTTGTTTTATATTTAAAACTAGAGGAGTAGCTAATAGGGTATGATCGGTTAGTGGCCCAAAAATAAAAATAAAATTTTTTGACTTAATTTATTTCACATGACTCTAATTTTTTTAATGTTGTCAACATTTATTTGATTAATTAGAATTTTAGTTGTTATAACTTACTAATTATATTTCTTTAAAAAAATGTAAAAAAAATAGTTAAAATTTTAAAAAATAGCCTCCAGCTTTGACCTGCGTGCTCTAGCACTCGGATTTGAAAAACAAATGTTTTTCTTACCCCGGGTCTGACCCTAATTCCCAGGTCTATATATATTAATATATATATCTTATAGTTATTATATAATATTGTTTGTATCATATTTTTTATTTAATTTGTTTTATCGTGGCGAGATAAGAGTTTTTTAGATTTAAGAAATAGAAAATAGTAATTTTGATATAAATAAAATTATAAGGGTAAATTTGTCAACTTTCAAGTAACTCCCCTCCCTTACCCTGTAGACCAAACCAGAAATCAAATCTCCCATCCCCCTCTCAACCAAACACTCCGGTGGGAAGAGAGCGGGGAAAGGTAAGGAGAGAAGTGAGAGGGTGAAAATGCCACAGGGGAGCCTTGTGAGTGTTGCGACCATCTATTTGCAGTCTATGCCATCATCCTTCTATTTTGCATTGCCAATCTGTTCGCCTTTCTCTTCCCTTCTCTCCGAAGTAAACGAAGGGGCAGTCAGTCCAGTGGCGGCTGCGACTGAGTGGAAAAACTTGCGAAGAAAAGCCTCATTGGAATAGGAAAAGCGAGGGGGATCAGGGAAAAAGTTGAGGTCTTGGACTGCGGCGACAGACGGAATGGTTGTGCGCAGATGACTTAAAGTGAAATGCCACCCCAGAATAAGTGTTGACGTTGACCTCCCGGAAATGCACAGTGGTGAACACTGATCGCAGAAATGTGGAGGCTGCTTTTACACAGCTCTCGTCGAAGCTCCATTCGGTGCTCCCTAGAATTTGGCGCAACTCTGTCCTCTTCTTCCTCCTTTTCTGCTCCTCTATCTCATTTCCCATCTCAATGCCGTCTCTTCCTTTCTCTTCCGTCTCATTCCCAATCTTTCCCACCGTTTCAGTCTCCCGCTTCCCAGTCACTTGTCGACTTCCATTCTTCTTCCTCCTCTTCTTTCCTCTCAGAATCGAAACAAGAGTTGGAGTCCACGCCCGACGGTGGTATGAATAGTCATAGTGCCAGATTTGCCGACGAGGACTATCCGACTGGCGACTTTGATTTTGCGCCCATTACTGGGTGGAGAAAATTTCTTCTGAAGCTCAAGACGCTCATTGCATTCCCTTTGGAGGGTGTTCGCAAGGGAAGCGTTCTCACAATGAAGTTGCGGGGCCGGGTTTCCATCTCATCCTTTCTCATATGTTTAGAGCATTGTAGTTATTCTTTGCAAGTTGCGGATTGGGTTGGGCGCTTTCTTCTTAAATTTAATCATATTTCTCATTTCTCCTATAATCATTTGTTGGGGAGTTGAATTCGGGGTTTCGCTGCAGACTCTGAAGTTTTTGGATTCCTCAAGGTCTTGTCCGGCTAAGGATATTAACTTTAGCTAATAAAGAGTTTGGTTCTTGAAAGTTATATCTCTTCATGCTGTCCTTGAGTTTTTTCATTTAAGATTAGTCGCTCAAGCTCAAACTTTGTTACTTGCTACATGCTAGTTTCCTCTCTAGGATCAAATTGTACTTTTACTCCCATGGAGTTATTCAATAGACATTCTCTTATACATGTATTTCTGTTTTGTTTACAATGCTTTGTTCATTCACTTGTTCAGATATCTGATCAGCTCAAGGGTCCTTTCTCTCAAGGACTGTCTCTACCTCAAATTTGTGAGAACTTTTCAAAGGCAGCATATGATCGTCGTATTTCTGGTATCTATCTCCATATTGATAATTTGAATTGTGGATGGGGTAAAGTTGAAGAAATTCGAAGGAAAATATTGAATTTCAAAAGATCTGGTATGTAAAGCTCTGCCGTGTTACAGTTTTTATATAGAACATAGAGGAATGGAGAAACATCCAAACGGTACAGCACAAATGTTAGATTTTTCGTATTATAGCATTGCTATAGATAAATACATGTATAGGTGAAAATTATTTCAAATGAAACTGGTGTAAAGTTAACTTATACATCGACTTAACCTTACTTTCAATCCCAAGATGAGGAATAATCTGTATTTGAGAGTTCTATTACTTTGACTTTGGTTGATGTTGATAGATATTTATCTAGTTCCCCTTTATGTGAATTTTTTTAATTTCTTACGTTAGTCTTTGCCAACAGTTGACTTTCATTCTAAGTATGAATAATGAATGAGTGTTTGATGTATTCACAAGTCATGTGAATCACGGGACTCTGGGTTGTAAGGACTGGCTACATCGGATTTGTGCTTGCTTGATTGCCTGTGCATGAGCTATAAAGTTATAATGCTTGAATGGTGTCTTATATGGTGTAGCTGACATTTATGCTGATGATCAATTCGTCTTAAAAGTTTAAGATATAAGGAGAAGATCCAAGGTTATTTAGCCAATTAATCTGTCATTGACCACACTTGAAAGCTTTCTACGCTTCAAATTTGTACAAGACATTAAAACCTTTTGACCTTGGACCATGGGCAAAACACAAGCCAACATACCATGTTTTGAGTTTTCATTTTTTCCCTAAAATTGATTCTCCCATGAAATCTTTCTGAGGTTGAAATTTATTAAAAAACCATAACTTGATTTATTGATCCCTTAACACATTCCTTCACTTGGAGGCCTCCTTAGCTTGTAGCATGGGCAAAACTCATGCTTACTATACCATGCATTGAATTTTAATTTTATGATGAAGAATCTAGTTGGCAGGGATTGAAGCCCTTGGGACTTTTTCAAAGAGTGTTTGATACCATGCAAATAACCTATCCCTTCTATAATCTTCAGCTGTTACGTGAAGGTCCCATATCCCTTTTATTGAGATCACTTATATGTTTTTTATATGTATGTAATATATGATGAATTGCTTATTTTCATTGTTATTTGTAATACTCCTTTTCTGATGGTTGATGTCTTCTGTAGGAAAGTTTGTTGTAGCTTATGTCCCTTCATGCCGAGAAAAAGAATATTATCTTGCATGTGCATGCGAAGAAATATATGCCCCTCCAAGTGCTTATTTTTCATTGTTTGGATTCACTGTTCAAGCATCGTTCCTTAGAGGTAAGCTGACTGTGCTTTTCCGTGCATGTTTGCAAGATTTGAGTCAATATAGGGGACCTGTAAGTTTTGATTTATCACTTTTCTTTAGAGGGTTGGGGCATTGTCTTCAGTTATTAAAATAAAATTTTTTATATGGCTAGTGACTTTGTGCATCTATTGCGTATTAAAACTCACAGATTCTTATATGCAATATGATTCCTTCGGGAAAGTCTTTGCAATTTGCATATAAACTTCTTGTTATTGATTAATGTGTCTTTTAGCATGCAGGTTTGTATAGTTCAAATTGAAGTTTGGCGACCAATTTGTGCTTTTTACCATATAGCTTATGCACAAATTTGGTGCCAACGTGTCTTTTCAGTAAATTGGTACATATTACGCCTGCAATATTAGTTGCATCAATATTATTTTAATACTTTCTGTATCATCTCATGATTTGGTTGGCTTTGAAACATTTTTCTTTGTAAGAAAGCTCAAGATAAACTCTGCAACTTTTGGTGTCCTTTGATGACTATTACTTAGCCTGGATCAAATGTTTATTTTTATATAATTTGTTTTCTTTTTTCTTTTCAGGTGTTTTAGATAACATAGGGATTGAACCGCAAGTTGAAAAGATTGGGAAATACAAAAGTGCAGGGGAACAGCTAACCCATAGAACTATGTCTGAAGAAACTTGTGAGATGATGACTGCACTGCTTGACGATATTTATACAAATTGGCTGGATAAAGTCTCTTCTTCAAGAGGTTCACATGTATTTGAAGTTGTAATTAAACCTTGAAGTAATTAATTAACCTATAGACTTCTGCTAAATTTATGCAGGAAAAAAAAGAAAAGAGATTGAGAATTTCATAAATGAAGGAATCTATCAAGTAGACAGGTTGAAAGAAGAAGGCTTCATTACGAACATAATGTATGAGGATGAGGTACAAAATCCTTAAGCTTTTTTATGCTATCTGTTATTACTGTATAATCATATATAGAATATCATGTACTGTTAGATTTCAAATTGAAATGGAAAGTTTGAGGTGAGTTTATCATCCCTGTCTCGTCTAAGTGTGTTGCCTTTATTTGACTTCTTCAACTAACTCAGGAATCTTTTTACTGTTCTCACTGTTGACAATGTTAATATGTACTGACCATTGATCACGGTACTTGTAATTATATTTTTAAGGATATAAATAAAGCAATATCATGGGGTTTTAAAGGATATGCAATATTCAATGTTTTGCAGGTTATTGCTAGGTTGAAGGAGAGACTCGAGTTGAAAACAAATGATAGTCTGCATATGGTGGATTACAGGTTGGCAATTTCTTTTGGTCTGCCTATGGTAATGGTATCTAATAAATTATGTAATTTCTTTGAAGTAGATGAAAGTCTCCTCTGGCAATGTCCAAAGAAACTCTGAGCACATCTTTTTGGCTTGTAAAGTTTATAGTCGTTTATCTTTTTCACAAAAGTTTCTTTCTGATCATTGATTTAACTGTAGTGGTTAAAAATTTAACCTTCTATATTCACCATCTGGCCATTCTTCTTGGCTGAAGTATTTTTCATAATCATATAACTGCACATAATTTCCCCCAACTAGAGGTTTCCAAATTTGGCTAGTTTCTCTCTTCTTTAGTTTTGTTTTCTGGCAGATAACAATCTGGAATCAAGTTTTCTCTTCACCTTTATGCTTTAAGGGATCAGAGGTGTTACAGGCTTAAATTAGGGGCAATTATAATTTAGTATCCGAAGACCAGGTTCAAGTAATTATATGTTAAAAATAACCTTGAGTTCTCTGGTTATTTATACTTGGGAATTTTGAGAAATCGTTAGGTAATCGTCTGAGGCTTGACAGATATACTGCTACACCTGTGATGATATCTAAATCCTGTTTGGTAATACATTTGTCTCTGGATATTTCTGTGAATTTGGACATGATTCAAAACTTTTTTTGACATAATTCCAATACTTGCATCTGCGGAAATGTGGAGTTTGTGATTTGTACCCATATACACAGAAAAGGGTCCTTTTTAATTCTTACAAGTTATGGCATAAATTACAGTTTTCATTTTACTTACTATGACCTATTTCTCACTTGTATTGTTTACTGATGCTATATTGAATAAGTTGTATTGACTGTCTGAAGCTGTTTTGTTTGCTTAATAAACATAGGAAATATTGTAGAGTTAGGAGATGGACTGTTGGAATATCAGGTGGTAAAGACCTGATAGCCATCATACGAGCCTCTGGGAGCATTAGTCGTGTCAAGGGTCCGTTGAGTGCATCTAGATCGGGTATTATTGCTGAGCAGTTCATTGAGAAGATTCGCAAAGTAAGAGGTACACTTGATTATGAAGTGTAATTAAGCTTCTATATTGCATTGATCGTTGAGGTTATCATTATGCATCATCATGGATATTTTCCTTGTATAATAATCGCATTATTCGTTACTGTCAGAACTAGATGTACGGCCTTCATGTTACATGAAATATGAGGTGAGCCACATTGTGCATGGCTCATGAATAGTGTGGATTCTATGGATTATATATATATATATATATATATATATATATATATATCGTAACATCTGCCTTCAGAGTTATTTTTTTCCTATGCAATATTTTCAAGCATAAATTTGACAAGAACAAGTGAAGGGGATTGGGTATGGGGGCCTAAAGAAAATTAATTTGTGAGATCTGTGAAATTTCAAGCACAGGCAAAAAGAGATGCATTGGGTAGACCAAAAACCAAGGTTAATACATATACGTGACTTTCAAGGTCTCTTCATTTAATAATGTATTGATAGCAAATTGGTGAGGTAAGAACTCAAAGTGTTTTGACTTGGTCTTTGTTCATGGGTGAATATTGTGAACGAAATCCACGTTCTAAATACACCTAAAATTTCACAGGATTTTCTCAGTATAGACATTGTATAACATTGACTTTGCAAGCTCATCTTGGAAGTCCTAAAATTAACATAAAGCACTCTGCTTAACTCTTAACTCTACTGAAGTGCACACGTCAAAGAGTTTGTTGGTTTTGAAAGGAGTTCAATGCAAGTAGAGTAGCCAGTATTTTTAGGCATCATATAACTGTCCAAACTTATGGGTCCACCAAGACGTTTGCGCAAACTATGCCATCCATAGTTTGGTATATTGAATGAGCCGAGAACGTGGTGCTATAAATACTACAACGTGGCATGACTGCATTAATATATGACAACGGGTAGAATTCTCTTTCATCCTTTACCACTCTCTTAGATACCTACAGTCAAGATGCTTTCCTCATCCTGCCAGCAACATTTATCCCTTATTTTTCCTTTTCGCAACTGAATAGGAAAATGACCTAGTGAATACTTTCTCTTTGGAAGTGGTAGAATTTTCTTATCTCTGCACCATGATATTAAATACCCATAGTCAAGATACTTTCCTGAGAGCAACATATATTCTTGAATTATCCTTGGCCTTCCAAGTTGCACCTGAAAAGAAAAATGGCCAAGTCAATGTTTCTTGTTGAAAGTGGATAGAAATGGTGTGAAGAAAGGTCTATAATGAGTGATTCTCCTATAACTAAAGGTTCCATCCACATTGAGTCCTATGCTTTAATTTTTGAACACTAGATTTTATCTTTTGTGATTGTTTTTCTTCTATTCACATTGGGTGTTCTTTTGCTTTGCTCATCAGAGTCCAAACAATATAAGGCTGCTATTATCCGAATTGATAGTCCTGGTGGTGATGCCCTTGCTTCTGATTTGTAAGTGATGAATTTTCCCTTTTGGTTTTGTCGAAGCTACATTTAGAGTAAATGAAACAGAAAAAAAATGTGTTGGTCTGAAATTCTTGGTTGCAAACAAGTAGAACGGATATTTAAGAATACATAAAATGGATGGAGTAAAAAAGAAAATCTATAGTAATAGCTGATCGCTGATCATTCTATGGTGTCAAAATATGCAGAATGTGGAGAGAAATCAGACTTTTGGCTGCCTCTAAACCAGTCATTGCCTCATTGGCTGATGTTGCAGCAAGTGGAGGTTATTACATGGCAATGGGAGCCGGGACTATTGTAGCAGAAAGCCTTACCTTAACTGGATCAATTGGTGTGGTCACAGGTGAACCTAAGTGTTTTATAGTTGAAAGGAGAGTGGAGCAAAGAGGTTGTTAATAACTGTATAATATAGGTGAAAGGAGAGGGGTGCAAATAGGAAACTAATAGTGTCACTATGATGAAGTTCTTGTATTTCAGTTCAATTTTTTGTTAGTTTGATTATATAGACCAATTCTTGTAGGAAAATTTAACTTGGGGAAACTGTATGAGAAGATTGGCTTCAACAAGGAAATTATATCAAGGGGAAAATATGCTGAGCTCCTTGCTGCTGAACAACGTCCTTTTAGGTAATATATTTCAGGTGTAAAGTTCTGAGAAACAAGAAAATACTAATTAGTTACTTTGCCTCTGATATGTCGACTATTAGGATCCTTCTCTGTTTGAGAAAGGAAGCACAACCCTAATAGGCATATATTCTATTGATTCTCCTGCATGGCATTATTAGGAAGTCATGTTGGGCCTAAGGTGTTACAGAAGTGTGAAAGGAGAGTAAAGAGAAAGGAATCTAGATATGTACTATCTGTTGATGAGGTGGCAGGAGTAGAAAAAGAGCAGGGTATCAGTAACTAACCAATCACATGGGGTATGATAAAGAAAGGAGAGAGATAGACCCGTAGAGGGGTTCTGCTTGAGGGTCAGAAAGAGGTAATGGAAGAATTTGACTATTGGAGCGTCCTTATCCTCTTTAAAGCCTGAGGAGATTATTTCTTTCTTCTTGTTTATCTTATTTTTCTCTGCAGTGATCCTATGATCTGCTAATTCTATCCTATGTCATTCTCGTAGGGGAGGATTACGTATTTTTTGGATTAAGCCAAGATAGATGTTCAACAAATGAAAACAGAAGATATATCCAAGATTGAACGGTTGCTCCCATAGAGAGGTTAATAAAGCTTCAGCCCTGAAAATGGAAAATAAATAAATAAATCAGATTAAGCAATTGAAGAAGGCTTGCTCTTTCCTCAAATTCGCTCTTTTACATGTGATCAAGACAATGACCAAAACTCTTAAGCAGTTAATAAAGGATCGTACAAGGAGTATGATAAATCCCAATTTAATATATTTTATCCCGCCTTATTCATTTCTTTTGGGGACTATTTTAGGCTAATTTGGATTTATTAGGCAATATTTGGATTGTTAGCCTATTTTAGGAAATAATATAAATCATAATTAATTATAAGATTATTGGACTTAAATTGTTATTATTCTGATTGAGATCTTGTGATTGAATAATATTTCTAAATATATGATAGATCACAATTTTATTTAATTCTTGCAGGATAAGAAAAAGCATATTGGAAGATCCTACGATGCAGAATTAACCTTGAAAGCTAAAAGAAGATATAATGGTGGAATTTTGTTGGGCTTTTAGAATTTTAATTGGCTCAAGTTGGTACCCAAAATCTCTTCCTCTCCATTTTTATTTAACCTAGCCGCTGAGACACAGGACATAGATGAAAAAAAACGTAGAGCAAGCCGCAGCCACGCACAGGAACATTCTTCATTCATCTACTGATTCAATCCACTCGCGGGACCCACGGTTTTGCCTATTGCACCAATTTGAATCATCAATTACTATTTCTCCAGTGGACTTGTGCGCAAGGACAGGGGAATTGAATCAATCAATCTTCTCAATTTTTCTCATGGCTATGACGCATTGTTTGAAGCTTGGTGAGGAGAATATTTCCATGGCAGCTTAAGCGCTTTTAGGAGACAACTTGGGAGGAGCTTGGAGAAGGCTAGAGCCTAGGAACTTACACTTGAAGATCACAAGGGAGTGTTATTCTTTTTATCTTTTTAATTCAAACTTGAGATTATTTAGTTTTAAAGGATTTCAACTTGTGTTAATTGAGAACAATCTAGTTTTAGATTGTAAACATATTTCTTTTGGATTGGATTGATAATTTGAAGTTTTTATGTGTGAGACAATTGTTGGAGTTTTGTTTGCAACCTTTTGATTGTCAATTGAATTATTAATTGAGTTTTCATTATTAATTTAATTGTCAATTTGGTTTATCATCTTAATTGTTTAATTGGGTTGATAAATTATCTAGTTGTTCAATTGGATAATTGTAAACAAGATTTCCAAGATTATTTTATGATTGGTTTTTAATGGGTTTAATTAGCCACCACTTATTTCATTATGAGTTTTCTAGTGGAATATGTGTTATTGAGCGAGAGGGTTTCCCATGTTCAATTAGGTGATTAAATTCATTAATCTTCCTTTGGTCTAATTAATTGGTTTGGGCTAAGAAAGTTAACTCCATGCAATTCCTAAGTTGTCCCCTTCTTCCTCATAACTGAACTAGATCTTTGTCATTTAATTTGATTTTAATCTATTTTCTTCTTAGGATTTTAATTTTTCTCTCATAACAAAAACCCCCAAAATTGCATTCATATTCATATAGGTTAGTTTCATTAGTTGCATTCTCATTTAGGTTTTAAAGTCGATTGCATTAGTGCATTTAGTTAGTTTAATTTCATTTTATTGCATTTTTCGTCACCTAAATTCAACCTAAAGAAAAACCCACAACTTGCTCCTTGGGAAAATGACCTAGGTTGACCCTATATTGCATAATTAATTAGGACCTAGTTTAATTGACTGCTTTAGCGACAAAAGCAGGGCTCATCAATTTTGGCGCCGTTGCCGGGGAGCAACGGTTAGGCTTTAGGTTTGAGCTTTTAGGTGACTTCGTAGGTGGTTGTTTATTGCATGACCCGATCCTCTTCTGAGAAATTGTTTGACTTTGATCCTGAGATTGAGAGGACTTTTCACCAATGAAGAAGAACTAGAGTGAGTACTTTTGTAGGCAATAGTTCTTCTGTTAAGCCCATTGTTGAATCCTTTGAATCTAAGGTCAATATGGACGGTGATAATAATGCAATTCCAAACGCTCATGTTGTTGTTAATGCTGGTAATAATGTAAATCCAAATGCTCATGTTGTTAATCCTACTATGACCATTAATGAATTGGGTTCACCTGATTTGCATTTTCAAAATTGGTGCATCAATTATCCTGATATTAATGTGAATTTTGAGTTGAAATCTGGATTGATACACTTACTTCCAAAATTTAATGGTCTTTCAGGGGAGGAAGCATACAATCACTTGAAGATGTTTCACATGGTTTGCATTGCTATGAAACCGGTTAATGTGACTGAAGATCAAATTAAGATGCGTGCCTTCCCATTCTCTTTGGAAGGATCTGCTAAAAGCTGGTTGCTTGGTTTGCCCCCTGGATTTATTACTTCATGGAATCAACTGAAGAAACTATTCTTGGAAAGGTATTTCCCAGCCTCTCGCACCACATCTATCAGGAAAGACATAAGTAGATGTCAACAAATTGTTGGGGAAACTTTATATGAGTACTTGGAGCGTTTTAAAGCACTATGTGCTAGCTGCCCTCACCATCAAATTGCAGATACATTATTGATTGAATACTTCCATGAAGGGCTCTTACCTTTAGAGAGAGAATTGTTAGATTCGGCTGCTGGTGGTGGTCTTCTTGACCTGACTGTCAATGATGCTTGGGAATTGATTGAAAAGAAAGCTAAGAACAGTCAGCAATTTGGTTCTAGACAACCCGTAAAAGTTAATGAGGTGGGATTGCTTTCTTCTAATTCTGATTCTCGCCTGGAGAGTAAAATTGATAGGCTTACATCTGCTGTGGAAAAAATGGCTATGTCCCATATGCAAAATTCTTCTAATATGGTCAATCCTATGGGGCCCTCTACTTCTTTCACCCCACAGCCTACCTCTTCTGCTTTAATAGGGCCACTCTATTCTATCTGCTCTCTAGCCACTCATGTTACTGACTCTTGCCCCTACCTGAATGACGGAGTTGAATCCTGCAATGCAATATATCCCTCTCGACCCATGAATCAAGGTGGCCAAAAATATGATCCTTACTCCAGTACATATAATCCTGGATGGCGTGACCATCCAAATCTTCGATATGGAAATGGCCAACCTCAGCAAGCACAGTTTAATCAAAGTGGAAATTCTAGTGGCAAAATGTTTCAACAGGGTAGACAATCAGTGCCAGTGCAAGATGAGGGTTCAAAATGGGATAGCAAGATGGAAGCTATGATGAAAATCCTAATGCAACAGCAGCAGCAACAGCAGCAGCAATTGCAGCAGCAACAGCAACAACAGCAGCAATTACAGCAACAACAATTTGAAACTCTTCTAACTCATCTTGGTCAATTGTCTAATGTACATGATAATACACAGAGTCAAGGTTCAGGAAGGCTTCCATCTCAAGTGGTAACCAATCCAAATGCTGGAACTCAGCAAAATCCTAACATAGGTGGAGTCAATGCTATATCTCTTCGACGTGGGAAGACAATCCCCTCTGCAAATCCTGTTACCATCAATACTTCAAAAGATAAGGAAGTTGCTCATGACTCTCCTTCTGCTTCCACATTACAGGATCCGTCCACCTTACCAAAAACACATGTGGTGCCTAATGAAGAACAAGAAAAGGAGGATGAAGGAAAACAAGTGATCAAGCAGGCCCTACCTTTTCCTACTATGGTAGCTAAGACTCAAAAGAGAAAGAAGGAAGCTGAGATGTTCAATGAAATCTTTGATATATTCAAGAAGGTGGTGATTAATGTTCCACTAGTTGACTTAGTCACACAAGTGCCCAAATATGCAAAATTCTTGAAAGAATTGTGTACTACAAAGAGAAAGTTTAAGCATGAAGGCAAGGTTGACTTAGGGGCAGTTGTCTCCTCTCTTTATCAAATGCCAATGCCAATGAAGTGTAAAGATCCTGGTAGTTTTCTCATACCTTGCACTATCAGTGATGTTGAATTCTCCGATGCCTTAGCAGATTTGGGAGCCGCTATTAATGTTATGCCAAAATCAGTCTTTGATCAACTCAAGGGTGTAGAACTTAAACCCACAAATCTTGTTGCATCCCTTGCTGATAGACGTTGCACAGTCCCAGAAGGCGTCCTGGAGGACATCTTGGTTAAGGTAAAAGATTTCATATTCCCTGCGGACTTCTATGTTCTTGATATGGATGATGGTCGGTTTAGGCAGAAAGGACATTCATCTTTAATCTTAGGTAGACCTTTCCTTAAAACTGCTAGAGCTATGATAGATGTGCATGCTGGTAGCCTTACTCTAGAATTTGCTGGTGAAACTATTAAATTTAATGTGCTTGAATCTATGAGACATCCCCTTGATGATTGTGCAGAGATTGATGTTAATGCTATTGATGCTATTACAGATGATTCTGCTGTAAATCTTAAAGAGAGTATGCTTAGTAGATCCTGTGATATTGCTGGTTTAGATGATACTATCTCTTGCTCATGTGCTAAAATTGGTAATTGTGATGCATGTTCTGACCTTAATGATACTGATATTGATATTTTCACTGATGCTATTGAGATTATGAGACATTCTAGACATGATGTTTCTATGCCTATTTGTAGCATTAGTGATTCTAGTAGTCATGTATCCGATACTACTCTTGATTCTGATGGACTTTCTCAGTTACTTAGTGTGATTGATGCCATGGATAAAACTGATTTATCTTCAGTATCTGATTCCAAGTTATTGATTAGCATTGATCACATTTCTGATGGGGAGATCTCTGATTCTAATTCTATCTCTGACCTGAGTGCTACTGATGGCACTATTGATGTTGATTGTGATTCTTCTTCTCTTGCAGTTTCTACTAATACGCCCCAAAGTGGGAAAGTTTGCTCTTCTGTTTGTGAGTCTGTTGTGCAGGTTTCTAGTCTGACTGATGTTGAATTGAAGCCGCTCATACCTTCAATTCAACAAGCTCCATCTTTGGAGTTAAAGCCACTTCCTGACTCATTGAAGTATGCATACTTGGGGACAGACAAGACACTTCCTGTGATTGTAGCTAGTGACATAGCTGCTGATGAGGAGACCCGCCTGCTAGAAGTACTTAGGCGACGGATGAAAGCTATTGGATGGACTCTTGCTGATATCCCTGGAATCAGCTCAAATGTGTGCACGCACCGGATCTTATTAGAAGATGGTGCCAAAGCTGTTCGACAGCCACAGCGACGACTCAACCCACTAATCCTTGATGTGGTAAAGAAAGAGGTCTCTAAACTTCTTTCTGCAGGTATAATCTACCCTATTTCTGACAGTCGATGGGTAAGTCCAGTTCAGGTAGTACCTAAGAAAACTGGTATTACTGTGGTTCGTAACGATGAAGGTGAGCTAGTTCCAACTAGAGTTCAAAACAGTTGGAGAGTATGTATTGACTATAGAAGATTGAATTTGGTGACTCGAAAGGATCATTATCCCCTTCCCTTCATAGATCAAATGTTAGAAAGACTAGCTGGTAAATCACATTACTGCTTTATGGATGGTTTTTCTGGTTATTTCCAAATTTCTATTGAACCTGAGGACCAGGATAAAACCACATTCACATGTCCATTTGGAACCTTTGCATATAGACGCATGCCATTCGGTTTATGTAATGCACCAGGTACTTTTCAGCGTTGCATGGTTTCCATATTCTCTGATTTTCTTGAGCACTGCATGGAAGTTTTCATGGATGATTTCACTGTTTATGGTGATTCTTTTGATGTATGCTTAGCTAGTTTGGACATGATTCTGGAAAGATGCATTCAATATAATCTTGTGTTGAATTTTGAAAAATGTCATTTCATGGTTAAGAAGGGAATTGTTTTGGGCCATGTTGTTTCACATGATGGTATTGAGGTTGATAAAGCTAAAGTTGATATTATTTCCTCTCTTCCATATCCCTCATGTGTGAAGGATGTACGTTCATTTCTTGGGCATGCTGGATTTTATAGAAGATTCATTCAGGATTTTAGTAAGATAGCATTGCCATTGTCTCGTTTATTGCAGAAAGATGTGGGTTTTGTTTTTGATGATGCTTGCAGGTATGCATGGGATGAGTTAAAGAAGAAACTCACTACACCCCCTATCATTCAGCCACCTAATTGGAGCCTTCCATTTGAGCTCTTGTGTGATGCATCTGATTATGCATTAGGTGTCGTTCTTGCCCAGAAAGTAGAAAAGAGACAACGTATCATAGCCTATGCATCTAGGACTTTAGATGCTGCTCAAGCTAACTATACTACTACAGAGAAAGAGTTATTTGCAATTGTCTTTGGGCTCGAGAAATTTCGATCCTACATACTTCATGCGAAGGTAACTGTGTTTACTGATCACTCAGCGATCAAGTACTTGTTTAAGAAACCGGACTCCAAACCCCGCCTCATTAGGTGGGTGCTTCTGATACAAGAGTTTGATGTGGAGATTCGTGATAAGAGTGGTGCAGAGAATATGGTAGCTGATCATTTGAGTAGAATTGAAACACCTATGGTAACATCTCCACCTTTAGATGACTTTCCTGATCAAAGGCTCTGTGAGGTAGTTGCTTCTATTCCTTGGTATGCTGACATTGCTAATTATTTAGTTGCATCTATTCTGCCCGATGACATGAATAAACATCAATTGAATAAGTTTAAGAGAGATGTTAAATTCTATATATGGGATGATCCCTACTTGTGGCATATTTGTAGTGATCAAATTATTAGGCGATGCATTCCTGATGTTGAATTTGATTCTGTCCTGACTTTTTGTCATACTCTTGCATGTGGGGGACATTTTAGTGCTAAGCGTACTGCTAGGAAAGTTTTGGAAAGTGGATTGTTTTGGCCAAGTCTGTTTCATGATGCCCATGAGTTTTGTAAGAAATGTTCTAGGTGTCAATTTGTGGGTAATATTTCTAGGAAGCATGAGATGCCCCAACAACCCTTATTATTCTGTGAAGTCTTTGATGTTTGGGGAATTGATTTCATGGGACCCTTTCCCACTTCATTTGGTTATGTGTACATCCTGCTAGCTATGGATTATGTGTCAAAGTGGGTTGAGGCAATCCCCACTCGTACTAATGACTCTTCTGTAGTGGCTTCTTTTGTTCGCTCTCACATTCTTTGCAGATTCGGCATTCCTAGAGCCATCGTTAGCGATCAAGGGACTCATTTTTGCAATCGGAGTTTGCAGAGCTTGCTTGGTAAGTATGGGGTGATGCATAAGGTGGCCACCCCATACCATCCTCAGACGAATGGTCAGGCAGAACTCTCTAATAGAGAAATCAAGCTCATTTTAGAAAAGACGGTGCAACCTAACCGGAAGGATTGGAGTAAACGACTCGATGATGCACTTTGGGCATATCGCACAGCATATAAAAGTCCCATCGGCATGTCTCCATACAGGATTGTCTATGGCAAAGCATGTCATTTGCCAGTGGAGGTGGAGCACAAGGCATATTGGGCAATTAAAAGGTGCAATCTCGATCTTGATAGTGCCGGTATTGAAAGGAAGTTGCAATTGCAAGAGCTTGAGGAATTAAGAAGAGAAGCTTATGAGAATGCTAGAATTTATAAGGAAAGAACTAAAGCAGCCCATGACAAACTTATCAAGAAGAGAGACTTTCAAGTGGGCCAGAAAGTTCTACTCTATGTTTCCCGCTTGAAACTCATGACTGGAAAGCTTCGCTCTCGATGGGAGGGACCTTTCATTGTCACTGATGTTTTCCCCTATGGAGCTGTGAAGATCAAAAGGGAGCCACATGGAAAATGCTTCACTGTCAATGGACACCGCTTAAAGCCGTACTTTGATGGATTCTCCACTCAGGCAGTGGAGGTTGCTGCACTAAGTGACACCACGTAGATCTCGGTTGTATTCATTCCTTCACTCTTTTATTTTGCTTTGTCATATTATTTATTGTCATGTTACAGCGTTGCGTAGTACTACGTATTACTTGACTTTGTGATCTATTATGACTGTTTTGCATTGAGGACACTGCAGTGTTTAAGTGTGGGGGAGGGATCAACTGTGTTGAATGCGAAAATTGCAAGTTTTGAGTAACTTTAGTATGATGCATTCTTGATTTAAAAAGTGATTGATCATGTTTTGAGTTTGTGAACCTAGTGGCAATGGATTTGATTTTGGTGAATTTAGGCTAGTGATCATATTCCCAGTGAGATTTTGAGCCTAATACATATATATATATATTTTTTAGTGTGTACCCCTATCTCTTTGCTTGATCTAGAACTTGACTTGAATCTTATTTGAGGCTGCATTTTATGCATGAGTATTCATAAAAATGATAAAGGCATTCGTTTCATTTTAGCCAGATAAGTCAAAAGGCCTACCATTTTCATACACATATCCTTTGTTTAGCCCTTTGAGCTTATTTGTTTATTTATTTTTCCATTTTGTTTACACCTATAGCCAAAAAAAAAAAATCTCTACCCTTTTGAATGTCTTGAGAATTGAAGAGCATTGTATTATTTCTATTTTGGATGGAGGAACATGCGGAAAAAATTATTAGGAATTGGGTCATTGTGGAAAATATGGTACGTTATTTTGAAAAAGAATGAAAAAAAAATGAAAAAAAAAAGAAAAGAAAAATTGGGAAAAAGAGTTGAAAAAAAATTGAAAAAAAAATTGGAAAAAGGAAGCAAAAAAAAAAGAAAAAAAAAGAGAAAAAAGAAAAGGAAAAAAGAAAAGATGAATCGTGACTCAGTTCAGATTTAGTTTGGTTTCTTGCATCCCATATTCTCTATTGTATCATTCTCTTCATCTATTAAGATATTCAACTTTGTTTTTCCAAATACCACACCTTTTCTTTCTTAACCTTAGCCCCATTACAACCTAATAAAAGTCCTTTGGATTTATGAATACACTTGCTTTATTAGCGGTGGAGAACTTAGATTCTTGTCAAGCCTATGGAAAGAGTGTTGGATAGGGATGAATTTGAGCGTAAACACAAACCTATACACTTTTGAGTGAAGAGTGACATACACGTTATCCTTGGTAAGAGATTTCTAGCTTAGGTTCCCATTTGTCAAGTAAATTGCCATGATGTTTGCTTTCTTAAGTTATGAGAAGATCACTTGGACATGAGAGGTGCTGAAATACTTTTGTTTACTTTTTGCTTGTGGTTGGAACATTCACTTTTGAAGCTTTAGTTTGCTTTTGTTTTGTTTTTGTTTTTTATTGTTGTTCTCCCTTGGTCTTGATTTGTTTTGCCCAGGAGTGCAAATGATAAGTGTGGGGGAATTGATAAATCCCAATTTAATATATTTTATCCCGCCTTATTCATTTCTTTTGGGGACTATTTTAGGCTAATTTGGATTTATTAGGCAATATTTGGATTGTTAGCCTATTTTAGGAAATAATATAAATCATAATTAATTATAAGATTATTGGACTTAAATTGTTATTATTCTGATTGAGATCTTGTGATTGAATAATATTTCTAAATATATGATAGATCACAATTTTATTTAATTCTTGCAGGATAAGAAAAAGCATATTGGAAGATCCTACGATGCAGAATTAACCTTGAAAGCTAAAAGAAGATATAATGGTGGAATTTTGTTGGGCTTTTAGAATTTTAATTGGCTCAAGTTGGTACCCAAAATCTCTTCCTCTCCATTTTTATTTAACCTAGCCGCTGAGACACAGGACATAGATGAAAAAAAACGTAGAGCAAGCCGCAGCCACGCACAGGAACATTCTTCATTCATCTACTGATTCAATCCACTCGCGGGACCCACGGTTTTGCCTATTGCACCAATTTGAATCATCAATTACTATTTCTCCAGTGGACTTGTGCGCAAGGACAGGGGAATTGAATCAATCAATCTTCTCAATTTTTCTCATGGCTATGACGCATTGTTTGAAGCTTGGTGAGGAGAATATTTCCATGGCAGCTTAAGCGCTTTTAGGAGACAACTTGGGAGGAGCTTGGAGAAGGCTAGAGCCTAGGAACTTACACTTGAAGATCACAAGGGAGTGTTATTCTTTTTATCTTTTTAATTCAAACTTGAGATTATTTAGTTTTAAAGGATTTCAACTTGTGTTAATTGAGAACAATCTAGTTTTAGATTGTAAACATATTTCTTTTGGATTGGATTGATAATTTGAAGTTTTTATGTGTGAGACAATTGTTGGAGTTTTGTTTGCAACCTTTTGATTGTCAATTGAATTATTAATTGAGTTTTCATTATTAATTTAATTGTCAATTTGGTTTATCATCTTAATTGTTTAATTGGGTTGATAAATTATCTAGTTGTTCAATTGGATAATTGTAAACAAGATTTCCAAGATTATTTTATGATTGGTTTTTAATGGGTTTAATTAGCCACCACTTATTTCATTATGAGTTTTCTAGTGGAATATGTGTTATTGAGCGAGAGGGTTTCCCATGTTCAATTAGGTGATTAAATTCATTAATCTTCCTTTGGTCTAATTAATTGGTTTGGGCTAAGAAAGTTAACTCCATGCAATTCCTAAGTTGTCCCCTTCTTCCTCATAACTGAACTAGATCTTTGTCATTTAATTTGATTTTAATCTATTTTCTTCTTAGGATTTTAATTTTTCTCTCATAACAAAAACCCCCAAAATTGCATTCATATTCATATAGGTTAGTTTCATTAGTTGCATTCTCATTTAGGTTTTAAAGTCGATTGCATTAGTGCATTTAGTTAGTTTAATTTCATTTTATTGCATTTTTCGTCACCTAAATTCAACCTAAAGAAAAACTCACAACTTGCTCCTTGGGAAAATGACCTAGGTTGACCCTATATTGCATAATTAATTAGGACCTAGTTTAATTGACTGCTTTAGCGACAAAAGCAGGGCTCATCAGAGTACAAACCCAATCTATTGCTTTTGATCAAGACTCTTGCTAACTTATCCATCACATACTCAATATTCTAACATGTGTAGTTGGAACTGCCACTGTAGGGTTTCTCTAATCAAGTATTTTGGAAAAATGATTATGTTGGTATTTACAAGTTGATTGTAGAAAAAGAAGAGAAATTCCATGGAGTAATCCCAATGTCTTGGTCTAGAAACTACAAGGTCACCTCAGGGGACAGAGTGCACAGGGGCTGCCACATGTTGTATATGACTTCTATTTAGATTTATTTATCTGGTCTGCTTGTCTCTGTTCCCTAGTTTCTGCTGAATTTTATGTTTCAAGTCCTATTCTTGCCCTTTCATGTTTTAATCTATGGTATGATTTTGAGGGCTGTCACTTTTTATGTTATTACTAATATATAATTTTTAGGGAAGATGTGGGTTGAGATTTTATTTTTATTTTTTAATATAATTTGCACAGACCAGACGAAGCAGAGCTATTTGCCAAGTCTGCACAGCATATTTATAAACAGTTTCGAGATAAGGCGGCTTTTTCTAGATCAATGACTGTACGTTTTCGTTTTAGACATGCAGATCCCCCTTCTTTCTTCATTCTTTTGATAAGTCTAAGCCAAAGCCACACTTTGTCATCAGGTAGAAAGCATGGAGGAGGTTGCACAGGGGAGAGTTTGGACTGGTAAAGCCGCAGCTTCGCGTGGTTTAGTTGATGCTATCGGTGGTCTTTCCAGAGCTGTTGCCATAGCAAAATTGAAGGCTAATATACCTCAAGACAGACAGGTTGGCTTAATAAAACCATTTTATAAGCTGAACTTGGTTCCAAGAATTGCAAGTTTACTTTGTAAACGTGCTTAATCTATGCCAGGTCACTCTTGTGGAACTTTACCGACCTTCTCTTCTTGAGATTTTAAGTGGCGCCGGGAATGCCTTAGTTGAAGTAGACAACACATTGAAGGAACTGCTTCAGGAGTTGTCATTTTCTGATGGAGTTCAAGCCCGGATGGATGGAATCATGCTTGAGAGATTGGAAGGATATCCTCACCCCAAGCCCATTTTGAGGCTGATGGAGGAGTTCCTTAGTTCCCTGTAGCTTTTGTTGACGGTTTATTATGTCATCTTTTGTTCTTATAAAGTTGTCCTTCCTCTTCCATTTGGCCAGAGTTAGGATCCATCGTTCCAATCATTGATATGCAGTAAATAAAGTGCGAACATTATAGCACATTCAGGTCAAGCAAGTGAGAGACCTCTTATTGTGCGATTGGATGATGACTTTTGAACATATATTCAAAGAAGGCTGTAGTTTGGATACCAGGACCCTTTATGAACCACCTTCAAGATGTAAAGACTTTTTGAGCTCTTATATGATTTAATTTTCTAATATGCATGGCTTTTTTTTAAAAAAAAAAAAAAAAAAAAGAACTGTGATGTTCACTAATTTTCGCCAAGTTTTTTCTCCTTGACATTTGTGAATGATGGTGCTTAGTGATCTGTGGCTTTTCATTCTTTCTGGTTCTATGCGTCCCTTTAGTTCTCATTGCTGAAGAATCTTTGTCCGCCTATTTTGGTTTGCACCGGGTTTATTGTTCTTTTCTTCTTTGATTTTCTTTGGACCGCATATTTTTATTAAACTTTAATAATGTGATATACGTAGTTTTCCGAAGTGCAAATTGCTCCGACAGTAACTAGCTTTATTAATTGCAAGTACAACAAAGTTTTTATAACTTTTTTGTCAACTGAGGCTAGTTGGACAAGAATGGGGTGTTTGTCAAAGTCGAGGGCTCAAACTCTCTTGATCTGTAGTGAGGGGAAAAAAAACATGGATAATTTTTCATATTATATATTATGGCTTGCCTTTTAGAATGACATTTGAGTTCTCCAAAAGAAATTGTTAGTATTTTGATCGATACTTTGAAAAAGATTGTTAAGGCTATCAATCCAAAAAGGATTTGTGTTAAATGAAAAAAGTATTAAAAACTTTGGGTAAAATAACAAAAAAATTGAACTTTGAAATTATAAAATCTATTAAGATTTGATAAAGTAATGATGAGATTTGACAAGCAATTAACAATTCATTTTATTAAAAATACCCGATGATTTGAAATTTTACAATTTTAAAGTTATTTTTTTGAGTTTTTCAAAATTTTATTACAATAGACCCAAATTTCATCATTACCCATTTTTTTTTTTTTTAATACACATAATAGGGGAAGGGGGCAGGATTCGAACCCTGAACATAGGGAGGAGAGGTAAGCTCCCATGCCACTGCGCTACTAAGTCGCCAGCCCATTTTTCCCTTTATGAATGGCTATATGGCATCACTCTATTGGTAGCATTGTCATATTCATCCCCACGTACGTCAACACCAAATTACGCCCCAGCAAGTGCATGATTAATTATAGTCACCTTGCAAATCGTGTTTTCTTTTTTCTTTTTTCCAAAATATGATCTTCAGCCCCATCTTAACACCGACAAAAAACCAAACAAATCCTAAATAACTAGAATTCAAAGATGTTAAAAAAGGAAAGGGGAAATATGGGCTATTATGGGCTATCATAATACTGCCATTGAATCATTGATAATAATAATAATCAATGATAAAATAATTTATTTGCGTTTTTGTTTAATAACAAGTTCAAATGGGTTATATTTTTAAGACTTTTTAAATTAGAATCAGAATAAGCTTCGAAATTTAATAGAATGCTTATATATGTACTTATAAATTGTCTAATGATAAAATTGTAAAATCATCAAATATATCTTGTTATTTAGCTAGCTGTTGCAAAAGGGTAATTTCACCTAAATTTGTATATCCCTCATAAGTCTTTGGTATTTTTCAGTTTTTTTACAATTCGACGGACTTCTAGGAGTTTACCAAATTCAAATAGTATTTATTTAAAAAAATTTTAAAAAAGAAAAAAGAAAGGAGCGCTAAGATGATATTTGGAGGAAGCAAGGAAAAGGGGATAGGATGGTTGAGAGTGAAAAGAAGGCCTATTCTATAATCAATGATTTTTTTCTTTTTTTGGTCAAACTATAATCAATGATTAGGTAGAGAGTGAAATTCGCTTATTTTGCTGCTCGCGGCAAAGGCAAAACAACCCATCCGCGTCACATGCTTATGTTTATATGCTTATTACGTATTTATATTTTTAATTTGAGATATAAATATATTTTTTTAATTTTTTTTAATTGTATTTATTTAAATTTAAATTATATG
Organism: Acacia crassicarpa; assembly: GCA_034222035.1. NCBI lineage: Eukaryota > Viridiplantae > Streptophyta > Magnoliopsida > Fabales > Fabaceae > Acacia > Acacia crassicarpa. The sequence continues at coordinate 1,088,500 of JAWXYG010000023.1, read as the reverse complement.
CTATTTTTTAGAATTTTTTTTGCACCCAGTATCACAAATTAATTAATTTTCATAATACTGGTGTTATAGATAATTACAAAACTGGAAATTAATTAATTTGAGATACTAGATACAAAAAATCTAAATAAATACAATATATAAAAAAATTAAAAAAAATATACTTATACCTCAAATTAGAGATATAAGTACGTAATAAAATAAGCATGTAATGTGCATCCGCAAAACAACTAACGCAGCATCATATTGGTTTGTTCTTTCTGAAAATTCAACCTCACTTTGGAAAATGGCGACGCAGCCTTCTCCTCCTCCCTCCGCCTCCAATTCCGCTAACTCCGCCGCTCACTCCCCTTCTACCAACCAGGTGACTCCCTTGCATGCTTCTTCTTCCCTCTCATGCACGCTTCTTTTTGCTAATTATTTGGAGGGTTTCGCTTCTCTTTCCTAGGCGGAAATTGCTGACAGCAATGGGGTTTTCCATGGTGACGAAAAGCCTGATTTAACCGAGGGTCTCAAGTAATTTTATTTCTTCTTATATTCTACTCCCTTCTCTTTTAGTTCCCCTGATTACGTTTTTGGCTTCGTTTGTAGTTATTTTGCTCCGCGATCTTGAACTGAAATGGATTTTGACTTTTATTTAACTTCCTTTAGAGTGGATGCAGTTAGAGAAATTCCAAGTATGTCCTACTTAGTTCTCCTTCGACGGTCATATTCTTTTACTATGAAAGGAAAGTGAGCTGTTATGTCCTGTATATTGAAAATTCTTTCCCCCCTGATATTTTTTGGAAACCCTGAAAATATTGAAATCCCGTTCTCGAATGTACTTTTGGTTCAATATTTTCAAGCAGGTTATCAGGGAAGAAAATTTACACGTCTCCACACCTACATTGCTTCCTCAATCAGTGAACGCGTCTGCCTTTTCTTGTATGCTGTTGAACTTTTGAACTAAAAACAGTTATGTGATAGTCAGCTGTCACTGTTCAGAAGAACAATAAGAAATGCGAATAATTTTCTTCATGGATGCAACATAGAAAGTATGAGAAAATACAACCTTGTAGCTCTGACAAAAATGTTTTGATGAGATTGTGTTAATTTTTTATATGGTTAGCTATGCTGACAGCTAGGAGAAGGTGACTATTGACTGAACTTAGTTTATGTGATTTGTATATGCACAAGGAATACATACCTGTCTTATATACACTGCCATAACACAAGATTTTATTAACTGGCATGAGAAGACATAAGCAAAAAAGTAGCATGGTTGAGATTGTCCGAATGAGAATATTCATGGAACTTACTCGTTCTGCCTGGTTTTGTATCATACTTATTCTCTTTTTTTCCCCCTTAAAACTATTCAGGTTTGGTTTTGACTTTTGAGAATTCCACAAGAATTTCTCTGCTTCTGCGCTATCTTCTTGCCTCACATATATAATTTACTTAAGTCCTCTTTACTACTGCGATTGAAAAAACTGGTGTCATTTCAAATCTCAATTTACAGAATAATTTTATCAGGGATATCTTCAAAATGGATTAAAATTGGTTTTGTCTATCATATGGTTTTATTTTTAGTCAAAATAATATGCCCATACAAAAGCCCCATCATCCCTCTCCTTTCCCTTGGGACATATTCCAAAAACTGGTGGCTACCCTAATTTGCTTCTATTCTGAATCAGTTCATCTGCATTTTCTAGAATCTTTCTTTCACTAAAGAATAAATAATTTTACTTCTAAAAATGCAATTTTGATAGTTGTATATAACATGCACCTTATAAGGAATACATTTCTTCAAAGTTCCTTGTCCAAATGAAGATAATTGTTTTTGTGTTCTTCATTTTGTAGTGATCTGGATAGCGCGCACTACATTGAAAGGTTTGAAAAATATGAGGCTGACTACACCCGTCGCCTGATAGCCAAGTATTTCTCTGGAAAAACCCTAAATGGAGGTATGCAACAATAGTTATTTGAACGGATATGCAGATTTTCATCTTTCTGTAGACATTGACAAGTTAAATTTAAGGTGCCTGCTTTGACTGCTAGATTGATTTGGGACTGATGATGATAGATTTCCTCGATTTCATTTATAAGAACTGTTGTGCAAATGCTGGTGAATATGTTGCCACAGTTCATATAATCTTTCTTTTGGGTTATGGTTTCATTATTCTAACATCACTTTGTAACTAACGATGTGGCTGGAACAAAAGTGTTAATTGCTTAGTCTCTCCTGCAATTGGTTTTTGTGCTCTTGACCTCTCTCCATTTGGATCTTAACTACTGGTTCTGTCGATTCCATCCAGATTGGTAATCTTGAAATCTGACAGTCCTATGTGTGACAATGTGTTCTACCTTATGATTCCTATTTTGAAATATGAGAATTACTATTAGCAGTTTAGGAAAACAGTTCTAGTGCCATTCATGTAGTATTGGACAAGTGAGATGATATTGTTTTAGGACTGTATGTAAATTGTAATGGCATTTCATATAGTGATGAAAATAGAATGTCTTGTCGTCTTGTAGTCTCATAATGTTTGACTATTTGGTTTATTTCATTACTTTCATATACGTAGTTTGACATAAGGGGATAGCAGCAATATAGCCTTTAGAATATGAAAACTTGAATGAGGCAGTGATATGACACGTCAAAGAAAACCTAAAAGCTTTTAGTTTTTTTGTTGACTCTGATTTGTCCTGTATCTGTCAAAGTCCATGTTTCTATAAAGAGACACAGTCTGGCCATGTTTACAATATTGCCATGACAGCAAGTTAAAAGCAAGATTTGAGCTTACTTTCTTCTTGCTTAAGGTATACACTTGACAGTAAATAAGACCCTTTGCAGGCAACATATTTGATGAGCAAGTGACAATAGATGATGAAGTTATAAAGCCAAGCAGGTAAATCAAACTAAGAATGTGTGAAAGACCAAAAAATTTGGACATTGCAGAAACTAATGTGTGCTAGGTAATTGTTGTCCAGGTTGCCTTGTTTCCATTCATATGCTAACCCCATTGTAGGCTTTGAAGAGCAATGTAGCAATGGATCAACTCCAGGAGTAGAAACGCCTCCTAATATATCAAATGGGAAACACATTATGAAGAACGGTTGATCGCACAGCTGCCTGTATAAAACATCCGAGAATATTGCTTCATTAAAATGCCAATGCCGATGGCAGAATGGTTTATCAGGGATTTGATGAAACTGACTGACACGGTGCTTCTAATCATGTGTTGAGGGTTCCTGATTCATGCAATTCAATATACTGATAACAGAGCTAACAGAACCTCATTGCAATCATGACCGATTTTATCAATGATGGGTTTGTTATTGCATTGTTGGACCCATTTGCAAGTCATATGTAGTATGTACTTTATTTTAGGGTATGAAGATCTGTGGAACTGCGGATCTCATTGTATATGGGCACAAATAAACTACTTTGATTGAGAGATTAGAAGAGCCAATCTCAGCGAATTGAATCAGAGCTTCTTAAGTTACATCAGGAGCCAGCAGTGTAAAGGGGTTGAGGGATCATTCTTTCATCCTTGTTTTAAGGAGTGAGAAAAGCTCAGTTTGGAAAATCAAAGGGAAGTTTGGCTTATCTGCCAAAATATTTTTCCCTAACGATAATGTCAAAATGGATCCCTTGCTTGGCAAAAGCAAAGCGACAGAGGGTGCTACGTCTGTCAAGCGAATCATCTTATGGATTATTTGGATTTGCTTTGAATCAATGGTTCTTTTCAATTTTGACATTATTTTTCTTATTTTGTAATAGGCAATATATTTAACCAAAAAAAACTTGGGGGAACTTAAAATGTAGGTCATCCATTAAATTTTTGAAATATCATGCTTTCTTGGCTTGGCAGAAGAATGGTAGACGGGCTCAGCCCAATTAAGCCCATTTAAGTTTTGAGCTGGGTTTATGATTTAGAGCTTCTAAAAAGAGTCGAAGCCCACCAATTTTTTTTGGCCCTTACCCCCCTCATATTGGGTTTTGTGAAATCCCTTCATCTAGTTTTGATCCAGACTCTTTCGTTATATATGAATATTAGATTAACAATAAAAAAATAAAAAGAAGGTGGAAAAGGTTAGTGAAAATTGATGTTCTGGCACAGGAAAAAAACGGTATGATATTCCTTCATGAAAATGGAGAAGGGAAGAGAGAATTCAAAAACCGGGGGGTAAGGAATTTGCTTTGTGTGGTGGGGAATAAGCTCCTTGTAACTATTTGAAATCGGAGATGGCATTATAAAGAATGAAAGCGTTGGAAGATCCTGAAAAATGGGCTGAAATCTGTACGTTATTCTTTCTTGCTTACTGATAAAGGGGAAAAATGAATGAATTCTCAGCTTCTCTTTCCTTTGGAATAGCAAGAATGTAGCTTTCATTCTCCAAAAACAAATTTAGGTCATTGAATAGTAGGAATTCCGTTTCAAACTGGGATCCAAAATTGGGCTGTTCATAACTTTTCTGTGGGTGTATTTTCATTTATCGCGCGGTATGCATTTTAGTGTTGAATGTATAGCATAGGACAATAATTACGATTACTTTTTTTCACTTACAACAATAATGGTCATACTTTGTATTTGCGCTGCTATTTAAAGAAACCTTGCTGTCTTATTTTAAGTAGCTAAGAGGACAAAAACTAATTGTAGCTATTTCAAAGGTTAATGACTTTTTGCTGTTCTCCTTTTATTGTGATGCTGAAAGGTAATGCTTATGAATCGCAGAGCCAATGCCAAACTGTAGTGCACATCGACTTCAATGGAATAACAGTAGCAGTATTATTAATTTAGTGTGTCAAAAATAGAAGTCTTTAATGGAAATATTAAAATTAAGTACATTGTAAAATAGTATATGCTTTATTGTATTCAGATGTTCTCGTATTTCTTAAAGATTTTACGGATTAAGAAAACTGGGGAAAGGGGAACTTTTGATCCTCAACGTTTCTCCCAATTCATTCATGATTTGGTTCTCGCATATTAATTTGTATTATTTCAATTTAAAAATTTTGTTTTCCCAAAAGAACGTACCCGCGCCCAGACAGTTAAAATATCTTCCTCTCAGCTTCATGACTGAACAATTTGCCAATCTTCCTCTCTTCAACCCTGCCCTTGCATGTCAACAGACTGCTGAAATGCTTTTACAACTCCGAAAATTAACAGTTACTGATAAGATAATTGACTCGATGATATTCACTAGTAGTTCTTATCGACCTTGATATATAGCATTGTCTTGAAACTTCTCTCAACATCATCTCAACTGTGAGTTGAAATGATCATCGGTATTTGCATATACTTAATCTACACCCCAAAGTCTAACGAGTTTATGTGCGAATGGATGGATGAATAGAAAGATACAACATACCTTTATATTCAATAACTTGTACGCATCATATCAAATTTACTCAATAGAAGTCAATGATAAGTTCAACAACTTCTACATCGTACACTATTTAACTTGAAGCACTATGCCTCGGAACTGGCAACTGGTGGAGCAGAAGGCTCGGCAATGAGGGCATTGGTGATGTGATTATTGGCTTCGTCATCACGAGGCAGAGGAACTAACAAGTCAGAGAGGGTCATTTGAAGTGTAGTAATTTTATCTTTGAGCTGACCGTTCTGCTGGAGGATCTGCTGGTTACATTCCAACAAGTAAATGATCTTCTGGGAAAGTTGATGGTTCATGGTCTGAAGATGATCCACTTGATACTGAAGGTTTTCTATCTGCTGTTTCTTCCTCATCCTCGACCTGCGAGCAGATTCTCTGTTGGAGAACATTCTTTTCTTCTTTCTCTCATCAGCAACAACATTCCCTTCGCCAGAATCATTGATGTTGTTGTTGTTACTGTTAGATGAAGTGTTTGGAGAGGATTTATGGTCTATAAACAGAACTGGGTTGTTGGGAAGGTGTAACTGAGAGTAGTAAAATGGAATATAGTGTAAGCCTTGACCATGACCTAAGACATGTGAACCTTCATGGCCTTCCCCAGTTTCCATGTTGAGTAAGCTTGAGTTCAGAATGGGTTTCTGAGCAGGACAAGGATGGTGAAGATGCTGTTGCTCTAAGCTTGTATTCCAATCCATATGTCAGATTTTCAGTCTCAGATGGATATGTGAAGGGGGGGGGGGGGGGGGGAGGAGATAGATCAAGAGAATTTTGCAGATGAGATGCTCATAGACATCGGAGCTTCTGATTTATTTAAGCATTTATGCTTGGTGCCGTGGATTATCAAGCTTGTGTATACTTGGATCGGAATGTTAAGGGTAAAAGACAGAATGCTTAAATGATCTTACCTCTGCAGAATGGTCGGGGAATAATTGTATGGCAAAAGTGATTTGATTCCCCAAGGCACCAACGTTGTCTTTTTTCACTTAAATCACTGTACAATGCAACCAAAATGCATAGAACGAAAACTGGAATTATGCAGTTTCAGTCCTTTTAAGGTAAAATTGAGGAATCAAACAGCAAGTGAAGTCGTATATGTGCTTACCCACTTATAAAAAGTGCCTGTCAAAGTGGCTTATATCATTCAACTTTAGCATTAACGCTTCATTTAGATCTGGAGCAAGCTAACCTGAGGAAAAATAACTCAGCCCAAGCACTACAAATAGGAATTTCATTGATGGAGAAATTGCAAATCCTTCTAAAGAGGAACAAGCGAAAGAAAGGATAGACAGTGGAATAATTTGCATTAATGTCATAGGGCTTTTCTTTTTAAGGTAGGTGTGGAAGCAATGACTTGCACGCATTACAAAAGCTTTGGGTTATACGTACTCAAAACGAATTCGCCATTTTTCCTGTGGCATTCAAAAGGATCAATGGCAATATGTGGATATACAATTTGGCCGTTTGTATATAGTAGAGATGTTACTCGGAATCCTATTTATTTTTACCTTCATTTGGAATCCCCCTCGTATATATCCTTTAACTATGGGTGCTTTCTAGGCTTACATCCGCGCCCACTGAGAAAGTAGTAGTGAATCTCTAGTTCTCTACGTCTCAAAACAACATTTATGACAACCTGTCAAATTAAAACGGATCTGGTTAAATTAAAAGTGTACGCTTAAAACATCCTTTTACTACTTTCTCTTGAGAATATTTCATACGCTATATCACATTATAAGGAACATTCACAAAATACGCGGCATCAGTTTTTATTTGTATTCCATTTCAAGAGTTGTGCTTCACCATAATTCCTTTATAGAAGTCCTCAGAAAAGTTAGTTGCCTTTCTAGCCAGAGCATAGCCATAACTAAGGATCAAAGCAATAAACATCCGACACAGCTAATCATAGAGCGGTTTTATTTTTATATCTGCATATATATTGATTTATTTATTTAAACCAAAAGGGAAGGAAAAAAAATTAACTGGTCAGAGCGGAGGCTCCAAACAAGTAATGAAAATACATTCTAAGGTTCTTGACTCAAGCGCCAAAAGCCCCCTAAAAGACAATGGACCTTCAAGCAAATCAAAACGTCTGCATCTTGCGATGTTTGTTTAATAAATAAGAAATCACGAGTCACGACTCACGAGTAAATAATTTCAAAAACAGAACCACTGATCAATCAACAAACTAGAACATCAGCTTTGGTCAATGATTCTATTGGTTTGGCATGACTCAAGAAATCCTTTCAACTTTATGGAGATTTTACTAGCATGAAGCTTTAATCCCATCATGATGAAAAATCTGATGAGAATCATACGAAAAAAGATAGGACTCTGATACAATTGCAATATTCAAAAACCAAAACAAAATACAAATACACAAATTTAAGCAAATAATTTGATTTATATCATGTAGCCTGAACTTACAATTCAAAAAGACATTCTTGTGCTCAATCTCAACAACTTTTAAGTAGTGAACATTAACTAGAGATGGATTCTCCTCAACCAAAAAAATCTACACCTTTAACAACCTAAAACCCAGAAATGGTCAAAATCATCTAAACAGAAAGTATCATTAGCTACGGCCAGATCTTTGCACCCTCCTACCCTCATAATCAGCATCGTCAGTAGGTAGCTCATATCGACAAACAGGACAAGTGTTCCTAATTCCCAACCACGGGACAATGCATTCACCATGGTAGAAATGAGAACATGGCAACTTCTTTGCCTGTTCCTCAACATTGAACTCATCCTTACAAACTGCACAAAGTGCGCCATTATTTTCGATATCTTGTTTGGTCACAACCACTGATGGCAGATTCTGAACAACTGACACAGAAGCCGGAGGCCGACCAACCAAGGGATTCTCATTGTCAGCGAATTGGCCAAACATCATTTCGTACTCTGCAGTATAAATATAGTCATCATGATCACCAAAATAAGGTTCTGCACCGTGATCCAAATCAGGGTTCGTGTCCAAATTATTGGCATTCAACAACACTTGCCAACCCAAATTTTCCACACCTCCCGCTCTCATCATGCTTGCTTCTTCTTCAAGCCCATTTACTGGGGAAACTGGAACTGATACGGACGCATCATCCTCACCGGTGAGCATGCTCAAAACTTCCCTTTCATCAACCCGGCCATCAACTTCTTCCCACTCAAAATCTTCAGCATTCTCCCTGTTATCATCCAATTGTAAAGAATCCCAGTAAAGAGGGATGCTAGCAACATCGTCGTTCTCATCATGCACATTGTATTCATCTTCCGAATGCGCGCACACACCCAAAGCCCCATTCTCCTCATCGGAATCTGACCCGAACTCCATGAGCCGTACACAGTTGTCAAAAGGCCGAATTTGGCCTGCCGTAGACGGTGTCCCCACGGACTCAGATCCAGCAACTCTCCTTCCAACGAAAAAATGGTCACCATCTCCACCGCCACCGCCAGAACCATAATTTTCAACGATAAACCCACTATTGTCATCACCCGGCAAAGAATCCCTATCCACGCCAAACCCTAAGCCCAATCCGAAATCCATACCCAAAGCATCAACACCCACGTCGCAATGACCCTCAATAATACCGAAATTACAATCATCCAGGACATCGGAGACCAAATCGGTGTGACCCATGACCTGCGATTGCTCAACGCGCTGCTGAAACAGATCCATAACGAAATTTACCTGGTTTTCGCGGTCCAGTAGATCGGTGGAGGGAATCGAACCAGGGTCCGAGAAGTTATCGTCACCTCGTACAGAGATGGCGGATTCAAATTGGTGAGACAAGCCAGCATCACGGGAGGCGTTGAGAGCGCGGAGGGGGGAATCGGGCGGGGGGAATTCAGGATCGGAAGGATAGAAGTCGAAATCAAAATCGGCGTGGGACCAGTAGGGAAGAGGATCAAGAGGCAGGGTCTGGTCAGGAAGGTGAGGATCGTCGTCTGGTTCACGGTGGCGAAGGTAAGTGACATCTGCCATTGTCCAAGGCATCTGAGTGAAGGAAGAGGAGGATCTGGGGCCTATAACGTGTGAGGAATTGAATGACGAAAATGGCCCTCTTGTTTTCTCGGATCGACTTGTGCGAGTGTGATCACCATTTCTTGCCCTTACGTTCCATGTCGTACTAATCGCCAATCGCTAATCGCATCCGGATTAGCAGGAACTAAGGGGGATTAATAATAAAGATATTATTATTATCATTGATAGTTTTTTTTTAAAAAAAAAAAAAAAAAGGTAAACGACGTATTTGGTGGCACCACCAGACCCTAGCGTGCGCAGGTGTAATGTAATGTTAACTTTCAAGTGAGGTCAGAAGGGAGGCTGCATCAAATTAGTGAACGCAAGGCATGCCCCGCTAATGAATACAAGGAGCCCATAAAATCATTCTAAAAACTCAAAAAGTGAGCATAGCGACTAATGAGGCCAACCAGTTCATGTTTCTTCTTTATCACTCACATGGACCCTTTCTCATTTGTACTTCTCTACCAACTCGAAAGTGACCGTCGGCCAAAACAAGAGCACCAGTCGGTGAATGCTTTTCAAGCACGACGAGAGGCCCGGCAAGGAGGTTGTGGCAAAATAGGCCCCGCAAAGGGGGCAACTTGTGCTATTAATGGGCCCCTTATGCTGTAAATTATATTATTAAATTACTTCAAAAGATGTTTTCTATATAGTGTTTTATAGTATAATCAGTTACACTCTATATATCTCACTTTCATATCAAAGCTAAGGTTCTATCTGAGTATATAATGTGGTTCCAACATAGTCTGTACTTCTACCATCAGCTTTCATATTAGCAGGTAGCTTAAATAGTATCTGGACCAGAAATGACGGACAGAAAGAATGAAGAATCCACAGTTAAAAATTTTGATAGATCGTGACATTTTGGGATGTGGTAAAGCAAAGTTCTTAATGTCATTTTAGGATGTAGAAAAGCGAGGTTCTTGATGTTCTTTTGCAATCAGGACTAAACCATGCTATTGAAGAAAAGAAATCAGATAGCGTGGGGGAGGAATAATGGATGATTATCAATCATTTTGCTTGTGGTACCAATGCGCCATTCAATCATACCTTTCAAAAGAATATAAGTTTCACAGACAAAGAAAACTTCTACTTAGTCTATACTATGGAAGGCACATGAGCACAAATTTTTAAAGAAAAACAATCAAAATAAACTCCACATGAAAGTATTACAATAAATGATCATATTACCAGCTTTAATCAGTTGGTTACATATTTGAAGAATATGGCATGATCTTTAAAGATGAAGATCTAACCTTGATATTGTTGGGATCACTTCCTGATGAGTACGAACATCTGAAGATTGCTCTACTTCAATGGCAAAGAAGAAGTATCTCTCAAAGAAGCTTGTTCTTCCTTATACAGCTATAAACAAAGAAAGAGAGGAAAACAAAGAGGTAGTAGAGAAGCATAGGCACAAGTCGTGAGAAGACGTACTAATAACCATATGTGATCAAGGAAAAGGTGACCCAAATCGAGATTCAAACCAAGCAAAAATAAATGTGCTTTTTGTCCAGAAAAAGATCACTAGAAGAAGGATTGTCCAAAGTTGAAAAACAAAGCCAAATCTAACAATGGGAATGATATAATGAACTCAAATTTAACTGACTGTGATGGTGAAAATTCAAATTTCTTATTATCTACAACGACGTCGTCAAAACCATCAGACGTATGGTTGTTGGACTCAACCTGTAGCCATCATATGTGTCCTACCCGAAACTGGTTCACTGATTTTCAAGAGAAATGATGTGGAGTTGTTCACATCAGATAACACTTCTCTTATCACACATGGCACTAGTTCAATTGTGATACCCAAAGTGTTATTCGATTAGCAAAGAACTAAACCTATAATACAAAGACGAAACATATTGATATTTGATATTACTTTATACAAAAAAAATTTAGAAGGTGGGATCAATGATCCAAAAGATATAGACAAGTGAAAATCCTACTAACATACTAACAGAAGTGATGACTTTTCTCAAATTTCAACATTGTTTAGATTTAATCAACATTATTGAACATTGAATATTAAATAGAAGGCACAACCAAAGTTTGTAATTATAAGAAATAAAAAATGTAGAAATTTTGTCAATGTAGAGATTTGTTGTAGTATTTCCTTTATAAATTATAGTGAAGTTAGATTTTGATATTCATTTTATTATTATCTTATTTTTTTATTAATTAATTATTATTAGACATGATTTATTATATTATTAAATTACGTCTTAAAACTTTATTTTTTAATATTGTGATTTTTTAATATAATCAATTACACTCAATATAATGTTTTATATATATATATATATATATCCTAATCCGCAACACCCGCTTCATTGGTGATACGACCGGCAGAGCAGAAAACAACTCAAGCAACCGAGCAATGTTTCATGCAAGGGCATTTTCGCCTATCAAATTATCTATTTATTAATAACGTTTTTTCTTAATATGCATTTTAGTATTAGATCCTTCACTATCACTGTGTTTATTAGGTTTGCAGTAGAATACACGATTTCTGTCGGCTCTGTTGAAATAGCTAGTGGGGACATTCATCTCAACGATGATCAACAGAAATATGTTACGTTATATTCAAAAAATGATCATGTAATTACAAGACTTTACAGATGCCGCAGGTTTTTCATAACTCGAAATCTACTAAACAATCTAACCTTTCAATCTTGTGATGATACAAGCCTACTTGATAGACGACTTTAAAAACGGATTGGAGGGGCGACTTGGTTGTACCGTACTAGCCTCTAACTTGTTCACTTGCTGCTTATTTGACAACTTTACAGTTACAGAGATATCTTGAGGATGGTGAGCTGGGACCTGACGTATTTCCCCCACCTTCCCTTCCCTATCATTCATCTCATTCGCTGTATTCTTCCCCTTCACAGTTTCATTCGCCACCGAAGATTTATCCATTCCGGCTTTGGCTTCCTCTGCTGATTTGGGTTTCTTGGTCAACAAAGGAGCAGATAATTTTGGTGATGACGACATGCTGACTGTGGCTGATGCTTCAGTGTGAGCTACTACCCTGCCTCTGCTATTTGAAACATCATCAACTGTCAAGGGTGCGGTACGGCCATCTTGGTGGTGGTAGGTATCTGCGGGTTTTTTCATTTCATGGAGAAGCGTTTGCTGTTCAATGCACCACAGTAAAACGCAGGGTGAAGATGACATCAACCATGATATTTCTCAGATCTCCATGCACATTCAGAATGCTCAAGACATACCTCTAATATGGTACTGAACCTCTCGGCCAGGTTAGGAAGTTTTAGGGCAGTGACAAGTTTAATTGCACCTTTCATTGATTTCTCCAGTGACAAGAGCTTCACAAGTTCAGTGGCTCTCACAAGCTTATCTCCTGTTATATCCACAAAGGTTAAGCGGGAACACGTCTTTTCCATGTAGAATCAAGTTCAAGGACGATGCAAACTTTCATAATTTTCCTAAAATAGGTTATTTTTCACTTGTAAAAAAAATAAAATAAAAAATATCAAACATTTGGTGCCCCCCACACATTTTTCGCCAATTCGGGGGAAAAAAAAGGCATCAAATTTTTGGATTTGTCCCTGATCAAGGCTGTGCAAAGGGAGAGGTAGATACTATCTCTATTGAGCAAATCATAACACTGACTCACCATTACAGCAGGATGCTATGAGCCGAAGTATGCATCTATCTTGGGCTGCTTCGAGATTGAAAGTCTCATCATCAAGCGAACTGGTATCCAAACCGGCAACAGCCATTTCATCCATTCTTTTCTGAATCTGCATGGCATAAAGCTAATTCAATATCGAACAGCAACAATGTAACAAATTGTTTAATAAAAAATAAAATTTAAAAAAAAAAACAGAAAAATCTTAATGAACTGAGTTTGTATAAATCATGAGTTCTGCAGACCCACTGGACCGTAAAGGCCTTGAAATCTGCAAAGGTTAACAAGGACAAACCTCAAAGAGATGCATGTTGTTCATCATGAACTCATTCTCAAGGGCTTCCGATCCCAGATCAGAGGAAGCAAGAGGAAACGAAAGATTCAGAAGTGTAAGAACCGGTTTAGGCATCACCTGACGATGAAGTAAAAATTAATAGGGTCAACTCAAAGTCAAAGGAATCAAACAGAATACCTTCAACCACTCTTCCTACCTGTGGGAAGATGTCAGGTTTTTTGCATATCACACAAAATAACTTGCTTGCATTTAACCCCACTACCCAATAGTTTTCATCTTTCTCTTTACTTGCACTGCATTAAAATTTTAATGAAACAAGTTATATCCGAGAAACTCCGGTATAAGAAGAATAAAGAACATTAAACCATAAACTAATAATATCGAACCTAAAAAGCGGGAGCCAGCTACCTCCATACTGACTTGTAAACACACTGAGCACACCCTGCATATTATACTGCAGTTTTAGCTTGCATGTCTCAGAAGAATTTGATGGACAAGAATGACACTAAATGAAATATTGACGCAATTGATCAGAATACCTTGGAATCATAGGCACTCAATTGGCCTTCTTCACTAAATCCAAACCACGTTAGAGATGAACCAGGAGTCAATGGCAAGCGGCCTTTAAGGAGCTGGGTTTCATTCGGTATGTTAAACACTCTAAACTCAAGCACCTGAATTCGTCATAGGAAAATATATTATATTAGCATAAACATATATCATCTTATAGGAATGGTTGTTGATCATTCTGAAACATGCACTCCCAGTAGGGTAACCTTACATAAAGCATATCTGTACAGTAAACCAACCTGATTATTTGAGGAAACACAATCAGAGGCAAGTGTAACAACTGCCAATTTGTCCTTGAAACCAGAGGCAGTCACCACTGGCCCATCCAGCGAAATAATATTTCTCTGCAATAAAACTTACTCAGAAATGCAAATATTGCAAGGAAAGTAGGAAACTACCATCAATATTTACAGATTCCCATGTCACACCGAACACTTTATCATCTAATCATAAAGTTAAAACTTGCAGCATACAGCAAAGTAAGTTTATTCATTTTCAAAGCTTCAGATGCAAAATTTAAGCAAGTCCTGAAACAATAAAGATACAAGATTTGTAAAAACCTGCAAACCACCGTCCGTAAATATACGAAGATAGTTAAAACTAGTTGCTGCAGCCACCCAAGCAGTACCAAGTGCAACAACCTTTACTTCTTCTCCTTCAAAGCGCATAGACCACTGTCACAGTTTTAAAACAAGTGAACTTACGATGAAATAATGTATTGCAAACAGAGATTTTTGCAGTAGTAATTAAAGGTTCAATGTCCTTATGAACGCCAAGATAAATAATGACTGTAATCAGATATAGCCATGTGAGATTCTGACCTCGCTATTATTTGCCCAACTACTAAATGGACGATACATGAGAGTGCTCATGTTCTTCTCCCCCTTGCAAGGATTCGCAAAGACACTTCCATTCTCATTTAAGGCAGCCATTGTAAATCCAAAATGGTCGGTCATCGATGGAACCCGCGGACAGCTGCCAGTATCATGAAAATCAATCTGTAGACAAGATATGTTGACCTATTAGCATATGCAAGTGATCAACTGCAAAAACTACAATTTTTAACTTGAATCAACACTGGAACGAAAGGATGAGTTTCAATTATCTCTAATACATGCCTCTATGTGGAAGTATCCATCATGATCAATTGTGGTTATACTTCCAAGCATAGTGTAGCACAAAAAGCGCCTTTTCCCAAGCTGTGCCGGAGTGGATCCGGGTTGAAATGCTTCTTGCATCTTTGGTGTACATGTTGTGATCGAGCTTTTAAGTCCCGTATTCACACTGTTCAAATTTTCTTTATGCGTGCGATTTGGTTTTTTATGAGATTCAACCTTTGGATGTAAAGCCATTTCGCCACTGCCATCCTCATCAAAGTTTTCTTCACTCACAGGCTGTTCACGCAATCTTTTCCTGCTAGTTAGTTGAGACTCTCCATCGCTATCTTCACCAAGATCACTTATACTTCCACTCGCACAAAGGTCCAGATCTTCCTCATCAAACAAGAGAAGCCCATTACTGTTCTTAGATTGCATGGGAATATCCTCTGCTGGGGATTTCATGGATGAAGGAATAACAGAATCCCAGATACCAAACTTCCCCATGACATCAATAATAGCTAACGCATTGCCTATTGGCTTCCAAGCCATGCAACATATTCTTTCATTGAATTTTTGCCTATCAATATCCTGCTTTCTGTTGAGATCCCAAATTAGAACCTGCCTATCTAAGCTAGCAGTAGCCATGTACTTGCCATTGGGTGACCAAGACAAGAAACATATGGGTTGTGTATGATCGCCCTTCAATGAAAACAACTTTTCGGCAGTATCCCTATCATACATCACAACATCATTTTTAAAACCCGGAACAGCCAAGGTCTCACCATCAGGACTCCAGCAAAGAACATTCATAGAAGATATATCTGCTCTTGTGTCAGGAGCAATGCCTTTGAGGTTATGAACTATTCTTCCTGAGTGAAGTTCCCAATAAATAACAGTTCCAGATGAATCTATAGATGCCAAGTATTCACCGTTGGGGTCAAAAGCTAAGCCCGTGACAGACCCTTTATGTCCTTTGAGAACCCGAGCAATAGAACCATCAACTGTATTGATAAGTTTAATGCCCTCATCATCACCAGCTGCAGCTAACAAACTACCTGATTTATTAAAAGCAAGTGAACGTATTGGAAGTGTAAACCTGGTAATATTAGTCTGGAACTCTCCACCTGAACAAAATGAATTGAATAAGATCTGAGGTAATTGGAAGAATTATAATACGAAATTCTTGGACAGGAGGAAAACTGTGCTCATCTGGAAAGTTTAGGTCTGCTAACATGATGCAATTGTTTGAGAAAAGACCAAAAAAAAATGGAATTAAAAAATCAGAAACGGAATGCGTTGAATTAATAAAGTTTAATGCTAGCAGGCATCATTTTCATTGTAAAGTAAAAATATTTGCTAATATAACCAGAGCTTGCCGCTCAATTTCAAACTTAATAAAAAATTCAATAGAATTGACAATAAAGAAACAACAATGAGAGCACCCTTCTACCAATTCAGTTAGAGAATTACATGTAAACACCTCATTATTGAATAGGAAAAAATCGTCAGTACCGCCAAAATATAGATACGAGGCAAATTCAATGAGGATCTAGTCGGCGTGCAGAACATTCAGCAATGGAATGCACTGAAATCATGAAACCGAATGCCAAGCTTAAGGAAGGAGACACAAACCCATTGTGCAATAAGCAATGTTGAAGAAGACACAATCTTGTCAAGGCAGACAGAACCTTTTTGGAAACGGAAAGACATCCTACAGGGCCTTTTAGCCCTCACTTCAACACTCCTTAATCTAACAATCTTATTTAATTTTCGCAAACTATCGGATATTTTATTTCTTGGTGCCACTGAACCAACATACGCATATCAGGCTACTTGAGACTCCTTGTGATTAAACCGTGCTAAGCAACTTACAAATCAAAATTAGAATATCCGAGGCAATAAAAGAAATATTCAAAAATCAGATCTAGACTTCCATTATTTTCATTCTTACAAACCCAAACAGGACATAAGGGATTCCGAAGTTTCGAAATATAATCTGCCGCGCACCGTGAGATCGTTTAGAGAAAAACAATACCCGGAAACTTGTAGAGCTTCACGGAGTGATCGACGGATCCGGATGCAAGACATGTAGAATTGGAGCTAAGAGCCAAAGCGGTGACACCATCGCGGTGGTGAGTGAGAATCTTCGGGGGAGATGAAAGAAGCAGAGGGTCATGGATTGAAATGGAGACGTCAGAAGAGCATGCAGTGACGAGGTGTTGAGCTTGTTGGTCCCACAAGACGGAGCAGAAAGAAGGGCGGCCGTTGCTAGCGGCCTGGTGGGCTTCCCTCAGCTTCACCGATCGGATTTTCATAGCGGTTTCAGAAATGGGTTTGATCAGATTTTGGTTGAGACAGTTATGAATTTTGTGAATCAGAATGTAAAGTTTAGGGTTTTAGAGTATGAGGTTGGATCTGCTCTTTAATTCAATCGTTTCGAGTTTTGGCGCGAGCGCGAAACAGGGAATTTTCGGTTTTGGGGCTGGCGGGAGAGAAGGACATTTGAGTCAAATCACTGGGAATCACTTCAAAGTCCCAAACAAAAGTGAAATAGTATTCAAAAATTCCCATGCAATAAAAAGTCCTAATAAACATACTAAAAGTGCAATTACCAAAGCTGTACTTATTGATACCTCACAAGTCACAACCCTCCTTCATCTCTTTCTCGTCGGTAGCTTGCGGTATCATTATAAACCGTCAGAAAGTATCATTCTATGTCACAACTACGTCAGAATGATAGATCAGTTCCTGGATCTTTGATCTATGGCCTTCTCGCTCTGATTTTTGAGGATTGTAGACTTCTCTCGTCCTTGTAGCGAGTTTTTTCCTCTTCTTCTTCAGATCTATTCTGTGGCGGTGAGAGCTATTTGATTTTTGTTTTTGTTTTTTTGTGATGCTGGATTTTGTGGTGATATTCTTGTTTTCTGAGGAAATAAATATATCTATTTGATTTGAGTATAAGTCCTCTTGGTTAAATAGTTGTTTGAACGTTATTGGGTTTGACTATCTCCTGGTGGCTCGGATCTGCATTCTTGGGAAAAAATTTCAAGAGGTGTTGTTCAGCTTGTGGTCGAGGTTACCATATATTCTTGAACGGAGGAGTAGAAGAGTTCTTCAGGATATCATGGGTTTTCTTTAATGTTTGCTCCAAGTCGGGGTGTCTGTGCAGCTTCTCTAGTTGCAGCTAATATAAGAAGGTGTACCCGTTAGGATGGATTTTACAACTAAAACTTTCTTTTACGTCACTTCTAACATTGGATATCGAGAAAGCCGGTTTTGTCTATGCTTCTACTTCTACTCTTAAATTTTTAATTTATGGTGATCGGCTATTCTTATATTTAGATTATTTTGTTATATTTAATTTGGCTTTGTTTGTATTCCTTCTCCAGTTTTGTTTTCATGTATTGCACCGGTTTGCAGTAATAATATAAATAGCTCTTGACACAAAAGAAAAAAGAAAAAGGAAGCTGTACTTATTGATTAAAAATACAAAAGGACTTGGTAAGGATTAAGGAGTTTGTAGCCCACAATATCATAAGTTCAAATTTTGTTATTGATGTAGGGATTTTATTAGTGAACGATTTATAAGTATCTATGTAAGCATTTTTTGAAACCGAAAACATGTTATAGGCTTGGTGAGCCAATGAAACCCAACTTGCTAAAAATTTATATGTCCCAAAAAAAAACACACACACAAAGGATAATTTAGGGGGTACGTGAGGGTTAGACCAATTATTTTTAGTAACTTCCTTGCAATCTTTGTTTCGGCTCTTCATTTAAAAACACTGAGGGTTTATTTTAGTAATTGTTTTTTTATTAAAAATATTGAGAATAAATTAGTAATTGGACATTTGCAATCTCTCATCAAGTCCCTTGAGACTCCTTGATATGGTGGAAAAGAAAATAAGGAGAATTTTAGTGAAGGATCAACATATTCTAAAATTTTACGGTAGGCCGAAGGAAAAAAATAAAAATAAGTTTTTTAGGTGGCCTTATTTTTCAAAAAACAAGGTTTGATTGTTGGTGGAGATGCGGCAATCACAAGATGGAGCTACCACTATCGACCGGCCCTTGCAGCTCTGACCTCGACCGGCCAAGCTTCAACCACCAAAAATTAATATGTTGTTTGCAAGAGGATTCCACTTGTTCATGAAGAGTAAAACAGTTGTAAATGCGATGTGTTCAATTTGTGATGTTCATATATATATGAATCCATTTGTTCGTTAAGAGTTAGATATTGCAAATGAAATTTGTTCATGATCTTATTTTTTCTTATTAACCTATTAAATAATTTTGTTCATATACCTATTTCTATTGTTCATGAGGATCTTGACACTTGCAAATGAACAACACAAATCCAACAAGAATCATTTGCAAGTTTGCAACTTTTCTTGAACAAGTAGAATCCTTTTTACGAATAACATATTAATTTCTGATAGTCAAAGCTCCAGCCTAGTGACTATCAGTGACCAATCACCGGAGCATTGGTGATGTCAAACCTTTTTAAAATAAATAAAGTAAAGGGCATTATTTTATTTTTACATACAAAATTTATTTTCATTTTGGTCTTTGGGCCTACACTGAAAATTCAAAAAGTTTTGGCCTTTGACTAAAATTAATTTAGTCCCGTGGCATTTTAATGAAATTTTCCCAAAAAATTAATCAATTTCAATTAGGTAAAGGAACAAAAATGCCCATAAACTTTTACCGAAAGTACTTTCAGCACCCTATATATTTCAAGAGTTCAAAAATACCCATGAACATTCAAAATGTGAGCAGAATGTCAGCACCACTAAATTTGACCTAACGCCGTTACATATTCTGGGAAAGAAGAATGTGGGTCCCACTGCAAAATAACGTGGTCCAGTCAATTTAAAAGTGTTAGCATTTTTACTCCCATTTAAATGTTTATGAACATTTTAACACTTTCAAAATGTATATGGTGCTAGACACACTTTTGATAATAGCTTATGAGTATTTTTAAGGAAAAATCCACCTCACGGCCTAAATAACCAAAAAATTGTTTAAAAAAAACTCAAGAAAAAAATCACATATCAAAAAAAGCTACAGGGCCTTTTCTAGTATTATTTCATAAAACGTTAGTTGTTAACGTGTACTGATATAGTTGTTAATGAGTACTGATTTAGTTGTTAACGAGTACTGATTTAGTTGTTGACAGGTACTGATTTAGTTACCAATATATTGTTGTTAACATCTACTGATTTAGTTCTTAATGTTCTACTGATATAGTTGTTAATGTTTATGAAATAATACCAGAAAAAGCCCTGCGATCTTTTTTAACATTTGACTGTTTCTTAAGTCTTTTTGATAATTTTTTGCTAATTTGGACTTTGAGAAGAATTTTCCCTATTTTTAAACTTTTTCCCATCTCATTTTTCCGCATACCTTTTGTTTGCAATTGGTTTTTTTTTTTGGGTTAAGTAGCAAATTTGCCCCGGAATATACCCCGATGAGCAATTTTGCCCTAGAAGTTTTTCTTGGAGCAATGTTGCCCTGAAAGTTTTTTTTTCTCTGAGCAATTTTGCCCTCGGTTAATAACCCTAACGGTCAAATAACGGTTAACCGTTAGTTGACCGTTAACGAAGGGGCAAAATTGCTCCAAACAAAAACTTCCGGGGTAACATTGCTAAAAAAAAAAACTTCCAGGGCAAAATTGTTCCTCGGAGTATACTTCCAGGGAAAATTTGCTACTTAACCCTAAAAAAATTTATATAACTCATAAAAAATTATGAAAAAAATGATAATCTATTTTTTGTCAGCAGTCTAAAATAATCTAACTTAGCTACAGCAGTAAGGCTGATAAAAATTTATATTTACATGCTACTTATAACTAGATTTATTTCAAATCTAATATAAATATTTCTGGAAGAGTGACATATACTTTTCTTACACAAATAAATGATTTAATCAATTTCCTTACTTTTTGTAAATTGATTAATTAGGCCTTTTTTATCTCTGCCTTCGTTGATTTATGTGATTCGGCCTGTTTGAAGTAGGTCTATTTTTAACCTGTTTGAAGTAGACCTATTTTGCAGTGAGGCCTGTAGCCTGTTAGCCTAATTATAAAATTATAAAATTTTTAAAAATATAAACCGTCTTAACAGGACATAGGCTAGGCTCAGGCTGAAAAAATGGCCTCTAACAGGCCACAAGCCAGGCTCAAGCCACTTTGTTGCCGAACAGACCTGGCCTGTTAAGGGTGAAGTCTAGGCTGGCCTGGCTTGTTTTTACCCCTAGATATTATATAAATAAGAATTAAAAATATATAATATCATAAATAATATTTTTAACATTTTTTTGGGTTAAGTAGCAATTTAGGTCTATTTTTAACCTGTTTGAAGTAGACCTATTTTGCAGTGAGGCCTGTAGCCTGTTAGCCTAATTATAAAATTATAAAATTCTTAAAAATATAAACCGTCTTAACAGGACATAGGCTAGGCTCAGGCTGAAAAAATGGCCTCTAACAGGCCACAAGCCAGGCTCAAGCCACTTTGTTGCCGAACAGACCTGGCCTGTTAAGGGTGAAGTCTAGGCTGGCCTGGCCTGTTTTTACCCCTAGATATTATATAAATAAGAATTAAAAATATATAATATCATAAATAATATTTTTAACATTTTTTTGGGTTAAGTAGCAATTTAGGTCTATTTTTAACCTGTTTGAAGTAGACCTATTTTGCAGTGAGGCCTGTAGCCTGTTAGCCTAATTATAAAATTATAAAATTTTTAAAAATATAGACCACCTTAACAGGACATAGGCTAGGCTCAGGCTGAAAAAATGGCCTCTAATAGGCCACAAGCCAGGCTCAAGCCACTTTGTTGCCGAACAGACCTGGCCTGTTAAGGGTGAAGTCTAGGCTGGCCTGGCCTGATTTTACCCCTAGATATTATATAAATAAGAATTAAAAATATATAATATCATAAATAACATTTTTTTGAGTTAAGTAGCAATTTTGCCCCAAAAGTTTTTTTTATAGCAATTTTGCCCCTCCGTTAACGGTCAACGGTTAGTTAACCGTTGACCGTTAAAGGAGGGGCAAAATTGCTCCAAAAAAAAAACTTCCGGGGCAACATTACTCCAAGAAAAACTTCACCAGGGTAAAATTACTCCTCGGGGTATACTTCTGAGGCAAATTTACTACTTAACCTTTTTTTTTTGTCATTGCATTTACTCTGGATCTTGGCACGGGCCTTGAAAGGAAATGCAGACTATGGTACACGTGTAATTCTCTGCTTTTTCGGCCAATGTGTAATTCTCTCCTTTATTTTAATTATTTTTATTTAGCTGAATTATATAGTACCTCCTGGAATTTGGGTAAGTTTCATGTAAATCCCTAACCTTTCAAAGTTTAAATTTTACCATCTAACATTTTTTTTCTTTTTCTTTTTTTTTTAATTACAAGCATCGTGTTGTTAACTGACAATTATCTTATTAACAAAAATTTTCTTGTCAAATTAATTGGTGATATGTGGCATCCTATATGCCATTCTATGCAAATTATTATTTTTACAAAACCCATTGAACTTTGATTAGTTATAGATTGACAGAATATGTAAATAGAGACAATGGATAGGGATTGATTCTAATTGCTTGAGTTAATTAGCTTTTATTAATTGTATTACTATTTCGGTTGTAATTGATTGAGTCAATTAACTTTTATTAATTGTATTACTATTTCGGTTGTAATTGATTCTAATTGATTGAGTGTGGTCCCCACGCGTAAATAGGGATTGATATAAGGACAAAGTGCACTGTACAAAATCAATGGAATGAGAATTATTTCCAATTTCATATTTCCGACTTTCTTTCTCTGTTCGTTTTTCTCTGCGCTTCACGATCTCAGGTCGACTTCCAGATCTAAGATCAGTTTCACATTTGGTTCTAAGTTGTTTCATGGTATCAGAGCTGAACCACCGCCATGGAGACTCCTTCTGCCAGCACTGGTGGTTCAATTGCGACGGCTTCAGCGACTTCAAACCCTAATCAGTTGAGTCCGTTCTACCTCCACCCAAACGAGAATCCGGCATTGATTCTTGTTAATCCTATCCTTATTGGACCGAATTACCACTCATGGTCCAGAGCCATGTGAACAGCACTGCAATCCAAGAATAAATTTGGATTTGTTGATGGCTCTATCCAGGCACCACATTCGTCGAGTTCGGTTCATTCAGCCTGGCTTCAGTGTAACACCATGGTTTGTTCATGCCTGACAAAAGCAATTTCACCAACCATCGCACAGAGTATTCTTTGGTTAGACAAGGCAAGCGACATCTGGATTGACCTACGCGATCGTTTTGCACAGAGTGACATATTCAGAGTAGCCAAGTTACAAGACGAGATTTATTCATTCCGACAAGGCGCTTTATCGGTAAGTGACTATTACACCAAGCTTAAGATCTTATGGGATGAATATGTGATACTTCGTCCGATTGCTCGCTGTCCTTGCAATTTTGCTTGCTCCTGTGAGAAATACCGAGATCATGATTACACTTTGAGGTTTTTGAAAGGCTTGAATGAGCGTTTTGCCTCTGTCAAGTCACAAATCATGCTGTTAGATCCTCTTCCTTCTGTTAGTCGTGTGTTCTCACTACTTCTTCAACAAGAACGGGAAATGTCTCCTCATATTGAAATGGAACCTGTTGTTCTGTTCAACAAAGGTCCAATGAAATCTCTTGCATCAGGTTTTAATGGTTTTGCCCCTGGCTCTGGATCTGGTCGAGGTTCTGGTGCTAGAAACTCCAATGGTGCTAGTAATGAGAAGTACTATACCTATTGCCATAAGCTTCGCCATACAGTTGAGACATGTTACAGAAAGCATGGCTTTCCCCCTGGATTTAAGTTCCGAAATCAATCTTCTCCATCGGTTCATAATTTCCAGACTCAAGGTTTGGTCAATAATTCTGTTCTAGAGCAATCAAAGGCATCTGCTGGTGTTTTGCCAACACCCTTTCCTCAATTCACGCAAGATCAATATCAGAAAATTCTTGCTCTAGTTCAACAGACCTCGATTTTGTCCGCTCAGCCTACCTCTGTTCCATCAGTTCATCATATATCTTCTGCTCATCAAACTCCAGGTACCTCTGTTCCTTTATTTAGTTTTTCTCCAAACCAATCCTGGATACTTGATACTGGAGCAACCGACCATGTATGCCATTCATTAGATTATTTTTCAGAATATCATTCTATTACTCCTATTCCTATTAAACTTCCTGACCATAGCCATATTACTGCCACTATCTCTGGAACCGTGTGTATATCTGAGTCCTTAACCCTTCATAATGTGTTTTATATTCCTCAATTTGCCTTCAATATCCTTTCTGTTTCTAAACTCATGGTTGCTATTTCTTGCTGCTTCATTTTTTTGTCTTCTGTTTGTTATATTCAGGAGCTTTCTCACTGGAAGACGATTGGTACAGCTGAAGTATTCGAAGGCCTCTATTTCCTTAATCCAGCACGCCCTTCTTCCATGATTGCCATGAGTGCTTCACCTCCTCCTGATCTGCCTACTGCATCTTTTAATTTGTGGCATCATCATTTAGGCCATATTTCACATTCTACTTTACACATTTTACATCAACAATTTCCTTTTATACACTATGATTCCAAATCTGATCCATGTGATGTTTGCCATATGGCTAAGCAAAAGAGACTTTCATTTCCTGTAAGCACATCCTCGAGTAATAAAATTTTTTTCTTGATCCATACTGATATTTGGGGTCCATTTGCTGTTACTTCTATTAGAGGTTATAAATATTTTTTAACTATTGTGGATGATTTTAGTCGTTACACTTGGATTTTTCCCATGAAATCTAAATCTGAGGTTCGCATTCACCTCCAACACTTTATTCTCTTTGCTGTTAATCAATTTCATGCTGATATTCATATTGTTAGATCTGATAATGGTTTAGAATTTTTCATGGATTCCTTTTATAAATCAAAGGGCATCATACATCAGACCTCTTGTGTTGAAACGCCCCAACAAAATGGCATTGTGGAACGCAAACATCAACATATTTTAAATGTTGCTTGTGCCCTTTTGTTCCAAGCTAATCTCCCTAAATCTTTTTGGTGTTTTGCTATTTCTCATGCTGTTTTCCTCATTAATTGTTTACCTTCTCCACTCCTCCATCAGTCTACCCCTTTTTCTTTATTGTATAATAAACATCCTTCTTATTCTAATTTCAAAGTTTTTGGCTGTTTGTGTTATGTGTCAACTATTTCAGCACATCGTTCAAAATTTGATCCCCAAGCTTCAAAATGTATTTTTCTTGGTTTTCCCGCAAATACCAAGGGATATCTGCTTTTCAATGTCCATAATAATCAAATTTTTATTTCTCGAGATGTTATTTTTTATGAGTCCTCTTTTCCTTATCCTTTGCATTCGTCACATGACAGTGTTGTCTCCCTTCCTACTGATCTATTTCCCCTTGATTACTCATGTTTTCCACCAGATTCCCTTTCTTTGCCCACTGTTTCCCCTGCCTCTGATTCTGTTCCAGACCCTCTTTTACCTATTTCCCCTACTTCCGATGTTCCCTCTCCCCTCCCTGATCCTGATTTTGTTCCATCCCCAGTTCTCGCTGTGCCTTCCCCTATTTCCCCTCCTTTGGTTCCATCACGTGTTTCTACCCGAACCAGTAAACCACCTAGTTACTTGCAGGATTACCACTGTTCGACCTTCACTACTTCAGCTGCTCCATT
Source organism: Acacia crassicarpa (assembly GCA_034222035.1). Classification (NCBI taxonomy): domain Eukaryota; kingdom Viridiplantae; phylum Streptophyta; class Magnoliopsida; order Fabales; family Fabaceae; genus Acacia; species Acacia crassicarpa. The sequence goes on along the minus strand of JAWXYG010000023.1, from coordinate 1,062,763 downwards.
TTCTTCAGGTAATAAATACACCTTTTCTTTTACTCTTTCTCCTTCTTTGCCTTCTTCTTATCACACCTTTTGCCTCAATATTTCTGCTAATGTCATTCCCACTACCTATCGCCAAGCTTCTAAATATAAGCCTCGACGTGATGCCATGGATGCTGAAATTGCTGCTCTTGAACAGAATCAGACCTGGACCTTGACTTCTTTACCTACTGCGAAACAACCCATTGGTTGTAAATGGGTATTTACAAAGAAATATAAATCTGATGGTTCCCTTGATCATTACAAAGCTCGGTTAGTGGCTAAGGGTTTTACACAGACTGAAGGCATTGATTATTTTGATACTTTTTCCCCTGTTGCTAAGATGACCACTGTTCATCTCTTACTTGCCCTTGCTGCTGCTAATAAATGGTACCTTCACCAACTTGATGTCAATAATGCCTTTTTACATGGTGATTTGAATGAGGAAGTTTATATGGTTTTGCCTCCGGGTTTTTATTCTGCTGATTCTTCTCTTGTTTGTCGCCTTCAAAAGTCACTTTATGGCTTCAAACAGGCTAGTCGACAATGGTTTCATAAGCTTTCCTCGGCTTTTATTTCTGCTGGATATGTGGAGTCCAAGGCAGATTACACTTTGTTTATTAAGGCTTCTGGATCTAGTTTTACAGCCTTGTTGGTTTATGTGGATGATATTCTCCTTACTGGTAATGATTTGTCTGAAATTACTAATGTTAAATCCACTCTTGATCTCCTTTTTAAGATTAAGGATCTTGGCTCAGCCCGGTACTTTCTTGGTCTTGAGATTACTCGTAGTAATTCTGGGATTTCTTTATGTCAACGCAAGTTTGTTATGGATCTTTTGACTGATACAGGTTATCTTGATTGTAAGCCAGCTTCTACTCCTATGGATCTGAAGGTCAAGTTAAGTATCAATTCTGGTTCTCCTTTGACTGATGTCAGTTCTTATCGCCAACTTATTGGGCGTCTTTTGTATTTGACCACTACTCGGCCTGACATTTCATTTGCCACTCAACAATTAAGTCAATTCATGGCTGCCCCTACTGACTCTCACCTTCAGGCAGCTAACCGAGTCCTCCGGTACTTGAAATCCACTCCATCTCATGGTCTTTTCCTCCCTTCCACCTCTGATCTGTCTCTAAAAGGTTTTAGTGATAGTGACTGGGCTGCTTGTCTTGATTCTCAGCGTTCTATTACTGGCTATTGTGTCTTTCTTGACAATGCACTTATTTCATGGAAATCAAAGAAACAAAGTGTTGTCTCTCTTTCATCTTGTGAAGCTGAGTATCGTGTTCTTGCTATGACTACTTGTGATATCCAGTGGTTGTTGTATTTGTTAGCTGACTTGCGAATATCCAGATCTAAGGCTACCCCTTTGTATTGTGACAGTCAGTCTGCCATTCTGTTGGCTTCCAACCCTACTTTTCATGCTCGTATTAAACATATTGACTTAGATTGCCATCTTGTTCGGGATAAAGTCAAGGAGGGTGTTATTCACTTGTTACCTATACGTTCTCAACATCAACTTGTTGATGTATTTACTAAACCACTTGGTTCTGGTCCTTTTCATTCTCTTACTTCCAAGCTGGGCATGATTGACACCGATGCTCCAGCTTGTGGGGGGCTGACAGAATATGTAAATAGAGACAATGGATAGGGATTGATTCTAATTGATTAAGTCAATTAGCTTTTATTAATTGTATTACTATTTCGGTTGTAATTGATTGAGTCAATTAGCTTTTATTAATTGTATTACTATTTCGGTTGTAATTGATTCTAATTGATTGAGTGTGGTCCCCACACGTAAATAGGAATTGATATTAGGACAAAGTGTACTGTACAGAATCAATGGAATGAGAATTATTTCCAATTTCATATTTCCGACTTTCTTTCTCTGTTCGTTTTTCTCTGTGCTTCACGATCTCAGGTCGACTTCCAGATCTAAGATCAGTTTCACATTTGGTTCTAAGTTGTTTCATAGATTACTCTTTGAACTTTGATCAGTTAAAAATAACCCCCTGACATTTTAAAATTTAAATTTAGCTCCATTAAAAATTTGATTTGTAATATCAAACCACGTGTAATTAACTTTATCATCTTAATAATTATACTAAAATTCTTACTATCATTTATCAATTGAAATAGCCTTTTTATGACAAAACTAGAAGAACACTATTTAAAAAAATATAAAAATAAAACGTTGCAGATTTCTTTCTCGGATGAGAGCTTCAACATTTTAGTTTTATATATTTTTTCTAATCATTCTTCTTCTATTTTTGCCATGAAAAAAGCTATTTCAACTAATTAATGATAGTAAAAACCTTAATAAAATTATTAAGATGACAAAATAATGACAGTATAAATGAAAATTTTAAGGGAGTTAAATTTAAATTTTGAAATGTTGGGGTTATTTGTAAGCCATCAAAGTTTAAGAGGTTATCTATAACTGATTAAAGTTCAAGTTATCATCTATAACTAATTAAATTTTGTAAAATTTACATAATACCATGTGTCCCATGTTATATTCTGACGTATCAAGTTCTGTTAAAAAGATATAGTCGATTAATGGTAGGGGTGTTTATAATAAAAAACAAATAAAATATCTAGGGCCAACTTTAAACTTTGAATTAAAATATCATAGAGTTATATGCAACTGATGCAAAATTCAAGAGGGTTTCTTATAATTTAGGCCTTTTATTTCAGATTATGTACACTTTTTTCTTAAAAATGAAAATATAAGAAAAAACACGAACTATTCAGATTAGATTAGATTTGGATAGTACGTAGTTAGCGGTGATGAGTTCTTGATTTTCATATGTCCATTTAGTAACAAAAACTTGTTCCCGTCACCTTCATGCTGAATGAACCAAAGAAAGTCGAGATTTTCTCTGCTAAAATTGTGTCATGATGAAACCTAACTGCACACTACTAGTCTTAGGCAAGCAATCTAACATTTATCATTGTGACATGGAGATGGCGGACGGAAATTAACAAGCTTCAAGTACGTAGGAATAGCCCACAGATGGGGTCTGTGGTTTGTTTGATTTATAATTAGATATTTCATATAATGGTAACAGGGTCAAATGAAAGCCCTTATCCCCAGGTGCCCTACTTTATATCAAAGAGAGACTAACATCGATCCCAAGATTAAAATTAAGCTACTTTGTAACTAACTAATCTATTATATCTTTATTATAAGGTGCTGACTAATAAATATATTTAGTTTTTTTTATAAGGTATTTGTTTATTTTCAAAATGAAGTAAATATTTTTTTCATATATGTCTATTATTAATGAGGGTACTTGGTCAGAGGAATTATTGATATGATATTAAAGTTTAGTACGATTAATAGGGGTAATATTAAAAATTACTTAAATTTTAAGATAAATTTAATAATTTTAACTGTTTTTATTGGTTTATGAGAATTCTTCCAATTAACTGAACTATATATCTAGTCAATGAATAACTAAGCTCATGCGGCGGCAACAAGGCTACTTGGAGGCAAGGATCGAAAAATGTGTAGTATGATGGTGTGTATGGATAATGGAGCTTGGAGTAAAATACAGGAGGTAGGGTTTTGTTGGATGTGAAACAAAATCTCCTCGTTGCATGCATGGCGGCAGACAGGCGCTGAACTAACATTTTGCATCTTCCATTCCACGCGACCACACACCTTTTTCCACCTCTATTTCTACGTTTTTCAACTTTCAACATTGCTATGTCTCCTTTTATACTCCCCAAGCTTTCAACCCATTTCTTTATATATATATTCACAGAGTGAGAAAAGCCAGCTTTGACCTGAGAGTTGAACCCTTATAAATAAAAGGTCTCTCTTCACTTTTTGCAGGATTTCTCTCTGTTGCTGATATATAAATATACATGTCAGAGACATCCTCTTTGATTTCGAGCGAGGCAATATTAATGGTGTCTCCAAACTCAATTAACATTCTTCTTATTTTGATCTGCCTTCTTCTAAGATTCTCCATCGGTCATTCCCTACAAGGTTCACTCTTTTTCCCTGGTTTCTCTTACCGCTGAGACTTTCTCATAATTATGTGCACAATAATAATACCTGTCTTATAATATACCTTTTGTTCTCCTTGTTTGGCTTCAGTAAAGAAGAGCACCGTTGGTACTGATGTCAACCTTCAAGCAGCAGAGCAACGCTCAGTGAAAGCGGAGGTAATTCATATCAGTACTTTCCAGTTTTGCATTGTAAGGAGGAAAATCAATTTCTTTCAAACTATATATAAGTAATTGTGTTAATAGATCGATAATGTTTCGTAGTTGGGTTGGGTTAATCAGCCATGACTCTAGCCTAACACTCCTTTTTAATTCCAAGTTGATGGAGTTCATCATTCTTTTATGTCGTATATGGGTTGATTTGGTTATATACTACCTAGTTATTTTGCATCTTAGTTGATTAGATGAAGTTAATTGTAATCCAGCAGTCTCTTGTGTTTAGAAACCTAAGGAGTCTCAAATTGTTTGGCCACGTGTAAAATATGCGCTCTTTGGAACATTTTGATGATGACATATCGCACGTGGGAATGATACAGTATGCGTAGAACAAATTAAGAAAAGAAGGTTTGAGTAATTTATTAATCAGAGGGGTGTTTTGAACAGCAGATGCAGCAAGGAGTAGCTGGTGAGATGGAGGAGAGGACAAGGTTTATTGGTAGTGGAGGTGGAAGGAAAATGGAGACTGCTACAAGGCTCACATCAAAGGCAATGAGATCATCTCAGTCACATCAGCAAGGGATTAATGGTGAAGCTTCTTCTTCAACCACTTCTTCCAGTAAAGTGCATAGCATTGAAACTCGTGATGACTGTAATGGAGGAGGACAAGGATGCGTGAAGCGCAAATTCAGTAAACGAAGTCGTCGATTCAACATGTCTGGTTTTGTTTCTTGGAATGCTGACTATGCGGTTCCAAGACCCCATCCGCCTAGGAATAACTGATTCTTTATATAGCTAGCTTTTCAGGGCTTCTATACACGCTCGCCTTTATATCTGTAGTTTCTACATACACACATATATGTGTGTGTACGTGTGTGTTATTTTTCACTTCCTCAATTTTGTAACGGCGTTTTAGAAGAATGATAAGATAGATGTAAAATATATATAATATAGTTATTGTGGGTGGGAATGATACCGCCCAGCAGCATGACTATACATATGTGGCTGGACATGTCAAAATTTTGTTGCATCAACAAAAATTGATTTATGAACTGATACATGGATCTGTTTACACCGATCATGAGGTGAATACGCGCATGTTAGAACTATACAGGAGGAGGCACAAATTAAAAGAAGGTATCTGTATTTATTGTAAATATTTTCAAGAGGTTTGGGGGGCCTGGAATCAGGGATTTATGCATGCATGCCACGAATACGGGCGGCGGAATACCTGGAAACTCATCCCTCTATGCCTCTAGATGTGTGTCTGTCTCTCACCTGCCAGCAATGGCATGTGTTCCTTTTAAATAATTCTAATAATGAATGGTCTTGGATACTGGCCAGAGACAAACCAACCCTAGGATCTTGGTAACTGTTAATGTTAACTCGATCGGCCACTTATTTATACCATAATTCGTCTATATGTACATTGATTTCTAATAATACTCTTGCATGCATACACGTTATTTCAGTAAGCATAGCACTCTAGGCGTAGGTCAAGTTTAGTTTCTATCTTTGCTCATGAAAGTTTAGTTTCTATCTGAGTTTCACATGTTAGCAAAGTATCTTCCTGACCCGGGATTCAAAATTTAACTTGGGAATTCAACAACTTGCACAAGTCTGCTGGAACCTATATATTGTTGGAATCTCACCAGAAACGCGGAAGTGTGTGTATCGTACCACGCGATATAGGAAAAGTTAAAACCTTTATCGTTTTAATTACCTGGAAAGAGATGCAGCGATCTGAAAGCCTCTCTACGAACAGTCCTCGTATCTGAAGAGCGATCTAAAAGCCTCTCCACGAACAGTCCTCATCCACTCTATGATCGATCTTCCAGACTATCTCTCGAGGGGAATAGGATGGTTGTGTGGGCAACCGTTCAGATGATGAACGTCTGCCTCTAGGTTTGTTTCTGATGAGAGCCTCCTTATGCGTCTGTCTGTCTCAAGCAGGTGAAAGTAGGTTTATATGCTACTACACCCAGGACCTAACCTTAAACTATATGGGCCATAGAGTTCTTGGGCTGTAGTCTCAATTAAGCCTTATTAGACTTAAATGACTAAAGAACACATTAACCCAACATATATGAAAGACCGTCCAACGATATATATATATATATATGCATTGGCTTCAACGATCAGCACTACTGGTGAAGCATATATACGGATACGGCGTACATCACATCATCACCATCCGCCGAGACAGAGCTGGCCGGATCAGTGACTGTGTTACGTGGTGGAAGTAACCGTGGCCGACATGCTAAGAAGTCTAATTAAAGGATTCTATACATATTACACACAAACCCACCCCTCCGATGAATGCAATTTTATGCTAATAAACCACCTTATTTTCATCGTCCTCTTGGTGAAGGCGGTGTGGCTGAGATGAAACCCAAATGTATATCTCTGGTTACATTTGGTCCTAAATTAATTAAATTTAGGATTAGTTTGCAAAAATATACATGTGGTTTACTCAAAAGTGCACCTTACACTAATTAATTTTTTAGGCGGTTAAAGTGACTATATGGTTACAAAAATTGAGCAAAAATATCCATTGACTTTGACTGTTAGCTTGACTTTATATATATATATATTTAAGACTAACATGGACGATAACTCAACTAAATTTCGTCTCAATTGGCAGTGGAGAATTGAAAAAAATTACAGAAAGACAGCAACGGTAGTAAGGAAGCGGAGATGGGAGGCCCGATGGGTAAGATTGGGATTGGGAAAGAGAAAGGCTGAACTATAATTTTCAAAATATCTATGTCATTTTCTGTAATTTTCTGCAATTATTTACTACTAGCTGAGATGAAATTCAACTAAGTCATCGTTCATGTCAGCCTTAAACATACAAAAAAGTCAAACTAACCGTCAATAAGTTTTTTGCTCCACTTTTATGACAACATAGTCACAATGAAAGACAGAATATTACCAAAGGGGGGGTGAATTGTAACATCCTAAAATTTACTTAGAATAATAATAGGATAGATTAATGATAATTTTATCAAAAATATTCAATATAAAGTAAAACTTTCTAATGTTAGAAATAATAATTTTTATTATAATATATTGTAGTAAAATATTATTTTATACACACACACATATTGTAAACATGGTCAGCAAATGTAAAAGTTAAGGGGGTAATATATTTCACCCCCGACTTTACCCATTTCACCCCCCAACTTTACTCATATTTGCCCCTAATTTCACCTGTTTACCCTCTCCTCAACCATTATAAATACACACCTTCAGGTACGTATTCAAGTAGAGCAACCGAGTGTGAGAAAAATAAAGAGAGGAGAGAAAGGAGAGAGAGAAAGAGTAGGGATAATTATTTGAGGAGACTCGTAGTAGCTTTTTAATTTGGTGATTACTTGGGAATTAGTGAGTAATAGGTAACTCTAATTATTCTTCCATATACTTGTAAATTATGTATAATTATAAATTATATTTTTTTTATAGACTGATTTATATATATATATGTATAATAATAATAATAATAATAATAATAATATTATTATTATTATTATTTAATAATATTATTATTATTATTAACTGAATATTACACTTTGTGCCCAGCAAAAATTATAGTTTTGTACCATGAAAATTACAGTTTGTGTAACATCCTAATTTTTTTAATTTTAGGATTTAAGATTAATTACTTAAATTATAGGGCTTATTGTCCTTGAAAATTTTAGGAAAAACTAAAATTCAATTGGGAATTTATTTCCTTAAAATATGAGAATATATATATATATATATATATATATTTAAAAAAAACGGTAAAACACGGATGATCTTATATCCAATAATCCTTCCAGCAGCAGAAACGTGAGTCACGTGAATGCCCAAGCTCAACCAAACCAAACTAAACCCATGCCATTAACTTTAACTAACCAATTATATGGTAACGATGGAACCGGTTCAGCAAAGTCAACTTCCACTCCACACCTCTGCAACACGAAACCATTACCAGCTTTCTCAGCCTTATGCGGCAAAGCACGAAGCTCAATGAAACTGGAAGGAGACACAGCGCCGGATACGCAAAGAACAGTTCACGTGCCGTTGCTCAACGGTCCCCTCCTTGAGCCCAGCGAAGACTGCTATTCTTTCCCTCGGTCCAGACTCACACCTCATTATTTAACCATGCTCCCTTCACTCAGTCACCTTGCTCCACCTAAAGCTAAAACCGAGAGTCTGTGTGTGTACTCTGTTCTGGGAAGCCGAGAGCAGAGGCCTGAAACCAAGGGAGAAAACAACTTCTCTGTTGTGAGACCAGCAAGCCGAGGAGGTGGAGTCTGTAAGCTTAGCAACACGAGGCAAGAATCTAGGCTAGCTCCAGTTGCAACTCCTTTGCTATCTCAAACCAACGCCAACGTAAGTGTCTTGCTGGAATATATATATAGATGAATAGATGCAAAAGTGCCGCTGTGCGTGGGTGTAGGTATATATAGATACTTAGGTATGCGGTTATGGTTCTGAATTTAGAAGCCAGGAAATCACATGCACACCTCTGGTTAACTATAAGAAAATAATGGAATCATAAGGAATATAGATATACATAGAGATGGTTATGGGGATATATGGTGCACGTATAAATGTTTGGGTAGCCTTAGAAACCATTAGAGAATGAAAGGAAATGCTAAAAACGTAGTGTGTGCATGTTTGAATAGGATTCATTCACATCAAACAAGAAACTGACGTGAGTTTGGAGTTTTAGTGTGTTCTGGAACAGCGGTTTTCGAGCAATGAAAAACTAGGGCAAATGAATTTATTTAAATCTGAAATTTTGTGGACATATAGTCCACATAACCCTCTTTACATCAAGCTTTGAATCACCTTAATCGGAGGTCTGTAGCCCAAGATATGATTTTTCAAAGTTAAGCTAAAAACCTGCAAATTTTCGGTAGGGTTCTGAAGCAGCAAAATGGCGAAGCATTTCGGACCCAGTAAAGATTTGAGTTTTTACCTGAAATTTTCCAGTTAAATATTAGACACATAGAGGTTTAATTTGATAGGTAATTCGTCGAGTTCTGATAAGAATCAAGGGAGATATGATTTTCCAAAGTTTAGCCAAAATCTGAAACGTTTTTCTGCAACTTTTGGTGAACAGAGATTTTTGAGCTTGATTTTGAAATGGCAAACATTTGAGTTTAATCTTGAAATTTTTACAGTAAATAGTATACATCTGGACCTTTCCAACAAGCTAAGGAACACCTAAAACGGAGGTCTACAACTTTAGTTATAATTTTTGGAAGTTAAGTCACAATTTTGAAAAGTTTTCTGGAAAACTTTGTATATGGCTTGTGTTTTTCAGAAGTTGGAAATTTTTTCGACCATAAATTGACTTTGTGACTTTCATTAATGGAAATAGACTAATCAAGGTTTAAGTAGAAATTGGAATCACTCCATTTGGAGTTGTATAGGTTCAGTTATGAATTTTCTAAATTCCCAGAAAAGTTAGAAGCCGGTTTTATATTTATATAAGTAAATATCATAATATTATTACTATTAGAATTTGCATTTGTTTAGTAGAAATTATAAGTTATAATTGTGATAATGTAGAGCCTTCTTGAGAGCGGTGATTATGCGGGTTGTGTTTCTCAAACTGAGGTTAAGCTTGGAATTGAGATAACCGGGGTTAATTTATTTTATATGTTTGTTTTGGACTGCAAGGGATTTTTCTAAGCTTAATTTTTATGTATACTACTTGTGTGTGTTTTGAAAAAAAAAATTTATTTGTCTGTTGAATATGAAATTAGTTCAGTGAAGCAGTGTATTTTCCAATCTGTTTATTTAAGTGATTATTATTATTATTGAAATTGTTATTGTTTTGATGGTTATGATGTTGTTGTGAGATGTTGTGTATGGAATGGTAACTTAATAAAATATTGTTGAAAATTTTAGTGTTATATTATTCCTTCTGTTAAGATATGTTGGGTTGTTTGGAAGAGATTGAGGGTGAAATTGTGCCCATCGGCTCTCTCATTCCTGGCCCGGAATTTGAGTTGAGTGTCTTGGGCGGACACCTCCTTGTTACGGTATATGGGTGGTGACATGAGAGGGGACAGTATTCTTGAAGTGACTAGCTAACCTTGGCCGGGTATACTAGCACCGATAGGCTGATCCACGTCCACGAGGAAATAAGGAGGAGCAGGATGGATGAGTGGGGATGGTTAATTGTTATAGTTATTATGTATCAATTGTTTTATTTGTGGATATTTAATTATTGAAATTATTAATATTACTCTATTATTACAAACCTGCTTCTTTGACTTGCAATCCTTTCTTGCATATTTGATAAATTAATTTCGGTTACGGGGACTTTATGTCTCACCCCGTCATTATCAAATTTTTCAGGCGAGACCTCTAATCTTAGTAGAGGACAGGGGAAGCAACCAGAGGCATAGACGTCGTGGAACTCGTAGGCCTCCTTTTGGTATTAGTGTTGTATTGATCTATATATTGCTATCTTAGGGCCCTCATATTTTGGGAAATACTACATCAATTATTTTTGGATGACTGTTTATTTTCCGAAGGCCTTATCTATACACTATCATATCATTGTGGATCCACCATTATATCTATATGACCACTGTTTTGTGTAGACCCTTTCTGGTGGGTTCTTATTGTATGACTCATGGGCTATAAATCTCCTGTTCGATAATTGTGCCCTGAGTTATGGATTTTTCTGTTATGGGTTTGTGGGCGAAGTTTTGTGCCCTGGACCCGAGGTGTGTGTATTTGAGAAGGAAGGTTTTCCTATAATTACCTACTAATCCAGTTCTGAGAAAACCTTATGGTTAAATGTTATCTTGTGAGAAGGGTCTTTTCAGTTTGTGCCCAGCAAAAATTGCAGTTTTGCCCTCGAATTTCAGAAATGATAGTCTGGTCCTGAATTTCAAGAAATTGACAGTTTAGTCCTTCAAATTTCAAGAATGACAAATTGGTCCGATGAGGTTTTATGATATGTTTGGTTTACCCTTTTATGATATTTGATACAAATGGAAGTGTGTTTTAATATATTTTATTTTGTTGATATAATTATCATGACGGCTGTATGTGTAATGGGTTGGAGTAAGGAGAAACTTAAATGATAGGATTTATTTATGTCACCACTCGTTGCACAGTGGATGGTACTTATCAGAGTCCATTTTCCATGTTTTCCTCTGGTTGGAATTACATTGGAGTTGTAGGACACATGACACCTCCTTAATTGTTATTTTTAAGGAGAGGAGTCATAGTTCATACTTAAGCTTTATACATTTGGCCGGGTGTATCTTAGGTTTTTGTGAGCTTGGAACCATCTAGTAAAATGAATGAGTTTTTGTCGGACTATATGTTAGCCTATAGCTCCAATCAGCGGTATAAGGATGGACGGTGATATAAAGGAGGTTGCACATTGCATATTGTATAATTGTATAGTTCACAATTGGACATAATGATAATTACTTTTGCAAAAGAATTTTGTATAAGAAATTATGATATTACAAATATATGTGTGTGTGTGTGTGTAATAAAATTTTGCTTTTTGTCATATATAATTTGGTTGAGATGATAGAAACTTTCAGTAGTTACTAAGATGTGAAATCTCATCCTATATTAACATTTTTCAGGTGAACATTCTAGTAAGGAGCAAGGGAAAGCACCTATGGAATGAGCTTTGAAGGCTTTTTTGTACTCTTGTGGCTTGTATTATGTTATTTTTATTTGTCATGATCCTAAGACTTCCACATTGTATTTAACTCTGAAACATTTTGAAAATTATTTTGACTTCGTATTATAAATTTTATTTGAAATGGTTATGTAATTTAATGATTTGGATAATGATCATCTCTGTTTGAGGTATTTCAGATATTTTGACCAAGTTTTCGGGTGTTTAATTTGGGGTATTACATGAATTGGGTGATTTAAAAATCTTTTCGATTTCCTCTGAAACTTACTCACTAAAACATAGCTTAACAGAGAGAGGGAGAGAATGATTGACACGAGAGATTTATACTGGTTCGGTCTCAACTCTTGACCTACGTGCAGTCCCTAGTCTCTCTAGGATTTTTACTATTACTTTAACTGATTACACACTCTGTATTTGAAAGTAATCTTCCCATTAGGATTCACTTTCCCTTAGAAGTTATAATCAAATAACTCAATCTCAAAGTCCTACAACTTTGAGATACTTACAAAGATATTGATTCAGAAATGAACTCTTTAAAAGAGCAGATTGATAAACACTGAAGATTATAAATATCCGAAAATATTACACAAATGAATGAAACAGTAAATGCGTATTTATTGTTTTAGCATTTGTGTTTCTGGTTGTTGGAACAAATTGAATGCTTTAGCTTATATTTGATAAAGGAATTAAATGACTATTGGAAGTCTTTAATACACCGTTGAGAGTAATCAATATAGCCATTAGACTTGAAATGCATTTGTTACTCTCGTTGTTGGATTCTACAATGAGCGCTGTCATTCTCCTTAATGACATTCCTCAAGTTTTTCCTGTTGGATGATCTGATATTCAAATAAGGAAAGAACCCATAAATGCCTTTCGAATGTTCAGAGAGTGATTGCTGAAATTGGTGCTTCATTTTCTAGGAACGCATTTATTGCAGCCGACGTAATCAACACTTTTAGATTAATCTGCATTTGATTATTCATCTAATCATCTAGAACTTATTAACAAACTGATTAAAGGTAGTTAGGAACAATAATGAGTGATGATATGAAGTAGGCAAATCATACTTGAAGATTTAAGATTTACGGACACGGTAATTGCAAAACAGACATAACTTAGCTCAAGTTAAGTTTCAAGTAAACTCGAGGCAATGACTCGAGTCAACCATTCTAAACTCAAACCACAAATTCATCTTCTTTAAAAATAAATTTGAAGTTTAAGTGAAGATATCTCTGTATGAAATTAGCTCAAGTCTATAATGACCACCTTGAGTTCATGGCTCGTGTCAATCATAGTTAGCTCGATTCAAGCATCATTTTCACAATAGGTTGTCGATATAGCTTTTGAAAATGATTTGAACATCAACATAACTCGAGTATAATGGCTCGAATTATCAAAATACATTTTGAATATAACATTCAAATCCGAGCTCGAGTCAAGGAACACTGGCTCGACTCACAACTATTGTATTTTGAAAATAACTTTAAGTTCAAAACTTAGCTCGAGGTAAAGAGTATAAGCTCGAGTCAATAATATTTCACAAAATATTTTACAAGAGTTTATGACTCGAGTCAATCAATGACTTGCTCGAGTCAATAACAGTTCAAGCATATTTTGATAAGGCTTTCAAAAGACTTGATTCAAGTTTTACAACCTAAAACTCGAGTCAATTTGATAGCAGGTAACTGATTCAAGTTTAATCAAGTTAAACTATTTTTTACTTGAATCATTTATTACATTTTGTTTATAATTGTCAGTTATCATCAAAACATATAGAGAATTAGCATTCTCCCCCTTTTGTTGATGATAACACTTGTAAACAATCATATCAGATTTTTAAAAGTTCTTTGAGAATTCAAGAGATAGAAAAATAAATAGTAACTCAAAAAAACTAAATTTCATTTCATTCATTTGCAAAATAAGAAAAATAAATAGCAACTCAAAAAAACTAAATTTCATTTCATTCATTTGCAAAATAAGGTACATCAGAGATAAGCATAAAATGAACTACATTCATAGCAACTACAAAGCATATACATGAATCAAAATGCTACGAAGGAAAATGAAATGAAACATAATCAAAATATGACTGCAACTCTTCTACTTCTCTTCTCCCATTTTGTCATCATTCAAAATGGGAGGATTAGAGGTGGAAGCAAAAGGAAGAGGAGAATAATGAGCCAAAGTGAGGCAAGGAAGAACTGAGGTAGATGGCTCAAGCTGAGGTGAAGGAGATTGTTGAGAGGTAGGTGACTCTGGTTGAGGGTGAGTGGAAGAAGCTGAGGAATGTTCACCAAATAGGCTAGCAGTAGATGTTGATGATGAAACCCTGACAGTTGAAGTTTGATATTATTAAATATATTTAATTTAATAATTATTTATTTTTAAAAATTAAAATTATTTTTAAGTAAATATATTATTTATAATATCAAATTTCAAATGCTTAAATACTCATTTATCAATTATTAATTAAAAAAATTTAATCAGGATTAAAAAAAAATAAATTTTTACCGTTTTTACCTATTGAATAAATTCTCGTTCCCAAAATGATAAATTAGAAGAAAAAATTTGACATCCTAGAAACTATACCTAGAGAAATAATAATTTTCTTTTAATTGAAATAAAATTATTAAATTAAAAAAAGCACTTGGTGTTGGACGCTCTTTTAGCTAGCTACATGTGTATTTTTGCACCTTTGAAAGTCACGTTATTGTCCAGTTAGCAAAAAAAAAAAGAAGTTAAATTTAACGCTCAAACGGTATTTTTGCACACATGTGCACTTTTACACCCAAAAAAACATTTGATGTTGGGCGCTCCTCAAGTATATGTGTACTTTTACACCTTAACCCAAATATATATCACATGTATTTTATATTTGTTAATCTTTTTCTAATTTATCACTATTTATATTCCTTCAACAATAATCAGAGAAAATGAGAAGAGAGAATTAAGGAAAATAGCTAGGATGTTTCGAAAGGATATATTATATTGACTAACTTCTTTAATTTAATCAGGTTGAGTAAATACATGTTACATTAAAAATATTAAAAACGGGAAGAGCAATAGAGAAGGAGGGAAGTGATGAAGCATGCATGAAAAACAACATCAAGTTTGTCAAAAGGAAAAAAGGGTTACGTGCACCAGCACCTTCAAAATTATTTTTGAGGTGGGCACCTAAAGTCTTTAATGATGTAATTTTACCTAGAATATATTAAAAGGTTAAAGGTCTATTTTGTTATGGAGGTTTTCACAAAGAAGCAATTTTATTATGAAAGTTTTTTAGGATGTAATGTCACCTCGAAAATTTTTAAACCGTAGTCATTTTGTTCTGACCATTATCCTAGTTAAGTTTAAACATTAGTTGACAAAAAATGATGAGTAACAGTCTATATATCATCCACATCATTTTTGTTTAGGTGAAAATTTGTCTCAAAAGTTTCTCAGAAGCAATGTTGTTCCATAAGTTTTCAAATCTTAGCAAAGGGGTTTTTTACCGAAATAATGTAGATTTGGAAAAAAAAATTACCAGAATAGGGCGTGTCAGATAGTTTTTACCAATCTAATGCGGTCAATGGATGCCACGAATCACCACACGCCACCTGGAAGTGGCGTGTGGTCACAGACGCCACCTTTCCAGGTGGCGTGTGCCCTAACACGCCACCCACAGGTGGCGCGCATGTGGCATGCCCTCTAGCACGCCACAGCTTAAACCACAGCTGAATGAGTCAGCTGGTACCTCCCTCCACCCGTGACACCCCCCCCCCCGGCTGTACTGTCCCCCACCCCACACCTGTGACACCCTTCCCCGGCCCGTGACTCTCCCCCCCCAATGCGGGCTCCCTTCCTCTCCTATTTATACCTCTCTCACCATTCTCTAACTCCCACTCTCTCACCATTCTCTAACTCCCACGTTCGTGACTCCTTCTTCACTGTGACTCCTTTTCCTCATTCACTCCTTCCCTCTCCCTCTCATCATTCACTCATTGCCTTATCTGCAAAACTCTCTCCGTCGCTCATCTCCCTTACTTTGTTTCTTCATTTCTTTTTTTGTGAAAAATGAACCAAATTCGTTCATTTATATATTATAATGGTTCTAAAAATATTGTTGCAGACGGATTGAGCTTTGAAGGTGAAAAAAATGTAATGTATATTATTCGAGGCATGTCCGCAGAAGAATTATATGAAAAGATCCGTCAAAAGTTAAAGCTGCAACAAAATCAGGTAATATCAAAGGTGACGGGTAGGGTGCCTTATGGAAACCACTATGCGGGTTTTGAGATATCCGATGATGAGGATGTGGATGTTTTCTTTCAAACATTCAAGGAAAACTCAGGGTCCCAATTTGCTGAGTTGTATGTGGATATTGAGACGTTAGAGGAGGAGGGTGTACCAACACAATCAACCGTTGTGCATGGAGAAGAAAATGACTATATGATAGATGAAGAACCTGAAAATGAGGAAGAGGAAGAGGACGAAGATGAAGACACATTATTGTCTAATAACCATGATCAGAATGATAGTGATACAGACAACGATGATCATCATAATCCCATGCCACAACAGACTGATATGTTATCATTAGGCAGGTTACGGAGTTGTATAATTACTTTAAATTATTTTTTATTAGTTACCATGTTTTCGCATAAACTGTATTATGTGTGAATATACAGATGTTACACCGTTTTGGAACGACATTCCGCATTATGAGGCTGTTGGTGAAGATTACCCGCATGAGGATATACTGGATGTAGAAGGCTTGGGCCGGGGTCCGTGGGCAAGAAGAGATGCACTATATGTGAAACAAGAGTTTGGGACCAAGAATGATGTCCAAGCCGCAATAAAACATTATTGCATGAAGGAACATCATGAAGCTCAAGTGGTTGAGAGTACTACAGCCAAGTACTCAATGAGATGTCGGAATCATGTACAAGGTTGTGATTAGAGAGTAAGAGCAATTAAACCAAAAAATAGCAACACTTGGGTGGTAACTAAATGGGTTGGAAATCGTAGTTGTGTGAGCCAGATTCTCTCCCAGGATCACAAACAACTTGATTCCGAAATTATATATGAGGTCATAATAGGTATGATACACAATACCATGTCAAAATTTGTGAATTTATTTGTGTGTGTCAGCGAACATAGATAACATTCCTAATGTGTAATTTTGGCGAATTGTCTTGCAGACATGGTCAAGGAAACACCTTCGGTCCCTGTGGCCCTGATACAAGAAAGGGTGACTGCAATGTTTGGTTATAATGTTTCTTACAGGAAGGCATGGAAGACAAAACAAAAGGCAATTGCTAAGATTTACGGTGATTGGGATGAGTCATATGCGTTCCTGCCGAGATGGTTCGAGCACATGTTGAAATTTTCCCCGGGATCTGTTTATCATATTCAACATGGACCATATATTGTTGATCGACAGGTTGTTAATGGGATTCGCGTTTTTCAACGTACATTTTGGACATTCAGTCAATGTCGTGAGGCGTTTCAATGGTGTAAACCAGTCATACAGGTGGACGGTACGCATCTATACGGTAAGTATAAGGGGACATTATTGATTGCAACCGGCCAAGATGGAAATAATGAGATCCTTCCGATAGCATTTGCAATCGTGGAAAGTGAAACGAAGGAAGCATGGGAGTATTTTTTGTATTTCATACGAATGCATGTTACAAGTAAGGTCGGTCTATGTCTTATTTCTGATCGTCATAAGAGCATAATATCAGCAGTCGACAATGAGATGATTGGTTGGCAACCTCCTAATACGTACCATGTATTTTGCATTCGTCATGTTGCGAGCAATTTTAATACTCGCTTCAAGGACAAGGAGTTGAAGAAAAGGTTAATGAGATTAGGTAACGTACTCCAACTGATGTGCCCTGACGTTCATTATTTTGATTACTGCAACCTTATACTGCTGTGTATTTCCGTCTTTTTTACAGGATATGAACCAAACAAAATAAACTTCGATGCTTTGTATGCCGAATTCTACAGTTATAGCCGTGAAGCGGCTGCATGGCTTGAAAGAATTCCAAAAGAGAAATGGTGTAGGAGTTATGATGAGGATGGACGGAGATACGGTCATATGACAACCAATTTGTCTGAATCAATCAATAATGTTTTTAGAGGGGCAAGGAACATGCCTATAGCTGCGTTAGTGAAATGCACCTATATTCGGCTTGTTCGTTATTGGGTCAAAAGGGGTCCTAAAGCACAAAAAGATGCCATGTCCGGAAAGTATTTTTCGAGTGTTATTGGAGAGGTTATGGCAAAGAATGGAGAGCGTGCTACATCGATGCGTGTTTGGGAGTTTGATGTGGTGCGTACGACGTTTGAAGTTGACGATCATGATGATACATTCTCGGTGAACTTGACCCAGGGGAAATGCCAGTGTGGCAAGTTTCAGGCATTCAAATTCCCTTGTAGTCATGTATTTGCTGCATGTGCGGCGGTATCCCATAATGCGTACCAGTACGTGGATCCAGTATTCTCAATCTACAATATTATGCACGTTTACTCCTCACCATTTCAGCCGATCGGTAGCGAACAAGGAATACCGTCCACGTCCGTACCAAAGATTATCCCCGACGTCTCAAAATTGTGTGGTATGGGTCGCCCTAAATCTACACGCATTCGTAATGAAATGGATGAGGAGGAGGTCCAACCTAGCTCCAGTCGAATTAGATGTAGGATATGTAAACAGTTCGGACATAATAGGCGTTCATGTCCTACGACACGCTCAGCTAATTAACCTTCATGTTCTCATAATTTTATTTTATGTATATTACACTTATGTGTTTCTATTATGTACATCATTTTCAATTACATTTTTCTCAGTGATGTTCAACAACATCATCATTTTATATCTTAGGTAATATAACATAGTTATGACGAAATATGACATAGTTATGACAACTAAAGAAATATGACATAATACAGTAATCCATGCAAATATGACATAATACAGTAATACAGGTAAATATGACATAATACAGTACTAATCCATGCAAATAT
Organism: Acacia crassicarpa; assembly: GCA_034222035.1. Taxonomy (NCBI): domain Eukaryota; kingdom Viridiplantae; phylum Streptophyta; class Magnoliopsida; order Fabales; family Fabaceae; genus Acacia; species Acacia crassicarpa. Next base: position 1,043,874 of record JAWXYG010000023.1, on the reverse strand, counting down.
GACATAATACATAACAATGAACACCATCAAGGAGGAGTATATTCAGGCCACCGCCTCAAACGCGCATCCCGCTAAGGGTTCCTACGGATGCCATCAGGTAGGCGACTATAATTGAAACCTTCTACTGCTGCCCGTATAAAGTCATTAGATTGGTCACCTCCGTCGTCGCCCGTGTGGCCTCCTGTCTGGTATGGGCTACTACTAGATCCGGCCTCGGTACAACCCTGTCCACGGTGGGACGAACGGAAGGCAGCAAAACCACCCTGTGCTGACTAAAAAGAACTGAATGAAGGAAGGCCAGGAACGCCATATGCAGGCTGAGATGCACAAAAACCCTGTCCAGGCTGGTAAGGGTGCACCGAAGGAAAGGCAGTCTGGGAAGTATGAGAAGGCCATTGATATGAGGACGGAACCTGTGTCTCCGGAGCGTACATCGTCTCTGGCTGTGGGTAAGTAGGGATTGGTGCATGTATCTAAGGATGCACCGCTGGTGGCATCCCCTCTGGGTACCACGAGACCGCAGTATAGGTCATATCTGGCCATACAGGAGGTCTATATATACCTCCGCCTCGTGGACCAAGCGGGGGTATCTGATATGGCTGCACTTGATGCCGCGGTCGTCGTTGGCCCAGTCCATGTCCCTCCCTCGCATGTGGCGGGATCGGTAAAGCAAGATCTGGTAAACTTACTAATAGACCAGTTGGTGCGCTAGGCCCAGGCTCCGTAACTCGGCCAAACTCTTTAAGTGCCATGAGTAACTGGTCACAGACCTTCTGCACCTCCCTGTAGCTGTATGTAGCACTAAATTGTGGAGAAATCATCCACCATATCCACTCGACACCATCTACCTGTATTTATCCAGTTGTATAAATAACAACATTTAAACTAAGTTATAGATAATAAATGGAAGATTTAGGAGAGAAAACGATATCAAGATCAATACGTACCACGTGGCCAATCTGGGCGACCTGCCTCATCATGTACCGTCTGGTGTGTGTAAAATATCATGTCATGTACTCGGAGTTTGGGGAAATCGACCCCTCCGATGGATCGGTAGTCTCGATACGCTCATCTCGCATGTTCCACAACTGAATAAATGGATCCATCTTCAACTCCCAATCCTCCGTCATCTTACCGCGTAAGGTAAGATCGTGGGCCCCATAAAGTTGTGGTGCTGGGTTGGGGATGTGTTGCTGCATGCCAAATTGTCGCATGCAGCGATCGGGCTGGTGCATCTCGACAATGTGGAAAGCAAGAACGGGTGTGACCGCCCTCCACATGTCATGCATGTGAACATCTGCACCCAAAAACTCATAGCCGGCATCCATATACGGTTCCCACTTCACTTATACATGTAAACGAATGCGAATTAGTTTTCTTTTATATTTCTTTAATATCAAATTTATCATACATACATTGTCTCGACCCATCTGGTCAAGCTCCACCCGATATGTTTTTAGATCCCGTCGCAATAACCGTACGTTGACTTTATTGAACCTGCAATATGTAACTCCATGACATTAGTGAACTCCAAGCAGTTCAAAATATGGAATTACATCAAACTTCTTTCATACCTGCGTCCGTAATGATCACCATGGTCAATGGGTGGTGGAACGGGTGGTGATATGGCAGGAAATTTGGACCATGCCCATATCTGCAATAATATCAAACAACCCCCAATGTCTTTAGCTGAAGCCGACGTGGCCTGACATAGCTCGCGAAACAATATAGCGAGTACAGCAAATCCCCAACTGTATGTAGCAGCCTCCGCAAGGTCACCATCCAGTAAATTTATATATCGGCAAGGGACCTCTGCACCGGACTTATCACACAATAAAAATCCACCGAATAGGTGCATCAGGTAAGCACGTGTGTAGCAAAGTTGACCCTCAACAGTAGCTGAGTGCTCCTCCCAGTGGGCCCAATGAGTTTCAAACCAGGACAACCTGATGTTTCCGCCAATGATATGAGTTGGGAGTGGAGTCTGACCCATGTACTGTTGAATAACTGCTGTCCAGATGGCGTGCGTCTGACTGGAAACTACTCGACCCTCAGTGGACAAACCTAAAATGGCCTCTACATCCTGTAGAGTAATAGTCATCTCACTAACCGGCATATGGAAGGTATGAGTCTCAGGCCTCCACCTCTCAACCAAAGCAGAAATAAGCTGTTTGTCAATCTACACCATGTAATGAGTAAATTAGCATATGTAAGGGTTTTATATTATTAATATCATGTACAAACAACTAAATGCGTATAATTAATTACATAAAATATCTTAAAACATACCGAGAATCTCTTCATGCGAGACACGTGCCAGAAACCTGAACGCATAAGGTGCTGCTGCAACTCTACAGGGATGAGGTTTGGGTCCTCGATATCTCCCAAAGACCCGTGTGAGGCTCGCCTCACCCTCAAACAATTACAGTCTCTTGTGTTCCACACAAGTTGTGATCGGTGTGACTGTTGCACCTCTTCATTAAGAACTCCCCACTCTTTGGGGCCGGGCTCAATATTGTGACCGTGTCGGTCATCCATTTGACTACCACAAATTTACAACAACACAACATACTTAGGTCACTAATTATTATTCTGTAAATCATTAATTACTAAATTAATTATTTTACTAATATTTTTCTATTTAAACTTATCTTATTTATGTTAGGGTACTATAAATAATAATATACAACATATTTCAAAGTATCTTTTTATTATTGACTAATTTTTATTCTCACAAATTTGTCAAATCTAACTTAGCAAAGCAAAATATTTTACATTTTATATATGAAATTATTGTTTTACAAAATATTAAACAATTAGTCATCTATCTTAAGGTTTATAATTAACATACAAGATAAATAATTATTTCACTAATTAATTTAAAATATTTGTAACATTAATATTAACATACTAGATAAATTACTATCTTAAGGTTTATAATTAACATACAAGAAAAATAATTATTTCACTAATTAATTTAAAATATTTGTAATTTTAACTATTAACATCCAAGATAAATTACTATCTTAAGGTTTCTAATTAACAAACTATTTTGTCTTCTACTAAGCGTAATATTAAATTTTAAATATTCTAATTGCCTAAAGCAATAATTATGATTATTATTTATTATTTTAATTATTTTTACTTATTAGTAATTTGTATGTAGTTAAACATCTATCCCATCCTACCGTTATACATTTATTCAGCAACTATAATAAATAAATGTATACAATTAAAATTTAAATCAAATTATGAAACAATATATATAACAAATAAATACAATTAAAAGTTAAATCAAATAAATGTTACTTGTGCAGGCTTGAAGAGATGATTGGTTGCCTCCTCCTCCTTCTTCCTTCTAGTGATTCTCCCTTCTTTTTTTTTGTTTGATTTTCCTCAGAGTTTCACGGGGAGAGTTTTTAGGATGAAGAAAATGTGAAAGAAGGAAGTTTGATGATGAGTGGAGGATAATGGAAAAGGGAAGGGAAGTGTGTGTGTATGTTCGGTGGGGGAAAAAGAAAGGAAGAGGAAATGAGATAATGGATAATGGAAAGAGAAAGGAAGAGGGAAGGTGGTGGGGGCTGGCAGAAACTGAAAGGAAGAGGGAAGGGGAGTAGTGGCCGACGCAAAAAGAAAGGAAGACGCCGAAGAAGGGGGAGTGACGCCGGAGAAGAAGAAAGGAATAAGGAATGGGGGTGGGGCCGGGAAAAAAAAAAAGAAAAGGAAAAGGGAATGGGGGTGAGGGTGAGGGCCGAACAAAAAAAAAGGGGAAAAGGGAATGGGGGTGGGGGCCGAACAAAAAAAAAAGGAGGAAAAGGGAATGGGGGTGGGGACCGGAGAAGAGATGATTGGTTAAGGGAATGGGGGTGCAGCTCTGAAAAAAGAAAGGAAAATGGAATGGGGGTGGTGGGGCTCGGGGTAAAAGAAGAAGAAGGGTGGGGGTCAGCCGGGGGGGGGGGGGTGTGTCAGGAATCTGACTGGATTCCTGACGTAAAGCTGGCGTGCAGCTGTAGATGCCAGCTGTGGCGTGCGCTGACACACACCACAACTGGCGTCCTCTAACAGACGCCACCTGTAAAGGTGGCGTCTGTGGTCAGACGCCACATCCACGTGGCATCTGTGACCACACGCTACTTCCAGATGGCGTGTGGTGATTCGCGGCATCAATGGCGTGCGTCAACGTACACCATTGACCGCATTAGATTGGTAAAAACTATCTGACACGTCCTATTCTGGTAATTTTTTTTCCAAATCTACATTATTTCGGTAAAAAAAACCCCTTAGCAAAGTCACCTTGACAAATATGTAGGTTAAATTTAATAGTTAGTAAATTGAATATGTTGAGTTGATAACGTGGACAACATTGATCAAAGAAGAAGTTACATATAAGGAGGAGCTCACATTCGCCAGAAAGTAATTATGAAAAAATTTTAATCACTATATATATAACACATTAAGGACAATTGTCGAGAATAAGGCCGTTAAAAACTCTTTGCTTTTGTACCTTGTGACGTCAAGATAAACAAGTACCTTTTTTATTTTCTTTTTATTGTACAAGATGTTTTTACTTATCTAATTATCTCTAATCCTTTCGATAGGATGCATTTTTTTAGGAATTTTTTTTACTTAGTTTTAAATTTAACTTAAAAAAAATGAATGACATATGAACTTGCTAAATAAATATATTTGATCAATTAATGGGTAAACTTAACATGGATAACAAGTTAACAGCCATGGTAAAATTGTTATGATTTGGAAATCTTTTGGACAACATTATTCTAGAGTGAAAATTTTTAGGATAAATTTGTACTTAAATCTAAAACAAAAAATGACATATATGACACATGAGCTACCAATTCAACATATTTGGTTAACTACCAATAAAAAACTTGACTGAAATAAAGATCAACAGAAAATAAAAATTGTTACTTTTTGGAAAGTTCGAAGTTGACATTGCAAGCCGAAAAACGTTATGGCAAAATTGTTTCACCCTGACTTCCCGTAAAACAGACTCTGAAGTCTGAACCCTATATTAAAAATGGATCATCTTTTTCTCCTATCTGGACTGAAACAGTGGAGGAGGGCGTCGTCTCAGTCACTTCCTCATATTCATGCGGTAAATTGTGAAAACAGTCATGACCACGATTTCGCACAAGCAAGAAACAGCTAAAAAGATAGCCGCCTTAGTTAAAAATTCATCCACGTTGAAGACAAAAGCTCCGTCACTATCATCAACAATGAAGAGTGCCGCTGGGACTACCCACTTAGCACAAGAAAACCAAGCTATTAAGAGGCAGAAATTAGAAGGGGGAAAAGCAAGACAGGTAATATTGAGGAGCTGTGTTGTCACTGTATTGAGCACACACCTAAGTGAAAACTAGTTGCGGTGCCCATTTTTCTTTTAAGCAGCTTGACATCTGTATCTTGTGAGAAACGTCTACGACTAGATCTTTTGAACTGCTATGGGTTGTTCTTTTTGTAAAAATTCCTCCTCTCTTTCTGCTATGAATTATTTGAATGTCACCGAAAACAAGGAGAAAGTGAAAGCCGGGAAACCAGATATGAGATTAGAACGATATAAACTGAACCCCAATTTGCATGAAAAAGAGTGAGGACCCAGATCCTGTAAAGCGACAGAGACGACGCTCTTCTCCATGTTTCAATGAAATCCTCTCATTTCCCCCTCCCTCACAGTTCATCTGGATCGTCCAAATCTTAATCTAACTGTTCAGATTTTTTTAAAAAAAATTTGTTTTGTCTTTTTCGAAAAAGACAAAAAAACAATTTTTTTTAAAATCTGAACCGTTGGATCAAGATTTGAACGGTTTAGATTGGACTGTAAGGGAAAATGGGAGAGGGTGAAAATGAGAGGAACAGTAACCATTAAAACAGGAGAAGAAAGATGACGGAGTTTAAGGATCTGTTAGGTTAGAGTCTTTTTTTTTTGGACAAAAGGTTAGAGTCTGAATAGCTCCACTTTTTATACATTCGGGTAAAAATGACATCACGAAATATCTTAAGTTACTGAATACAATAATTTGGGTTTTTTTGACCAAAATAAGGAAAAAAAATATTTATTAGATTAAAGCAGATTAGAAACATTTTATTAAAGTAATGCAGTTGGTAGCGTAAGGACAGGACACGCCACTAGTGACGTGAGAAAGATTCACGCCACTGACACTTTCTGACACAAAAGTGTCAAGGTTCACGCTACTAATATATATATATATATATTATGGGGAAATCATTTCTACTGTAGAAAACTTTTCTGTAGCAAACCGGATGGACGTCATTTCATTAACTATGGGGTTTAACTTATATGCACCGAAAGAGGAAAAAGGGACAAAACATGAATGTGTTTAATTATAAAAAAGAAGTTTCTTCCACCGTCGCCAACGAAATAAACCTACCCAACACCACCAAACCACCTCACACGCCAGCCTCATCAATTACTATCATATCATTTTGTCACCACTTTAATATATTGATTGAACAGGAACGATGTTCAGCAAAGGAGAAACTATTATCAAGATGGAGTCTATGGAACGGTGCGTTAGGCCCATTCCTGATACTTGTGTCACTGTCTGTGGAGTCTTTGAGCTTGATGCTTGTGCTCATACTGTGTGTGTTAACCAACATCAAGTACCTAATTGGAATGACATATGCCTGTGCTTAAGATGACGTGGTTCATTTCTGCATAATGTGCTCTGTTTTTGGGTCCCCAAACAGAGAACTTTTGAAGCCTAACGTTGCATGCATAGGTTATGGTTCTGTCTATAATAATAATTGAACCATAGCCTCTATCAGTATAGATTCTATTTTCCCTAATGGAAAGATACGAGGAAGAGCAAATACCTTGTTTGAAACTCAAGTCTGCATGTATCTACTCTTCGTTCTCTTCCTCCGTCATTGTTCTCAAACTCAACTTCTCCAAAACTTTTAGCTTTCTTTCTTACTCTCACTCTCTACGTTTCAATTTACTGTCTCTGCCTGCGCCGATTCCGTGGAAGTGGCTGGAGTGATCTTCTTGGTGTTAGGACGAAGATGGATGATTCATGTCTCACTCTCCATCAAAAAAAAAAAAGATTAACGACTGCAGAAAAGCTTTTCTTGGGTTCTTGTATCTGTCCTTTATATGATTATACTTTGCAGTATATTATCTTTGTTCCTTTCACCTCTCACTTTCACATGTGTTTGTTCGCTGCTGTCAAATTTTCAGCAATGATACCGTACCCTGAACCCTATCAGAGTGAATATCAACGAAGACGTTTAGGAGCTTTAGGCATTGAGTGGCGCCCTTCATCACTAAGGCTTGCTGTTGGTCGTGACTTCATTCATGTTTTGTCCCTTTTTTCTCTTTCGGTGCATATAAGTTAAACCCCATAGTTGACGAAACGACGTCGTTCCGGTTTGTTGCAGAAAAGCTTTCTACAGTTGAAGCAGAAATGATTTCCCCATATTTTATATATTGAATCAAACCAACAATTGTGGGTCTGATTTGTTCACGCCACTGATGTGGCGTGTACCCCTCACGCGTCACTAGTGGCGTGAGCATTAGTATGGTAAAAAGTTTCCAATGTGCTTTAATTAGGTATTTTTTTTTGCTTATTTTGGTGCGTTTCCCCTTATTACATAATGCATAATCTGAGTTAGACATAAGAAAATATGTTCAATACAAAATCCAAGTACATCAAGTCATCAACAATAAAATTCAACACAAGAGCAATTTATCACACAGAAATATAGAAACTCGTTTGGATGAATGTGAAAAAGCCAAATTTAAAGGTATTTGACTGAAAAATGCATACATTTTGTAAAATTTAAAATAGGTAATATATTATTTGAAAAAAAATTTACAATACTAAAGTACTTAAATTTTTTAGGAAAATTGCAAAAAAGTTCACTAAAAATTTAATTGGTAAGAATAATCTAAATCAGAGTTGTTATTATAATTTTTATTTAAAAAATTATTAAGTAATTCTCTCCAATTAAATTTTTCATTGATCTAAATTAGAATGACAAAAAATTTCACCCAAATGAATTTATAATAAGGACCATAATAGTATTTCAATTCAAAAAAGTGAAATCTGATATTTGTCTTTCATAAGCTACTTCTCTCTCTCTCTCTCTGATGATGGAAAAACTAAAAACAAGAAATTTTAACTTATAACAAAGTTTTTTTTTTTAATACATCCGATTGGAAAAAAATCATAATAAAAATCTTCAAAAAAAAAAAAAACCAAAATCACCTATAAATACGTGTAGGCATCCAAAAGTAACTTTTGGAACAAGCGGGATTAATAAATTGGAGCTGACAATGTACGGTAAAAAATGAATAAGGACTCATCCAAATCAAATTAATTAGTCTAGATAAAATGAAGGGTGAAGAAATAAATTGGTCAATAGACTTTTAACTTAGGAGCGATCAACACAAAAAACTTTTAAATGTGAAATTTATACCAACAGATTTTTAGCTCAGGAGCAAATTGGCTAACAGACTTTTAGTTCAGGAGCGATCAACACAAAATCATTATCTGGGCAGTAACACTCCGTTAGTAGGTCACATTTTTGGGGAAATAATGAACTGAAATAAAATTTTAAATGCAGAGCAGAAAAAAAGTGGCCACAACCTAATAAAAAACGTGGCTCCAACCTGGTTCTGAAAGAAGAAAAGGAGGAGCGAGATCGAGGCTGAGCGAAACCACCATCTTCAGCTCACTATAATTACGACTCATTATTTCAGCTCGTTAGTGGGTCACATTTTTTGGAAATAATGAGCTGAAATAAAAAATAAAATGCATAAAAAACTGGTGGCTAGGGTTCTAGTGAGTTTGAGAAGGGTCTTTTAGACCTCATTGCTTCCACTCTTGGACAAACCAATATCTTATTATTCAGCTTCAGGACCCCCTGCAAAGCTACGATTTTTTACAGTCGGTTCACTTATCCCAACAAACTCGATAACTCCTATTCGCGCATAAAAGATTACGACAACTACGAACACTTGGAATATGGAAACTAAAGAAAAACAGCAAGAGAACCTGGTGAAATAAAAACAATTTCTAGACGCAAATTGCAAGACTTGTTTCTAGACGCAAACTGCAATGATCCCGTCGATAAAGATGGTGGTTTCGCTCAGCCTCGATCTCGCTCCTCCTTTTCTTCTTTCAAAACTAGGTTGGAGCCACGTTTTTGATTAGGTTGTGGCCACTTTTTTTCTGCTCTGCATTTTAATTTTTATTTCAGCTCATTATTTCCCCAAAAATGTGACCTACTAATGGAGTGTTACTGCCCAGATAACGATTTTGTGTTGATCGCTCCTGAACTAAAAGTCTGTTGGCCAATTTTGTTCCTGAACTAAAAGTCTGTTGGTATAAATTTCACATTTAAAAGTTTTTTGTGTTGATCGCTCCTGAGCCAAAAGTCTGTTGACCAATTTGCTCCTTCACCCTAAAATGAACAAGCAGCATATTTTGGAGCCAATAGAAACGAATAAATAAATAAATAATAGTCCTTTTTCCCTTTTCTTTTTCTTTTTCAAACAGACACTGTTATTGTTAATTGGAACAGTGGGGGATTTGCTCCTCCGTGACCGTGAAGCAAGGGAGCAGCAGCATCAATTTACAACCTCCCTCCCTCCCTACTCATTATCATTATCATCATAAAAGCTTATACAAAACTATTGCGGTTTACTGGTTTGCCCTACAAACTCCAAATTAGTATTATCATGCCTTTTGTTACCAGAAAATACGGGCGCACACCCTACTTCACAATGAGGTTCTCATATTCTTATTGGGATCAACGTAAATTCAGCTTGCAGCGTTCCAGTCTTAATTATAAGCAAACACTTTTTTAAAAAAATACAAATACCCAATTTTCTCAAGTGCAATTGATGCACATATTGAACTTTCAGGCCTGAAACGACATTTCCTTTATTAAAAAAAGACCCTATCTCCAAAACTCTAAATGATGCGAACTTAAGCGTGGCAGCAAATGCAAAGCATATTCGTCCATCAATCCAAAAAATGATGATTCATGAATGAAAGGATGAAGGTGTATGTATGTATGTGTATGATGGAATATCTCAGGAAGACCGAGGGGACCACTCCTACCTATCGTTGCTGGCATGAGGATCGTCTCGCTCATCTGTCAGCAAAGAAATGCCTATAGAAAGTTAAAACAAAAGAAGTGGCTAATGGGGTGTATATGAACAAGACACGGGTTACCAATTAAGAATCAACAAAAAGATCTAACTCAATACAACATCGTTAACTAGGTACAATACGTGATCAATAATTGATAATCCCAATCCAATCCGTCATTCCCTCAATAACCAGAAACTGGAGCCATCATCCACCCAAACACTAATTCTATATTTAGTACAAGCCTGAAAATACAAAGACCGTGGTGGTGAAAAAAATAATGAAGAGGCAGAAACATTAAACAAAATTTATATATAAGGACATATGAAAGAAAAGGCACCAAGGAATCAAGCTTCCAACCACGAACCGCAGTTCCAGGAGTTCAAATTTTTGTGTATTTCTTCCGTGTACAAAGCAGGATGATCTGCTCTTTCCCTGTAATGGCAGGGTAGCTTCTATACATGAATGTGATGAATTATTTGCATATATATATATATATATATTATAAAAAGTATTGCCCATCTGCTTTGCTCGACCTCTGGAGCTTCTCATCAAGTCTGTTCCCCCACACAGTCACCATTGACTGCCTCTTCGATATAAAAAGTTGTCTCCGCCAAAACCGTGTAGAAAACATTCTTAATATATCTGGAAGTGCCATCAGGAGAGCGAATAAGAAACTCCACCATCTTCTAAACACATTACTCACGTACTACTCAAACGTTCATCTGATGTTCCTAAACACTCCTCTGGGTTTGAATAGAAATAATCCTCTTCTTTAGGCCTGTCAGGAATAGCCAACCTTTTACTTGGGCTACCCATGCGATTGGCGTGAGCTTCCTTCACAGCTGATGAGAATTCATCCCAGTTCAGAATTCCATTGTTGAACTGATCTATCAAATTAACTAGAAGCTTTCTGTTCAGTAGGATTGATTTCTTAAATCCAAGATATCTGCGGAGGCATTGAAGGATTCGAATTATTTTACTTTTCCTTGAATCATTAATTATGATGGTGATGATGATAAAAATAGCAGTGATAATAATGATGATAAAGATGATTATAAGCCTATCGGAAATACAAGAAAAATTGCTCGTTTGAATGAATAGAATTAGAGTCTCAAGGTTTAGATGAATACACAGAAAATCTCCAAAGAAGATATAGTATAGGAACAATTGTCTGATATTATGAGGACTGAGGAGACACATCAAACAATTTACAAAATGTTCAATCAGAGAGAAACAAGACAAGACCATCCAAATCATTAGCAAAATGTACCTGCGATGGCCTTCAACCACTTTGGCCATGTTTCCATCATACGTGGGGACAAATATATCACTCTCTAAGGAGACAAGATAATCCAATGCTGCCATCTGAGATGAATGATTTTGGAAGAATTGAAGGTCAGATGGTTCTAGCAGTGTCTCCTTCCTGACCTATTTCAACAAGACCGAAGACAATCAGTAAGAAAGGAAAGGCATGAACAAGAATCCCAAACTCACAACAAGAGGGCTTGGGTGAGCATTTTAAGTAGTTACCAATTTTGGATATTCCCTTGCAAGGCTTGCCATCCTCCTTTCACCACCATATATCTCCCCAGCTGCAATGTAGATTTGAATGTTTTGATCAATGTCAAGAGCCCTAAGTGTAAGGGCAGTCTCCTCAGGTGTTAAAGGACACAAACCGTCCTTTCTTTTCATATCAGAATTAATGATTTTTTCTTTCCACCATGGATAAGCATATCTACCAGTGCACAATAGATTGAGTAATGAGAAACTGCTGTCAATCCTCCACTCTGATTACAAAATTTTGAAATTTACAAAACAGGCCAAAGTATGAAGAAATCTTATCACCTCATTCTTGTCAACTCTTCCACCTCCTCACTGTTGCAACCATGATTGCAGCCAGAAAATGCCAGCATATCCATCTCATATCTCAGGTGAAGTACCAGAAACGGACCCTTTTGCCTTAGAAGCCTGATCACCTTTCTGCCCAATTCCTCTATCTGAGAAGTGAATCTCAGAGCCTGGAAATTAACCCTGCAACGCAGCTTCTGAATCTCTAAAGGTTGTCCATTATTGGCCAATCGAGCATCAGTCCGATTAAGATGTAAAACTTTATACTTTAGTACTAACGGTAGAATCTGTACAAAACAACATTTACAATTCCAATCATTTAAAGTTAGTAAAGGAGAAATTGAGCACATCAGTTTAAAGGCAGCAAAGTGAGGTGAGAGAATTGTTAAGAAAAGGCATGCTTCAAGGTCATCATCTCTTGAACTTAGTGGCCAAGACATAAGGGATACTGAGTTACTGACCTGTTTCTTATAGTAAGATAAGTCAGACCAACTAATCGGTGGCATACTATAAAGCATCCCATGTTCCACTTTCTGCTTGAGTCTAGGGGGCAACTCTTTCAATATTCGCACCTCATCTCTCAAGGATGTAATAAAATGATCCAAATCAAATATGTCTTGGAACTCACTGCAACATCAAATGCAGTAAACAGTCATTTAGAGGTGAGATCCTAGTTCAATTTTATGTGAGAAAAAAAAAAGATGTCCACCGATGCAAACTGATGATGCTTTTGATAGAGCATAAGCCAAGATAGAACCAAGGACACACCTGGGATCCGCCCAGAAGGAGGTCTTATCCAGTTCAGGGACTATAAGCGTGACATTTAAATATCTTGCAATGGTTACCATGTCACATATCTGTACATCATGCATATTAGACATTCAGACACGCATATTGAAAGAGTAGGAGGCTATATCATAGCCTAGTCACACCAACAAGAACGGGGAAAAAGGCATATGGCAAACACATGTATCAACTACTCACCGCTGCTCTCATTTGGTTCAATCCTCCATTGCATGAGACCATAAGGTAACCGTTGTTTCTATAAACTCCTGATGATACGTAGGTTATCAAGAAGGAACTCAGGTAAAGTGTTGAGAAAAGTAGCAAGAATAAATCAGCAACTGAAGATTCAATATCGTTCGAAAGTAACCATGTGAAATTAGTTCCAGGAGGAAATTCGTGCAGGTCGAATGATATAAGGGCATAAAAGGAGGTTAGTGATGAAAGTACCGATAAAAATTGTTTTAACATTACGTTCATCTCAACTGCAAACAAAATTTTGAAAACTCAAAGAAATCGGCAGAATGACTGCCGGGGTTCAAAACAAGAATTAAGACAATCAAAATTGATTTCAGTAAACAAACGTGTTGTCAGGCACGATTAAGTCCAGCGTGAAAATGATGATAGACAGAGAAAACTCACTCTTGGGTGGAAGAACTCTTGGGCGCGCAGCAGGCAACTCGACATCTAATGCCCTGATCGCGGACTCCTGAGTAAAACAGGAAGGCCACCCTTTCAAAACTCTAGGTCCCCACATATCACCCAAAGCAGTTAACTGGACAATGCAAGTCCATAGCAAAACCGATGTTGTGGCACGTATCAGCCACAGTTTCATTCTCGACCTTGAGGATACTGTCATCGAATTTCTCAGCTTCTCAACCCTGCTCTCGCCTAATCTCTTCAAGCCCATCAGCCTTCCCAATGCTGACCTTTCTGCTCTACGAACTTATTCTCACTCCCCTCAATCCTGCTTCACTGAGGCAAATGCTTTGACGCTCCTCCACCCCGCGTACGAACACCCAGCCAAACTCAGCCTATGTACCGGCCTTTATTCTTCATACAACAACATCGAGGATTCGATAATTCTCCCAATTCGATCAATGCAGAGCTTGAAAAGAAAAGGAGAGACGAAATGGAAAAAGAAAAAGAAAACCCTAAATGTGGCTTAAATCAGGAAAAACATGTTTCCTGTTCTGTCGTCTCCAGCTTATAACAGTCGGTATCTCCAAGATCCGACCATTAAAAAAACGGTAGTAGAGGAAATCTGCATAGCCACGACAGCCCTTAACGGCTAAGGCCTGCAGAATTTCCGCGGAACTAAAAAGTTCTGAACCTCAGTTAAGGAAGCACCTTAGACCAAAATTCTCAGAAGCATTAACGCACGCAAGCCTTGGCTCAGCAGAGAGAAAAAAACAAGCTGTTGGCAGAAAATCCAAACCGCTTATACAAATCGAAACGTCACGAAATCGGATAAAATCTTCCAATTCGGGTAACAACACCAAAAAGATAAAATTCAGAGGCCTCCAATTAATGTATAAAGAATGCGGCGATTGATCTAGCGAATGTCACCGGACACTCTTGCCTGGAACAGACGGCGAATAAAGGAGCGCGAAGGCAATTATTATAGAGACTAATTTGTGTCACAGACTGGGAAAGACAGGAACGCGCCGTGAGATGGAGGGAGAAAGATGGAACATGACGGTTTTGGTTGAAAAGAGCGGGGCAAATTACGTACGAAGGCCCGAACTGCACTATGACAAAACTTTATCAAATAAGTATTCTTTTAATAAAAAAATTTTAAAAACAATTTTCAATGGCTTCAAGTTTCACTTAATCTGGAAAATAATTGATACTCTATTGTCCTAAATATAAGATAGAGTTGATTTTTTTAAAAAAATAAAAGAAACTAATTTAATTACTTTAAAATATTTACATTTTTATTTTTTTTAAATTAATTTGTTTGATTTATAAACTAACATATTATATGATTAAATAACTTATCTAACTTCTTTAACCTTTCCAAAAATATTAATTATATTTTATATTTAAGACCTGGGTACCAACTTCTTTTTTTTTTGACGATTATAAGTATAAATTTATGCATTGTCTTAGAAAAAAAAAGTATTGAATTAAATTTTTTTTGGTCGAAAGTATTGAATTAATTAAAAAAGGGTAAAGGGGCAAAAATACACATGTATTTTGCCTCAGGGAGCGTCCAACACCACGTGATTTTTTTAGGTTCAAAAATACACATGTGTTTCCAAAAAGGGTGCAAAACTACCATAACCGTTAAATTACATTAGCAGACGTTACTTTTTCATGTGGGGTCCGCACAATTTAAAATAATAAAAAATACCTAAATCATTAAATTGACCATAATACCCTTCACTTTCCCCTCTCTTTGATCACGCGCTTCTGCTTCTGCACTTCTGCTATTTTGACCTTAACCTCCAAAATTCATCATTTCTTCTCCCATTCAATTCAACCAGCTGCCACGCACCCACAGCCCCACCTTCAATTCCATTAAGAAATTCCATTCTTCCCTTCCATTCGCATCTCGTTTTCCAATGGCCGCTTCTTCTCCGTCGGCCCTATTTTCCCAGTCTTCAAATGAGACCTTTCGACGCTGTATGAGAGTGATAACAGAGATGGCCATGGTCGGAATGGGATTCAAGAGCGGAGAAAGGGCGGGGGACCGGTGTTGGTGGAGCTCTTCTCGTCTCAGGGATGCGCGATGTCGCGGCGGCGGAACTGGTGGTGTCGAGGTTAAGCCTTCTTTCGATTTGTTTGTTACTAAGAAAAACATGCTTTTCGTTTTCCAGATGATGCGTCACTTCCTCTGTAGCTTTTCTTGAATCTGGTTTTGGGTTTTCCAGATGATGATTCATTGCCTCTGTAGCACCGTTTTCTGTTTCTTTTTGAATTTGGTATTTTCGTTTTGAATCTGGTTTTGGGTTTTGAATCTACAATTGTTGTTTTGAATCTGGTTTTGGGTTTTCCAGATGATGATTCATTGCCTTTGTAGCACCGTTTTTTGTTTCTTTTTGAATTTGGTATTTTCGTTTTGAATCTGGTTTTGGGTTTTGAATCTGCTATTGTTGTTTTGAATCTGATTTTGGGTTTTCCAGATGATGATTCATTGCCTCTGTAGCACCGTTTTCTGTTTCTTTTTGAATTTGGTATTTCCGTTTTGAATCTGGTTTTGGGTTTGAAATCTAGTTGTGCAAAATGATTTTTGTTGTCCAGCACTTGATCCCAACGGCGGCTTTGAGTTTCTTTGTTCTTGGCATTCTTCGTTCTTCGTTCTTTGTTCTTGGCATTCTTCAGTTTTCTTTTTTTTAAGTTAAGGGGCATTTTAGTATTTTTCCCTTGTCACTAACGTCAGTTAATGTAATTTAACGGCTGTGGTATTTTTGCACCCTTTTTGAAAACACATGTGTATTTTTGGACCTAAAAAAATCACGTGATGCTGGGCGCTCCCTGAGGCAAAACACATGTGTATTTTTACCCCTTTACCCATTAAAGAAATATAAAAATTGAAATAATACTAGTGAGGTGTAAACTTGACATAGACAGGAGGGCCACTCATTTTGGAGAAAGATTCTCTTATTATCATTTTTTTCATATCTCTCGTTAACCTCATCTAAATGATTAATTGAAAAAAAAAAATTAAAATAATAATATAACTTTTTAAATTAATTGAATAGATATAATTTAAAAATTATAAGAAGTGATAATTGAATTTAACCCGGCGTTTAAGAGTTGGGAGCGAACTTAGCGAAGGTTTGGGCGCGTAGGGGTGAGGTACTCGATGGCGAAGGGGGCTGAGGCGCGGTCATAAACGAGCCAATAAATGCGAGCCAGCTAAATTGTGTGAGAGAGGGCCCACAGTAAATTCAAAGGAGTTACACGTGTCACTGAGAAGGAAGCTGATGTAGCCTGACCTCACCAACCAAATCTCCGCACTGCAGCCTCTTTTGCATTCGCATCCGCCGCCGGCCCCTATTTTCATCCTTGCCGCCCCCGCCGACAATATATTGCCTTATTATTATAATACTAAATCTCAAATTAATTAATATATAAACATATTATTATATGAAATTTTAAAAAAAAAATCTACATTGTACCAAAAAAACAAAAAAAGGAGTTGTTAAGTAGACTTTATTTTATAAATAAAAACTCTTTATCTTTCTTAAAATAATTACATGACTTTTAGGAAACATGATTTGTTGAGAAATTTCTTATTACAGAATTTATGGCTCAAAAGTATAGAGAGGGGGCAGAGGAAGTTGAATTTGCATTTATTATTATCAGTTCCTTCACTAAAAAGTTTAACGGCGAAAATTAATTAGAGTAACATGGAAATGCATGGTTGTTTGAAGGAAAAGGGAAAAATGGAGAAGAAAAAGGTCGACGAGACCTGCACAGACATGCGACAACTGTCCTAACCTCTGCGATACCCATATCTTCGCCGTTAGCCTGCCGTCTAATTGTCGGTCCGGCCTTTCCATAAATATCTCAAAATAAAATAAATATTATGCTGCTCACTTTTGACGCAAAAACTTAGTATTGTTACCTTTTTTGGTATTACGCACTTATGAAAAAAACTCCTTCTATTTGTATTTTGAGTGAGCTGAGGTTGAACGATAGTATTTTCTGATAGAAAAATTGTGTTTTATCAAACTTAAAAATACTAATTTTAAGTGAAACTGCCAGTACAGTGAGAAATTAAAAATGCAACGTAACCCCTTATGAAAGAAATGTTTTTTTTCTTAAGTATCCGTCACCGATGATAATTAATGATTAATCCCCTCATTCCATATATATAATTAATGATTAATCCGTCACCGATGGTCGTCATGAAGAGACTCTCTTATAATATGCTATTCCCCGACATGCTTAATTGATAGTCACGATATGATGATATATATCCTTTATTATTCTTTCTAAAAGCAGATATATATATCATATATGTACGTACCCAATTGTGGAATATAATGAAGGATAAATGGTGAATGATGAATGTAAAAGGGATGGGAGTAACGTAACGTAACTAAAGAGACAATGGCTCTGTTTGGATTGGCGGTAGGAGCGGTGGCTTAAAAGCTACTGACTTTAGAAAAAGCTCGGTAGGAGTGATAGCTTAAAAGCTATCTAATTTGTGTTTAGATTGATAGTGGTAGAAGTGACGGGACCCACGTCAAAAAGCTGGGAGCGTTTTGGAAAAAGCTCTATGGTGGAGCTTTTGGCTTAACGGGCCTTTTGAGCGTTAGGAGCTTTTTCTTAATGCTCAACCCAAACAGACCAAATGAGCGTTGACAGCGTTAGTGAACTTTTTTTCAAAATTACTGGTCCTAACGTTCCTAACACTCTGATTCCAAACAGAGCCAATAACGAACGTACATAATTGGTTTTGGGAAGGTGGTAAGACATCATATCGCAGGAAGGCAGTCTTACAAATGCAATAGATCGATCCATACGAACGAGAATATGATAGATGGCATCGTTCTACTTGTGTATATGATCTGCGCAACACACCCAAGTGTGATTGATTTATATATGTTCAGTTTCATTAATTCATCATACTTACTAGCTAACGTATAATAAAATTTATTCTATTCTGTTGTCGCTCGCATATATAATTAACATACAACAACCTATTTAATGACATGAACACCAAGTTATTGGAGTAGGTGAGGAATCGCTACCGTATAATGAGTATATATGATGGAGGGAAATACAGTATATATATATATATATATATATATATATGGACGTATACATCAAGGTACGTACCAACCAGCAGGCTTTCTCAGACAGCACACTAGGCATCCAACTTCATTGATTATAATTAACCAAATGGCCTACACATTAGTATTAGTATTAGTATTAGTATTAGGGCAAACAAAAGTTAGATAATAATAAAATATTCATATTTATAAGATATATAATTATTTACTTCTTTATAAATTAAACAAACAACTTATTACACTACTAGAAAATGCCAAAACAGCGACGGAATTTGCGACGAAAAAAATCCGTCGCAAATTGTGACGGAATTAGAATCCATCGCAAATTGTGACGGATTTTAAATTCCGTCGCAAAACTCCCAAAAAAAAAAGAATTTTAGCAGGAAAAAGGCCGCCAATTTGCGACGGAAAAATAATTCCGTCGCAAAAAGCAATTTTTTTTTTTGCGACGGAACATATGTTCCGTCACAAATTGGCAGCCAATTGGCCACCAGGTCGCCCTTTTTGCGACGGAATTGTGGTTCCGTCGCAAAAAGCAAAAAATTGCTTTTTGCGACGGATTTCATTTCCGTCGCAAAAAGCGAGATTTTGCGACGGATTATTTTTCCGTCGCAAAATCTCTTTAAGTTCCGATTTCTGGACATTTCCTCCGTCCATCACACTCGAAGCTCTTCTTTTTCTCCCACCTCACGCTCCTCCTCTCCCTTTCGACCACCGGCGTTCGTTGTTCCAGTTGCCACCGCCGCTCCTCCTTCCGGTCGCCTCTGCCGCTCCTCCTTCTGGTTGCCTCCCTCTTCCGGTCACCGCTGCTGCCATTTTCCAAGTTTGTTTGAAGTTTTTTTTTCCAACTATTTAGAAATATCTGTATATAGATTTGCTTTCTTCCATAATCTAAAAATCTATATTGGTAGAAGATTATAAATTACATGAATTTAGATTAATATCTGTTTTAGTTTCTCCTCTGTCTGAATCCATATTGGTAGAAGATTATAAGTTTTCCTAATTCTTCCTCTGAAATAATGATTTGTATGGTTGTATAGGAAATTGACATATATATTATCACTAGAATTACCGTATGCCAAGTGCTAAAGATTTTCTAAACATTATTCGAATTTTTGTATTAATATTTTGTATTAATTTCTCACTAACCTTGTATATAGACTGGAGAACGAGGTTAATTAGTATATATTGATAAACAAAGAGTCATATCTTTTTTGTTGTTATACGTTTAATTGCATAACTTTTCATTTTAAAATAAAAAAGTCATATTATTGATTCATATCTACTTAAGTTTTCAAATTCTTTTATAAATTTGCAATTTAAATTTTTAATCAGAACTGAATGATATATACTAAAGTGATTATTGCTTTTTACATGGTTTGTGAAGTATTTCATATATCAGTTTATAGACTTTGTTTTATATAATTTTTTAATTTTTTTAAATAAAATAATATTTGCGACGGATTCTCAATCCGTCGCAAATTCTGTGATTTGCGACAGATTGAGAATCCGTCGCAAATTTGAATTTTTGCGACAGATTTGAAATCCGTTGCAAATCCTGGAATTTGCGACAGATTTCAAATCCGTCGCAAATTTGAATTTTTGCGACGGATTCCAATCCGTCGCAAAATCGCGGAATTTGCGACGGATTTCAAATCCGTCGCAAATTTTGAAATTGGCGACGGAAATTTAGAAATCCGTCGCAATTGCCACTCATTTTTTACGACGGAAAAACCTGTTTTTGCGACAGATTTTTTCCGTCACAAAAACCTTTTTTTTGTTTTTTATAATGTTAGGAGATCGAATCGATAACTTCTTTATATATATATCACTGCTACTGCTACTGCTACGTACCCAAGATGCACAATATAATATTGATATTGGTGGTTGTTGCTGGATCGGAGCCAACACTACATGAACCTAAGTATCTAATTAATATATATATATATATATATGCTGAACCTTTAATTTTTGTGGGGCATTATTATTATTATTAGAGTAATTAAGTTGACATGTAAAATTCTAAGATAGGTGAATTAAGAGAGCGATCTAGTGCGTCTTCATCACGTCACAATTTTAATTTGGATGGGGCTCCTATATATATAAATGGCCATTTTTAATTTGGTCATGACTCATCTCATACACCTCTATTTCGTTAACCCTCAAGCCTTAAAATATTTCGTTAAGAAAATTTTCATGGTCTGTAATGTAAGCTACGCGTAATTTACTAAATGCATAATGCATTTATGCTTTGTCAAATAATTGTGGAGAAACGCAAAGTGGGCCTATAAATATTGTGTAGGGCAGGGTTGGGGTACCACAAATGGAGACAAAAGCTTCATCAAAATCTCCGACTGAATCGAATCAAACAATAACGCGTACGTGATGTCTAGGAACAGCTCAGGCAGGACACCGACCACATTCAAAGGATGATCACTTGGTCAGTACATTTATAAAATAATGACTAAGTGCAAGCAGCAACACCCGAATCAGAAGGCAGCCAAATAAGAAAAACAGAAAATCTAAACAAGGCATGATTGGAAAACAACACTCTCTTTACTTTTCAACGTGAGACATTGTTGAGATCTTTTGTTTTGGCCATATATATAGAGCTTCGATTTCTTTACTTATCTCATTCATTTAATATTTTTTTTCATATTATCCTCATTAATTTCACATTTTTATAATTATCATTGTTCTGTTGTAAGAACACAGATGTCTAACCTCAATGTGTTAGTATATGATCTATATAGGATCTGTAACTCTCTCCAGGATTATGTGAGTAACTTAGCACCGAAGAGAAGATTAAGGTTCTATGATGTCTATGAGAAAGACACTAAAGAATATCAGATGATCATTGTGCCACACGATAATGGTGGTTAGCCAAAGGGGGTGGGGTGTGTGTACAGTAAGATTGAATAGTAAAAAGATATGAATAGAGTGTGTGCACCTGTAATGTTAATCTCCTATTTATAGGGATTATTTCTAGGGTTTCAGCCCTTACGCTGCGCATGTTCTCTATGTTTGAATGTCTACTTCACTACCTGTGTATGTCTAGGAAGAGGATTTTCTCATTATCATGCCTCTCATTATCTCTCACAGTCTAATCGTGGCCGTTGAAATCTTGATCCAAGGGTCCAAAACATTTTGGACCCTTGGATCAAGATTTCAACGGTCACGATTTACTGCTGCTGAGGGATGGGTAGAGAATTGATTATGAGAGGATCTGGACTCGTATGTCTGCTCCACTACCTGTATTGTTCGTGGTTAATGCCGAGATTACAGGGTGATTAGCATTTCACCCAATTAGCGTTCTCTAAGTACTCTTGTTGGGCCCCATGCTAACTGGGCCCAATATATGAGTTCACAACAATCATTCTCATTAAAAAAAGATTTATTTTTAGATCTGAAATTTAAAATAATAGTTGTATCACATTAGTTTTACATGATAATATAACAAATAACTGTATGAAATAATTTTTTAAATAGATTTTATATCTACGACGGGCAGAGAGTTATATTTTTGTAAGGCGCTAGGACATGTAAAAATTGGACTTGGCTTCTCTCCTTTTCTTTTACTGTCCGCTCCCATCCTTTACCCCCTTTATGACCATTGGATCAAGATCTAATGATCCACATTTAATATTTCCTTCTCATCTTTCTCTCTCTTTAATATATTAATAGCATTAAATATGGATCATTAGATCTTGATCCAATGACCATAAAGGGTGTAAAGAATGGGAGCGGATAGTGTAAAAAAAGGACAGAAGCTAAGTCTGTAAAAATTGGGAAGTTGCTTCCTTGTAGTAGAATGCCACGTGGCTCTAGTGATCCAAGAATTAAAGATAGCATAATAAAATGACGGAATTGAGATTCGGATCATCTTGTAGTTATTGATCTAAATTCTAAACTCTAAAGTAGTGGATTCGGATCGTCTCAATTTTAAATGTTATAGAAAATATATTTAGAAAGTTGATTTTAATACTAAATATAAAATAAATTTTGTATATTTATCATTTTTTTTCTAAAATACCTTTATTCTATAAGAATACTCTATTAATAATAATAAAGGAGAGAGGGAATTGGAAAATTGAGAAAGATGATTAGTACATTTTAGAAAAAATATATCATATTAACCAACTCAATTAACTTTCTTAATCTAATCAAATTAAATAAATATGTTTTATACTCCGTATTAAGGATCGATGGGAGTATAAAAATTATGTGCCAATCAAGATTGTCAAATTCATGATTTTAACTAAACTCATGACATCGATGTAAACTTATATCGTGAACTCGAATCGTAAACTCGTAAAAGTTTACTTTTATTATTAAATAAGTATTACTAGTGTATAATAAAATAATTAAAATATAAAAATAAAAATAATTTTATTTAAATATATTTTAAATCCAAATAATTGAAATTAAATCCATCAACATTCATCATTTATTATATTTAATAAAGAAATTTCTACAAAATTTCTATAAAAATCCGTTGAATATGATCAAATCGAAAAAGTTAACACAAGTTTAAGAGTAAGTTAATACGGTTTTGTAAGCTAGAAACGTAAAAACGGTAAACTTGGTATATAAACTCGTGATTTTAACCGAGTTTATGACTAACACGAGTTTACTACTTGTTCTTTCCTAAGAACACAGATGAATTGGACTTGACTAGGTGTCAAGCCTAGAGCCTACGTACCCTTTGAGGGGATCAAAGTCTACGTAGTTCGCAGTAAACTTTATGGCGTGAGGCCAGAGGGGGGTGGTGTGTGTGCTCTATGTGACCAAAGATAAATAGAACATGAGTTAGAACGTGTGCACCTGATTAACGTTCCTCTGTATTTAAAGAGGAGTCTGATGCGAGTGTCCCGGCCTGATAAGGTGTATCCGGGGCCGAGATATCAGGGGCTGATATCTCGGGATTATGGTTGGATAGATCCTATGTTGTTGGGATCTCATATCCTTGCTCATTATCCCGCCAATTACGTTCCCAAGCATAGTTGGGCCGTGGCTTGGATATGGGATGTTGGGCCGATCCGTAACAGTTGCCCCCCAGCTTGGTCGTTCAGGCCTCTGGACGGCCGAGATGTACATTGCCCCCGGTCCTTGTTGTGGCCGGGGCATTCTACTTCAGCTGGACCGGCTTGCAATTGCCGTGGCCCATTAGTCGGCTTTGAATCCGGGGCCGGCTCCTTGCGCCTCTGTTCCGGCGCTCTGCCGAGGACGCTGAGTTCAATTTGCCAGGATGGTTATTCGATCCGTCCCGGCCCAAAACGCCTGTCAATAACTTCGGACCTGTGCTCTTTGCCCTTTGGCATTCTTCATGTACCTCGGGATTCCCTTCACGCATGCCATTATTATGAGCTCACACCTGGCACGCTCTGAATGGTGGTGTTCTGCAACCGTCGCGGCTTTTCGTTCCCCGATGTTCGTGCGCATTTAATATGCTGACGTCGTGTTGTACCAATCCCGTCGCACCTATGTACGAATAGACCGTTTCGCCCTCGTCGTTTCGCGACTTGGTTTAAATATCTTTCCTTCCTTGTTTTCACTTTTCCCACTGTTCAACTCTTCACAAGTTTCGCTTTCTGCCTTCTCTCTAAGTTTATAGAGAAGAATCCTCTCTGATCGATACTTTTGTCGTTTTCCAACATCTCAGTCTCCCTTATTTCACTCATACAGGTATTCCGTTCACCCTTTAGTACTTTTGTTCGGTATTGCTCTGCATTTTACCGTTTATTGTCGTCTGTATCGCTGCTCTTTCTTTTTCCTGGGTTGTTGGGTGAGTTTTCTGGGTTTCTTCTTTATTGTGTTACCCAAAACTCGCTCACTCATTTGCCTTTAGACCTTTAGCCCTTAGGCTTCCCGATATGGTGAGAGACAGAAATTTCCCTAGGCCTAAAGCAGTGTTGTTGCCGGAAGAGGAAATGCTTCTTCGAACGCGCCTCCTTAGGGCTACTTACTAGGTTCTTAGGGGTGAACCTCCTGCCACGGAGGTCTTGGCTCCTTTGCGCCGAGGCGGTGTCATACGTCCGAGGCGAGCTAGGGCTCGCCCGGTTGCTGCCAGGGCTTCGGTCCCGCGTCCCGTTCGTCCCTTAGCACGTGCTCTTCCTCTCGGCTAGCCCGGCGGGGCCGGGGTAGGCTCCTCATCTGGATCTGGGTCCCCAGTAGTGATGGCCCAGCCTCTTAATTTTTATGAGGGCCCTTCTTCCATTCGCTCAGATCTTTTACCGGAGGGGTATCTCGGCTCGTGTTGGGAGTGCCTCGCGGAGAGCTCCGCTCTGATAGCACATGGTGGAGATGCTCGGGCTTCTTCCATACTTGGTTCCTGCCGACATCGGCTTTCTCCAGATGTCTTTTCTAGTGGCCCCAGTCGTCTGAGTCTGCGATCTTTCTTACCTGCAACTGTTGTCGTGCCAGGTATTCCCGCTCTCTACTGATACTGGTTTTGTTCATTTGCCTATAGGTATTATGGCCCCCAAGTCTCGACCTTCCAAGCAACGATTTGAGGCCGAGGGCTCGGACTTTTCTAGTCCGTCCGAGGCGTTGTGTCGGCAGTTTGACTGGGTATCTCATGAGGTATTGAAGACTCGGTCCCTGATGTCTGAAGCCGATATCGCCCAACTGCGGCTGCCTGAGTTAGAAGGCTGTGCATGTATTCCTGCGGGGGCGAAGGAGCCTATCTGCTCTGTCCGTGAAACCGGGTCCACCAATTTCTTTTTCTTTTATCGGGATTTGTTGACCCGGGTTAAAGTTCGTTTCCCCTTCACGGAATTCCAGATCTCGGCACTGACTTATCTGAATCTCGCGCCGTCGCAACTTCATCCGAACGGCTGGGCCTATCTGGTGGCCTTTGAGAGGTTATGCGAGTCGTTTCCGAGCCCCATCCCCTGTACAGCCAACCTTTTCTTTTATTATTTCAGCCCTTTTACTCCCGGTTCGTGTAATATCCTGATTTATTTTTAGGATTTAAATAAGAAAAAAAAAATAAATAGACATTATCCATTATTATTATTATTATTATTATTATTATTTTCATCTCCAGCACACCAAAACGCAATAGGAATATTAACCAAAGATAATGATAGTGAAAAGCTGAACACAAAATCCTTCCACCATGACTCTCATAGCCGCACACACGTGCATTCAACCCATTCTTTTCTTCAATCAACACGGAAATGGCGAAGAGACAGAAAGATATTGACCAAGCCCATACATCCTGGACTCATTATTCCTTTTCAGCATATCCTTTGGGCAATCTCGATTGTCCCCACGACAGCAGACTTCCATGCTTTTCCAAACCTTTCCCATATTCCTCGCACCCAACAACAGCAACGTCTTGTTATTCCGGATCGATAATTCTTCCTTTAAAATTGGACTCTTAAACTATTATATAAGGGATGCGCTAGACTCTCATCTGTCCACACTACTTGAATGAAAAACTAGAAAAGAAAACAAGTCTGAGGAAGAGAGGTACCGAGAAAGAGAGAGAGAGAGAAAGGGAAGGAAAGAGAGAGAGATGCTCTCTTGCTCTGTTTCAGCGTTGCCGTAGCAGGGGGGTGGTTCTGACTGGATTTTCTCCGTGAAGGCAGCCACTCAAGGTAACCATCGGACCTAGCTTTTCTCTTAAGTGTTCTATATGAATGCTGGATGGAACCGACGGGAGGGAGGTAGTGAAACTTCTCCTATAGTTGCTAGGGGCTGTGGTACGTCGTTTTTGTGCATAGATATGTATCATGGTAAACAGAAACTTAAAACTTGCTAGACCTTGCCTGCATATGTTATTAGGTCTGAACTTAGAAGCTCACTTCTTTTCGGTAGGAAGACACATGCACACCTCTGGTTAACTATAAGGAAAAAATGGAATTCTAAGAAAGATATACAGAGACGTTTTTGGGGATAGGTGGTGCACGTATGAATCTTTGGGTAGCCTCACAAACCATTAGAGAATGAAAGGATATGCCTAAAATGTAGTATGTGCATGTTTGAATATGTTTCATTCGCATAAAACAAGAAACAGACGTGAATCTGGGTTTTATTTTTTATTCTGGAAAACAATAAACCTAGTTGCTGAACAGCGATCTTTGAGCAAGTAAAAACTAGGGTAAATGAGCTCATTCAAACCTGAAATTTTGTGGACATATAGTCCACATAACAATCTTTACATCAAGCTTTGAATCACCCAAAACGGAGGTCTGTAGCCCAAGTTATGATTTTTCAAAGTTGGATTAAAAACCTGCAAAATTTTCGGTAGGGTTCTGAAACATCAAAATGACGAAGCAGTTCGGACCCAGTAAAAATTTGAGTTTTGATCTGAAATTTTTACAGTAGAAAATAGACTCCTTAAGGTTTAAAATAAGCTTTGGTTCACCCTAAACGGAGATCTACAACTCCAGTTATGAATTTTGGAAGTTGAGTCAAAAATCTGCAGAATTTCTGGTTTGTTTCTGGTGTCAGTGGATGGCGTTGGATTTCGAACTGAACAAACAAAATCATAAAATTGTGATATTTTCCAGTTAAATAGTAGACACATAGAGGTTTAATTTGATAGGTAATTCGTCAAATTCCGATGAGAATCGAGGGAGATATAATTTTTCAAAGTTTAGCCAAAATCTGAAACGTTTTCTGCAACTTTTGGTGACCAGCGATTTTTGAGCTTGACTTTGAAATGGCAAACGTTTGAGTTTAATCTTGAAATTTTTATAGTAAATAGTAGACATCTAAACCTTTCCAAAAAGCCAAAGAACACCTGAATCGGACGTGTAGATAGGGAGATATGATTTTCCGAAGTTTAACCAAAAATCTGGACGAATTTTGTGTTCCAGGAATGGTGATCATCTTATAGCATGTGTTTGAACTTTTGAATTAGGAGCGGCGTAATAATAATTAGCTTTGGCGAGAGGTAACCACTTTCCACTTTTTATGGGTATTGATATGTTGCCTGCGAGTGTTTGTGAAATGATTGTAAATATTTTAATAGAAATTGCCTTGTGGGACTTTATGATTTGAATTGTGAATATATATTTATTTATTCATATATAAGAATTGATCATTTTAATATCATGATATTTATCATAATTATTTATTCATGTATAAGAATGGTTAATTTTAATATCATGATTTAATGTATAAGAATTGTTCATTTTAATATCATGATATTTATCATATCTACTATCTCATGTATAAGAAAGGTTCATTTTAATATCATAATATTTACTCTGATAATTATGGTAAGGGTTGGATTGGGAAGATGGAGTATTTTATTCCACCACGTGGTGAGGCCTCCATTAATGCATGATGGTTGGCTTTCTATTGTCCCATATGTTCAGGAAGGGACGGGCCCTCTAATTCAATAAGGGCATACGACACCCCACATGTTCAATAAGGGGAAAAGGCCCATGGTCTGGGACATGTGCTCTGAGGATTTTGGCCGGTCCTCATCACATGACCAGAGAGCTTTTCTAGTCACCAGTAACATGGATGTAACTTAGCCCATGGGTCTAGTCGGAGGAAATAAGGCGGTTCGGTTGGATTGGTGGGAGGCTCTTTGGGGATTGTATTAATGATAAATTGTAATAAATAATTTGTGATATGAAATTTTGTGATGTGGATATTGGTAAAATCATATTAGTAAAATCTTGATATATATATATATATATATATATATATAAATTGTCCCACTTGGCACCTCACTAGCACACATTAGTATTCGTAATAAGTTGGATTGATGGTTACCCATATTTTTCAGGTGATAGCTTTTGTGCAGATCCATCAGGGAAGACCCCAGAAGCTTAGACTACTTCTACCAAAAGTAGCACTTCTGTCTTTATGGTTTATGTGGGATGATTGTATATTGCCACGTTAGGGCTCATTCTGCATACTCTGATTTAATTTTGATATTTTGGTTAATGATGAGCATTATTTAATTGTTAATGAACCCTTAATTAGTTGTTATGTTAAGTTAATTTTGAGGATGTCACAGTTCGCCCAAGGAGAACGAGAAACTCAAGGGATTGATTTCGCTTCGGAATAGGTCGGATAGGAAGCTTATGACGGCTTTTTTGGACTCCTTTAAGCGTTTCAAGGACGCCTTCTTCAAGGTCGCAGCCAGGCCTGGGCAACAGCCCTGGTTCTTAAAGGGGTTAGAGGGCCCATGTGTGGAGTGGCGGTTTCCTCTTTACTGGCAAAAAGGGCATTATGCCAAACTGCCGATGTCCTACCTGGTTGATGACGACGATCTCTTACCTGAGACTGTCCCTTCCATCCCCAGACTGGCTGCCTTTGTGAAGGAGCACGGGGTTCAGAGTGCAGCCTTCTTTATTACCGGGCCGGGTTCCAGGCCTATAACCCCAGCTTGTAGGATATTTCGCTAGCATGTCTTTTTGCATTTTCATGTGGATCCTGGATCCGTTTTTCTAACTTGTTTCATCTTTTTCTCTTTTAGCCAGAGACAATGAGTGCCCTTCCGCTCTACTTCCGCAAGGCGAATCTTGTCGTTGCCTCCCCGAGCCGATCGACAAAGAAGCAGGGTGCTCCTAAGGGTGCCGGGGCTCCAGTGGTTGATGCGGCGAAGAAATCCAGGGTTTCGGCCGGCCGGGGATCTTCTCCTGTCGGGCCTTCCCCAGTGATGGAGCCTCAATCCGTGGTTAAGTCTCCGGCTTCTAAGGGGAAGGAGGTCGTGATTTCTGACGAGGAGGTCGAGGATGTGGCCTTCCTTGAGTTATCATCGGGCTCGCTGCCGGCTCCACCTTCATTTTCGCCTCCTCCTTCTCCTCCTCCTCCGTCGGGTCCGTCTTCGGTCTTTCCCCGTGGCTTTTTGTGGGAGAAGGGGGTGGTTCCGGAGGTGGACGTGGCTTTCCTCCCTTCTCAGCACTTCTTGAATAACCGGCTGACGTCCCCACCAGCTATGGACGAGATTCATGCGGCCCAGACGCATTTGTGCCGATCTATGGGCTTTCTTCAGGCCCTTGTTTTGGTGCGGGAGATGTACGTCCAGGCCGATGCTGACTGCCGGGCATTGAGGGCTTCCGAGGAAGAGTTAAAGAAGGCCTAAGCTGCGGCAGAGGCTAAAGCCGAATCTGCGGTGGCCATGGCTAAGGCTAGGACTAAGTCAGCCGAGGAAGAGTGGGACGCGGCCAGGGCTGAACGGGACGCTGCCAAGGCCGTGGCGGTGAAGGCTGACCAGGAGCTTCAGCTTTCTCGGGACTCTGCGGAGAAGCTGGCTGAGGAGTGCGGTCGGGCTCAAAAGGGCCTGTCGGAGAGTCTGGCTGCGATGAAGGCCCTTCAGCAGCAGCGAGCTTCTCTGGTCTCCGAGCAAGAAGTGCTCAAGGCGGCCCTTACTGCCGAGCAGGCGGCTCATCAGGAGGCGTCTGATGCATTGTTGGAGACGGCCCGTGAGTGCTTCAAGCAGGCCTTGGCTCAGATCCGGTTTTTTAACCCCGGCATCGAGCTTAATGTGGAGGGTTATGATTACCGTGCCTTCGTTCAGGACGGGAATCTGATCCCTTATGAGTCTCCTGCCACCGAGGGTCCTGCCGATGGAGCGGAGGCGGGTGGTGCCGAGGGTGGAGGTCCTAAAGCCGGTTCGTCCAGCTAGACTGGACTTCTTCATTTTACTTTGTTTTTGGGGTGTCTGTGCCCTTGTAACTTTTTCCTTTTGAACAATCCTGGCCTTTGGGCCCTTCTGTACAAACTTTAGTCAATGAATGATTTACTCTTTTATCATCCTTTTGGCTATGTTTACGATTCTGAGTTTAAATATTTTGTCGACTGTAATGAATAAGAGCCGTTTTCACTCTACCACACTTGTGTGTGGGAGGTTGGGGCAGGGTTGTCTTGTTTCAACCTTGTCAGGTATAACTAACCGTACTACCTCGATCCAAATTTTAGTAGTCGGACTCCAACTTTCAATAGTCGGATTATGTTTAACCGACGTAAGGGCCAAACTACCACATGTTCAACCGAGGCTTCCTTTGCCTCTAATCAAACATTTTGACCTGATCAGGGTCGACATGGTAGTTCGCTTGCTTAGTCGAGCGAGCGTTGACGCGTCAATTTCACGAAAGGCCACGTATGGTGCCTTCGCCGAGCTCTAACCAATGCCTGTCGGAGTACAACGGCCGGTTTTAGTACATCTAGATGTTTTTTAGTTTTCGGCCGCGTACACGACCTCAGAGCCGTTCATCGGTGCCGGGCTTATCGGCCTTGGCTTTTGGATTTTTGACCGGGCTTCATTGCCTCGGTTTCATGCTTAAGCAGTTATTTGTGCACATTAGTGAACCTCCTTAGTGGGGTCCTTTATTGATAAAAAATAGCCCTAAGGGGCTTTACAAAGAAACGTGATTAGGAACTGAAATAATTTTGAACTTTAAAAGAAATAACAAAAGAAATAACCAACAAGCTGCCCTGAGTCGGGGCATGGTCTAGCTATAGTAGATCTTTAGCTTGTCGGCGTTCCAGGTTCTCTTGACCGGCTTCCGTGCCAGGGTTTTGAGGATGTATGCCCCTCCGTCGAGCTTCTCTTTGATTCGGTAAGGGCCTTCCCAATTTGCCGCAAGCTTTCCGTCCTTGGCATTCTTATTTCCTATGTCGACCCGTCGAAGTACGAGGTTCCCCCGGTTGAATGCCCGCGGTCGGACCTTTCTATTGTACTTAGCCGCGAGTAGCTACTTGGCGGCTAATTCCCGGCAGTGAGCCGTGACTCGGACTTCGTCTATGAGGTCCAGGTCAGTCTTCAAGGCTTCGTCGTTCGACTCCTGCCCTTCTTGTCTGGCTTTAACCCTTCTCCAGGATGGTTGCCCGATTTCGACCGGGATCATCGCTTCGCATCCGTAGGTCAGCCTGAACGGGGTTTCCTGGGTCGAGGATTGCACGCTTGTCCGGTATCCCCAAAGAACGTTGTGCAGCTGCTCGGTCCAATTGGTGTCCGCTTGCAGCATGCGCCTCTTCAGTCCGTCCAGGATGATCTTGTTGGCTGATTCGGCCTGGCCGTTTGACTGTGGGTGTTCGACGGATGAGAAGTGTTGTTTAATGTCCAGGTTGGACATTAACGCTTGGAACCTGTGGTCAACGAATTGGGTCCCATTATCCGTGACGACCTCGGCAGGTATTCCGAAGCGGGAGACTATGTTGTGCCGAAAGAATTTCATCACTCTGGCCGAGGTTATTGTGGCCAGTGGCTCCGCCTCGATCCACTTGGTGAAGTAATCTACAGCGACGATGAGCCATCTGCATTGCCCTTGTGCCGGTCTGAATAGTCCGAGGATGTCCATGCCCCATTTATAGAAGGGCTAGGGGGCTGGCATTCCTTTCAGCTCGGTAGGCGGCGGCCATATGATCCTGGTGTGCTTCTGGCAACTATCATACTTCTTGGTTGTTTTCATGGCGTCATGCTGCATGGTAGGCCAATAGTAACCGACGCGTAGTGCCTTTCTAGCAAGAGCCTTGCCCCCCATGTGGTGGCCGTTGATTCCTTCGTGTAGTTCGGCCAGCACGTATTTTGCCTCGGACTCGTCCAGACATCGCATCATTGAGCAATGGAGTCCTTTTCTGTAAAGTTGATCATCGACCATGGCGTAGATAGCCGCCTCCCTGATCAACTTTTTGGCCTTGGTCGGGCCAGTAGGGATAATTCCCCTTTCGAGGTAGTCTTCTATCGGCTTCCTCCAGTCAAAGCCTGCCGAGATGGCCATGACACAGCTCGGCTCGGTCAGGTTCTGTTGGATCACGGTCCTGTGACTGTCTGGTCCCTTAGTACTTGCCAGTTTGGAGAGGATGTCGGCTCTCGTATTCTCCTCTCTAGGGATATGGGTGACGGTCACTTCATCGAATTCGGCCATGAGCTCCTTGGCGCGGTTCAGGTATTTTGCCATTAAAGGGTCCTTTGCTTGGTAGCTGCCGTTGATTTGTGTTTTGACAAGCTGAGAGTCGGTTAGAACCTTTACTCGGTGCGCGCCGTTGTCTCTTGCTTGGAGCAGTCTGGCCAACAGGGCCTCGTACTCGGCTTGGTTATTAGAGGTTGGGAACTTCAATTGGGGGAGTGCTCGATGGCGACCCCCTACAGGCTTTCCACGATGACTCCTGCACCGCTGCCCTTAACGTTGGAGGATCCGTCTACATAAACCTTCCAAATTCCATCGCTCGTTATAGCCGGGGTGAGTTCCCTGATGAAATCCGCTAATGCCTGTGACTTGATCGCTTGTCGAACCTCGAACGTGATGTCAAACTCTGACAGCTCTATGGCCCAGTTGGTCATTCTTCCCGCTACGTCTGGCTTGTGGAGGATCTGCCAGATCGGTTGGCTAATGCGCACCACTATCCGATGCCCCTGAAAGTATGGCCGAAGTCGTCTCGCCGCGGTGAGTAGGGCAAAGGCCACCTTCTCGAGCTTCTGGTATCGAAGTTCGGAGTTCTGTAGGGCTTTGCTTATGAAGTATATCAGCATCTGCCCGGTGTCGACTTCTCTTACTAAGGCGGCGCTGACGGCTTCATCGCCGATTGAGGGGTACAGGAACAAGGTCTCTCCAGGGTCCGGTTTAGTGAGTACCGGCGGCGTTGCCATACACCGCTTGATTTCCTCGAAAGCCATATCGCAGTCCGGGTTCTAGCCGCCTCGGTTTTCCTTCTTTAGTAACTTGAAGAAAGGCAGTGCTTTTTCGGTCGACTTTGGTAAGAACCTTGTCAAGGCGGCCGGTCAATTGCTGTACCTCCTTCTTGGTCCTCGGGGGTTGCATTTCTAAGACGGCTTTACACTTGTCCGGGTTGGCCTCAATTTCTCGGTTGGTCAACATGAAGCCTAAGAACTTTCCAGCCGGAACTCCGAAAGCACATTTAGCCGGGTTCAACCTGATTCGATGTCTTCTTAGCTTCTCAAAAGTCTGTTCTAGGTCCCGGATGTGGTCTTCTGGTAGCCTCGACTTGACGATCATGTCGTCTATGTAGACTTCTATGTTGCGCCCGATCTGGTCTTCGAATACCCGGTTCATCATCCTTTGATAGGTGGCCCCGGCATTTTTCAACCCGAAAGGCATGACGTTATAGCAGTAGTTTGCCTTGTCCGTCATGAAGGTGGTTTTTTCCTGGTCGTCTGGATGCATGGCGATCTGATTGTACTCGGAGTAGGCGTCCATGAAGGAGAGGAGCTGGTACCCGGCCGAGTTGTCCACGAGCTGATCAATATTGGGCTTCGGGTAAGAGTCCTTTGGGCACGCCTTGTTAAGGTTAGTATAGTCAACGCATACTCTCCATTTGCCGCTGGGTTTAAGTACCATAACTACATTTGAGAGCCAGGTAGTGTACTGCACTTCTCGAATGAAGCCGGCCGCTAGGAGCTCCTCGACGTGGCTCTCGAGGGCCTTCTTTCTGTTGTCGGCGATGTTCCTCTTCTTCTGCGCTACGGGCCTCGATCCCGGCCATATGCTGAGTTTGTGGCAGCAGAAGTGAGGGTCGATGCCTGGTATCTCGGCCGAGGTCCAGGTGAACATGTCTTGGTTCTTTCTGAGGAAGCGGATCATCTGCGTTTTCAGGTCGTCCTTCATATCTCTGCCAATCTTGGCAGTCTTGGTTGGGTCCGTTCCTAACGCTACTTCCTCTAGCTCTCCCTCCAGCTCGGGTCTTGGGTCATATGGCTCTCGGAGGTCGAGCTCTACCATGTTAATCGGCTGCCGGGGGTACCTGTCGTCGTCTATCTCGGTCATCGTCTGCTTGGGTCCTAGCCGAGGTGGAAATGAGGGTCCTCCTTCCTCGACTCAGAGGGCTTTGAAGTAGCATTGCCGTGACTCCTTTTGGTCTCCAAATACTACGACCAGCTGGTTCTTATCGTTAATCATCTTCAACTTCTGGTGCTTGGTGGATACCAATATGTCCCAGTTATGAATCGTTGGTCGGCCAAGAATGATGTTGTATGGAGAGCGGAAGTCGGCCACTATGAACCTAACGCGTTCTGACTTGAATGCTTCTTTTGTTTCGAGGGTTAATCTGAGGTCAATATACCCCTTTGGGAAAGATTGTTTGCCGTTGAATCCGATCAGGGTGGTCTTGCACGGCTTGAGACCCTCTTTGTCGAGGTGCATCCTTTTATAAGCATCCCAGCTTATGATGTCGGCCGAACTCCCTGCGTCCACGAAGATTCTCTTGACGCGGCAATTCACCAAGGTTCCGGTGATCACCAGTCCGTCCAGGTGGCCGGGAATGACGTCCTTGAGTTCTTTGTTGGTGAAGGTCAAGGGGGCGGCTTCGGTTTGGCGGGATCATCCTTAAACTTGGGGAGATCTCTGACGGTTAATACCTCGAGGAGGTATTTCTTACGTTGGCTCACCGTGTCCCTGCCCCCTCCAAATCCTCCGCTGACGACGTTGCACTGGAAATCAACGTCGGGGAACTCATTGTCAGAGGCGGTCTTCTGATTCTTCCCCGGCTTTCGTGTCTCCTTAGGCGGACTTCTAGTGTGGCCGCGGTAATTGCGTTTGCCGCTCGTCCTTCCCTGGGTCTTGATGACATACTGACGTAGCTTCCCTTCCCTTACGAACTTTTCAATGGCGTCGCGGAGGTCATAGCATTCGTCGGTTGTATGTCCGTGGCAGTCGTGGAATGTACAGAACTTTGTACGGTCCGTGTTGGAGCGGCCCCTTAGAGGCCTCGGCTTGTCCACTTGTCGCATCTCGGCCTGGGCTACCTCTTTCCAGACTTGTGATCGAGGGGCATTCAAGGGAGTGTAGCTGTCGTACTTTGCCTTTGGTCGGCTCGGTCTGGTTTGGCCCGACTTTCCCTGTTCCGTCTCCGCGGTTCGGTCTTCTGTTTGCTAGGCCGTTCTGCTGAGTCGGGTGTGGTATGTCTCGCCCTCTCGGATTCCTCAGCATTGGCAGCCTCCATTTGCTCCACTTCCAGATACTTCTTGGCCTGGGTGTAGAACTCGGTCAACGTGTAAACCGGGTTTTTGCATAAGTTTTGAGCTAGTCGAGACGACGGGTCTAGCCCGTTGACCAGGCAGTGTACGTGGACTTCCTCGGACAGCGATCGCACTTGCATTGCCATGTTTCGGAACCGATCTAGATATTTCTGGAGCGCCTCACCCTTCTTCTGCCTTACTTTACTCAGCGTGAATTCGGATTTCGGGTACTTTTTGCTGGTGGCGAAGTGCAACTCGAACTTTCGTCCGAGGTCTTCAAAACTTCGGATGGAGTTGTCTTGGAGTGAGCTCAGCCACTTGTGTGTCGGCCCGGTCAGGGTGGCCGCGAAGAGGCGCTGGATGACTGGGCCATCAATCGACCGGACCCACATGAGTTTTTCAAAAACTTCGAGATGGTTGCGAGGATCCTGAGTTCCATCGTACTTCGGCAGGTCGGCTAGGTCAAAGTGTTTCGGATAACGGACCGTCGCCACTGCCTTGGAGAACGGGGATCTACCGGACTCCGTCAGGTACTTCATTCGATACTCCCGGGGTGATCCATGGCGAGGTGACCTATGGGTCTGAGGATTCCTGCCTTCCTCACGGCGCTCTTCTTGGTCTTCGCCTCCTCTTCCGCCTTGGCCGTTGTGGTTCGGGTTACCACCTCGGCCTTCCAAGTTATCACGATGTTCTCGCGGCGGGGGGTGTCCTCGTTCCGCGCTCGTCCTCCCGTCCTGTCTTCTGGCACTTCCCCGCCTTGTCCTTGGTCGCGGGCTACTTGACGAGCTGCTACTGGCCGCCGCGGCCCTTTCTCTTCCTGTACGGGGTTCTCTCCGGTTTTCTTGCTGGCGATGGTTCTGGAGTTCCTCCCTCATCATTTGCGCAAAGGTTTGGAAATCCTCCTGTCTTTGCAGTTGGTCCCGCCTTTCCTTATCTTCAAGCCTCTGCAGAAGTGATTCTTGTGTCCTCCGAAGGATGCGGACGTCGGCTTCTAACGCCAGAGCGTCCTGAGTAGGAATCTCCCTGCGTGTTTCCAACAACGGTTGATCCTCTGCGGGGGGGGAGTTGTTGTGTCAGTGACGTGGCCTTCTGGGGTGTTTTCACGTCGCGGTTGTCCCTGTGGCTGGCTTGGCCCGCCTTGAGTTTGGTCTGGCAGGGGCTCTCCGTCAGCCTACAGTGGTGGATTCTTGCTGTGTCTTCTAGTGTTCGCCATTGATGGTCACGGGGATAGAAATTTACCTTTCCCCACGGTCGGCGCCAATGTTCTGTTCTAAGAACACAGATGAATTGGACTTTGACTAGGTGTCAAGCCTAGAGCCTACGTACCCTTTGAGGGGATCAAAGTCCACATAGTTCACAGTAAACTTTATGGCAAGAGGCCAGAGAGGGGTGGTGTGTGCGCTCTGTGTGACCGAAGATAAATAGAACATGAGTTAGAACGTGTGCACCTGATTAACGTTCCTCTGTATTTAAAGAGGAGTCTAGTGCGAGTGTCCCGACCTGATAAGGTGTATCCGGGGCCGAGATATCAGGGGCTGATATCTCGGGATTATGGTTGGATAGATCCTATGTTGTTGGGATCTCATATCCTTGCTCATTATCCCGCCAATTACGTTCCCAAGCATAGTTGGGCCGTGGCTTGGATATGAGCTGTTGGGCCGATCCGTAGCACTACTAATTCAACTTGTTTTTATAAAGTGGAAACGTAAAAACAATAAATTCGGATGGTCAATTTGCTTGTATAACAACAATGGTATTAATACTGTTTTTTAATGAGTATCAAACGGGATAAATAATAATAATAACTATGATAATTAAATCCTTTTCATGATGAGTTTTGAAAAAAGGACCGAGCGTAAATCATTTTTGTCAACTTTGTTACTTCAATGTCTGCACGAAATCAAACGTTATCCCCCTAAATGAAGTAAAAAATTTCACAGCTCCTTATCAGAATAAATAAAAATCAGAGGCTAAGAAAATATTATTTTGTGCACTTAGGAAGGATCTTTATTAGGGGAAAAAAGTTTCACATATTAGACATTTCTTTTTTTTTTTTCCATCAAGTTAGTATTTTTCGTGTCAACATTAAGTTAGTACTACTTTTTTGGGAAACAAGTACTCATATTTCCACTCACATTGTCCCCATTTTTAATGAAAAATCTCGAGGGAATGCACATTGCACACAGGTCAAGTAATCTCTGGATTTTAGCTCCTTCCATATTCTGCGACACTAGGGAAATAACGTTCGCTTCTAACCTACACCGAGTCACCACAAAGAATAATTCCCCAGTAAAAAGTCCTATATAGCAATATATGTTTCCTTCTTGTGTTAAGAGACCATATATAGATCATAGAAGCTCTAACAGACAGCAATAAATGCATTACAAAATTTAACATAATAAAACATTAACTAAATAAACAAGTATATTATTTACAACAACAGTCCCGATTAACATTCTGTGTTGCCCCAAATCAGGATGAAACTACTCTTTCTCTCATGTCATTCAAACTTGTGACCAAATGGCAAGGAATCTGTTCCTCTCAACCAACCAACATGACACTGGAATATTGACCAAGATGAAACTACTAACACCATATAATAAAGGGGCAAAACTGGCTTGCAAAGAACGTATGTTGATATCATGACATTAGCCAACGCGCCAAACATGCTCCGGTTTTACAAAGCCAGCTATGTTCTATCATCTATGATTTCCCTTTCTCATCATCCTGTGGAATCAAGCAGGTTTAAACACAACATCAATACCATGAAATGCAAACCAATTTGCCACCTAGGCTAGCTTAAGTGGCAAAGATGAGGCGAGGTATGATGTCTAGAGTTCAACCCTTCCAATTTATAAAAATTAAAAAAATAATAATAATAATCTCTAGACCAAAATCATGTTAAAACTCAAAAGATAGATATCATGAATGTATGGTGACGGTATAAATTCGTTTTTCTCTGAGAGGAAGGCGTTTGGACTTGGTGTAACAGATTTTAACCGCTAAGTTCTCTCATTCTTCCCCTACTTTAGTAGCAAAGCACCTCTTATTTTCAACCTGGCTTTCACTTCTTTTAGTAGAATCAAACGGAGTAAAACAAAATGCAGTAAAGCATGGACTTTAACCGTATAACTTATTTTTGTAGCAACTTGATTTCGGGAGATTGAATAATAAATTATTGACCAATATTGCTCACGACACTAAAAATAATGCAAATATGACAATTTGTGAAAGGCAGGTAAAGTTCGGTAGTTTTTTTTTTTTTTCCTTTTTCTTTTTGGTTGAAAAAAGGAGATTCAATCTGGAAGGAATCAAGCATATTACACTTACCGAACTATCCACAAGTTTATCCAAATCATCATCGAAGTCCCCATTACCATCATCTGAAAGACCAGAGAGACCGTTGTTGGCATATATGATTTCAAATATACAAATATTTAAACTGATGTGAAGCAGGGAAGGAAAGGCATCATAAACTTATTGGAGTTTAAATTCATCCATGAACCATTCACATGATATATTGATTTAGATTCTGCAAAAGATTCCCATATGATCATACTAACTACTCCTTCAGGTCCTAAATATAAGACAGAGTTAATTTTTTTGAAGATGTTAAGGAAACTCATTAAATTACTTAAAAATATTTGTATTTGTCATTTTTTCTCTAACTTATAAACTGAAATATAATTTAAGGATACACAACATAGAATATAATTAAGTAACTTATTTAAATCTCTTATAAAAAGGTCAATTATGTTTTATATTCAAGACTGAAGGGAGTATTACTGTACATACGCCCCAGCCTGTTCCAAATAACAGCATTTGAGGCTCTAGTATAACAAGCAGACAGACAACAAACAAGAGAGAAAAGAGTGCTCCACCTAATTGGATTGGTCCGCTGAAGGATAAATCATTCAGTTCTGTGAGGAATAAAAGGAACTAAAGAATTATACTCAGGAAATTTACTCCTAAATCAGATGGGCACTATTAGGCGAAAGATGCAATAGATAGATAGCATTGCAATAACTCAACCCCCATTTGCTTGCATGGTTATTGGGTGAATATCCGTGTAGTTTTGTTTTCCTTTTTCCTGAAAATAAACATACTTCAAGCATCTTAACTAATGTGGCCGTACCTGGGCCATCATCATCAATGTCTTCCATATCTCCCAGAAGAAACTCATCTATATCTTGCTCAGCTGATGAAGTTCTGCTCTCCTTTTTAACTTCCAGCTCTTCCTGAATGGAAGTCAATCCAGCTTCTGGTGTTTCAATTGCTTTCTCAATTTTCAATTGTGCTTGCGGGGGTTTGATTGCTTCCCTATCTTTTACTTCTTTTTCTGGTGGTTCAACTGCTTTCTTATCTTCTGCTTGTTCGGATGATTCTAGCTTAGCATCCTCCATGTACCTCTTCTCATAGCTATGGGAAATTATAAGAAAAGAAAGTTTAACACACATATACATCCATACCCTACCTAACTAGATAAAAGTGCAGCAGAGTTAAGGGAATTCTAGAAAACCATCCATATAAGTCATGTGGGAGCATTTCTTTTCCTTTACTTGAGAACATAGTTTTCCATTTTTGGCCCAAAAAATCAGCTAAATCTATTGCAATAATCTATTTTTTACCCTATGTAAATGGACTATGCAGAACAACACAGAGACCTTTAAAAAATCCAACCAACATAGCTGGATAATAGCATTTGGCTGTCAATGTTGGCTCCCTGCTAGTGATCCAAATGCAATTTTGAAAATACAGAAGCATGAATTACCTGGGATTTATTCCCCAAATTCTGGAGGAGAATATAATTTGATACATCATGTATCTCAATGTCAATTTGCATGATTCAATAGCCTAGACGTCTACATCAACATTCCTAAATTTAACTAACAAGCAGCAATTGATATATATTGTTTTTTCAATCCACAAAAATCAATTGATCCTTCATCAAACTTGCCTGTGACAATCATCAGAAGTTATGTCTAAGCTCTGAATCAATAAAAATGTTAACTGTAAAATGCAGACTTTTAAAGATACAGAAAACTTCTTTCAGTGCAAAATCTAAACTATGAATAGAAAAGGTTATATGTAAAATATAAAATATTAATGATCGCTACTTACGGGGAAATATGGCTGTGCATGAGTATAAAATATACTCTCCAAAACCTCCCCTCTTTCATCACACGTGGACACAGCTCATACCTTAATTTTGAAATCTCCTGCAACAAAGCATTAAGTGAATGGTGAGGATGCAAAATGCTTCATTCTTGTAATTATTAATTAAAAGAAGATACATTAGGCAAATTGACTGGTACTGCAGTACCAGGCTACCAGCTACAGCTTATAAATCTAGCTGACAGATCATATTATATCTTCATGCAATAGCATAATGATAAGCTGTGTCATTGAGACCTAGATTTGCTCCAAATATAAACTAAGGAAGCATATAAACAAACATTTCGTAGCGATCATGATAGCCAGTGTTCACAATAATTGAATACAACAACTGTCATCTTGCTGCAGTTGGAAGCTGCCAGCTCTTGCTTACCTACACCACAGACATCATCTCTAATTTACTTGCCATCCTAGTTAACTACGACAATCCTCCTATGATTTGTAATTACTTTAGAAGTTAATAACTGTTGAGGTTATTCTTAGATAATGATACATCAATTTTTCTCCGTTAAAGGCAAGGGTTCAGACTTCAGAGTAACCATATGCTTTGGTCCCCTTAATATAAGAAGTTATTCGACAAAGAGTAATGCAAGGGTTCAGACTTCAGAGTAACCATATGCTTTGGTCCCCTTAATATAAGAAGTTATTCGACAAAGAGTAATGCTACCTTAACAGTAGATAGAACAAGATTGGCATGTTTTTCCTGCCACTCAGTAAGATCCTTCCTAACATTAGAAACCGTAGGAACATCAGAAAGTTGCATGTCATCTGCCAATAGGGGCCAGAAGTCAGATAAATTAGGGAAATGAAGAACTAAAAAGGAAAAAACGTAACCATCCTTACTTTGCTGCATCAAATTGTTGAATCACATAGACGTCAGAGTTCCTCACTATGATTAAGACTTCTAATACTCGACCGATGGATATTCAAAATTGTGGAAATACCGAAAGAAGACTGAACACAATCCACAGTAGGCAAAACAGCTAGTTAAAATACCTTGGAGAGGGAAATCTCTAAACGTGCTTGGAGTGATCCCTTTCACGAACTCTCTCAATTCTTCGGTGATACCGAACCTCTCCAGCTCCTTCTCTTGAGTGGAACTGACTTCATAGGATTCCGACGGCGGTGGGGCAACAACGCCGCCGGGAGGATGAATCCCCTGGGCTAAGTGTTTGAACAGGTCGGCTCGCTTGAAGGCGTCAATTCGAATTTGATCAGCTCGCTTGGAAGCTTCAGAGACAATTTCCTTGGAGCGCTTGGTGGTCTCGGCGACAATATCCGAGAATGAGGAGGTGCCGAAGGAGAGGTCCTGGGATCGCTTGGCGGCTTCCTCAGCTAAGCTTCGAGCTTTGTTCCAGAAGTCCATGCCTTTTAAGTTGAGTTAACCAGTAGGCTTTAAGTTCTTCGTCTATCTCGGGTTGATCGCCGTTGACATGAGGGAAGTTAGCGAAAGCTGGAAGTGATTACGGACCAAATACTAATGCCTGCAATTTCTAAAAACCTGACGAAGGACGGGGCGGGGGCTTGAGCCTTGACTTGACTCGGTCCGAGGCTGATCAACAACAAAAATTTCTGAGAAGACACATTATCCAAATTATTTTACCCCTCTCCCTATTTGGCGCCACAAATTAATTTCATTTCAGTTACATGGCTTACAAATAAAAAAAACAAACAGATTTTATTGATAGGGTTAAAGAATAATGGGAAAATTTTATTATATTCCCAAGGGTGTGATATAATTTCCATTAACATCCAAAACTTCATAAAACTTTACTGCACCCCATGAATCAAATTGAAATAAATTTTTGTAGGTGAAAATATAATAATGCCCTTTTTTATTTTTTTAAAAATAGTATTTATAAGATAAATAAAGAGATTCTAAAAAACCTAGGGAATTAAAAATATTTTGACTATTTACAAGACAAATAAATATATTTATAATACAAATAAAGGAATTCAAAATAATCTAGGGAATTAAAAATATTTTGGTCATTTACAAAAAAAAAAAAGGAATTTATAAAACAAATAGAGGGATTTGAAAAAATCTAGGGAATTAAAAAGATGTTAACCATTTACAAGACAAATATGAAAATTTACAAGACATATATAAATATTTTTAGGACAAACAAGAAAATTTATAAGATAAATAACTAAGTGCATCATTGTCTTTTCACCCCAAAAACTTAATTTCATTTTGACCTGAAGGTTGTAGTGAAATTTCAAAAAGTTTTAAAGATTAACTTAAATTATATCATATCCTTTAACTCAAGGAAATTTCCCATAGAAAAAGGCAAATCGATTTGTTTTTTGGGAGTAAATCAAATTTTATTGATCTTTAATTTTTGTCGATAATCATCATTGATCCTTAATTTTGTGATTTATCAGGTTATCATTCAATTGTATTTAAAAGTTTTTTATGCCATTTAAGTCAAAACGTTATTCTTTAAAACAATGTATACATTGTCAGTAATCCTGAATTACTTGAGACGACTAGTCGATAGCCTCCCAACAATGACATTTCTCAGAAGAAAAGCATCACTGTAGCAACTTTCACTAAATATTATGTTTAGTTAAAGCATATGAGAAAAGTTTTACCGAAATAAGACAGTCAATACCGTAGGAGAAGTGAATGGCACTAGTGCCATTGAAATCGGTGACGCCACTCATTGAGTGGTGTCATGGCATCAATGGTGTCATATGGCTTGACGTCCTTATTGAGTGGCGTCATATTACTTGACACTACTCATTGATCTCAGCAGCACCGGTGCCGTTCCCTCCCCCTATGGTATTGATTGTGTTATTTCGGTAAAACTTTTTTCTTGTACTTTAAATGAGCACAATATTTGGTGAAAGTTGTTACAGTGATACTTTTCCCCATTTCTGAATATTTAAAACTGATATGCTTTAACCAACAACATGCTGCTTCCAATTACCTACTTCTCCGAAAGTAGGTAACAACATGTTTGATCTTCCAGATAAATTACCATTAAACTTGGCTAGTTCAGTTACAAACCACAAGTCTTATTAAGCAAATAAATACGAATCATACTTTTAGAGGAAAATGAGCAAGAATACTTCACTTTCCACAAATCTCTACCATAATACAACGTGTCTCTTAAACATGCAGGCACACAATTATATATCAGCATCACATGAAACTGTGACATGTGAACAAAAGTGCAGGTCAATTTAACATTAGACAAATACACAAAAATGGAAGAGAAATAAACTCAGTTGACGTACTCTGGTCCAGTGGGGAACACAACATCATACCAAAACTGAAACAACTGGAGCAAACATCCGATGCAGTATCAAAGCATCTGTCCTATTCATCCATATCTAATTGAATTATCCATAAAACCCATTCATTCACCTCAAAAATTGAATAGCATATACAAATAAATTGATGGGGACGAAGTCATAAAGGTACGTAGCTCACGATATGTGAAGGTGAGCTGTACAAATGAAAGCAAAAGCCATAACATATATATATATATATATAAATGGTGGTTGAAGAAGAAGGAGGAGGATATGTATGAGCGTCTATAAGAAGGAGCATGTGGTAGGGCCTGCCCAAAGTTGAATTAAAAGAAGAAGACATTGGGAGGAGCATGATCGAGTAGCTGGGAAGGCAGGGCGTTTATTGAGTGCTGTGCATGTGTGCATATTTAACACGACGTCGTCCTCATCCATTAATCTCCCCATAAATATGAGCTGTTGCCACATCATCCTCTTTCAACTTCCAACTTCAACTCTAACCCAATCTTATCACTATTCACCCCTTGCTTACAAGCCAATAAACCATTACTCTTCGTATATAAGATAAAGTTAATTTTTTTTAAGGTATTAAGAAAACTAATTAAATTACTTTGAAGTATTTATATTATTGTTTTTATTTTCAAACTATTTTGCTTAACTTATAAACCAGTATATAATCTAATAACACAAACATAATATATGACTAAGTAACTTATTTAGTTTCTTTAATCTCTCAAAAAAAAACAACAACAACAACAACTCTGTTTTATATTTAGGACTGAAAGGAGTACGATATTTGCTCATTTCACAATATAAGTTTTTTTTTAATGTTTCTTGTACAAATTAACAAATAGGGAAAATTTCACTGCACCCCCTGTGTAGCAAATTATTGTCAAGAAGCCCTCAAAACTTTTTGAAACTTCATTGCATCTTAGGGCTAAATTTTAAATAAAATTTGCGGGTGAAAAGGCAGTTGTGTTATTACTTTACAAGTCAAATATGATTATTTGTAAG
This sequence comes from Acacia crassicarpa, assembly GCA_034222035.1. Lineage (NCBI taxonomy): Eukaryota > Viridiplantae > Streptophyta > Magnoliopsida > Fabales > Fabaceae > Acacia > Acacia crassicarpa. Next base: position 999,016 of record JAWXYG010000023.1, on the reverse strand, counting down.
GCAAGTGTGTGAATCTACAAGATAAATATGCTTATTTACTAGACAAATAAGTGAAAGTACAATACAATTTTAGCCATGTATAAGACAATAAGCATATTCACAAAAATACATATTATTTACAAGAGATATGTAGGAATTTACAAGTCAAATATGTGTATTTACAAGACACATGTGAGAATTTATAAAACTGTCTCAGTGATATACAAGATAAGGGTATAAATATGTTTTCAACAAAAAAAACTTAATTTTTTGCAGTGAAGCTTCAGAAAGTTTTGAATATAATTGAGAAGTATAATTGAAAAGCAAGTACCAATAAATTATGAAATAAGCATGGGTTTGAATTCATAATGAATATGAAGCGTTTGAATTCATATTGAATATAAAAAATGATTAGGGGCAAATGCAGTGGGAGACCTATGAGACCGTATAAGCATCAAGTCATTGAAATGCCGAAGCATTCAAATTTGACCCATACAGAATGAATGATATGCACGGGGCTTGAGTATCGGGATCAGTGGTTTCTGAAAGTGGCTTGACATTAAACGGGGTGCTATGGTAATACATAGTAGATGGCTTCATTCTAGTGGTGAATCAGCCCCACCATCATTTAAATCTCCAATAAGCCACCACCAATTGGTGGGATACAATTTTTAGGTGCGGAAAGAAAATGCCTAAAGACACAAAAGTCCTTTGAGGTAATCTTGAATGTGATATAAAAAAAGTAAATGGGTTCCAATAATATTTTTACTTCATGACAAAATGGTCTTTTGGCTTTTTTTCCTCATTCATTTTTTTTTCAAACTAAACAAATTTTTTTCCTAACAACCCATTTTTTTCTCATGCAAAAACCAAACACCTATGTGAAATATTTCCGATTCCTTTCCAACCTTTTGTTTCATCCAACCGGTGGTTAGAGTGTGGGTAATAATGATATGATTTTTTTTTTTTTATACAAAAAAGTTTTGAATGGGTTTGGTATCAGTCCCTCACCAAGGCCAGGGCATGGCCCTGGGCTCTATGAGCACTTACAGGGGACTTACGAGATCGCCTATCAAAAGAGTTCCAGCGACGGCAGAGGGGATCGAACCCACGACCTAAGGACTTAGTCCTAGATCCCTTACCATCTATGCCAACTTACATTGGCTATGATATGATGAAAAGGCAGAGATCAGAAAATGTCAGGGAGAGAATAGTGCGTTAACAGGAGGGAGAAAACAAGACAAAGGGTAGGCGGGCCCATTGTAATTGACTGGCAAAACCTCCAAACTGGAGCTGCATTGAAAGTACTGGAGTACACGGGACCACAAGGCCCACCCATCTATGACACCCTAACCCACGGGCCCCCAACACCCCTACCTTATTGATTTTTTTTGTATATGTTGATCCAAAGTCAAGTTTAATTAGAAATAAACTCTACGAAAGACATTTTATGCATTCATATAAAATTAAACTGAAGACATCATGATTTGCTTTACTCTTGCTAACGACAGTTACGTTATCCCATTCTTTTGAGGTCAAAACAAAATCAAGATTCTTTTAGGTGAAAAAAATATCCTAATATTAACAGGAGTAGTGATTATTCAAAATGAAACACAATTCATGTTTTTTTCCGGGGGGAAAAACTCAGATAAAGATATCAGGGTTCAAATTTTGTAAGATGCGAATATTCAAGGTCGAATCTGACTGCTAGCTCCAATATTAAAATTTTATTTAAAAGAATTGAACGAGTATGGAGGAGTATATAGTATCTAGATTTAAGTGAACTGCACAGTGCACACACATATATAATGATGCCGCCATTATTCTCTCATATATTTCCTTTTTGGGAATCAGCATAAAATTGAGAAAGCTAAAGTGAAGGCCACGGCAACAGTAAAGGCAACATGCATGAACACACACTGAACAATTACCGGGAATATTTATGAATGACACAATCAGTCTCTATTTATGTGAAAAGTGGGACAGACAGAGAGGACATGTAGTTTTGGAAATAAAATGGTCAACGCACAGGGCGACGATCTGCAACACCCGCGGGTCTTTGCTCTGCTGCTTCTTTCTGGCTCTTTGGATGCCATTGGAAGATTGGTCTGGCTCTGGCTCTGGCTCACTTCACTTTTGCCTTCTTCAAAGCCGAAGCTTCTTTAGTCTGTTTGCTTTGTATTTTCTGTTTGCGTGTGCTTTGTTGTCGTATGTTTTGTTTCTGGTTTCTTCACTTGGGCTACCTGGACTGATGTCGTCAATCTGTATTCTGTAGTGTGGCCCATGTTTTATGTGATCGTTTTATCTTGTGTTTAATGAAATTTGGCTTCTCATTAGGGGAAAAAAGATAGTTACAGGGAAGAAGAAGAAGAAGGGTGATGAAGGGAAGTGGGGTCCACCGTGGTTTGGATGGAGATGGTGACGGGCACTAGAGGGTACCAACAGAAGTACACTTACCCCACACTAGAGGGCACCAATGGCCATGATGTGCAATCTCACGGATTGAGAAATGAGAACAACTCAATCCACTTGGACCATGGGAAGTCGGGAAAAAATCTATATTGGTAAGGATTTTGTAAATATTTATGTCTTTCTTGACAATAAAATTGTGAGGGGGGGTTTTTCATTCAAAATTTCTCTAAAATCATTTCTCACTTTAAATTATAAAAATACAAAAACAGCAATAATTTTATTGAATGGGGATTACTGGATTAGGCCATTAGGGAGCGTCCCAACTCCCAAGAGCACGTGAACATGTTTGCCTCCCTCCATCACCATCCCTCCCTGCTCTCATATTGTATTATATAAGAATTTTTTTAACGATGAATACCACCGTAAATTTCTTATTATTTTTGTTTATGAATGAATATCTTTTAATTATTTTCTATTTTTATTTTTATTATACAATTAATATAGAAAAAATTATCACAATTTCATTTATTTAGTTGAAAGAGACTTATAAATAAGATTAGAAGAGTAATTGGGTTATATTCAAAGTACTCCCTTTTGTCCTTATTATGAGACACCAATTAACATGTATATTTGATTCTTTTTACAAGGCACTTACTTGTTTCTAAGGAGTATTAATTATTTTTCCTTATATGCCCTTAATTAATAAGGTTAGTGGATGAAGGTAATAATTAATACTCCCTTTAGTCCTTACTATAAGGCACTAACTAGCAAATTTTTTTGGTCCTTCTTATAAGGCACTTGTTTGTTCTCAATGAGCATTAATTATGTTTTCCATGTCTGCCCATAATTAATTAGGGTAGTGGGTGAGAGTAATAATTAATATAAAAGTAAAATACTCTAACCACCCTTCTGTTTTGTCTTAATTACACGCACCTTCCTTCTATTTTGAAAATATATACTTTAGTCCAAACCATTAACACTGTTAAAGAATATTCTGAAAAGATTCTTCAAATATATTTTTAAATTAAAAACCATATAAAAATAAATATCGTTTACTAATTTACCCCTCATTATACCAATTCCCTAATTTATCTTTTAATATTAATGTTCATTAATGATCTATTTAATATTTTAAATAAATTTAATTTAGTTTTAGTGATCTGTTTATGTGGTAAATATTAATAACTTTTTCAAAATCTGAGTAATTATTTTTAAGAATATATGTTTAATGAAATATTCTTAAAATGTTAAATTATAAGATAATTAATAATATCATTTTATAATTATATAAGTTAATTGAACATATGTATGTATTAATTATTGCAACACATCATCATCCGTATTTAAAAATTACATAATAAGGTTAAAAAATAAAAGAGATTAAAAATTAAAATTTATAATGATAAAATTAATTAACTTTATAATATGATAAATTTAAAAGTATGACAAAAATATAAAAATATATATTACTTTTTTTTTTTGAGTAAAGACATGTAATTAAATGATTATTTTTTTGCGAAAGATTACATGATAAGTTGTAATATTTCTTTTAAGGAGGGGTATTTTTGTCAAAATAATGAGTCAATGTTGTGAGTTAACGGTTAACCAACGGTTGAGATGGATGGAAGTTGAATATCAAAATTAGAAGGGAAGTTTATACAACATATATGTTGATTTTAAGGGAGGTTCATATAAGTTTTTAAAACATAAGGGAGGTCTTTATAATTTTGAATAAATAGAGGGAAGGTTGATGTATTTTACTCTTAATATAATATTAGTTTAGTACAATTAGTAGGGGTAATATTGAAAATTACTTAGATTCTAGGACAACTTTATTGACTTTAAATGTTTTTATAGGTTTGTGAGAAAATTTAGTTGGTGACTTATAATAAGAATCAGAGGGAGTATAATATTAAAGTTTAGTGTAATTAGTAAGGGTAATATTGGAAGTTACTTGAAAGTATGATAATTTTATTATGTTTAACTGTTTTTATTGATGTGTGAGGATTGTTAGTTGATACGTTATAATAAAGATAAGAAAAGGTAGCATTAAAAAATTCCATGCCTAGTCATAAAAGTGGGGACTTTTGAGTGAGAGGTGGATGTTGAATCTTTCTTATGTTGGAGGTTTCTGGTATTGAGTCTTTGAAATGGAGAAGACAACCCCCAGAGGTAGAATCTGATTGGGCAAAGAACAAATGTAGAATTTGATCAGCAATAGCAATAGGGATAGGGATAGGGATGCCAAACCAAATCCATGCGCATGCGCTCCTCGTATTGCCGCGTTAACCAGACAGTGACTTCCCCCCACCCATCATTCATTCATTAATGCTGTTCCATGTAATACATTTTTGTATTCTTCATTATTTATTAGTATTTCACATCTACTATACTACCTTATTGCTATCTCCTCTCCTCTCCTTTTACATAAAGCTTCCCACTTCACTTGATACCGCACGCTTCCCTTCATAATTCATTTAGAGTGAGGGTCTGGGACCGTAATTTTCTCGAAAATAAGAGGTGGCCGACAACGCCACTACCCGGTTATGAGAATGATACTCCTCCTCCCTTTGTCTCCGTCCACGTGTCCCCCCTCATCCCACGGCTCCCACTACCCCCTCGTCAACTCCAACATTCCCATAACTGTTGTCCCCAATGCCCTCCACCCACAAGGGCGCTCTCGTAATTTCCTAAACGCCCCCCGCTTGTCTGTAGTTTTCACTTTTTCATAGGGTTGTTTTGGTCTTTTCCCGACTAATACGATCAGAAATAGTCCAAGATATATCAGGCTTCCAGCGTCGTACAGTGCGTAGCAGAAGGGATATTTGTCAGACCCTGGAACCAGTCTCTCTCCCTCTCTTTCTGCCTCATCATGTCCTCTTCTTCACTCTCCTGGATCACTGCCACAAAATCTGCCTTTCTTCTCAGTCGGCAAGATTAGCAACATTTTCCCGCATATCCAGCCTTGAGATTTCCACTCCCGCCTTTCAAGGCTTTCGTTTTTATATCGCTTTCCCTCGATTCCTGCATTCCGACATCGTAACTCTGGAGTCATGCAATCCATCGAAGAAGGTGGATTTCTCCCTGCCGCGGCTGCCGGTGAAGACAGGAGGCTCAGACCTCACAGAAACGACAACCAGAACCCCCAGTCGTTGAAATGCCCGAGGTGTGACTCCCTCAACACCAAGTTCTGCTACTACAACAACTACAACCTCTCTCAGCCGCGCCATTTCTGCAGGACTTGCCGGAGATACTGGACCAAGGGCGGTATCCTCCGTAACGTCCCTGTCGGCGGCCGTTGTCGGAAGACTAAGCGGTCCAAGCCCAAGAACTCTCCCTCGGCCGCTGCGACAACAGCACCACCGCCGGCCCAGTCGTCATCGCAACAAAAACGCGAGCTCAAGGCGTCCACCTCTCATTCTAGCAGCGAAAACTCCAGTCTTACCGCGGCCGTCACCACAGAAGTGGTTTCAGCTCCTTCATCTAACTCCGCGTCCAATAACTTGTTGGACAATCTTCAGGATTCGAGCCTCTTCGTCCATTCTAGTCCGAAGCCTAGCTCGGAGCCAGGCGTCACCGAACAAGGAGTAGACTCCGGGATTTTCTCGGAGATAGAGAACTTAACGAGCCTGGTCGCACCGACTAACGAGAACCTGGCTTTTGGATACGGGAACATCACCGACGCGTCGTCGTTCCAGCTGTGCGGCCAGTGGCAGAAAGGGATGAACACGAGCGATCGTCGTAATCAGGAGTTGAAGTGGCCGGAGATGACGGCGACGGGATGGCTGATGGAGGAGACGGTGGCGGTGGATTGGCGGGCGAGATCGGATGATCAAGGTTTCTTTGATGTCGGTAACACACTAGATGAGGGTGTGTGGAGTCACAATCAGTGGAATGAAGACAATTCGAGTCTTTTTCATCTACCTTGATGAATGGGGAATAACAAAACACAAGGAAAGGAAAGCCCGTCATGAATCTTTTCACTTTCATAACTTTTTTTTTTCCCCGTTTTCAACTGAATTCACAAAACATAAAGAAAATCTAAGATGGAAAACAAAAGGAGCAGGGAAGAAATCTGAAATCCTATAGTTATTGAATGAGCAGATGTAAATTTTATTTTATTTTTTGGGTTATTGAATTATTGTAATGTGGGGGGTTGAGTTTGAAAGGATGTGGGAGATGTACATGTGGAATGAAACTAGCTTTTATGTAAGCTCGTACGCTTCTGATATGTCGTGTTTGTAATGACTGGTATGCAGGATGGTTTTTCTGGGTTGGGGAGGATGGTTGCTTGATAGGAATGCGAAGAAAACTAGAAAATTGTGTTAGGAACTGTGATGAATGGGGAGAGTAACCTGAGTTAGTATTTTGTTAAGTTTGAGATAAAACTTTTATTATATACTTATATAATAAAATTATGTTAGAAAAGTAGTTTTTATCCAAATAATTACTAGTGAATGCAAATGAAGAAATGCTAGTTGAATATTTTTTTTCTTTTTTGTTTTGGAGAAGGGGAATTTGGCCATTTGGGGGAAGAAAGAAGAGGGTATAATATTAATGACGCGAGGGGAGGTGATGTAAGAATGAGGGGTGGGACCCAGGACGGAAGAGAGGCACGCGCCATGATGAAGGTCAGGGGGCACGGAAGGGATTATGACGTGGAGGCCATTGGAGTGGCCTCCTTGCACCCACCACTGTTGTCGACTGGCGGTGAACACTCCAAAGCTTCTATATATCTGCATCTGCACCAAAGGGGATTCTTAATGCTCATATAGTATCGCCTTGTATGGCTTTTGTTACAGACCGGCCTAAAGCCCCAAATCCATATTACAGCCCAACAAGATTAAGAAGCATAGTTGGCGTATCAGTAGGGAAGATCTGGTATCCTAACAAGATAGGATCTATCCTAACCGGCATTTCGAGATACGTGCTCTGAATATCTCGGCCCCGGATATTACTCACTCTAAGTATCTCGGCTGGCTGGGATATCCGCCTCGGACATCTCCATAAATATAGAAGGAGATCAACCAGGTGCACACGTTCTAACTTATGCTCATTCTACTTTCTGTCACACAGAGCACACACACCACCCCTTGGCCTCACGCCTCCAAGTTTGCTATGAACTACGTGGATTTTGATCCCTTCAAAGGTTACGTAGGCTCTAGGCTTGACATCTAGTCAAGTCCAACTAAATCCTATTCCTAAAACAGAACAGCTTTTATATAGGTTTGCCATGATTTATGGCCTCCGAGTCATTCCAGAAGTAAAGCAAGTTTTTGTTGCTTTTACTTCACTATGAGCCGTTAGGGTAATTACGCTATGTTTATGTTTCAATTATATAAATATCGATTCAAACATCAATCACAATATACTTTTAGCAACATTAGTTCAAACAAGCATTAGTGTAAAGATCATTCACGGTGTGTAGACAAAGTGAATTTCAAAAGTTAGTCTGGCAAATGAATTTCTCCATGTCTATGTTTGTGTATGTAACTATGTATGAGTGAGAATTGAGCAAGTTTTGTAACTTGAATGAATGTGTTGCTGGGAAGAGAGAAGAACATGTATAGAGCTGTGTTGGTGAGACTCGTTTAAAAAGGAAGAAGAGATCAGCATTTGCAGCAGGGGCAGAGAATGTTGCGCCAGCGAAGCCTTCTTGAGGAAGAGGTGGCGTCAGCTTCAGCCATCCTCACAGGGCTTCCACTCCATTCTCTCTGTAATCTGCGTCACCATCATCATCAAATCAAAAGGAGTTTAAGTGAACAAAACTAAATGAAGGAGAATGACATTAAGGCCTTCAATTTCAGAAAACAACATCAGAAAAATGTCAGATAACATAACATGTGAAAAAGTAATCATTAACCAACCAATAGAGTAATTGCTATCAACAACTTTTCTTATATTATTATTCTCTTTTATTGAGGTTTTAGTGTCATTTTCCATGAAACTAGTTACTGACATGGGGAAAGTAAATGATTGTGTGCTGCTTATGCTGTCACTTGACCCACGAGACGCTGACAGGCGGCTACCTCTCGATGCTCTGCCACGCGAACACCACTCTTCATGCTTTATGTCGAACAATCTCACTACCTCCTCTTCTTCCTCACCCGCCTGCACATCACAACATACCATTCACATCACTTGTATGTTCTTCACCAAACAATTCACATCTCCCTTTTAAAACAAGCTTATATAGTTATCAATTCACGGGCTCTAACCAAGTTTCTCATAGTCAATAGCAGTTACGGTCTTCCACTACAAGTGTATTCATAATTTTAGTTGAATTTCAAATTCAAATCTAAATCCTAATCTTGAGGTAAAGATACTATCACATAGGATAACCTAAATATTCTATTTTAGTGATATTAAAAGACAAATAAATAAATAAATCACATTTCTAATGGCTATACTTGCTAATTCTTAGAAATGAAAATTTTCCAAGGTAATTCGCGTGATCCGCTAAGTACTCATGCAACCGTAATGGGCTAATGAACCATATATACATTGTAAAAAGTGAGTGGTCATTTTGATCCTTTTTCAAAAAATAATAATAATAAAATTATTAAATATAAGTATTTGCGCATGTACTTAATATAAGAATCAAATACTTTATTTATAGTTCTTAAGAAAATTAATTAAATTAAGTATTTGTAATGTAATGAATAATGGGTTGATTTTTCTACAATACCTTTTTTAGTTACTTCCCATATACAATCAATATGGATAAAATATGAAAAAATTTAAAAGACAAAATAAATAAAAAATTTATATTTAGGATGAAATAACCCTCGTATCTAGTCCTTATATTTGGAAGAGGATGCAAGGTAGTACTCGAGGGAGACGCTCTCGAAGATTATTTGTTCTTCATATACGAATGGATCAACAGGACGAGTGACCTGGAAACGCAGAAAAGACCATGTTGTGGTTTTTTTTTTTTTTCCTTTGATTGTCCTAGTTCTCTCTGATTAAGCATGTTTCATGACCCAAATAAAATTATTCTGGTTCACCAAAAGATAATTCTGGAAACACATCAACCATACAATCAGGGGCGAGCAAATAAAATGTGGCAGCATTGGATAAAAATGTCTCACCTTAGTGGGGTGGTCACCTTCCCCCATCATCATCAAGCTCCTGAAACCACACTTGTTGTTGGTGCGAGGATTCCGACGTGCAGATTCTAACACCCTTGAAACAGAGGAAGAAGAAGACGACATTGTCTCTGCCGTTTCCTCATAGCATTCACAATCTTCCATCACAGACATGTCTTTTGCTGTTGCTGCTCTGTCCTCTTGAAGGAAAACTACCAGCTCAGGCGTATCATAGTCTATCATCATCGCCTTCTCCCTCTCACTGAAGCTCTTCCCTTTTCTCCACTCTGCCTCACTGTCACTCTTTGTCCTGTTTACCGGAACCTCCCTTATCACAAAACTCTTATTGCTCTTTTGCTTTTCACTTCTTGATTCTTCGCCGCCCATGAAATCCCTCTCTTTCTAGCTTCTTCCAACAACTTATCAATTTCCCTTTTAACAAAACTCTTAATCTGCACAAATTTAAAAGCCTCGGGGAGTTATCTGTCAAGTCTCCAACGAGCAATATGCAATCTAGTCTAACACCTAATTCAACAATAACCACAGAGCTAGGAAACTATTGGCCTTTAACAGAGAGGGAAAAACTACATTGCAATCTTATCTCGAATGAAAATGGCATGAAACAAACCAGTGAGAGACAGGTACAACGAAATTGACTGTCAAATTTCATTTGGGAGTTACATTTTTATCTGATTCTGAACCTTCTAGCAAATGAATACTCAAATCAATAGGCTTGGATGTTTAGACCATCCTTTCGGACCATAGATATTCTACAGGCCTTGGCAGTGGAGAAGAGCGAAAAAAAAAAAAGGCAGGGTGGAGAACAGAGTTGTGTCTGATTACGAGTTACCTCAGATTAGCTCTGACTGTCTATCGATGGATCACCGGAAATCCCAGAGAGTGAAAATGACGATGAATCTCTCCTCAGTAAGACTGAGAGATTAAACTTACAGAGCGCCAAACAAAGATGAATTGGAGAACCAATAAATGGACGGTTCAATATAATTAATATCCTTAAATTGTACACCAAACAGCCAGTTTTCCAAAACCAAACGTTGCGTCGCTAGGCGTGTGTCATGTCTGGTACATGGCCTTCTTCAATCTTCAATGATTCACACGCTTCCGTTTGATCAGAAACATGCTATTTATGTTTGGCGGCCAAGGAAATCGTATGACATCTCGTGAGATTATGAAGGTACGTTTGGGAGGTGTGTGGCTGGATTGGAAACCGGCGAAAATGGGATTATAGTGAATGGGTTTCCCATTATGAAGAATGATACCAAGATTGGAGATTTCCTTACGTGAGAATTCATTCCTTCTGGCTGTTTTTTACCTTCATCCAACCCTTTTGTCATCGAAGTATTCAACCTTTCTCATCTGCAAGCAAATTGCCTCCTTTGCTCCCTAAAATAGTAGGGTGAAACCAAATAAAAACAATAATGTTATAAATAAAAATACCCTGAAAAGTCAAAATCACAAATCAGTTTTTCTTTATTACATTTCACACTTATGAGCAAATGACAACACGTTTTAGTAGGAGCTACTGATTTGAGATTTTCAGTTTTCTAATTGGACTTTTTCATAAAAATATTCCCTATCATACTTAGACAGAGAAATACTTTCAATTAATAATAGGAATATGTTAAATATTAAGGTACAAATCTTTATTTTTTTAAAAACTTGATTTCTTAAATCGATATTCTCTATCAACCTTGCTTTTTTTAAACACTCCCTCTGAATAATTTGATATAAGTCATTTGCAGATAATTAATATTTATTTCAATTTTATCATACTTATTTTCAATTTTTCCTCTTCGTTAAATTTTCAAACACACCTTTTGATTAGGATAAAAGTGATTTTTTTTTCTACTTATAAGATATTTAATGAATTAATTGTCAATTTTTATTTTTTTCATGGATTAGTTAAAGTGCCCTATATTTTGAATCAGAGGGAGTATTAAAATTGCAAAAAAAAAAAAAGACATTTAGATTTTAAGAAGTACATTAACAATATGTATCGTGTTAATTAATGAAAAATATCATCTTAAATCATTTTAAGTTTCTTTGGTAATATTTAGATATATATTTTCCATGTGTTATGTAAAGTCTGAGATAAATAGTACCATTCATAATTCATAAATATTGTGACTTGACGTAAGTTTTAAATTTATATTGATGCTCTTGTGAAATATGCATGGTAATAGTTTCCTATATTTTTATAGGTACGTTCTTAAAATTTGATGGTAATTTCCATTCTTTGCATTGAGATTTTTAAGATCTTGCAATGCAGTCTTTACCGAATTTAAGTACTTAATCATAATATTTAGAAGATATTTATGTTTTAGGGCTTGTTTGGCATAGTTTTTTTTTTTAAAAAAAATCCATTGGAAGCTTAGCAAAAGTAAAAGCTTGATAATTGGGTGTTTGGGATAGCTTCATTGTTTTACAAATAGGGGTGGAAATAGGCCAGGGGCCTGTGGCCTGGCCTGTTAAAAGCCTGGTCATGTCTGGCCTATTAGGCTAAAAGGCCAGGCTAAGGCCTATTTTAAGGTCTGTTTGTCTTAAAAGGCCAGGCCTAGGCTTCCAAATAGGCCTGTTAGGCCGTCCTGTTAAAAATAATTAATTTTTTTTTAAAAAAAATTAATTAATATCCCTTCCCTCTCCCTCACTCAAAACTTCTCGTTCGCCCTTTCAAATCAAAAACCCTAAGTCCCTAAATCAATTTCCCTCACTCAGGCCTGTTTTTGACCTATTTACATTAGGCTTGTTTTCGGCCTGTTTATATTAGGTCTGTTTTAGGCCTGTTTACATTTGGCCTGTAAAAAATATAGGCCTCTTAACAGGCCACAGGTCAGCCCAGGCCTTTAACAGGCCAAACTCAGGCCAAAATTTTAGCTTGTAACAGGCCACAGGCCAGGCTCAGGGGCACTTACTTGCATAACAGGTCTGGCCTGTTAAGGGTGAGGCCTGACCTGTTTCCACCCCTATTGATGGACTTCAAAGATTGAAGCCACTTTTTTTGTTAAGCCACCTACTCAAGCTTCAAGGTCTGAAGCCATTTTTGTCACCACTATCTTAAACACAAATCACATTAGGATTATATCCAAAAAAAAAAAATCACAATAGGAAAAGTCCAGTAAAAAAAAGCTCATCAAGAAAAATCCATTAAAAATTAAAATCACTTTTATCACTGCTATTCCAAACAGGCCCTTAAACACGGTAATTTGATCTAACCGTACATATCTATATATATTGGTGCATGTTCACCTCACCATCACTAGTGTAAAAAACTAAAATGGCTATAGAATTCAAATTAATGAATTATCATTAAACACTACTGTATTGCCAATGGCCCCAAAAAAAAAAAAAAAACAAACAAACAAACTAGCGGATTGCAGTAAAGTAGATGTCAGGAGTAAAATTGCACAATTAGGAATACTAATTAAAGCAACCATCAGGAGCCCATATATTAATTTGGTGCAGGAATCCACCTTAAGTCGTAATGTTTTTCCTTTATTAATACTCCCTCCGGTCCTAATTATAAGGCATAGTTGACTTTTTTGGAAAAATTAAGGAAGCTAATTAAATTACTTTAGAGTATTTTTATTTTTATTTTTTTCTTCAAAGTAATTAGTTTGACTAATAAACTAATATATAATCTAAAGATATACAATATATAAAGTGATTAAGTAACTTATTTAGCTTCCTTAATCTCTCCAAACAAAGTCAATTATGCCTTATAATTAGGACCGGAGGGAGTATTTAATAGGCCGGTGGCCAGGGGCATTGAAACCCTTAGAAAAATATATGATACTATTTTCGGCCCTAATTATAAAAATACTTTTGTAATGTACTCTACATTACTAAAATGTTCCTATAATTAAGGTTAGAGAGAGTAGTTCAATTGAATCCTCAATCTTTCCAGATTGCGCCTTTTTTTAATAAATATAAGTGGTTGATTATTGTCAAAATGGCATAACACATTTTCTAGTTTGGTTAAGTGTGAGTATATACAAGATTATCAAATTCACGAGTTTAGACAAGCTCGTGCCAATGACATAAACTCATATTATGAGAATTATAGCTCGTTAGGGTTTATTTTTTATAATTAAATAAGTGTTAATAATGTATGATTAAAAATTTTTAAAAATGGCAACAGTTTGATTTAAATATATTTTAAATCAAAATCATTAAAATTAAATCTATTAATATTCACAACTCTTTATTTTTAATTAAGAAAAATGTATAAAATTTATAAATAAAGCTGCGGAGCTTGTTCAAATCTAAAAAGTTATTACAAGTTAAGGAGTGATTTAATGCAATTTTGTAAGTTAGAAACGTAAATAAATTTGATGTATAAACTTAGGAGTTTAACCTAATTTATAACTAATACTAATTTACGTGCGACTCAACTTAATTCTATTGTGCATATGATGGGAACGTAAAAATGATATACTGGATGAGTGAACTGACAACAATAGGTACATGTATGTATTCAATCACTAACATAAATAAAAGTGAATAGAGTCAAAATCAATAACTAACACACACACACACAGGCAACATAATAAGGGCAAATTAAAAAATGATTGATAGATATAAAAAAATATGTCTTATTATTTAAGATTAAAATTAATTTTTTTAATATATCTTATATTAAAAATAGATAGGATGTTAAAAAAGCCGCACCATAGTATTATGACGGATGCGACATCTTTCAAACGAGAGCGATGACATTGTTTTCTCCAATGTTAAAGGTTGCTGATTAGCGAGGGGTCTAGATTAAGAACAGTAAGCTTTAAGAATAATTGGTTAATGACATTTAAATAAAATTTAGTAATAATAAATAATAGACAAAAAATTCATGGGAAAATCATCTTGGAGACCCTTTTATCAAAGGTAAGCCCAAAAAGGGCCCTAAAACTCTCATTTTCCCAGATCAGGCCCTAGGGCCCTGAATGGGAGTGGATTAATAAAGGGAAAGACCAAGATACCCCTGAGTTAAGAAGCAAAAAGAATAAGTCTTGAAATAAAAAGAGTGAACAGAACGTGCATTCATTTTGGCGGCAACACACGAGTTCACAGAGAGAAACCATTGGCAAAGATGAAGAAATTTTTCTGATCGTGCATTCATTTTTCTGAACCTATATTTTTCTGAACCTATATTTCCAATCATCCATTTCTGTATAGGTTGAACTCATCTACCCATGAATTTGTTGATGCTGAATTTTTTTTTAGTTGAAGGTTGGGTTGCTGAAAGGTTGGACCTTGGGCAACTTTATGCTATAATCAGATAGGAAATAGGTAAGAAATACTAAGATTTTGCTCAAGATATCATTATCACCATTCTAGTTGATCTTTAATCAGTTTTGGGGTGGGTGGAAAAAATTAGGCTATGTTTTTTGGCATGAAAACAGAGGGAAATGTGTGTTTTTAAGTGGGAATGGGTGCATGGGATGAAGATATACTTGGTTGAAAAACGATGAAATGGGATAGTTGTTAATACATACTGTTGTAGTTGTAAATATGACTGTTGTAGTTGTAAATATGACTGATATAGTTGTAAATACGAGCTGAATGTTGAAACACTTTGGGTTGCTATGTTTTTTGGCATCGAAACAGAGGGAGGTTTGTTTGTTAGGGGGAATGACTAAATGTGAACACTCTGAAATGAGATTGTTGTTAAGGTTACTGTTAAGGTTGTTAATGTGATTGTTAAAGTTGTTAATACTAAGTTTATGTTGCAGATCATAATTAAAGATGGCTAGTACTTCAGGGAAGAACATATTATGTTTCTTCCATGTGGGAGGTTTCTTTATACATGGGGGAGGACAAGAAAGTGATTATGTTGGTGGAACGGTAAGAACAAGAGGCATTAAGGAAGGAACAACATGTAAGGAGTTGCAAAGAATCATAGTGTCTTTTATTGGGGCAGAAAATATTGAAATTTCCGTGAAGTTCAAACTTAGTATGGATACATCTACATTCGTTGATCTTGTAGATGATGAAGGGGTAGAACATTTAATAAGGTATAATGAAGAATATTGTCATGTGTACATTGAAGAAAATGGGAATAATGACAATACACCACAACAAATGAATATTCAAATGGAAGAACAAGAAGTGTAAGTCTTGTTGTGTTAAGAATTGTAATTTGTTCGTATATAAATTGTCATTACTTGGTCCTCATTACTTGCATTAATAATTGTTGTCTGTCGCAGGAGGGATCAAGTCTTTGGAGGTGCAGTGGAGTTGTCTCTGTCTCCACCCCAAATGTACAATGAAACTCAAGAGTTGCCATCATTGCCATGTTCTTCACAAAGTGTGCCATTAAACAGGCCTCAAATGAATCATTGTAAATGGAAAGATTTGATAATGGAAGTAGGACAGATCTTTCCGAATGCCATGACCCTCCGGGAAACATTGTATAAATATAGTATTGCACACAGGTTTTCCTACAACTTTGTGAAGAACAAGGCAAAGAAGATTATAGTTAAGTGCAAGGTTGATGGTTGTCCCTGGTACATGGGTGCCTACTCAGCGGGAGAACGTCAAGATACAGAGTTCCTAACCATCAAAACATACAGAGGAGCGCACACACACCATGCACAGGATAGCATGATTGTATCTCATCCACCCAAGCGTAGGTTGACATCAGCACTTGTAATTGATGGTTTGAGAAATAATATTGACAAGACAGCCAATGAAATTCGAAGTGACATGTACAATGAGTATGGAGTGTGCCTGAACTACAAACAAGCATATAGGGCCAAGGAAAGAGCGGTGACGCTATTACATGGACGAGCAGAGGACTCGTAAAAGCTTATTCCCTGGATGTGTCGAAGACTCATAGAGAGTGATCCCGACACAGTAGCAAAATGGGAAGGCTCAGACGATAACAGATTTGTCCGCCTATTTATTGCATATGGTTGCTCCATTAATGGGTTTGTAGATGCTTGTCGGCCAATCCTTTATATAGATGGTTGCCATCTGAGTGGGCCTTATAGGGGTACAATGTTATTAGCTTGTGCGTATGATGCAGACAACCAATTGTTTCCCTTAGCATATGGCATTGTTAGCAGTGAGACCTATGATGATTGGGCTTGGTTTCTAAACAATGTGAAACAGATTATAGGATCAATGATGTTAACAATTGTGTCTGATCGAAATAATTCCATTATTGGGGCTGTAAGAGATATATTTGGCACCGAGAGACATGCATTTTATTACAGACATGTTAAGGAAAATTATAGTGCAGAGTTCCTCAAAATCATGAAAGGGATGCCACGTACCGCTGGGAACAACAAGGATATTGCATTGCACCTCCTCGATGGCATCGCGTATGCAAGGATGGTTGAAGAATTCACTGTGGCGATGGGAAAATTAAAATTGTTCAATCCACAATTGGCACAATGGGTTGAGACTCATGGGGACGTTGATCGATGGGCTTTGAGCAAGTTTCCTTTTAAAAGGTGGGATAACATAACCACTAACATTGTTAAGTCATTCAACGCATGGATGGTGAAAGAGAGGAGGCACACGGTATCAATGTTAATACATGAGCATAGGGAGAAGTTGGCTGCGAAGATGCTTGCAAGCAAGATGGCTTTGGTGAATTGGAAAAATGGTGTAGGACCTAACATAGAAAAAAAATTGTTGCAACATGTGAACTTTGCAGAAAACATGCATGCTCAATATTATGGGGAGAACAAATTTTTGGTTGAAAATAGGTGCGGTGATGCCTTAAATTATTTGAGCGTTAATCTAGCTACAAAAGAATGCTCTTGTTTAGCATGGCAAATGAGTGGACTACCTTGCCCACATGCATGTGCAACAATTAAGATTCTTAATGGTAACGTGTACACATTTGTAGATGATTGCTTTACACTTTCAGCACAAGAGAAAATTTATGCACATAGCATGCGGCCAGTTGCAACACATGATTGTCCACTTGTTGATGCGCCCACAGTGACACAAATGCTAACAGATACTTTCTTGGAGCCCCCAATTACTACAACACAATCAGGTAGACGCAAGAAAAAAAGACGGGAATCTTAATTCCAAAACAAGAAGGTTTATCATTGTGGTAGATGCCATGAGCCAGGACACTCCGTCAAGACTTGCAAGAATCCAAATCCAAGTTGATCATCGGTGGTGCCTTCGCTGTTTCTTTTTGGGCATGGTGTCTTACCCTCTTTTGGCGTATATGGCTTTAGATAGAAATCCACATCATATTATTTTTTGGAGATGGTGTGTGATGTTGACATCATGAATTTGTAGATGCATTTGTTATTTTAAATGAAGGTTGGATATTGTTGTCACAATTGTATCCAATTGTCATTTATGTACACATACTCATATTTTGAATCCAAATGTAAATGGCGTTCTGTTAATGTTGTAATTTAGAACTGATATTGTAGTAAATGACCTCTTATATTGTAGTAAAATATGAATACTGATATTGTGGTAAATGATCCCTGATGAAGTAGTAAATGAACCCTGATGAAGTAGTAAATGATCACTGATGAAGTAGTAAATGAACCCTGATGAAGTAGTAAATGAACCCTGAGGAAGTAGTAAATGACAACTGATGAAGTTGTAAATGACCACTGATGAAGTTGTAAATGAACACTGATTAAGTAGTAAATGAACCCTGATGAAGTAGTAAATGACCACTGATGAAGTAGTAAATGAACCCTGACGAAGTAGTAAATGAACCCTGATGAAGTTGTAAATGACCCCTAATGAAGTAGTAAATGACCCCTGATGAAGTTGTAAATGAACACTGATTAAGTAGTAAATGAACCCTGATGAAGTAGTAAATGACCACTGATGAAGTAGTAAATGACCACTGATGAAGTTGTAAATGACCACTGATGAAGTTGTAAATGAACACTGATGAAGTAGTAAATGAACACTGATGAAGTTGTAAATGACCATTGATGAAGTTGTAAATGAACACTGATTAAGTAGTAAATGAACCCTGATGAAGTAGTAAATGACCACTGATGAAGTAGTATATGAACACTAATGAAGTAGTAAATGAACACTGATGAAGTAGTAAATGAACCCTGATGAAGTAGTAAATGACCACTGATGAAGTAGTAAATGACCACTGATGAAGTTGTAAATGAACACTGATGAAGTAGTAAATGAACCCTGATGAAGTAGTAAATGAACACTGATGAAGTTGTAAATGACCACTGATGAAGTTGTAAATGAACACTGATTAAGTAGTAAATGAACCCTGATGAAGTAGTAAATGACCACTGATGAAGTAGTAAATGAACACTGATGAAGTAGTAAATGAACACTGATGAAGTAGTAAATGACCACTGATGAAGTAGTAAATGACCACTGATGAAGTTGTAAATGAACACTGATGAAGTAGTAAATGAACCCTGATGAAGTAGTAAATGAACACTGATGAAGTAGTAAATGATCACTGATGAAGTAGTAAATGAACCCTGATGAAGTAGTAAATGAACCCTGACGAAGTAGTAAATGAACACTGATGAAGTAGTAAATGAACCCTGATGAAGTAGTAAATGACCACTGATGAAATAGTAAATGACCACTGATGAAGTAGTAAATGAACCCTGATGAAGTAGTAAATGAACACTGATGAAGTAGTAAATGAACCCTGATGAAGTAGTAAATGAACCCTGATGAAGTAGTAAATGAACCCTGATGAAGTTGTAAATGACCCCTAATGAAGTTGTTAATCCTGTCTGTTATTTTTCAGTTCTCAATCCATGACCACATCAACACAGAGGATAAAATTTGTTGTTCTCAGTCCATGATCACATCAAACCAGAATCAAGAAATTTTTGTGTTGTCATTCCACAATGATTATCAAGTCATCATCAGTCAACAAGAGGCATAATATACAAAATGTTTAATGTCAGAATTCCTGAATACATAGGAGTCATAAATACATGTATTCCTAACAACTATGGCCCTAATGTCTCTTCAATCTCTTGTGATAGTCCTCCATTAAAGCCTTCACTTTTTGGCAATGATTGTTACGAGGATGGTTGATGAGCCACCACAAGAAGCCCACCTTCAATTCACGAAGGTCTTCGTCGGTGTAGTGTGGCATTGTGCACCCATTGGTCTCATTTTCTGAGCCATCCCATTGTTGTAGCCAGGATATGACATGAAGCCCACATGAGTGGCTGCAATGAAATAGACAGAGAGTTTTAGTAAAGTCATATATCAAACTTCACAAGACACATTATTTAAAGTGCAAACCAATAAAATAGACAAAGAGTGTTAGTAAAATCAGATATCAAACTTCACAAGACACCAAAAAAAATGCAAACCAATAAAATATACATACGTGTCCTTTTGCAAATGGACTTTAGCCCATGTAACATCCTTTGGGATTTTGGTCTCATCTTCTAACAACTCTGGCTTGATTTCCCGGAGGATATCCAAGAAACGCTGGCGCTGAAAATGAAGTTCACCCATTTAGGTATGTTTACATGTTTACCGACTAAACAAACATTGAAATTCAGTTTTGAACTTACCACTGTATTTGCCATGATTTCCTTTTCTTTAGGGACTGCCTTCTTTTTTGGCTGTTTCTTGGTTGCCTGTGGGTTTGGATGTTCCTTTTCATATTCCATCCGATAATATGTTTTTACGTCAATCAAGGAGTCTAGGACAACACCACCGTTGTCTAATTGATCCCCAACCAATGTCCTTGCAACCATAGTCATGAGCTACATTTGGGATAAATAAACGATCAAACTCAGAAACGCAAGTGAAAGATCTTTTTCAATACCATGAAAACAGAAACTTAAGTGAAAGAAGTACATTGTAGGTGTGTAGTAAATTTTGAGTTCAGATATTGATGCAAGTATGGATGGAAAAGAAAGTCATAGTGCAGCCATCAGTCAGAAATAACAATGATATAGGTTGAATACTAAACGTCACTTACCCGATCACCTATCCAAGATCGTGCACCAAGACATTGTAGGTCTCTCCTTGTCAGATAATAGTGGTGCATGTCCACAAATTCCCTAAATTACAACATATGGAGATCTTAATCAGAATGTAGATTTTGTGTAATGACAAGTAGTTCAATGGGAAATAGTAAATGAAACTTACTCCTCAGCCTCAGCTCCATGAACGAATTCTGTGCACATCTCATAAAGAATGTCCTTCTCGTCATATGTCCTCTTTGGCTTGGACTTCCGATGTGGATCGATCCACGGGGATTTTAATACGCTACTACGAGTTATGACCCTCTGAGATCTCCTTAGTTCAATTTCTTGTCTGGTCACCTCTGCCTGAACATGTTCCTTCACATGTTCAGGAACAGCAACGACTTCAAGTAGTTCCCCTGCACGAGCGGCGTCCACATTCGGTGTCTCCTCTCCATGGTCGGCGACATCATCGACATCAATAATATTTTCTGAGTCATCTTCCTTGTCTATGTCATCTCTCTCCTCTATGTCATGGCCATAGTCATCATCATCAGCATCGTCATCATGAGAGTCCCCGGAATTAGATGGCTGTTTATTTGCTGTGTCACCTTCATGTTGGCCTTCTTCGTACAATGTTTGTTGAAGCGCCAACATTTCTTGTTGCAAGTTTGATAGCAGCCGTGCATATGTTGTGCGCACTACCTGGAAAAACATATATATAAGTTATTACAAAAGTATATCACAACACCAATTTGTAATGAAACAGTCGAATGGATTAATTTTTTTCATACATTACCGGGTGTGTAAGCATCGTATCCGGATCAAACGGTGTTGACGGATTGACTGATGGATGTGGCTGAGGAGCCGGCTGAGGATGTGGCTGAGGAGGTGGCTGAGGATGTGGCTGAGGAGGCTCAACGTGTGCCAGGAGGCCTTTTTTGGCTTGTTTCTCAACCGACAATCTGCTCTTGACCTTTTCGTCGGTCCAAAAAGCCATGGCCGACTCATGTTCACACCTATGATGTCACCGATCGGGAAATGTTGAAAACAAAAGAGCTACACATAAAAAGAAATGCAACAATTATTAAAAAACATTTGTACATTAATGAGTCAGCCTAACATGCAAACATAGTTAAAGACAACTTACCATGAGGAGGTATAGGCATCCACCTACATTTCTGTTCTTTTTTTTGTTGGACTTTTGGGAATCCTTCTTGAACTCATATATCTCGTTGCAGAGTTCTTGAAGGACGAAGGAAGACCAATCAAACTCAGCAAATGCACCCTTAGTCACCGTCATCACCTTCAAAAGACGATCACTAACAAGAATTGATGCACTGGGGGCCAATAGGGTACCCAAGGCGAATAAGACGAATAAAAACTCAAAATTTTCGTCTAATTTGTCCAAGCACATGTCTCCAATTTTTTTGTAAGGAACGTCTTTGTATACTTTCCTATAGTCGGTGAAAGTGATGTGTTGGTCCCTGATATTTACTTTTATGGCCTTCCCCCCAATAGGAAGACCCATCAATTGATGGACATCTTCTGCCCTTATAACTTGGCTGTCCCCCCTAATGCACACTTCCTTTGAAGGGGGATCAAAACAGGTCATGATTTGGGCACATAAAGAACGGTTGATCTGTCGGCAACTTATACTGACCAACCTATCAAACCCAATGTCCTTTAGCCTTCTCATTGCCTCAGGTCTTCCCTTCAACTTATTGCAAACTTGGAGGAATGTGTTTGGCACACACCTAGTTTGGAAGGGCACCACATACTTCTTCACTATCACCGGGGGGGGGGGGGCTCTCATTTCTTTAGCCCTCTTAGTATATTCAGCTTTTTCATTAGGTGTTAGCCTTTTCCAGGCTTCTTTCACTTATACACTCAATCCACCTATGACTTTAGCCTTGCCCTTGCTCTTGCCCTTTCCCTTACCCTTCTGTCGTTCCTTATATGGCCTGTAGTATTCTTCCGTAAAAAGGTTGTATCCGGAGAACCTTGGATCCCTTGGATTGGATGAGGACATGATGTATGTTCTTATGTAGGTTGCTCGTGTACCTGCAACAATTGTAAATGAAGTTCATTTATTATAACCCTTCATCGTAATTAACAAAATGTCACTATCTTCAGGGGAAAACAAACATAGCAAGGAACAAAGAACCAACATAAGGCTAACTTCATAAGAAAATTAAGTGCATAAATTGCATCCATAGGAAAATTAAGCAAAATGAGTCTGCAAATAGCTTTTAGTGCATAAACAGCTTTTAGTGGACAAAAAAATGAGTCTACAAATAGCTTTTAGTGCATAAATTGCATCCGTAAGAAAATTAAGCAAATAAAGCTCAAAGGAGGATCAAATTGATTCCACTTAGCAATTAGAATCATACTGAAAATTAATAGTTGAGCACAACCCTATTAAAGCTTTAGCTGGTTGTGAAGCTGATTGGGGGGTTCATCCACACTTTATTGTGTGTCAAATTTCAATAACAAGATCCTAAACCTCAAAAAGTCATTCGTGCTTTCTCCAAATTAATTATTAAAAATATTAAGAAAAGGGAGATTGTGCTTATTAACCAAAGGTAAGAAACATAGTATCAAGTATCAACATATAAGGTACACCTTGTGGATGTCCTGTTTATTTCAATGAGAAATCCATCCAGCAGGGTTTTCAGCAAGAAATTAAAAAAGGACTGCGTGGTGTGTAATCAAAGGACTGAGAAGAGAAAAGTGTTTCCTGCAGTTTTTTGGAAGGGGAAGGGTTTGACAAGATTAAACATTTTTTGGAAGGAAAAGGGTTTGACAAGATTAAAGAACATGTTGCAGGGCACATTTTCTACAAACCCAACTTGCTACTTTAGTCAATTCATTAGATCAATAGGTCCTTCACTTTTAAGGAAGAAATTCAAAGTTGCAAACAGGCAAATGGCACTGTTGAAATTGGTATAGGTCGAATTAGCTTCATACTTAAACACTAAGCCTTAAGTGTCACAATAGCAAAACAATACCAAAATCACAACCCATGTAATTGCACCAAATGGGTCCCCCCCCCCCCCAAAAAAAAAAAAAACCAAGACTTTACATTAAAACAATACCAAAATCACAACCCATCAATACCCATACTTGATTCAAGTTGCAATTGCAGCAAAACAATACCAAAATCACAACCCATCAATACCCATACTCGATTGAAGTTGCAATTGCAGCAAAAAATAATTTCAGATAATTTCAAAGATGAACAGAGCATGCATCTCTTTCACCGTATTTATAAACCACAATAATTTCACATATACAATCTTCAAATCAAGAATTTAGTTCTTAGGAAGAAGGCCCAGTACAACATAGAATAAAACATGTCTCATTTGGAGATTTTAAAACATGCTAGCTCTAGATCCAAATTACAAAAGCAGGAAACATTAATGAGACTGACAAATGTATAAATAACTATGCAGTATGATGGATTCTATCCAACAAATGTTTCATCAATTCTAACAATCTAACAGCGCTCTTAAGATCTAAAAGACAAAATCTAGAAAACTTGGCATGAACTTGGAGCATGGTACAGGTGGCATATGTAAACTGCCTATTGAAAGTAAGTTAACACTAAGATAACAATTAGATTGGCGCTTCAAGAATCCTAGTAAGTTGACAAAAGAAGTGCCAGAAGTCTAATGAATTGACTGGAAGAGAAAATCATTATTACTTTCTAGCTCAAAATAACAACAAACCTAAACTTTCAATCAGTTTTGTTCATCTAAATTAACAAGGCAAACTAAACGCGTTCCAATTTATCAGACATTAAACAGAGAACACATAAGTGAATATTTAGTAGTATTGAAATGCTGCTGCTTACCACGATTGCCAAAGTAGCTGCAAGACAAGTGAGTGTGTATGATTCAGAACAAGTCCCTGGTTCACAAAAACACAAAACTTGAGTTTACAATGCAAGTTCCTCATTCAGGTAAGCAGTATACGCAAGGGGCAGAAAACTTGTGAAAACTGCGCATGCCACAAAATCTAGAGACATAAAATTAGCATTCCAAAAGATTAGATTCACCATCATCATCAAAACACGCATCATTAAGGGAGAGGCAACCACAAAACTCTCCCAAAAAAAAAACAAAAATTAAGAAAACAGAGTCCAAACAAAATATGAGAAGTGAACCCCAAGCTCACTTTAAAAACCCTAGTGTTCTGCAGATGATGTTTACTACAGATCTCCTGTATCCTCAGCTAGAATAAAGTACAAAGATGAACAACAAAAGTGGGCCTATAGTATCTGAAACAGAGCTCATGCTCATGCTTGATGCTTTTATTACTTTCATACGGCTCTACCTTTTGCTCTCACTCGTGCAAGAAAGATTTACAAAGTTTAAAACATGTTTAATGTTAAAAGGCCCTTTTTTTGAAAAAGACAAAATTTACATTGAGATCATTTAAAGGGAAAATTCTAAAAAAAATACTACCTGAATTTCAAAATCTTCAATAGATAATTTTCCAGCAAAACCAATTGTCAATTGTTTTATTGTTTTTGTTAATCTAATTACTGTTGTTATCAACAAGATTTTGAAATTCAAGTGATATTTTTTTGTCATTTTTTCTAAACCCTGAAAATTTTCAATACCAAACCCAGCTTTTAAAACATAAGCAAGAGGCCCTGTTTTTGAAGCCGTTGATATAATAGACAGTTCTATTAAAGCAAGGCAAAGACCATGATATGCAAATGGGATTTGGTGAATGAGAACGAGACAAGAAACTTTAGTTGGTCAGGATTTAAAAGAAAGTGAGAAACAGATCATTTTTTTATGGTATATTTACCAAAGGAAAATAGAATATTCTAATTAAAAACAGATTTTTCCTTTAAAGGATGTGGACTCTGTTTTACAACATTGGGTGTGGAAGAATGATAGTTTAGGCAACTAAATTTTTGCTATGTAGAACTAAAATTGGAAATTACAAATTGATCTCTCATGTGGAGAGCATTCTTTGTTTAGAAACCAAAAATCAAATATCAGAAGGAAACAGGAGAAATCTGATGAGATTAGTGAAAATTGAAAGCACACTAGAGATAGTATTATTACATTGAATTTAGACTTTTCAAGAAAGACTGAAAACATTCAAATTGGGGATGGTAGATTTACATTGAAAACAACCAAATTTGGTTGCATAAAACTATAATTGATGTTGGTGAGAACTGTCTAAAGATGGTTTTGTGTGTGGGAAATGTGCTTGACCCAAAATTTTACATGTGCCTTGGCTTACTCTTTGAAGCATACATGTTTCAGAGCTTCTTATTGCAGCAAGACTTTTATTTGACGAAGATATGTAAGATTATGAGGGTATGGGGCATGAGGACAAAAACAAATTCTAGCAAAATGCCAAAAACACAACAAGTTAAATTATCAAGTAAACAAAATCTGCTTACACTAATCGCACATTCTTATGCCAGACATTCTTTTTTCTGGGTATTGGTTAGGCATGCATGTCTCTTCGTGGTTATGACAGTGACTTGTTTTGGCATTTCCTGCTTGAGATAATCCCTTCTGGTTCCACATGATCAGAAGGGATTATCTGCAGAACACTAGCTGTACCTTTGATTTTTAAACAGGAACGGAAAAAACCCTAATCCTAAAATTTTTGTACCTTTGATTACAGGCGATTTCAACCGGCGCCGGTGACGCTATCCGCTTTAGAGGGGCGACGGTGGCTGACGGGGACGAGAGAGACGGACGAGAGTGAGAGTGAGAGAGACGGACGACAGTGAGAGTGAGAGTGAGAGAGTGAGAGTGACGGGCGAGAGAGTGAGGTATTGTTCTGTGTCCTTGAGGGTTTTTTTGTCATTTCACATTATAATTGAATCCCAGACTGGGATGAGCAAAAGTATAGGGCCCATTCTGTCCTTTCCTTTTTTATATGGGCCTCCGTACGGATTTTCCCAAAATTCATATAGTGACATGTTACTATTTTTAATAAAATAATAAAATTGAAATAAGAATGCATAGGACAGTCTAGCCCTGCACGTGAAGGAGAGTCATATAAAATAGTCTTGATTGCTTTAACCCAATCATAAACAATATTTTTATGCTATTATTTATGGAGTTTAAGGTTTTTCTGGGTATATTGAAAGTGGTTTATAAATTATATGCATGAAGACATGGGAGTCATTGAAGTCAAAGTCAAAATAACAGGTCCAAATTAAGCCTTACCAAACAACCTGATATGGTGGGGGAAATTTGTAACCAAGCAAATAAATATATTGAGTGACAGTGAAGCATAATAATTAGTACTCTTTTCGGTTTTTAATATAACACAGAGTTAACTTTTTTAAAAATATTAAAAAAACTAAATAAGTAACTTAATCATATCATATGCTCTCTCTGCTCCTTATTACAAGAACTAGTTAATTTTTTGGAGAAGCAAAGGAAGCTAATTAAATTACTTTATAGTATTTTTATTTCTATTTTTTAAAAAAAATTAATCAGTTTGACTAATAAAATAATATAGAATCTAAAGATACACAATATATGATTTGATTAAGTAACTTATTTAGCTTCTTTAATCTCTCCAAAAAAAGTCAATCTGGTCTTATAATTAAAACCAGAGGGAGTATTTTGTATCTCTAGATTACATATCAATTTATTTGTCGAACTAATTAGTTTGAAAAAAAAATCTATAATTTCATTAATTTCTTTAAGAAAATCAATTTTATCTTATATTTAAAAGATGAGGGAGTAATAAGTAGTAACTGATACTCTAATAGGAGGTAAGGAATGTGCATAACAAAATTTGTAGGCTGACTATTTTCTTCATTTTGCAACTTAACAAAGGAGTACTAATTTCTAACTAATGTTCCACCGAAATTTACCGTGAATCAATAAACTTTCAAAGCTTTCTGTGATATTGCTATTTGTTTTTCATATGTACAGCTTGATAACTGAAATGAGGCAAATTGCATGCACTTGGGCTCCCGCTTTAATTTCCTCTCCTTAAAATGGTCACATTAATTAACTTGTCATTTTGTTGCCAGTTTTACATTTATTTTCTTAGATTTACAACCTGTTAATCTTACAATCGTCAAATTCCTTAAACACAAGAAATTTAGCAAGCTAAACTTTCAAGTACTTATCTTATTAAGGAAAAAAGAAACACTACCAACACAAAGTTGATCTTGTATTATAAAACCCTCCTAGATCCTTATAAATATGGAGTTTGAGTTTAAAAGGACATATTTGTGTTGGAAGAGACCGTCATAAACCCCAAATTGGATACGATATATATATATATATATATAAACACTTGCAAATTATTTATACCTCTACTTCTAATTATAAGACTAAGTTGATTTTTCTTTTCTTTTTTGTTTTGAAGAGATTAAGGAAGCTAAATAAGTTATTAAATCATATCATATATTAAAGTATATTAGTTTACTAGTCAAACTAATTAGTTTTGAGAAAAAAATATAACTATTTTAAAATAATTTAATTAGTCTCCTTAATTTCTCAAAAAAGTCAACTTAATCTTATAATTAAGATCGGAGGAAATACTTTTTAACGAGTTGTAAATTTAGTAAGACATGTGCAACACTTTTAATTAAGAAGATACCCTTTATTCTTGGGCTCAACTGGCAAAGGAGTCGGACACTCTCACCAAAAGGTAAAGAGTTTGATCCTGAAGTGGTCAAGACGTTGGGAGAGGCATCCTAACTCCTAGGTGTCTAGGTTAACGCTTGAAAGTAATAGACGGCTCGCTTTACCCAACATCGGTATTACCTAGGAGAAAAGGAAATTTCACCCTACCCTTAGATTATGGGCGAACCTAACCACTTTTCTAAAATTTTTATATATATAAAAAAAGAAAATTAAGAAGATACCAAAGTGTTACTCATTCTCTTTACTTTATGAAGGAAAATAACTGACTACTTTTACTAGAGTATACCCCACGTTTTCCGCCTAAAAATTTATAATTCATTTTGTCAAAAATATAATATGGAGCTGATTTTTTTAAAAAAATTAAAAAAGTTACTTAATTATATTATGTTTGGAAGAAAAAATATAAATAAAAATATTTTAAAATAATTTTATTAGCTTTTTAACATATAAAAAAAGGAAAAAACTTTTCTCATGTTGTAGAAGAAATGTTTTCTCATGTTATACACACATAAAATGGTAGGACCCATATATACATATAATAAGCATTATGTATATATGTGGGTCCCACCATTTTATGTGTGTGTAGGAATCTTTTTTTTTTCTCATGCAACATGAGAAAATCAAACCCCATAAAAAAAATTCTCTCTGGTATGTTTATATTTAAAAAAGGGAGGAATGCCTTCCTTACCTTTTTTTTTTAAAAAAATATAACGGTGCTATTATAAAGTATGATTTACCGTTCCCCGCCGGCTTCCCCGTTTTCTTATTCAAAAATTTCCTAGCCGGTTGAGCCGTATTGGAAAGAAAGGTCCAGGGGTAATATTGTCATTCCAAGATTTTCTGGAAACGAAAACGAACCATTTTCAAAACCGGTCTCTCAGAGTCTCTCTCTGCTGGCTGAGCCTTCACTTCATCTCTCATCTCTCTCCCTCTGTGTGTTCTTCTCAACCCAATCTCCGCTTTTTTCATCTGGATCCTCTAAGCTCTTTTGAGAAATCAGGGGAAAGGAGAAATGTACGAGGCGCAGCATTTCATGGATTTGCAAGAAAATTCCAATTTCGGCGATCCAAATTCTTGGCTTTCGGCAGACGAAAACTCCGCCTTCACTCAACCTCAAACTCAGTTCTCGCTTGCTAACTCTGCCACTGCCTCCGGTACTAATGGGAGCTTGGATCGCGTCCTTTTCAACGACCTCGTCGAGATTGTTCCGCTTGTTCAGTCCCTCATCGTAATTTTTCTTATCCTTTTATAATTTCTTGGTTTAATAGAATTAAAAGTTTTTCGCTTTTTGTTGGTGGGAGGATTTGAGGTTATTGCAGTGTTGAGTTTTAATGTTTGATGGAGAAATTCGCCTCTATGATGATTTATGCGAGTTGGCTGTTCTCTGATGTTAAATGAATTACCTGGTCGGGAAACTTACTCCTGAAAAAACTAGAAGGAAATATTATAAATTGGACCGTTAAACTTTGTTTTGTGTCTTTTTAGTGATGGAAAGAAAGTAATTCGAGCTGCAAACAATAAAATTGCAGTAAATTCGATTTTTTATTCGTTTTCCTTTTCCATCTCTCTATGTGGGACGTTATATATTTTCTCTGTCAATTTTCTGAATCCTATTGTTTAAATATGATTAGGATCGTAAAGCAAGCAGTTCATTCACCCGCCGTGGTTCTATGATCTACACCAAGACACCCTCAAGAGAAACATTATCTAAAAGAGTAAGACTGCAAGGCTTTTGTCATGCTCTTTTGTCTAGCTCATGATTTGAATTTTTGAGCTTCTTATCAATTTCTAAATGCATGTTATATGCGTATTATTAGCCAGAATCTCATATTTTGCTGCATTAACTCTTGGGGTATGTTTGAATTGGGGAGCGGAATTGAAGTGTTCATTGAAACGTCTCCCTTGTCTAGAAGTTTGTTGTAAGGAGAGTCTGTTTGGTATCACAAAAGCAAACAATACCCTTGTTAATGAACAAAACAACAACACTAACAACAAGCCTTATCCTAGTAAGTGTGATTGGTTACATGAATCGCACAACGCCCTTGAGCTTTGTCAACGACCAAATTTTTGGATAAATTGTTAACCAAGAGGTTCTATCGTGTTTTTCTCTTTGGCCTCCCTTTACTCCTTTTCAGAAGACTTCAAACTATTTGATCTACCCTCTTAACTAGTATAAAACAAAATATGCAAAATTTATCCTAACATTTGGTTTACCCAACAAGACTAGGATTTTTCAACTTACCCGTCAAATCCTCTTTGCCTTATAATTTTAAGGTCTACTAAATTGGAGAATTCTAGAGTAGAAGTTTCCTGAACGTGCGGAAGGGAAATTACAGTTTGACCATCCCTTCTCAATCCTTCTCCCCACTTCCTTTCCACCCTCTACCAAACATACCCATGAGGAACTTTTTTCTATATTGGTTGTGATGTGACATAGTTTTATTTAAAGCACATCTGGGGCAAAGATCATTTTTATTATCTTGAATTGCATGTTTTAAGTTAATGGGATCAGTTGTTCCTTATAAGGCTTTCCCTCTTTACTTCCTTGTCATTTTCACTTGATTCCTTCATTTATCTAGTGGTTTACTGGAGTTGATTTAGTCGACATGGAGTGAACATCCATCTCGCTTGATTTAGAAACTTCATTCCTCTAGTCCTTCGTTGAGTTAAGTAATTCTTCTGTACATTTTGCTTTGTCAATATTGATTTGCGTGCAGTAGCACTTGTGCATTATATATCAATTCCACAATTGAGATGCAACCTTTTGATTGTGTAAGCTCTTAAGAATGGGTGTCTTTTTTCTCACCTGTTATGATTTTATTTCTCAAATCACCTTTGTTTAAATCCCTTCAGTTCAAGCTTTTAGACTGGAAAGCCCTCAGTGAGAAGATTTACTGAGAGGCCATGTGATTATGATGTGAGTTATGGTGTTTAGATAACATTCTGAGATAAGAATGCTAGGTCTATTAGTGTGACTTTGATGGTTCTATATTTTATTATTGAAATCAATAGAACACTGTTTTCAGTGGATGCCAGGAAAGCTAGAGATTAGCCAGTCTGAACCGCATATTGTCTGTATCTAGGGCTATTATTCTGTTTCATTCTTATTTTTGATGGCTGAAGCTTAATTTTACAAAGAGCTGTATTATTCATCTTTTCTTGTTTGGACTTTGTTGTTTTCATTGTCATTATTACATTGGTTTTACTACTTTATTGCTCATATGGTCATCTGGAGCTTTTCCTTTTGACGTTACAATTTCTTGTGAGACTGTTTAGCTTGTTTTGAATGCGGCATCTCTGCCCGTATTCCATTGTCATGATCATCATAGCTGATGGTTTTTGTCCCATGACAGATAGTAGATTCAAAAGGTAGGAATGTTGCTCAATCCATTCCTACCAGAAAGAAAAAGGACCATCAGGAAAAAGAACAGGGAATTAATAACCTTGACACAGACAGCTTACCGTTTTCTTCAAGAGCTCTGACATCTGAAAAGGAAAGAGAAGAATTAGTTATATTGAAGGAGCAGGTGGAGGATCTGCAGAGGAAATTACTGGAGAAAGATGAACTTCTAAAGTCTGCAGAAGACTCAAGAATACAGGTGAATGATCTTACGACGAAACTTGACGAACTTATGCGCCAGGCTTCAGAGAAGGACTCTTTGCTCAAGTCTGCTCAGCATCAGCTTTCTGACACTAAGGTGCCATTCTGCTTTTTTTGTTGTTCCATCACAAATTTGGCATAATAAAGTGCAGAGTTTATTCGTCGTGAGGTGAGGTGGAATAGCAGCCTCGAATTTGTGATACTCAATGCATGCCTCTTCATGTGACTGGAAAATGATAGCCATGATTGCTGTAGGTGTTGAAGGCTAAATTCTAGAGAATAGGGGTTGTGATGGATATAGGTAGCTCTATGCATGGGACACCTGCGAAGGCTTCATCGGTGCAAAGTTAGCACTAACATGATTTTGTTGTTTGTTTTGGTTCTACTCAAGGATAAAATTGTTGTTGAATCATTAGTTATTGTCTATATTGTGGCGGCTTTTACCACACTGGATTTATTAGTGTAGGCTCATTTTGGTGTGTAGAGACCTTTATTCTCATCAGGATCCGTCAATATCCAAAATCAAAACATTATTTTTTTGATGTTTAAACTTCTGTTTTGGCATCTCAACAGATAAAACTTGCAGACAAGCAAGCTGCTCTTGAAAAGACACAGTGGGAAGCAACAACATCCAACAAGAAAGCAGAGAAGCTTCAAGAAGAGCTAGATTCCATGCAAGGAGATATTTCATCATTCATGTTGCTACTTGAAGGCTTGACTAAATATGATGCTGTAGAATACACTGATGACTATGACTTCAAGCCATATGAATTCAGTCACGCGCCTAGTATTGTGAGTTCATGAATATTTTGACAACCATGATGTGGAACTTCATTTTGCATGCTTTCTTTGTATGCCAAAGTTTCCAATGCTGCAATGTATGATTTAGGTCACCTTCCTGAAATCATTACTCGAGTGCGTCAATCTCATTTATTTTACTGAACAGCATGGTCTTAAGGCTGGAGAAATGTATAGTCTTTCATGTTGACCACGTTTTTCGCCATCTTTCATGCTGATTTAAACGTAAATTTCTGTGTGCTTGAACAGGATGATTTGGATGAGATGGAGATGCAGAAGATGGAAGAAGCGAGAAAGGCTTATATTGCTGTGGTAGGTGTGGCCAAGGACAAACAAGACGATGAATCTCTTGCTGCTGCCTCCAATGCTAGGTTACACCTTCAATCATTCGTTTTCAAATCCAAAAATTTTAGCCTTTGATTTTACTATCTCTTTCCCCAAATATTTACACGCTGGGTCCTCTACTCACAAATCATAGTTGCACTTATCAACTGTGTGTAAGTGCCAGCTAGTCTGTGCAAGAGAGAGTGAATTGTGATTGTCAGCTTATTTGACATGCAAATACGTAGCATGGTTTGCATTTTGAAGATCTTAATTTCATAAAATAGAGCTCTTCTGGTGAGGTGAGAATCTGTCCTGAGAGGGTTTAACCGCATCGCCATAGCTCATAACTAATTTGAATGAGTTGTAGATTCCTCCATAGCATAGTATCTGTAACAGAGAAAGGGACCTCCTACGTTGTTCACATTGGAAGCCATGTTGCGTGCCTATCACCGCAAGGTGGATCTTGTGCTCATCTAAGATTGTGATCAGGGGACGTTGTTAGTGGTTTGATGTATAGAATTTTTATTAAAGGCCGTTTGTCGCTTTATTGCGTGCAAATTCTTGTTACTCTGCCAAAGAAATTGCTTGGGTCAGTGGGTCAAATGTCATGTTCATTATTTGAATATAAATTAATGTATATTTGTAGTAACGCTACCAACCTGTAAAGCATGCTGTATTGCTGTATGAACGCCAGATATTTGAATCGCAACTGGATTATGCGACAGATTATTGACGCTATTTCCTAGTTTTTTGTTTTGTTTTGTTTTTTAATGGAGCCAGATTTGTTTGTTGTTGGGTCAATCCAATATCAAAATATCAACCGTCTGAATAGATAATCTATCTTGGACTCCAAGGGTTGTTTTTTTCATTACATTGGGTTACAATGCATTCTTACCTTGCATAGAGTTTTAGACGAAGCATAAAATGCATTACAAGCTACTACTAGTAATACAGTGGTATTGAGATTAATTTCTCCCCCGGTCTAGGGTTCGATTCCCCCTGGGTTCGATCCCCCCCTCCCCTATCACCTTGTATAAAAAAAAAATAAAATGCATTACTTGGGTTACAATGTATTCTAGCTTGCAAGTGTTTCAAATCAATGTCCTTGATTTTAAATTCCGAATATTGCTAGGAGACAATTTCTACAACACGAATCATGCTGCGCTATGAAGAAATTAAGATTGAAGGAAATTTAAGAAATAATCAAATTATTTTTAAATATGATTACTTCATCAATCAATTATGAACAAATATAAAGAAAATAGAAAATTGCAGAGAAGGACCTGAGTAAAATAATATTTAGTGGACAGGATGTTAAAAATCCTAATTATTTAGGGTAAAAATTTAAAATGACGAAATTATCTCTAACCAAATCCCTTTATTCATCTCATGCATCCTCCATATCTTGGGATCAACTGTCATCATCAACTAGCATCTATCAATCTGATGGTCTGAGTGAGTTTAATGCATAGGAACCTTTTGCAGGCCCAAATAGAAACGGTCCAATCAATTCCACCGTACCATCTACATGGCTTCTTTGACGTGCTTCGGAATTTCTACCTTCTCCCACTCATTTTTTGATCTTGAGTAATGTAATGGTTATGGAGTGATACTTCAATTTTATAAGAGAAAGAGGATGACCAATTGCCACAGTTTCCTGACCTGCTATTGTAGGGACTGGACAAGATTAAAACATTGATACACATAAAGCTTTTCAGGCCAAGCCTGATGCTGGTGTCCCCATACTACATAACATGGGAACCAAGCGCATGATTGTTTGAATTGGAAGCCCTTTTCACCTCCTTAACCAATTTGCCATTTCCATTGATTGGAATGTTTCTCATTTGGATGGGCAAAAGGGTGATGATAATCGAAATGGTAGTTTGCATAGTTTGATACCAAAACATGGAGTGTAGACGAGATGCACTTCATAGGAAATTTCGGGATTTGGTTAGGGACAATTTACTCATTTTAAAATATTTTGTTATTTTGCCCTCCTACATAATTAGGATTTTTAAGGTCATCTCCAATAAATTTCATTTTTCCCATGTCCTTCTCCCCAATTTTTCTTAAATAAAACAAATACGATTCATTATTGACTTGATTGGACCTATTTTTATTTGAATGGGGCATTTCAAGTTTTTATAAGTAAAGTTGATGACTGATTATTGGTTAATAACAGGGTTATTAAATCCAACTGGTCATTGAACTGGTCGGGCTATTAAGTGGTTAGTGGGTTAGACTGGAGTTAAACTAGGATCAAACCAGCGAAAAAGTGAAGATTTCAAGATTATTAATATGAAATTATAAAGAAATTTAAAAAAAATCAATTTTTTTGGTTTAAAAACTAAACTGGTTTTCATGTCCAAATTGGAATAATTTATTGACTGGTTCACTAGTTTCTTGGCTCAACCGGCTGGTCTGGATTGGGTTTAAGAACAATAGTTAATAATGAGTCATTGATACGAGATATGATAAAGAAAAACACTTTTTTCTTAAAATTTTAGTTTAATAAACCATCCAAATACATTAAAATCTGAAAATAGATTATTTTGCAAAACCATGATTTCCTTTCAATAGCACTTTTTTTCTTCTTCATCCAAACACAAAGCCTGTTTAAATTAGTTTTTAAAGAATAACCTTTATGATTTTCGAGATAAGTATATGAGAAGATTTCTATCACGACTTACGAAAAAAAAACTTTTAAAACCACCGTTTTGTGGTTTTCCAAGTAGTAAAATTAATTGGAGCGGCAAAATGTGGTTTGGAGAGAAGTTGGGTGAAGTCCAAAATCACTTTTCTCACTAATCGCAAAATAATCGGTTTGTGAACGCGCGGAGTGTCATGCAACTTGCCGCAAAATCCCTCTGATGATGAATGCTTTATAGGCCCTTCCCGCCATGCCCAACGCCCTCCCTAGTCAGACGGACGATGGCAGAGAACACCCATAGGGAAATTCAAATCCGAACTCTTTCTGGTGAATCCATCGTTCTTCCCATCCCTTCCAGCAGCACCGTTCAAGAACTCAAGCTTCTACTCAACCAAACCTTCCCTCCTGCCACTCACTCCCCCAATTTTCACCTTTTCTTTAAGGTATTCTTCTCAGACTCTCCCACCAAATTTTCTTTCCTTTCATTCCCATTCCATTTTTTCAATTCCCACACTCCCTCTACCTTTAGTGTTGTCTTGTTCTACAGTTTTTAAGTCTGCCAATTTATCATCGTTATGACGTATCTATTTCACATGATAAATAATGGGATAACAATGTTCTGCTTCCAGGGTGACAGATTGGGATTGCAGAGTCAGATTGCTTGTTACCCCATTGAGACCGGTGACTTCCTTGTTTTAGTTCCGTTTTCCAAGAAATCAAAGCAATGTGGTGCTGCTGCAACTCCCTCCAATGTAGCTGATACTGCTTCAATTTCAAATCTTGCTAATTCTACCTGGTCCAATATAATGGAGGATATATCATATTTACGTCAGACCAAGGGCGATGCAGAAAAGGACGATGATGCATCTCATTTAAAGTTCAAAACCTTTACTGATGAACATAGAAAAAAAAAGATGGCGGAGACCCCTGGTTCTGATAAGCAGATACAGCTTCCTTATGACCTCATATTGAATACACTGCAGTATACTAGTGAGACTGAGGATTCCCTTGGAGAACACAATGGTGAAGTCCTAACTAAAGTTTTGGCTTCGATAACTTGTTTATCAGATCTGCCTCTTGGGCACTGCAAGTTATTGAAGAGTGTCCGCCTGAAGAGACTGAACTTGGGCTCTTGTGTGAATGATGGTAGTTCATGCTTGTGTCCCCAATGGCTGAAAATAGTGATGAAGGCGTTTACTTTCATAAATATTTTCTCTGCGTGGCTTCATTTTCAGGGTAAGGAAACAACTTCAAATCTGTTGGAAAATGCAATGGATCAGCTTGGAAAATTTGGAGTTAAACTTGATATTCAGCATATGAAGCATCTTTCCCTTCTCTGTCCTGAGGTAAATTGATTAAAGACTTTCCTTTCGTTTCCCCCCTGAAGATTTATCCTTTTCAAAGGCCTACGTTTCATACATACCCACCCTCACCTCATAAATTTATAATTCACGTGGTGAAGTATGATATGTTTACCATTTACTAATTCTGTAGAAATGAGCCTTTTTTTGTCGAAAAATAAGTGTTCTTGTGCCAGTCAACTGTTTAATGCCTTGACTTTTTCTTATTTCCTAGTATGTATTTGCGACACTTTTGTGAAACTAATTATTTATCTCTTCCTGCTCTAATTTATGGATTGTATCCTTTACAGCTGATATGTTTTACAGATGATATAAAAAAGACAAGTTATGATGATGTTATGATCATCATTAATAATTCAAAAAGAGATGAAGTTAAAAAAAAGGATACACCAAAAAGAGGTATTAACTTTGTTCTGGTCTTGAGGTATACCTCTTATGCAGACAGAGGCACATAATGCACTTTATATATTTTCTGAAACATCCTGTTTAATAGGTCCCAAGTGGTTGCATGTTTCAAAGATTGTCAGTGCATTGAAGAGAAGGGATGGTTTCTTTCGAAACAATCTGTGGCTGGCATTTTCTAGGCTGCTGGTATGTTTACTTAACATATAACGCCATGTATTTGTTGCTCTTTGCAGTTAGTCTTGTCACAATACATACACGTGCCTATGAACTTTGTCTTCCTCCTAGTAGTATGTACATCAACTTGAGATAGCTTCTGTGTATTTTTAATTGGAATATTGTTCTAAACTTGTGGTCAGCCATAACAATTGATCAAGCAATTGATGATCTGAGTGGAGGAAGGCATAAGATTGAGATTCATCCATTTTTTCTTCCTGGATTTAATCTTAATGAAGTTGTGAAGCTGTAATTATTTCTTTAATAGTGCCGTTCTTACGCCTCTCTTTTTGCAAGCTTAGTGATTATTACCTTTATATATTGAGTTGCTTCTAATTTACATCTTTGTCGTGGTTTATTCATGAAACCCTTGTTAGTAGTTGAGTTCACAACATTTTAACTGCAGCAACTAACTTTTCTGTGGTGTTGAATAATGTGGATTGTTTTATTTTCAGAGCGCTTGTGGAGATGAAATGGCTTCAAAAATTTCCTTGGAGGATCTTGTTGCGTCCATCAAGGACCAATGCTCTACTCAAAATGAAAGAACAGCAAAACCTATAAAGAGAAGCTTGAAGAATTCAAAATCTGATTCAGATAGTGTGAAGTGTCATGTATGCGTTCATATCATCTCATGCTACATATTTATAGCAATTTGATCTGTTTTTTGAATAAAAATGAACAAAAAGAAAGGAAGTGGCAAAAGGAAAAAAGAATCTTGCGATGATGTAGACTAATTCTATGGTTTCATTGCACTGTTTTTGCCCTTGATACTTCTGTGTTTATTGTTATTGTTGTTGTTTGTGGTCAATGCCATTGATGCAGCGCTATTATCTACTTTTCCTCACTCATGAATTTATTAGTATTCCCCATTCTACCCCAAATAATATGGTGGAAGCAATATAGCAGATTCTAGATCTGTTGGGTTTACGGTATGTGTTTTATATCGTTGAGCTTTAGGTTGGGATAATTTCAAGAAATGCTGAAATGCTAGATATATTGCCAGTCTATTAACATATGGGCTGGGAAAATTAAATGGTACTTACCTTTCTTTCTTCTATTTCTTCTGCTTTGGTGACAATGTCTGCTGCAACACATGTTTTCAAAAACGGAACTGTATTGGCAGTCTATTAACTTGTGGGTTTGGCAGGAAACGTCATCTTTGCTGCCCACGGAAATGGTTGAACGTCTTCAAAAAGGAATTGGATCTGAAGGACAGGTTTTCCCTGCACTCTTCTTTTTGGCAGTCAATATCTACATAATCTATTAAAAGTATAGAGTTACCCTGCTTGGAAGCTGTAAATATTGCAACTCAACTAAAGTTTCTTGCAAATGCGTTGGACCCACTATAATTTCAATTATTATACACAAAAACTAAATTCACTACACTTTGCTTGTCAACATCCAATAATCTATATGTAGAATAGGTGCAACCAATGATACATATCCTGTCAAACTTGATGCTCTATTCTTGCTGATAATCATGCATCTTGGCATGTCCTAAGTGACTCTAGTGGAGAACACTAATGTAGATTGTCTACAAACAATGCAGATTGTGCACATTGAAGACATTTCCGCCAGGAAAGCAATTTATGCAGAGCTTGAATTATCAGAAAACATGAAATCTGCACTACTCCGTATGGGAATTTCCAAATTGTATAGTCATCAGGTACTGCTGGAATTAGGCGACTCATTGTCTTCTAGCTAATAGTCTCTCATAATCAGATTCTGCTGTATTCTGTAATTAGGTGGAGTCTATAAAAGCATCCTTTTCTGGGAAGAATGTTGTCGTGTCAACTATGACATCCAGTGGCAAATCGCTATGTTATAACTTGCCCGTCTTAGAATGGCTATCAAAGAATCAATCATCATGTGCTTTGTACATATTCCCAACAAAGGTTGGTTGCATTAGCAGCTTTATATTCTTTGAGATGGCCATACTCTTTTTGTTTTACTTTGACTGGGGTGAGTTTTGATGAGATTGTTCAAATATATGATGCATGCAGGCATTGGCTCAGGATCAATTAAGAGCTTTGGTATATATGACAAAAGTATTGGATGTTAACTTCAGTATTGGTATATATGACGGAGATACTTCTCAGAATGAGAGGACATGGCTACTTCATAATTCAAGGCTGGTAATATGATAACCAGGGGCTTTCTCATCCCAGACAGATTTGGGCAAATTGAGCCTCATTTTGTCATTCTTATGCTGCAGTTGATCACAAATCCAGATATGATGCACATATCCATCTTGCCTCATCATCAGCGATTTAGTCGGATTTTATCAAATCTCAGGCATTGTCTTTTCTGTAATGTTTTACCATGTTGAAGTTCTCCTTAACATCTATATCAAATGTGATGTGAATTTCTGTTGCCGAGAGATTTACTGAATGTCTTTGTTCATAAGGTTTGTAGTAATTGATGAGACGCATACTTACAAGGGAGCATTTGGATGTCATACTGCTTTCATATTAAGGAGGCTGAAGCGGCTCTGTTCACATGGTACATTCTTCAGCATGATTTTGAAGTTTCAAGAAGTATCTTCATGTGAATATTTCTGTTTGAATGGAAATATGAATATGATATCTGCTTCTATGTGCAGTATATGGAACTGTTCCATCTTTTATTTTTTCTACCGCAACTTCTGCAAATCCTCGTGAGCATTGTATGGTAAAGATGTCTATGACAAACTGATTTAATTTTACATCTTTTTAACATGTTGCGTGTTATAAAATTAAAGATGTCAGCAACATGACCTAACTCAGGCATGCTTTATGTGTAGGTAATTTGGATATTATCCAAGAAATATTATATTGTTATGATAAGATTTAATCAAGAATTCTAATGCTTTAGGAACTCGCAAATTTACCAACAGTGGAGC
Organism: Acacia crassicarpa; assembly: GCA_034222035.1. Classification (NCBI taxonomy): domain Eukaryota; kingdom Viridiplantae; phylum Streptophyta; class Magnoliopsida; order Fabales; family Fabaceae; genus Acacia; species Acacia crassicarpa. The sequence continues at coordinate 958,721 of JAWXYG010000023.1, read as the reverse complement.
TGGTTCAGAATGATGGAAGTCCATCAGCAGGGAAGCTTTTTGTCCTTTGGAATCCCATTATGCGTCTGAAACCCGTAAGTTCTGATGGTTTAATGCTTATAGGTCGGATGATACTAGTTGAAAACATATATTTTACCAATGAAATGCTGATACTGCCTGATTTCAGTTCTTGAAAAGAGCCAAGTTTGCTACAGCTGCTGATGAAGTTGCTGATGAAAGTGTTAATTTTGTTCGTTCAAGGTGGTAATCCCCCCATGCATGAGCATGAGCATTAGAATTTTTTTGCTACTATCTCTTAAAATATGTCTTTGTGCATGTTCTTCCTTCTTAATCCGTCTCTTTGATTAATCAAAATAAGGCTTCAGCTCCGATGTGAAAAATGACAATTGAGTGGGGGGAAATTTGCTGAAAGTCATAATATTTGTTCTGGCAGAGTGGAAAAACTATGAAAGTTCTGTTGCAGATATTTTCCCAAGTCCCACATTAGAAGAAGAAACATCTAAAAGTTTGAAATTAGCATGTGGTTTCTAGACAAAAGAGTGATGCTTAGGACTTCAGATAGTTATATTGTTTGAAAAGTACTTCTAGTTTGAAATTAGGAGTTTGGGAGGAGGGATTAGCTTTTCTTATAACTAGACCCTTTAAGCGTTGGGTTTCTACCATCAAACAAGATTCACTCATTGACATTGTATCATTGTATTTCTTTGGTATCTTTATGTGAACACTTCTTGTCTTTTTGGCAGTCCAATTGTGGATGTTTCACGGCTTTTTGCAGAAATGGTTCAGCATGGTCTTCGCTGCATAACATTTTGCAAATCACGGAAGCTTTGTGAACTTGTTCTATCCTATACGTATGTCAAATGATTTTTATGCATTTGTGTAGTTCAGTACTGAATGAGAAGATTTTTTTTAATGTGATATTCAGTTTTGGGTGGACGTTTTAATAGTTATTTAGTCCTTAAATGAAAATAGAAGCTTATAGCCTTATACCATTGATCACTTCATAATTTCATATGACATAGACGGGAGATCCTTCATGAGACAGCCCCACATCTAGTAAATTTGATATGTGTGTATCGCGGTGGCTACATTGCGGAGGTTAGTTTTATTTCTATTTTCTCTTTTTAAATATTGATCTCTAATGAAGCTCATTGGTTGTCATATGATTCTACAAGTGGCTTTACATTGACAGGAAAGGAGAAAAATCGAGAGTGAGTTTTTTGGGGGTAAAATTTGTGGTGTTGTTGCAACCAATGCTCTTGAGTTGGGCATTGATGTTGGAGAAATTGATGTGACCCTGCATTTAGGATTTCCTGGTAGTATTGCCAGGTAACCTGATCATACCCATTTTTATATCTAAATTGGCTTTTTTTCCCTGGTTTATTTTTTGTTTGGGACTATCTGATTTTTTTCTTTAATTTTATTTTGTATATATATTATGCTTTTAGCTTGTGGCAACAGGCAGGCAGGGGTGGAAGGAGAGAGAAACCATCTCTTGCTGTCTATGTTGCATTTGGAGGTCCTCTTGATCAATACTTTATGAAGCATCCAGAAAAACTGTTTGGTAGACCAATTGAAGGCTGCCATGTTGATGCCCAAAACAAGCAGGTTCTCTACTTCAAGACTTGTTTTCTACTTACATATTTATTTCTGTTTACTGTTTAGGCTTATGCAGACAAACTTTGTTTAGGTTCTGGAACAGCATTTGGTCTGTGCAGCTCATGAACACCCTTTGAGTGTGTTGTATGATGAGCAGTATTTTGGTTCTTGCTTAGAGAGTGCTTTAATTTCTTTAAAGGCTAGAGGTTACTTGAGTTACGAGCAATCGTCAGATTCTTCTACTAGAATATGGAATTACATCGGTCCTGAGGTAATAACATCATCGTTTTAATCATGAAACTTTCTGGTTGATTGAGGTTATACCTGATCCTTTATTCTGTTCACTGAACTCTCTCATCCAGAAATTGCCTTCACATGCTGTCAACATCCGAGCAATAGAAACTATAAGATATGAGGTCATAGATCAGCAGAGAAAACGAGTCCTTGAAGAGATAGAGGAGAGCAAGGCTTTCTTTCAGGTAATGACTTCTGGCCTACTTCTAGTCTTTGGTCCCTGCCCAAAGGAGGAGGTGGGGAATAACTTTACTTTCTTATTATATTAGGTAAGGTACTACTTATTGTTTGATGTTTTCTGCTCACACACTTGTATATTTACTTTTTTTCCTTTCTTTCTTTTTCTCGATTCAGGTTTATGATGGAGCTGTGTACATGTGTCAAGGTAAAACCTATTTGGTTGAGAAATTGGACCTATCCAACAAGGTTGCTTTCTGCAAAGAGACTGATTTGAAGTATTATACGAAGACCCGAGATTACACTGACATTCATGTCATTGGTGGTAATATAGTATGTAACTGATACTTGTTAATGCAGTATTATGATTCATGTGGATAGCCTCTAAATATAGCATGTGACTCCTGCTTGTTAATGCTGTATTGCAATGGTCATTGTTAATTAATTGTGCTTTAGATTTGTGCATGTGTATTCTTGACCCAAAATGGAGGTCCTGTCTTGTCTGTTGGTACCATGCTTAATATACTGCATCGATCAGAATGAAAGAAATGTAAATTACCAGCCTCTGGAAATTAAGAAAAGTTAACAGTCATATTTTAACATGCATCCTTTGATTTAGTTGAATTTCTCCATTTTAGTTTAAATTAAATTTGCTAGTGAGGGTTCCACTTTAGATTGTTGGATATTATAGTCAGGTTATGGTCATGTATTCTTACAAGGGGCGTTTATTTGTAGGCTTATCCAGTAAAGATTCCCACTGATATGTTTCCAAAAACAAACGCACGTGCTGATTTGTGCAATGTTACAACTAATTGGTTTGGTTTTTATCGTATTTGGAGAGGAAGCAATCAAATATTTGATAGTGTTGACCTATCACTTCCTCAATATTCATTTGAGTCACAGGTAAACTTGAGTACCGTTAGTCATTAGGTTTTAAAAAAAATTATGACTTCTATTGTCTATTATTCTAGTGTCATCTCATTTTGTGTTAATACTCGTGTTCCTTGCATCTAAACAGGCGGTTTGGATTCCGGTGCCACAATCAATAAAAGGAGCAGTAGTCAAGCAAGCCTATGATTTTCGTGGAGGTCTGCATGCTGCATCACATGCTGTTCTAAATGTAGTGCCTCTGTAAGTCTCTTGTAGATTTTCATTCTAGAGTTGGGACCTCTTACATTCCAGTCTTATGGAATCATGGTCTTTTTCTTTTCACTTGATGTTTGTACATATTCTAAGCTATATATATATATATATATATATAAGAAAGAGGTTTTTTAGGAAAATTAGGTCAAGCTCAATAATTGCTTGAGCCTCACATTTCTATATATAGCAGTGTACAACCTATAATGTAATGACAAGTGTCCTTACAAGATTATTCTAGAGAATATAATAATACAAGGAATACACAAAGTATAATTTATTTCTAACTCCCTCCTTTACTTTGAACCTCCTTTTTCCTCTTACTTCTGATCAAAGTAAGTTCTTGCTGATGCCTTTTAAAAGGAGCAACAGTTACACCTAGCTTATCTCTAAGAAAACAGAACCGAGAGCTGTGTAGTGGTTTTGTAAGGCAATCAGCAATTTGAGTCTTTGTAGGTACATAGGACACCTTCAGATTTTTAGATAGAACTTGATCCGTAACAAAGTGCACATCTATTTCAATATGCTTTGTTCTAGCATGATGCATGGGGTTAGATGCAAGTGCAGCCGCACTAGTGTTATCAACCTAGATAGTAGGTACCTGCTTTAATCTCAAATGCAACTTAGAAAGTAATGATCTGATCCAACTCAGTTCAGATGCTGTGTTAGATAGAGAACGATATTCAGATTCACAGCTAGAGTGGGAAACAACGGATTGCTTTTTAGATGACCAAGTCACCAGTGAGTTACCTAGAAAAACACAATATCCCCTAACAGAACGTCTATCATTCGGGCAAGATGCCCAATCTGCATCTGAATAAGCAGAAAGATCAAGAGTAGTCGCTGGTTTTACATGAATACCATAATGAATAGTTCCCCTAAGGTATCTTAATACTCTCTTCAGTGCTTTCCAATGCTAAGTGGTTGGTTGGGACAAAAACTGACTCAGTTTACCAACATTGAAACTAATATCAGGCCTTTTGTTACACAAATATTGGAGAGCACCAATTGCACTTCTATATTCAGTAGGGTTGGAGAGTAGTTCACTTGAGTATGCAGATAAAGATTTATTGACAGTCATGGGGGTGTGAATGGGGAGGCATTATTCACGTTGAACCTATCTAGCAAATCACAGATATATTTGCCCTGAGTTAAGTACAGTCCTGTTCTATCTCTATGTGCTTCAATTCCAAGGAACTAGTGAAGTGATCCAAGATCCTTCAATGAGAAAATAGAATGAAGTTTGGCAGCAAAACAGTTGAGACTATGAGAATTACTGCCAGTCACAAGTATATCATCCACATATATCAAAATCATCAATATCTGAGTCTTATTAGAATAGACAAACAATGAGATATCACTCCTTGAATTAGTAAACCCCCAAGCAAGAAGCACATTACGAAGTCTATCAAACCACGCCCTTGGAGCTTGCTTTAAACCATAAAGAGCTTTAGACAATTTGCATACAAAATCAGGTTTAGATGAGTTAACAAAACTTTCTGGTTGTTTCATAAAGACAGGTTCAGACAAGAAGCCATTGAGAAAAGCATTATTTATGTCAAGTTGCTTGATGTCCCAGTCTAAAGAAAACAGCAAGGGTAAGAACAATACGAATAGTGGAAGCCTTAATTACGGGGCTGAAAGTCTCATAGAAATCAATACCTTCACTTTGTTGAAACCCCTTAGCAACAAGCCTTGCTTTTCGCTTGGCTAGAGAACCATCAGAATTAAATTTGGATTTAAAAATCCACTTGCTGTCAACAACATTCAGTGTCTTGAGTCTAGGAACAAGAGTCCATGTAGCATTTCTTTTGAGAGCTGAAAACTCTTCTATCATGGCTTGCTTCCAAAGAGGTGAAGCCAAAGCTTGCCTTGCTGTTTGTGAGACAGAATCTAAGGCAATGGTTAAGCCAACATAAAGGAACTTGGGTTTAGAAATCCCAAGCTTGCTCCGGGTTATCATGGGGTGAGAATGAGTTGTTGGTAGTGGCTGTGTCGGAGGAAGGTGGGCTGTTTATGGCTGTGTGGGTGAAGAAACAGGTGACAAGGTGTGAGGTGCTAAAGAGAGGTGATTGGAAGGTGATGAGGTGGAGTAATCTAATATTGGTGAGGAATCTGAAAGGAGAGATGAAGAGTGTGAAGATGATGGTGGAAGGGAGGAAAGGGCTGGTGTGGCAGCGGATATGGGGGGAGGATGAAATATAGAGGGGGATAGGGGAGGGTCCGAGGTGGGGGAGGAGCTAGAAGTAAATGAGAGTCAGGATTTATAGAAGGAACCTGAGAAATGGAGTGCAGCAGGGAGCAAGGATCAGGGGTGTATAGTTTCAGGGATAAAGGGTGAGACACTTGAGAAATTGATAATACCAGTGGCTAATGGCTTCTGCAAACACAGAAAACTGTCAGTAAAAGGATATTCAGCGTCATTAAACACAACATGGCGTGAGATGTATATATGGCCAGTAGAGCTTAAGCATTTGAAGCCTTTATGAAAACCATTATAGCCAAGAAAAGTGCATTTATTGCTATGAAATTGAAGCTTAGTTTGGTTATAAGGATGAAGGCACGGGAAACAAGCACATCCAAAAAGTTTGAAATTCCTATAATCAGGTTTTCTGTGATATAGGAGTTCAAAAGGTGAGACATGCTTTAAAACAACAGTAGGAAGCCTGTTTATGAGATGAGTAGCAGTAGAGAAGGCCTTCCACCAATAAAAGGTAGGCATGTGTGCATGAGCTAATAGTGTTAAACCGGTCTCAACAATATGATAATGCTTTCTCTCAACTCTACCATTCTGAGTAGATGGATGAGGACAAGAGTGACGAAAAACAATACCACTATCATCAAGAAAACTCTGAAAATTTCTGAACTCACCACCCCAATCACTATGAAGGACTTTAATTCTCTTCTCAAACATATTCTCAGCCATGTTCTTAAAAATTTTGAAAGCAGAGAGAGCTTCTCCTTTTGTTTTCAATGGATAAATCCAAGTGTGTCTGTTGTAGTCATCAAGAAAACTGATGTAATATCTATAACCGCCAATTGATTTAATTGGTGAGGGACTCCAGAGATCAGTATGAATCAAATTTAGAATATAAGTGGCTCGTGAAACAGAGATAGGAAATGATAGTCTATGGGATTTACCCAATTGGCAAGAGTCACAAAATTGAAAATTTTCATTATCTGGCAATTGAATATTACAATCATTAAGAACTTTTTGTAGAACAACTTTACTAGGATGTCCTAATCTTCTATGCCAAGATTCTGAAAGAGACAAAATTCTACTTGTCCTAACTGGACTATTTCCAACAGAAACAAAACTAGCAGCAAGACTTGTCACTGGAACAACAGGATTGTCAATCCGGTAGAGACCTGGGGTTGATCCTTTGGTGGTTTTCCCTTGCAGCAAGACACTAGGCAGACTCTTGTCCTTCACAAAGCAGCCATTAGAGTTAATTTCAACAGAGACATTACTATTGCCATTAGTCAATTTGTAACCATTGATCAGTTTTTTTGACATTCTAGGTGCAACAAGAATATCATTTAATTTCAGAGATTGTACACCAGCAGGTTTATCACAGAGTAATTTAGCATGTCCTGAGCCAACCACATGAACAAAAGAGCCATTACCTACTGAGATTGAATGAATACCTGAGTTCACAGTAGTTCCAACATCATCTAAGGTGTTAGTGACATGGTGGGTAGCTCTTGTATCCAAATACCTTGCTGGATCAACAGTTGTTTCTGGAGTAGTAATATAGGCAGATGCAGAGTCAGGCTTGTGGGTGGGTGGCTTGAAATTCTTGTCAAAACGTTTAAAGCAGTTAGCCACTTCATGACCTGGTTTTTCGCATAGATAACACCATGGTCGATCATGTTTGGTCTGGGAGGAGTGTCCCTTGCCTCCTCTTTTGGACTGACCCCTGCCTCTTCTGCCTCTATGTCGTGCACGTCCTCTGTTTGATTGAGTGTGGACAAATTGGAAAGTCAGACCAGCAAAGGCATGAGACAAAAGGTTGTAGAGTGCAGCTGCTCCGAACGAGATTCATATGTGAGGAGTTTAGATTGAAGCTCTGACCAGGACAAGTGATCTCTTTCAGATAGAAGAACCACAATAGGAGTGTATTCAGTGTCTAAGCCAGCCAATGTTTGAGTGACAAGATCAGTGAGGGTCAAAGGACATCCATCAAGCGTGAGATTATCTAAGATTGCCTTCATTTTTGCCAGGTATTCTCGCATCTTGAGAGAACCTTTCTTCATTAGCTGAAATTCACTTTTCAAGAAAGTGATTCGCGATTTGGTGTTGGCACCTACAAACTTGGTAATAGCCTTCCAAAGGGAAGCAGAAGTCTTACACCCAGTCATCTGACTAGCGATTTCAACTGTCATAGTTCCGAGTAGCCATCCGAGAAGGATCTAGTCGGTGGCTAACCAGTCATCATAGGCTGGATTGGGGCACACTTGTTCAGCTGAATCAAAGAAATATCCAGGAGAAATCGACGAGGTGCCAAGAACATGACCTTCTAGCCAATGACCTCGAATGATGGGCATGATCATTGACTCCCAAGTAAGGAAGTTGTCTCCATCCAGATTGACGGGACTGCCTTGGTGTAATGAGCTCAACAACGGAGTGGATCGAGGAGCCACCTGAGGACTTGGTGAAAAGCATAATAATGATTGGGAAATAGGGGATTTTGATATGGGAAGGCCGACAGTGAAGGGGAAAGTGAAGGGAAGGGAGGAAGACAGGTCGAGATGGGGATAGCTGTCGACTGAAGCAAGGACATCGACTGGGCAGATGAAGTAGAGGTGAGCGAGATGACTGGGATCTGAGTTTGGGAGGAGGCGACGGACAACATCGAAGCCTGAGGGTGTGCAGCAGAGGTGTGGATCGGAATCTGGGAATACGCCGTGAAAGTTTGGTGGCGAAAATAGCTCGGACCGAGAGACGGCAAGGGCGGATATGACAGAAAATTTGGAAGTGATGAAGAAAATGGAAAAGACAAGTAGGGCGATGGGACTTGGAATGGGTGAAAAGGAAAAGTGGATGGCAGACTCTGATTTTGGGAAAATGATGGGGGAAGGACTATAGCTACAGTGGACTCTCTTGGACACTACGTGTTTTGACTAGTGGAAGAAATAGGGTTAGGGTTTTCAGACAAGGAAGGAAAGGTGGTTGATTCTGATTGAGTAGAAAGATTCCCAGAAGATGCCATTTCTGACTTTTGTGCTCTGGTACCAAGAAAGAGGTTTTTTAGGAAAATTAGGTCAAGCTCAATAATTGCTTGAGCCTCACATTTCTATATATAGCAGTGTACAACCAATAATACAATGACAAGTGTCTTTACAAGATTATTCTAGAGAATATAATAATACAAGGAATACACAAAGTATAATTTATTTCTAACTATATATATTCTGATCTCCAAGCTATATTTCAATGTGTCTCAAAATTCTTATTTACACATTACACATTTTATGGGTGACACAACAAGATATTCAGTAAAGTATAAGCTTGTTATTGAGGTTAATTGATACTCCTTCGTCCCTATATGTAAGATCCCAATTCTTAAATGGCTTGTCCCTTTTTATAAGGTCCCTTTTAAATTGGTCTCAATAATAAATGTATTTTTTACTCATTTTGCCCTCAACTACTTTCTCATCATTTATCCCCCATACATTCTCTTTTATCATTTTCTCATTATTACTCTCTCTTACTCATTTATAAATAAGGATATTGTTGGGAAAAAATTATATTTTCTACATATTTATTACATTTAAGTAATTTTAACTGTTTTCTAAAATCCTGCAATTTAGTTAAAAAGACCTTATATATAAGGACAAAGGGAGTAAATTATAATTATAATACTATTTTGTCTGGCAGAATACTGTTTTTTGGTTAAAGTTCTGCACATTAATTGTATAAAATAGCAATACTGTTAGTGCCTGTAAAAGCAAAATTGCACGTAAACTGTCAAATCTTATTGTCCTAGTGACCCACCTCTGACATTTCTGTTTGGACGAAGAGGGGATAGAAGAATATAGTATAAGGCGTTTTTTCACCATGCATACTGATGGTTTCTTTTTTATGTCATTGTTAAAAATGTGGATATCATGTACTATAAGAAATGTGCGAAATTTGTTCATGCGGTTGCATTGTTAAAATTAAAAAAACTTCATCTGGCAGTCTGGACATTCTATCTAGCTACGTGGTTGGTCACTAGGCTTACCATGATGCTATTTGTTAGTATTTAAGCTTCTATTTCTTTTCATCATGTAAGTTATGTATTTATACTTAGCTTTCTATATTATGGTGTTTATGCTTATAGATACATAACATGCAATGGGTCTGACTTGGCTCCTGAGTGTCCAAATCCTCATGATCAACGTTATCAACCAGAGAGAATTCTAATATATGATCAACATCTTGGAGGATCTGGTTTATCACTACAGGTGATTGACATTAAACTTTAGTTTGATGATGAAGTTGGATATTTTGCTTCTTTTATCTTTTTCCAAATATTTTTCTTAAATTCTTTTCTGTTATGGTGGTTTTGGATGATAAGTTGCTGTTTTAAATAGGATCTGAATCAGCAAGTAAGTGCATAGTAGTGTGATGCATTTAGGGAGAGAAAAAAGTTAAAGATGTGGATCGTAGACATGCTTGTATTTTGTTTTTACTCAAATTAATGTATGGTGCATTACTGTGGAAGACTGCAATCTATTGTTAATGATCTTCCTCTATGCCATTTAGTGACATCCCTTCAAGTTTGTATTAAAATGATGAATTTTTTTATAGGTCCAACGGATTTTCCCAAAGTTGTTGACTGCTGCACTTGGGCTTCTTACATCTTGCCATTGTTCAAAGGAAGTAGGCTGTCCTGACTGCGTTCAGGTTTAACCCAAAACTTGTCTTTAATTCTTTATTTCCTGCTTAGTCTGGTTGAATTACTAGGCTAGTTTTGGCTAAGAAGGAAAATAGCAGGCTGTGAAATATATCAAGCAAATTTACCTGACCTAACAGATAGGTTTTACAATAAATGTTTTGCTTGTCATAGAGCTTTGCTTGTCAAGAATACAATGAAGTTCTACACAAGGAGGCAGCCATTATGATCATCAAGGTTGTGAGTTGAACCTCGTGAATTTTAACAACCTGTGCTTGCACTTACTTTCATGTTGATGACCTGAGATGTTGTCCATTCAGGGTGTTCTGGATGCAGAGCAGCAATTCGAAGACTTTGCTGAGTGTTCCGAAGCCTGTTGAAGGAAGTCCTATTTTGACGAATCAGGTTTGGTTGTGAAGTAATGACATATTGGCCAAGTATCTAAACGGGTTCGCAAGCTTTATCCCTGTAGAAATATGCAATTCAATATTTGTGTAGTGAAGTAAACACTTTCATTTCCTGCTTCACCAAACTCAGGGATAGATCAGAGACGGTGAGACTGAGATGAAAACCCAACACATATCCTCCTTTTTTGCCTAATCTTAAAAGAGAAGATAAACGGATAACAGCTCCGAAATAAGCTCGCTTCTCAAAAGCTTGTTATTTTAAATTTTTCGGCAAAAGCTAAACCTTGCTAATATGAGTCAACCATAAGTTATATGTCGATTTATGTAAAATGCTCACATTATTATTTGATTGAAACCTTACTTTGGTCATACTACGGATTTTAAATTATCACAAAAAGAATAATTTAAATTTGATTCTTTACTGATCTTTACAATTTTTTTTTCCCTCTAAAAATGTCTCGTGCAATGAAAGAATTTAAATTTGATTCTCTACAGATTCTTTATTGATCTTTAATTTCCTGTAATATAATTATCATTGATAAGGTCTTTCTATCAGTTTATTAATTTTAAAATAGATAATCAATTTACATAGCATAATCATATATGATTATAGATTATCGATGAATTATAATATGTATAAAATATTGCAATATATTGATAGAAAGAAATTTGTAACTATTTTCTATGTGAGAAGTTGAGAGGTTAAAATAATTTTCATAAGATGATTAAATGTAAAAGGTCCTTAAGCCCCAGGGTTAAATCCTACTTAAAGTCATGCCAAGTCCAACCATGTAATCCAGTTGCCAATTGATCCAGCTTATGAATCTGTTAATGCTTGTCCGTCTAAATGAAAAAGTGGGGAAAAGAAAAAAAAAATTACTTGAACTTTAAAATTGTAAATAAATGATTTTTTATTAAAATGAGTTGTCAATCGATGTACTCTTATACTCAATACTTTCATTCTTGTAGACAATTAGACTGATTTGAGATTTTAAATTTTAAGTGGTATTTTTTTTAAATATATTTTTCTCATAAAAAATTGGTTGTATTTTTTTTTAAAAAAAAATATTTACAACATCTCGCTAAAACAAAAGCTAATGCCATGCATGGGAAGGGAATAAATAATGAAAATTTGGAATGTGAAGGGCAAAATAATACTGTAATAGTAACAATAGTATTATTTTTGTGAAAATTATAGAAATAAATAAATCACGTAAAATATATAATTTATATTGAGCCCTATTTTTATGAGTAAAAAATAGTGTGATTTACTTTTCAAATTTGGGATGAACTCACCTAACTTATTTAAAGTATCCTCCAAATCCAAACTGTGGAGTGCAATTCTATGTGGCCATTGTTGTAGCGGGAATAGGAAGCAGATCCTCTCTCATCAGTATAGTAGTGAAAACATAGATTTTACCTGAAAACAGAAAGAGAATGAAAAATCGTAAAAACATAAAATTATAATAATAAACCAAGTTTTTAACTACTATGCTCATGAGTCATAAGCCCCGTCTATATGGTTGATAAAAGTCAAATTACTCTAGCTTGCATTTTGAAATGGCCAAGAGCGTAAAAGAGAAACGAAGTAAGGAATTTTCCAGAATTTTAATGGTGACATCACGTCATTACGACCCAACTTCGTACTTCAAGAAACCAACCCAATGGCAGATTGCCATGACGGATGCCGTGAATGAATCAAATCCAGATGACCATGATGGAGGTACGTAGGTGGTGATTGATGCGACGTCGGTGGCCCCCGCCGTCAGCTTCACCTGACGCCCCACTCATTGGTTCCCACAATCGTGTTTGTCCTTTTATGACATAATGAATCGACACCATCCAACAACCGGAATAATAATTAATTGGGAATTGGCGTGCGGTGTTTAAAACTCCTTTCTTTTGCTGTATCTCGTCGCTTCTACTACGCAAGCCTCCTCTTATGTCCATTTCAGGCTCGTGCCACGTCACTTGATACAAGTGTGACTACATGGGTTGGGCTATTGCTCTTCATGGCGGCGCCGGCGACATTCCTCTCTCCTTGCCACCGGAACGCCGTCAGCCGCGTGAGGAAACCCTCCGGCGCTGCCTTCAGATCGGCGTCGAAGCTCTCAAATCCAAAATGGCTGCCCTGGACGTGGTCGAGCTTGTGGTAAGATCCACACTTTTCGCGCTCTCGAAATATTTTGCTCCAAAATGACACTCGTTTTTTTTTTTTTCTCCTCCAAACGCATGTGTATATCGCATAGTCTCAATAATAAAAGGTCGACTTTATTATTGAATTTGATTCTTAATTATTTGGGTTTCATTTCTGGTGGCGAGAGGACTTTATTTTTAGACCTTATAAGTCAGAATGAAGATGTCAGAGAGTACGCTCGATCACTTTTGCTTTACAGTGATGCCTTAAAACACACTTGTATCATATGTTGCTTTCTGGGAATATATTATATCAACGAAGATGCGAAACTGGGCCACTCTCTCTGACTGGTCTCTTGGAAGTAAGGTAAATAGATTCACTGTCGACCTCCATGCGTGTGGTCAATTGAGAACCAGTCCAAAGTCAATTTTATAACCAGGATTTTACAGCTCTTGGGACAATAAGTTGGAAAAAGGGGCAGATTCTGTGTTTCTGGGATCTAATTGAACGTTTGAATATTACCTGAATGATGCTGCTATTGAGTTTTTAATTGGATGAGTGTGGCACTGTCCTTCATCCCATATCGCTTTGTAGTATGTTCTGCTTCTAATTGTCTCTGTACAGGTTCGTGAATTAGAGAACTGTCCCCATTTTAATGCGGGAAGGGGATCTGTGCTGACAAACAAAGGCACAGTTGAAATGGAAGCTTCTATCATGGAAGGCAATATGAACTGTGGAGCTGTTTCTGGGCTCACTACGGTTGTCAATGCAATATCTTTAGCTCGATTGGTCATGGAGAAGACACCTCATATATATCTAGCATTTGATGGAGCAGAGGAATTTGCTAAAGAACAGGTGAGTCTACGGTTTCATTACATGATTTCTTTTTGGAGTCTTCTTATGTATGATTAACGGGGTTTATTGACTCCACCTTTTTCAGGATTATACAGTGACTTTAACTGTTTTTGCTGGTTCCTGCGAAATGGAGTAACACTACTAACATATAATTGAAATGGATGCAGACAGCAACGTGTAACAGTGATATAACTTCGATTGTGCAATTAAGAATTTCTGCATGTGGAATCTTGCTTCATTAATGTGTCTTAGATAACCTGATCCATTATGCCACGTATGTGCTGTTTGCACGCTGGACCAATAATGAGTAGATTTGAAATTTCAGATTGGGGACCTTCTATGCAATACTTTTCATATTGCTGCATATCTTCTATTAGTTGAATGCAGCAACTAATTGTGCACACCATGACCATGCAACTACCTCCCTACTTAGTTAAAGTTAATTGTGTACGGGTTTTAGGAATTGATTTATTAGTCAAGTTTGTTTTGATTATTTTATTATCTTTAGGAAATAAGTATCTATCACACCTAGATAGATTTAGTTGTTAGGATTTAGATTTATTAATTATGTTTTTGAATTTCATAGAGTTGCTCTCTGTAAACCTAGTTCTATTTATTAGCTCTTAGCCTATGAATAAAATCATCGAATGTTTGACAAAGTAATTTATCGGAGTATTCTCCTGGGCTTTGGTAATTAGTTAAGTTTCAGATTCTGATTTAATTAATTATTATAGATTGGCTGATCTTCCCTTAGATCAGAGATTAATTAATTGAGTTACCTGCGCGCGCGTACTCTAACAGGAGTCAATTTTGACTCATACTAAATAATCATGATCTGTATTTTACCTTCAAAGACATTTTTGTTTTACAGGGTGTTGAGACTGTCGATTCAAGCCACTTCATTACTGTGGAAAACATTGAAAGATTAAAGCAGGCAAAGGAAGCAAATAGGGTTCAGGTATTCAGTTTTTGCCTGGTTAATTCTATGCGTGAAGAGCAGGCTTATGCTGAGTCTTGCTTAAAGCGTGTGATATTTGTGTTCCATCAATAACCTGAAATTGTCTGTCCCTGATGTGTTGACATACTTTATGCTTCGTAAATATACAGATCGATTACACTCAACCCATCCAAAAAACTGATGCTAAGAAGGAAACACCAATTGCTAATGGGGATAGTCAACTGGGAACAGTTGGGTGTGTGGCTGTTGACAGCCATGGGAATCTAGCTTCTGCAACATCTACTGGTGGACTAGTGAACAAAATGGTTGGTAGAATCGGTGACACGCCGATCATCGGAGCTGGGACATATGCAAATGAGCTGTGTGCAGTATCTGCCACAGGTAAAGGAGAATCAATAATACGAGGAACAGCTGCGAGAGATGTGGCGGCCCTGATGGAGTTTAAAGGCCTATCTCTGGAAGAGGCAGCTAAATGTGTTGTTGAGGAACGGACCCCAAAAGGCACTGTTGGCTTGGTTGCTGTGTCTGCAAAAGGAGAAATTGCTATGCCTTATAACACTACAGGCATGTTCCGAGCATGTGCTTCTGAAGATGGCTATTCAGAGATTGCAATTTGGCCTTCTGGCCTGAACTGAGTGATCTGGATGATTCTGTTTTCCCGGCTTAGAAAAACTGTATTTGTGATTTGTATTAACTTTATCGTCTTTTCGTAATATAATTGTTTTGCTGATCTTTGGGACAAGTAAAGGCCTGTACGAAACAAAACAAAAGACTGAAACATTTTGGTTTGCTATGATTACCAAACATGGGAAAAATGGCGAGTTAGGGAATAAATAAAACGGGGGAAAAAAAATGCTTGGTTATTTATTCACACAAACACAATAAAATTAAAAGAGAAAAGGAGAAAAATGATTCAAACAATAAAGAGGGAAAGTTGAAATGGCAAAAGTGCTCTGAGAATAATGATTAATTAGCTAGCTGCCTTGGGTATTTGTGGTTTACAGCAATGCTTTTAAACTGCTTGGCATTCCCAGAGAAAGGCAAAAAAAGAATAATGATTAATTATTTCAAGAATGTGTTACTCGGAAACTATCAGCTAAAGAGCCTCTGACATGGTTATGAATATGATAAAAAATATAACTATCAGCTGAAGTGCCAAGGAGGCAACCACATTTTTGGGGTTGCAGGAGAGATAAGTACGAATCCGGATTTTGTATCAATTCCTCCACAGCACCTTTTTTGGGATGGATTGTTTATTTTCAACAGACAACAATTATGTAAGCAATATCATTTCAACAAAGGTCTTACCTTGTACCTTCTCTTTGAAAGTTCTTCAATTGATAACGTTGATGAAGGAATTAATCACTCATTCCATGATGTAGAGTATTTATATATTCCGAATGCAACACTGAAGTCAGATATGATCCTCCCGTGGTTATCTGATGTGCTGACTATCTGGCTAGGAAGTTCGTCATGATCATCATGCACTATCCTTTGGATGTTATTCTCATGGATTTAAAGAGAGCAATCTTAATTACTCTTTTTTTTTTTTCCTTGTTTTGTTTTTGTAATCTTTAAGTAATGAACTTGCCTTCTAACTAAAATTCCCCACTCCCCCTATCCCTCCTGGTAAGTAAAATACTCCCTCCCTCCCTCATGACACTAGAAGATTAAAATCGGAGAAACAAAACAACAAAACTAAAGAGTAGAAGCAGAAGCTAAGAGCTCCCTCAACAAATTTGAGCTAAAGATTTGCAAGCCAGTAGTTTCATCGTGAGCTCGTTTTCTGAGTAATCCGCCAAGTAAATGTTGTCAAATCTGTGTTTTGGACTGAAGCATCAAACAAAATTTAGCCACTCATTCACAGTAAAAAGATCCATAATCAAAACAGGATGTCCAGAAACACTTGTCTCAATATACAGACCAATATATTCAATTACAAATGAAAAATTTGCATTACAATATGCAAAAAAGATTGCAAATGAAGAAAAGAATTCTGCTCGATTGCATTACGATTTGAAAGGGATGAAAAAAATTATATGAATTGCTAAAGAATTCTACAGCTTGCGGAAGAGGGAGAACACCCCCCCCCCCCCCCAAAAAAAAAAAAAAAACAGAAACGAAAAAATCCCCCACTTCTCTTCACCTAGAATGTTTGAATATTTTAGTATAGAAGCATCATTTTCCCTTCAAGGTATTGTGACTATGACTGAAAAGGGAAAAATACATAAAACAAGGAAACTCCTAGAAAAATTAATATTGTAAACTCTTTTGTCACTACAGTATGGCAACCATGTTTTTTACGTGTAAAAAAAATATTGATATTGCAAAGTTCTTCAACAATCAAGTAGTGCACTTCAACCAGTGGCACAATCTTGAAGATAAGGGTGACTTTGATTTATGTACCTATCCCACAGTGGCTTGTACTTGCTGGCAGCCAACTTCAGCCAAGGCTTCATGTTCCCATTGAAGTGAATAACTGCTGCACTTTCGATCAGGCGATTATCAATATTTAAGTCATTCCCCAAACCTAAAACATGCCATCTCCTGTCAAGTATCTCCGTCAGACCATAAAAACTCAGAAGACCAGGAGGCAGAGTACCCAGATTCCAAAGCGACCCATCAGTATTCTGTTCTTGCCAGTAGTGATATCTTGCAGTCACACCTGCTTTCCTCCAGGCAACCAAGTCAAAAACGTTCATGCCAAAAGCCCACGCACATGCCTGAGGATCATACTTTGAGCTTATAATTGGATTTGAGAAGTTGAGATACTTATAAAAACGATGAAATACTTCGAGACAAGTTTCCACGGCACCATTCACATTCCCATGCAAATCCAATGAGAAAAGAAGGGTCAGATCCCGCTGAACAACAACATCATGATCAAGAAATACAACCTTCTCAAGTAGTGGATAGATCTCAGGGATGTAAAACCGAAGATGATTCAGCAAATACAAATACTTGGGATTGTGCAGTTTTGCTTCAACATCTAAATCCTTATACACCGCAAAATAAAAGGCTCGCGAATCTGCATTGAGTAGTTGCTTGACAGCTGGAGAATTAGATTCATTTAACCAATGAAAATTCTCAAAATCCTGCACTTCTATGGTGGCCCCTTTAAAGTCATTAATGAGGAACCAAGCTTGCATTGCTCCATAATTGACTCCATTAGTAACTATGTGAAAGACCAACTGTTTTGGATGGACAGCATTTGAGACCGTGGAGTTCACAACTACAGAAGTAGCAAGCACATTATCTGAAAATATGCAGAAATGATATAGTTTGTTGTCTGTTAGATGCGGGGAGTTTCTCCTCTCATCTGCAAGTTCATGCAAGGATGGCATTTTGACCCACTCTGTCATAAGTTTGATGTGTAGGCAATGAAGGCTCTTGGGTAGTCCTTCAGCTGCTGCTTGACTAAAAAAGTAACCTTGGACTGTTGCTGTATGTGCTCGGTCTTCAAGAAATTGAATACGTGATTTCATTGTCATTATTGTGGTTGCAACATCATAATGGATATCTTGTGCCTTAAAAATAAGCGAAGATAGGCTTTTTATAACTGGCTCTGCTTCCTCAAATGTGATGGGCTTTCCTGTCATGGCAGCTTTAGAAAGCAAAAGCTGACAACTTCTGATCCTCGAGCTAAGCTCCCAGGCTAGGTGAAGGTCATTGTGCTCTTTGGCAATTATCACATAAGCCTTGGCCAAAATTATTTGTTCTGCTAACTGCCGTGAAAATGAGGTTACACTGGATATTTCTTCTGTAAAATTCAAACTCTCCATATCAGAGGGTTCCTTTGTCTCTTCTCTCTCCTGAAATTGCATAGGAAAGACACTTGCTTAGTGCCCACTGCCTAGAATGGTAAATAGGAAGTACTGAAACCAAAATGAGCGGTATCATCTAATTAGGACTAACAGCAATTCAATCATGTGGACTACAAAACAGACTGTCACATCTATTGATAGGATACAACCAGCACCAGCAAAACCAGAACGTCCTTTGCTGGTTTATTCAAGAAGGACAAGACAGTTGGATGAGGATAAGTTTGTTTATCAGGAAGTTGTGCTTATATGTTTGGATAAGACTTGTTTGGAAGTTATGCTTAGTTGTATCTTATCCTTAGGAAGTTACTTTTAGTTGGTTATGACAGTTAGGTTTTCTTATATATCTTCATATGGTGTAAACATATGATTATGCAGATAAATATATACATAATTACTTTGTGTAATTGGTCAAGAACTCAGATTCTGGTTCTTGAATTGTTCCATTAGATCCTAATCTAAGGATCCATCATCTATGTCCATGACAGAAGCATCAGCAGCTACGGTTACACATGTTATGGTGGAATATAAAAGATGACATCAAATGTCTAACGTCCTCATCTTTCATTCAAAAGCTATCTAGGCGACCTTCCACATCCATCTCATAAGACATAACCGTTGACAACCCCAAACAAACAAACAAAAAACCAAAAAGAAAAATCATATTTACAATTCCATAATGACCACTCACTCAACTTTTATCATATTATCAGGAAACCCAACATATAAGACTTTTCTTATAAGATCTATATATAATAGAAGAAATTCTGACTGATGAGCTCCATACTCATCACCTAACTTTTCCATAAGAGTACATAACATCATTTATAAGATTTCATGGATCTTAAACGATTCCAAAGAAATTAACAAAAGCAATTCACCAAAAAAAAAAAAAAAACGAAATTAACAACCGCAGGAATACCATAACACTTGCAACAATAAAAATAGCAAACAAGATAACTTCGTAGCTGCAACACAGATCACCTTCGCTAGACAAACAATTTAACTAGATTTCTGGAAAACGTCAAATGAATAGGATATACATAATAAATTTCACTAACAGGACACTATAAAATCAATAACAGATTGAAAAGAAGTTATTACTATTGAAACAAGCCATAAGTTCTGTAGGCATGATGAAAGATTGCACGATTGTACTTGGAAATATCAATGGCCTAATGGCATAAAAATTCCTGTTGGCTGGGTGGCTTTGGAGTCATGCAGGCTTAACAGTTGCCAATGTCAATACGTGGGGCCTGTTTCTCATGGTAGTCATAGTGACTAAATGAATTCTACCAAAAATATTAGTTCAATCTCTTTCCCTTTAAAGGCCCCTAACTAAAAAGGTCTTTCCTATCCTTATGCACAACCTTTGATTCATAAAGGAGAGGCTTGGTGATTTAACTAGAACGTTTTTTCTTCTCTTTTGATACAAATTACATACACAAATGCCAGAGACTTGGCATTACTATAGTAAGTTGAACCAGCATTACACACAATGAAATAGAAAATTGACCAATTAATAAGCTGGTTGATGACAAGTTTACTTTGTTCCAAAATGTCTAATAATACTATAAACAGGGAAAACTTTCAAACTACCATTAAAAAAAATCCAGGGTTTTTTTTCCTTTTCTTTTAAGTTTTCCTTTTCACATGTCAAACAGTGACAAAATCACAGAATAACTAAGCATATTTCAAAGAGCCATAGTATAAGGGGAATGTTATCTGCAATTAAACAAAAGATTGTACAATAAGAAGGTCATAAAAGTCAATGCCAACAGTTCTAAGGAAGTACAAACCAAAACACACCATGATGTCCATAAAACAGGGATTCATCCACCAAAAGGAAAGGAAAAAAGTAATTGTTGAAATACAAGTCCTATTCTCTCTCTGTTTTTTTTCATAGCATCAAGTCTTATAGCTAAAGAAAAAACTAAGTCGCCACTCAAAGTACTGGACTATTGCCTCAGCATCAGCCTAGCGTTCAAATTACATCACAGTGATAAGAAGATCCATGGACACTAAAACTAAGCTTGATTTAACAAGAGAAACTAACAAAAAGATATTGTTCCACCATCTGATACAATTTAAATTTCGCTTACCACTTGATCATATATGCACGTACAGTATCCACAAATTCTATTGCAGTTGAACATATCAGTTCTGTTATGAAACATAAAACTACAAACTAAGTTCATTTATCTGAAATTTCAGTTCTTTGTTTGAGATTATGTCAAGGATCAAAGCTGATATTATATTCTGGGTTGCAACTACCCCTGACCCAATAGGGGAACAGAATCTGACCCAAATTCAGGCCGTAGAAATATCACTCAACGCATTCCAGTCTTAATTTGATCAGCTAGACGTTAATCTCCAATAAATTATGTAAAAATCAGTTTAAAGATAAAAGGAAGATTATGTGCTGAATTAGATATATCTAAAAGTGAAACGGTTAGATCACAAACTTAAAACAGAAAAGTCAAGTAAAATAAAAGAAGCTTATATGTAACATCAATAATTAATAACTACCCATGATTCTTCATATAAAACAAAGACTACAAGCACAGTTACATATTCCATACAGTCAAGATATATGAAGAAAAGCAAGAAGAAGAAGAAACAATATAAGCTGCTGACTATTTGCAGACACCAGATAAGAAACTTCTCGATATGTAGCAAGGGAGAATGCAAATGATTCAGATTCTTGATTAGAATTGATCGACATTGAAAGCAAAAGCACTTAATACTCGTATGTGACAGCAGTACTGCACTATAAAACAGAACAATACAGCTAAGCGGCGGACAGTAGCCAAAGTCAATTCTGTCATTTCAACAGCATTCACAATCTATTGATTTGTAATGCTGACGTAACACGGACTCCTCACACACCAATTTCATAAAGGGAAGTGTCAAATACGAGGTAATAGTTAGGAAGTTAAATGGTAAAATCTTAATTAACGATTCTGATTAATTAATACAAAACGCCGTTCATAGAAGTGCGAGTATGAATGGATACGGTTTGAAGACTAAGAATGTGAAGAGGAACCCTGAAAAACCAACAACAATACCTTTTCAAGGTCAAACAAAAACTTTGAAACCGATTCATACAGCCCATGGTTGTAATATTTAAAAATGCTGTGTCTATTAACTAAATAAAGCGCCCAATAAAAGAAACACGAACGTAGGAAAAAAAAAACAAGAAACACACGGCTCCTCTGTTTTTCTTACCAGAAAGGGAAGCTCGACCCGATCTTCATGGTGATTGTGTTGTACAACAAACAAAACAAAGCCTGCTATACAGAACAAGGCAAGAAGCAACCAGATCCAATAAGAAAACCTCCGTCGAACCGGGCGCCGATACTCGGCAGCCCGTCGTCGCATTTTTCACTGATTGCGTCCACAATTCACCACCGAATCGAGGATTCAGAAAGATCCATAGTATGGATTGGATTGGTTTTACAGGCCACAGAAGAAGGAGAAAATGCTGAGTCGACAACGATATTCACTTTACGCCCTTGCTCACCTACACGGTGAAGACCCTTTAATGATCCAGTTCATGCATTTTCTTTGCAGTCAGAATTGACGAAGCGAGAACCAGAAGAACAGTGGGCTTTGTTCGGGAAAATGCTGATCTGTTCATTAAGTGACAGTAAATCGAGTAGGGAATAAAAAAGAAAACAATGAAAGAAAAAGAAACTAACCAACGTTCTGTGCGAAAGCTCACTGCTGGAGCCATGGGACAGGGGAGATGGCACAAAAACAATAAAATTATAAATAAAAAATTATTTATAGCTGATTTTTTTTGGTAGGGAAAAAAAGCAGCTATAAATTTAGAACTTTTTTATTAGTAGAATATGATCAAGTTATAAGTAAGAAAAATAAATCATAAATCGTTTTTTATACGTTAATATGATTGAAAAGGTATAAAAAAAAGGTGAATTTAGAAAATACTGAAAATTATATAAATCCCTGTTTACATCCGTATAAAATCTATGTGGTGCTTAAATTTTGGTAAGTAAATATTAATGTAAACGATGAATTATTTGTATTTTTTTAAAAAAATTTCAACTGATATAAATTACGTTCATTCAATTTTTTATAAAATTCAAAATATTTAAATTGAACTCAACTTGCAATATTCAAAGTACTAGTGCACATTTTATTTATTTAGCAATATTGAAGTCAAGACTGTTCAGATAATTAAAATGTATCTTGTTTAGATTTTTGTGTTTTCTTGTTTCATAATCATAATTATATGATAACATTTGGGAGTTATTTTTTATTTTAATTATAGGACAAAGTTCTAAATTTTGTCAATTTCTTCCTAAAATACCCCTATTGATACTTTCTCAATAACAATTTAGTAATGCACTTATATATTTTATAAAATAAGTAATACTTGCAACTCATTAATGCCACATACATCTCAATTCTATTTTTTAAAATAGAATTTAAATAGAATGAGAAAAAAAAGTAATTTTAGAAATGATTTGTTATCTATTAAACTCAAAAGAATTATGGTAGAATGATGATGATCAAAGCTAATATATATCTTGAACTCGACCATCGCGCATTGCCCAATGGTTATAGATTTACTGGCAAGCTTTCTCCTTTGTTTCCTCAACTTGTGAAACCATAAAACTTAGTTAAACAAGGATAATTTAAGAAAATAAATATAATTAATTAATTTAACTATTATCTTTAATATCTTAGGTTATGATAAATGGACTAGAGAGAGTACCTTTTATCATAAAAAATTGCACCATCCAGATATGATTTGAAAGATCAAGACCATATGCCCAGGTAATTGTTGCAATGATCTAGATTATAACAAATGTATGCTTCTCTGTAAACAAGTGTTTCATGTTTAATGAAGTATATACCATATTATTGGTATTATTATCAAAAAATGAAAAGTGCACTGTTGTCATGCTTCAATCGAAGAATAATATTGACTTGTCTATCATTCATGACAGGAGAAAAAACATAAAGAAAAGTCATTTTATGTTTCGATGATGTCCATTGACTTAAAGGAGAGATCAAATCAGATCCTTTACTATATATATATATATATATATATATATATATATATATATATATATATATATATATTAGATGGAAGTAGCTGGATACAATGGTACAAAGGGGAAGAGACGTAGAGCAGTGAATGGTTTAAGTTGGAATTGCACTAAATGAAAAGTAAAGGACACAGTCGCACAAAACACACTTGGAAATTATCGAGTCAAAGGTGACTTGTTACTCTCAAGCTGGCTTTTGGTGGAGATTATTAAATACTCCATATCTTATAAATTTGTCTTTCTACCAAAAAAAAAAAAAAAAGTTTAAGGCAATTTCATTTGAATTACCTTGATATTATATATCTTCAACTCATTATCTAAGATCAGTCCCCATAAGACTTGTTCATATAGTGTAATAAAGATAATGTTGGAATTTATGGTGAATGACAGTTCTTGGGGTTTTGATTCCTTGTATGGCAAACCAAAGCACATGCATATAGCAAAACATTTATTGTGGCTTTCCCTTGCCAATAATACAAGAATGAATAATATTTTGCAGATATAGAGACTAAAGTAAGATGAAGTTCTAGAATTATATTGGTGGTCAAGCCAAGAGCCAAAACTTTTTATGACGTTTAGTGGTGATCAAATAGCCTCCAAGCTTCTTGTTCTTCTTCCTAACAGCGATGGTCATGCAGGAAGCATTCTGAATGCAATAATCAGCTACTGCGTTACAATTAGCTGCTGATCCTCTCTTGTTGCTTCCCCACAACCTCCGTACAAATCCCCACCACAATGACCTCTTCCTCTGCCCTATCACCAGCAAGGTCACTCTCTGTTTCTTTGCCTCTTCCACTATAGTCCTCCCCTGTTCCTCTCCCTCCGCCGCCTTCACCACCTTCACTTTCACCTGCAACACCACCATCCTCACTCTTCATTCATCTAATCCTATCTTTAACACCAAAACATATTTAGTTAGTGTTCTTTCATATTCATACATACATACCCCTGGTCTCTTCATTTGGCACATATTCTTCATATCATCGACAAGTTGATGGTTCTTCAGCTTCCGCTTCTCCCTGCCCTCTGTTCCTGCAATCACAACAGTACGTGATGAAACTTCGATAAGTTTGAAAGACAAGCAAGTCATTCTCACTTTGAAGTAGAAGACATAAGATATGTATTGACCTTGCGAGGAGGGCTTGAGTGCGTGAAGAAGAACAACGGTGTCCTGAGACTGGACGGCGTGAGAGAGAGCCCAGTCCAGAGCACATTTGGCTTCAAAGCTAGAATTCACCACCACCATTATCTTATTACAACTCCCATTCTCATGATCATCACAAGAGCTATCTTCCTGGCTCATGCTGCTTGGGAATTCAGTCATGTCCCCATATTTGATAGAGGCAGAGGAGGATTTGGATGCAAACGATGGAGCAGACAACACTCGTGCAATGCTCAGACAGTTCAGCTTCAACCTTCTCCCCATTCTGAGATATTAGTACTATTACTATATTCCTCAGTTACAGAGCTCTCTCGAGCCGTGTTTACTGATATATATGCATAACAAGAAGAAGAAGAAGAAGAAAGGGGAGGACTAGGAGGGCGTGTGGAATCTATCCTTTGACTTTGAAGGCGTGAAGGAAAGTGTTTCAACACATCAATTAATAGTTGGCTTGTTTGTATTATAGTATTTTCTTCGATGTGGGGCTGTCAGTGGACGTGGGAAGCATGAAGGAATTTGGAAGACGACTGAGGACCTATATAGACAGCTGAAATTCTTTTAATGATTTCACACGTACGCCCGCATGCGGTATTCTTTGCCGATTAAATGAATGAATGAGAACTTCAAAGAATGTTTTCACACTTATCAGAAACTGCGGTATTCTTTTATATTTAGATTTGAGGGTTCATGATGATGAGTATGTACCTTGTGAGAATGTTTCACTGTGACTGATTATTATATTGAATGATGGGGTGAAGCTTGAAAGTCAAATAGGATCGGCACGGACGGAATGGAATGTGTTGTGCAATGTTAATTAATAAACTAATTGTTGAAGATGATGAGAATGTGTATATATATGATGATGATAAGTTGGAGGCAATTATTAAGAGTTGTACATTGTTTGAATGAGATTAATAATAAATTAAACAATGAGGAGAGTGGGAAGGGAAGGATGTGTTCCAAATAGAATGGGGAATGTTGAACACATGTTTGGTGTCAGCTTCCACAATCTTAGGTTTCTTCAGATTGATTACTCATTACTCATTCTATTTCATGTCTGTTTATGCCACTCATGGATGCTTCCCCACACCCTCTCCGACTTTAACACATCTATATTATTATATGCTACATGTGCTTTTATATATAAGATATGATTGATTTTTAAAAAACCTAAATAAATTACTTAATCATATGATATAACATTATATCTCAGGTTATAAGTTAGACAAATTAGTTTAGAAAAAAACAATAAATATAAATAATTTAAAACAATATAATTAGTATCTTTAATCTCCCTCAAAAAGTCAATTGTGTCTTATATTTAAAATTGAAGGTAGTACCAGATTAATATTACTCATTCTAATACTAAATTATAACTATTTTAAATATATTTAAATTAATTATTTGTAATAAATATATGTTAATTTTCCTAAAATACCCTTTTAATCATCATCCAATTGATGAGAACCCCTTTATTATATGGGCAAAACGGTTTTAAAAAATATTTATAAATTTGAGAGACAAAAATCATTGAAGGATTATATTTAAAATCAAAGTAAAGGACTAGAGGGAGGGTAATAATAAGGGCATTTATATATTTTAATTATATAGATATCCTTACAAGCAGACATCAATACCATTAAATTGATTGAGCAGTTCTGGGCCTATTAGGGTCAAATTCGGCCCAACACTCAAAACCTCTACAGAAAGAGAGAATTGAGCCCGGGGGAGATATATAGTGGGATAAAACGGGAAATGAGATCAGATAAAAAAGAGGGGTGATAATTGAGAGAGCATGATTTTATAAAGTTTCTAATGGTTTGAATATACTTTTACTATTTTTTGAATAGGAGACTGAGAAATTTTTTATTATTAACAGTGATAATATTAAGATACGGTAGGAAATAAAAATTAAATCGTTGAGGTTTGACGTTATACAGATGGGACGCAATCGCATGAAGCATGGCATGAGCTGACAAATGATCCTTTATTAGAGCTTTTCTCACTTGAATCAAAACAACTTCATACACTTTTCTGCCATTATGATCTATCAACAACTTATTTATTAAATTATTGATTAAAATGTCCCTCTCAATAGCTTTATTGAGTCATTGATTCAGTAGTCTTCTTCTACCACTTTTCATATCTAAACGGCTTGATCTACTCTAAAACGCCAAATTCCATTGCTTTAGTAACTAGGAAAACAAAATGTAGAAGGTAATGGTCCAAAGCCTTGTTCAATAATTGAGCTCAGCTTCTTTAACGCCAATGTTGCGTCTACATCATTCAGCCTAAGAGCACCAACGTCCGACCAAACACAACGAGGTTTCTTTTATAACATGAGAGCTAAGAGAAGACAATCTCATCCTCTAGGTGAAGCCCAATTCAAGGCTTGTCTCTTGCATCAAATTAAATTAAAGGGGATAGAGAAGCTTGTGTTACTACACAAGCTAAAGGACTGATGATGGATTGTGATACAATATGTACGTATGATCCTTTAATTTATTAGAATTGTATATAGCTAGCCTTGTCTCTTACATCCAAATAGCTTAATTTAAGCGATGTGGGATGGTCAAGTACTTATATCAATCACGTGCAAAGGCTGGTCGCTTACACCAAGATATAGCTCAAGTACTTGTAAATTATATTTATGATTAATTTTCTAATCACAATCACTTGATGTGAGACTATCATACATAATCTAATAATGATCGTTTCATTCATTGGACCGTACGTAGAGAGAAAATGTATAAATTGTTACGGCGAGTGTCTATTATATTTTATCATATGCGAGTCAATTGCTCTGTAAGCCGGCCGTAGCAGTTAGTTACCGACAAATAACATATACAGGAATGTTTTAAACTTAAACTTACAGAATAGAGAGTCATAATTAATGACTAAAATGTGTCTGAGATATATAATGCATAAAGATTACATCCCATGTGGTAGAGTTTTAGAGAGAGAATAACCTTTATACATTTTCATACTTGGAGAAGGCTATTGGCCAAAGCCATAATTTATATATATATGATATTGATAATTAAATATTACAGGAGGAGAAGTGTAATGAAGGAGGTATACGTGAGTGTGAGGGTTCTATTCATGGAGAGGGCGAAGCATCCAAGCTGGGAGCATAGTGTTATTGGGTCGACGAGCCTCGTTCAGATTCCCTCCATAATCCATGCCTTCCCCTCTTGATCCTCTGCAATTCATGCAATATCATCATATTTATCTATCTTCATCCATTAATCACCCATTTATGCACTACTTTTTTTTCTTAAACAAAAAATGTACATCAAATTAACACTGTACTTGGATGCCAAGATAAATACATATAGGATCATGCATACACATAATACGAATGTTTATAAATGGATAGTTATTTGGTCCAAACTAAATGTAATTATAATTTATTCTGTATTATAATAGTATAAGAATAACGCTTCTTTTAATTCTAAGGGGAAAGGGTATATCTTTTCAAAACATTTAAGTGAAAATTCTAATTAAATACTTTGAGAATTTGCAAATCTCAAATCAAGGATTTATACTAAAGCTGTTGTCATTTGCTATTAAGTGTTCTAAATAAAATTGATTTGGGATTTTGATATTTATAAAGTCTTTTTTTTTTTTTTTTGGAATTTTCCCTAAAATATGATGCATGCTAACATTTATTGTTATAATAAAAAAAAAATTGAAAGCCAGAATTATGTCTATATATTTCTTATTTATGTGATACACGAGTAATCAATAAGGTAAATGTATATATGACCAAAAAAATTAAATAATAGCTTTAAGCTGAATTTTGTTATTTTGAATACAATAAATGAAACTTGGGCTTGCAATAAGAAAATTAAAAGGCAATTAAACGTGCAATATAATGCACATGAATATTGTAGCTCAGGGACGAGATTTGGCCCTTTGTACTTACCCGATGATATTCAAAGGCAGCAATTGTTGCTGTGTTAACAGAACAGAGGAATCATCCAACCCTTGATTATTCTGCTGCTGCCTCGCTGCCTTCTCTTTCTCCTTTATCTATATATATATTCATATGTATATGTATATCGTTTCAGAAAACAACATATGTATATATAACTATATCATGTTTAATCATATGTCTACATATCTCTGACTCGCAAACGAAACAAAATGTTTACCTTCTTAGCCAGTACGTTGTTTTCTTCCTGCAGTCCCTTATCCTATTACCATGCATGCAACAAAGCAACAGATTCATTAAACATTACACACACACATACACACAATATATATAGGGAAATAATGAAGTGCACGCAGGTGAGAAAGAGGAGAGACTGACCCTTTTCTGAAGGTCTGAAATAGATTCGTTCATGAGCCGATTCTGCAAAGTGAAACGTAACACACTTGCATGAATGACTTTGACATTAATTGTGTTGATCATCAGAGTTATATATATAGCAATGGCACGTAGTTGTTGCCTTGTTGGGGCATTATATATACATATTTTAATTTAATGAGTTACCTTTCGAGATCTTATGTGTTTGAGAGATGACTCCAGCTGATGCTCCAAATTTTGAAGCTCTTTCAGACTTAGTCCCTCTAAATCTTCCCCCATAAAATGCCTGCGTTTCAGTCACTCATCAAAACACTCATGATATATAACATCACAAGCAGAATTAACCAGCTCTCCTGCATATATTCCTACCCTTAATTATCAGTATATTATGAATGTATATATATACCCACACAGTACCTTTGATTTCTTTGTAGGACCTCTATCCTTGCCTTCAACTTGGCGTGCTGTAAAGTCCAGTTTTCCTGACACTGGACATGATAATAAGAAAATTCACCCAGTTGGTTTATTTATTATTTGAATAAAAAAATAATACAGGGTATAATTATGAAG
Organism: Acacia crassicarpa; assembly: GCA_034222035.1. NCBI lineage: Eukaryota > Viridiplantae > Streptophyta > Magnoliopsida > Fabales > Fabaceae > Acacia > Acacia crassicarpa. The sequence continues at coordinate 929,330 of JAWXYG010000023.1, read as the reverse complement.
GATCTATATATACTGCACACATTTCAGATCTTTTAATTTTTCTTTTTTTGGTCAAACAGATCTTTTAATTAATCTGATACAATGCATGTATGATGATGAAAAAAACATGACAATGAATCCCCCTCGATCCCCGTGAAAAACTTGAGACGTGTGCAACTGCAACTCATCTACTAGCATAGTTTAAGAGAACCAGGTATTGTACAAAAGCATGATATGGTAAATGAATTAATTTGTACATAAATTTAAAGAGTCATTTTAGGAAAAAAAAAAAAGAATGTATTTAATCAAAACATTTTTTTCCACTGAACATGATTGAGTTATCTGAACAAAATTATTAAGGTATCATGTACTTTCTGACTTTTAAAACTTGAGATACGTATAAAGGAATAGAATTGTACATTGGGTTCCGGATCATTTGAAGCAAGCTGCCTCTCTGCGTAGGAATACCTCTCGTACTGTTCCAAGATTCTTTCCATGCTGTTCACAACGTAAACCAAAGTACAGTCAGCCAACTCATACTCATACAGCAATATCTATCCGTCGTATATGAAAAATCTATATGTTCACCAAAACTGAAAATAGCTATGACCCCGCCAGTGGATGAAATCAAACTATTTACTTTTCACTGTGCATCTTTAATTTGAGAAAACTATTAATCCAAGACCATAATAGTTCGAGGACATTTTCACATGCTACTCCTTAATTTATCCCGTTGTTCTATGTACATAACCTAGTAAGGAACTCAAGAATTCGATTTGAGCACCCATACCTAAGATCGGCATCTAAACAAAATAAATTTTCTTTACGTAATCTTTTAGTTATGAGGCTGAAAGAAAAATTAACAAAATATTACAGATACTGTTCATTATCTATTATACTGTTCATTATCTCTTTAATTTGTTTTATATATCCCTCGCGCCTTAACTCTTTATTGAATTTACCCATTAACTTTCCAGGTGTGTGTGTATATATATATATATATATATTTATCTATCAAGAATGTACTGTTGTTATATGACACTTGTGTTTCTTGATGCAGTAAATAGATATCAGACAACATGAACGTCGCATATATAAGGGTTTATCAATATTATTTCCAAATTTATGCGAAGAAAATGAAACAACTCCGCTATTTATTCATACTTTATTATTTATTTCATATTTAAAACGTTTTTTATTTAGCTATTGAGAATTAAAGTATTGACTATTGATGCCAAGCGCCTCGTAGCGTGATGGCACTAAGGCTGGCCTTCCCCCTTGTCCAGGGTTCGAGCCCTGCCTCCCCCTCCCCCACTGGCTATATCAAAAAAAAAAAAGTATTGACTATTGATTAAATATTTTAAGCTATATAATTACAAAATTCTTATGAAATTTAAGCCTTAATTATCTGTAAATTACAAGGATTAATGGCTGAACTGGTCTAACTGAGTGGTTTTTGAAGGGGGGAAATTAAAATGTGTAACAAATTGAATATTTTTGTGAATATATTCTATTTATAAGTTCATTTTAACTAAATCATACATAACAAGAAGGGGTAGTTAACTTAATAATTATAGGGTAAATTTTCAACTTTAATTTACCTTCATTTATAAATGAGTATCGTTAGGGCTGAGCAAAAAACTCATAACCCGGTGAACCCGCCCACAACCTGGTGTAATTGGGCCACTTTTAGCCCACCCAAAAAGACCCATAATGGGTTGGGTTAAAACCCGCTCATTTAAAAATTAAATGGGCGGGCTATGGTGGGCACACCTTTGGGTTGCCCATACCTGCCCATTAAGTGTTTTTATTTTATTTTATTAACTACCATAACCCTAATAAGTATTGATTCTCACTCTCTTTCTTTCTATATTTGCCTATTCAATTTGTGAGTCGTCACGACTGACCAGAACAAGAGAATCAGAGTTTGTAATCTTCGTGGGTCAGCATTTGTAGGTGTCTTCTTCATCCCCTGAACCAGAACGAGAGAGCAAGCCAAGGTTGTACTATCTAAATGTTATTTCATTAAATTCTCATTGATTTGTTCCTCCATCTCTACTTTTTTTTCCCCTTAAATTTATGTGGTCCAGCTGTTGTTTCCAAAAAGAATTATTTTTTCTTATTTAAATCAATCTTCTAGCTAACACACCACATCCCAAATAATCCAAATGATTTCAAATATATTGCAATATGTGAAAGTTGTCATAAATTTGGATGTGTATTTAATGCTTACGTATGTTTTTTCTCAAAAAATAAACAAGTCAAATGTAAATGGGTTACCCAAAACCCAGTGAAACCCGCTCATTTATATGCTAGCCCATTTAGATAGGTTTAGATGGGTTGAGGTATAGGTATGGGTCAGCCCATACCCATTTAAAGTTAAATGGGCAGGCTATGGGTTAAGGCATGGGCTACCCAACCCACCCATTGCTTTGCCCTAAGTATCGTTTAACTCTTTCTTCTTCTGCTTTCATTCATATAATTAATATGAATAAAATTGTCACAATCTCATTTATTAGTGGAAAGAAGATTTATAAACAAAATCAAATCTTTTGGTAAAGAAATTATAAATAAGACTAGAGTGACACTAATTAGGATGAGTACTGTTGTGGACAGTTGGATTTTCTTTTTCCTTTTTTTGGAGAGAGGTTAGAGATCTTCAACAATGGAATCTTTATTTTTTCTAATTTCATATAAAGTGGTTTCTATAATTAAGATAATTATTGAATAGAATAATAAAGTAGGGCAGCAATCGTCCACAGCAAAATCGGATAAAACTTGGTAATTATTCAGAGGAACAGGTGTTTGACAAAGACAATATACTCTCATGTATGTGGTGGTTTTGCAATCAAGAAACGGAAAACCTCACAAATACTTTTAAAGTATTGGACACAGTTCTGTGCTGTGTTCATGAAACAGGTGTCTGTTTGAGCAAAAGAAAACAGGTGTCTGTCCATGATGAGACGAGGAAAAACAAAATAACGTCCAGACGCTAATTAACACATACGTGGGGGCAAGTACCAGTAAGAAACACTATTTCTGTATATACTTAAATTACTCCGTACACCCTCTTCTTTCCCCCCAGGTTGAGCACAAAGTATGAATAATGAATCAAAGAACGGAAATGATGGATTAGAGAGTGAAATGAAATATATATATAGTGCATGCAATAATAATCTAGGAGAGGACAGATAAGAGTGCATGTTGATGAGGCAATAATATAGTGAAAGGATAATGAAGTAAGTGAATTCAGCAGAAATAGAGAAAGGGAAAACATAATAGGGATGAGAGAGAGAGAGAGAGATACCAGGGGTCGCTGGAGAAGTGGAAGAGCTTGCCTTTGGCGGAGAAGACGATGAGGGCGACCTCGGCGTCGCAAAGAACAGAGATCTCTTTGGCCTTCTTGACAAGGCCGGAGCGTCGCTTACTGAAGGTGACTTGCCTGTTGATCTTATTCTCTATCCTCTTCAGCTCCACTCTTCCGCGCCCCATCTCTCTTTTTCTCTCTCTACTGGTTTTTCAAGTGGAGGCTTGGGAGGGTGGATTCCTGTATATATATAAAGAAAGATTGGGAGGGGAGCGAGAGAATCCAGGGTTATGGGGAGTCGTCGATAGGCATACAGGAGAATAAACTACCATGGTTTTTCTTTTTTAATTTTTTTGGGTCGGAGAAAAACAAGAAGAGTCGTGCCGAGATGAGGATAGGTGAAAAAGAAGAGGGAGAAAGGAGGAGAGAGAAGGGGGGAAAGGACTGCAAAAGCACAGTGGATTCATCTTACGTTGTCGACTGCGGATTGGACGCTCTAACTGTTCAAAGGTATTCCCATTGATGTCTGGACCCCCCTGTTCCTCCCCTCCCTCTCCCATGTTTTTTTGTTTTCTTCTTTAATTTTTTATCCTTTACAGTTTCACCCACATTTATTTATTTCTTCTTCTAATTAATCAACTGCGCCTTGTAGGCAGGCAGCATGGAACAACCACATGTAGGAGCCTCCTCCTTCAAAACTCTTCCCTCCCTTCTCTATGTCTTTCTCGATCGGAAAGCTTCATCAGTTAAGCCTCACACAACCAAACTCATCCAAATCAAACTCATAACATTTTGAATTTTTACTGCACATTGAAGATCAAATGAGACCTGTTGAATTTGTATTGTTCATTTACAACTAGTGTACGTCAAGCTCCTCATTAATAACAAGGTGAAAAGTAAAGGGCATTATTGTCCTTTTATCCTAAAACACTTATTTACATTTTGGTCTTTAGGTGTTCACTGACATTTTAAAATGCTATGGGAATGGCTGAAATAAATTTGGTCATGTGGGATTTAACAGAAATTATTCTTTTTTCTCAAATTGAGCTGAATACAATTACACCTTCAATGTGTCTACGTTCTATATTATTTATAGTCCTATTGTTCAATTCCTATTATCTTATCATCATCATCATTGATTTTTAGGCGTTCCATCATTTCATATATATAATAGATGGCAAGGGAAAATTAGGGAGAAAAAAATAAGAAAAGGAAATATTTATTAACAAGGATCTTAAAATTGTAATTATTTTGAAACAACAAAAATTAAAATATAAATTTTCAATTACGAAATTAATCCTAACCAAACCAAACTAAACTCCCTGCATGTTCTCTAACCTTATCTCAACTGTGGGACAACGAGTTATCAATTTTTGTTCCCTTGTCGATCTCCTCATTAAGTGTATTAATTAAGAATAATTATGAAAATATATATGACAAATAATCTTCTCTCCGTTTACTTTTTCTTAGTCAACATCAATACGTTTACTAATACTCGTATATAACTAACAAACTAAATTAAACAAGCTGGGCCTATGTATGTGTATTTTTTATCTTGAGAAATTAAATTTAATTAAAGTTAGTCAAAAATTTTCATAATTATCTTCAATAAAGTGGTTGATTAAGACATGTTTGGTGCGTGTGTGCTGTTGTTATAATTACTTACTCCTATTTTCTAACCTCCATCGAGAAGCCTCTATATATATAAAATCAAATTAAAAAAGAAATCCCAAACTATATATATTATTTACTTGAGAATGAAATAAAGACATTGTTATAATGTATAGCGGATGACTTGATGATTGAGTTGAAATATTACAGTAGATTGTTGCCACGTTCTAGTTTTAAGGTTGACGAGCTAGCTGATGACTTTTAAAGAAGCACTCGATTATTTAACTTGAGCATCCATGGACCATGTGGGACAGTCGCCCTGACATTACTCTTCCCTAGTACCCACCTTAATTTATGTGTAACCCATGTGACACGTCGGACGGGTCAACCCGACCCTTTTCCACACAAAAAAAGAACATTCTTTGAAGAATATGGAAAATAGTTTTTTCTTCACTTCAACAAAAGATACCACTAGCTACCACTATTATAATTGAAAATGCATTTTTCATTATTAGGATGAAATGTACCAATAAGTTGCTGGCTAATAAGCGGCTTTATTGCGTGGGAACACAATTACAAATAATGAAAAACACATTTATTAAAAAATGGTCAACATCATTTACGCTTTAAATCTTGAGAGGGATACCTATCAAATATTTTTTAAAAAAAAATTAGGATGGAACGTAATGATTTTTAAAATCATATACCCTTAATAATTATCAATTATTTTTACATATATTAAGTTAAAAATAATTTTAAAAATTTGAAAGAAATTGCAAAGTTGTTGTGATCGATAAGCAATGTCCAAAAGATGATACAAACAATTTAATAAGTTAAAAATGTCAAGAAAAATAATACTCGAACATAGCTATTTTTCACACACAAAAATACCCCTTCCAGTTTTTAATATCTAAAATATATTTATCTAATTTGATTAGATTAAGGAAGTTAGTTAAATTAGTCAATAATCAATATGACATATGTATATTCTAAAATATTCTAGTAATCACCTTCCTTAAAATTCCCTCTCCTCATTGATTATTGTTAAAGGAATATCAATAAGGTTAAATTAAAAAATATTGATAACTATGAAAAGTGAAAACTATGTCTTATAATCAGTATCAAGATCAACTTTCTAACTATATCTTATACTCTGATCTCTATAAGTTAATAATATAGGGCATTTTAACTAATTTATGAAAAATAATAAGTTATAGTCAACTCATTAAATATAGGGAGAATTCCATATAAAGACGGTTGGAATATGAAAATCTTATATAAGGTTAGTAAACTCAACAAATCTTAAATTGGGTCATTGACCCAATTTAAAATATTTAAATGTTAATTATTTTCCAATAATATCCCTAACCATAGTGGGAAGAAAAGAGAAAAGCAAAAGGAAAAGCAAGAAGTCCTCGTAATCTTTTTGTTTCTTTCTTATCTTCCTTTCTGCTCGCCATTTATCGAAGAAATCAAGAAGTAAAATCCCCAAAACTGTGACCATTATCACAAGAAATCCATGGGATCTTCAATTTCTAATACAGGGTCTGGTCAAAAGGGGCTTCTATTTCACAAACCCTCCTCCTCCTCCTCATTATCTTCAATACACAAAGAAACAGTAATCGAGCACTTGAAGGACTCACTTTCTTCCGCGTCTTGTTGTCGTCCCCCGCGGCGGCGGTGATGACGCATACTCTGTATTCATCACCTGTAACAACACCGGAGTAAACTTAGTTCATGCCATCACAGAGAACACTACATTGCCGACATCCTTGACCCAACTTATGTTCCTCCAATTGTCTCCTCTTTTTTTCCAACAGGTAATATCAAGTGCTTTGAAGGGAATCGGGTTCCATTAATGGTGGTTCAGCTGAGGAGCAGGGAAACCAAGCATTGAAAATTGCACCATGGTAGTGACGGATCTTGAGTTTTAGGGGTTTAGAATCAACAAAGAAAAAAAAGATCAGATGACCCTGATAAACAAAACAACGTCTTTGTTGGCCGAGAAGAAAAATGGGTTCGTTTATTTCATAGCTTTCTCCTGAAAGAGAAAGAGCACCAGAAGAAATCTCTATTATTAATTAGGCGAGGATCATAGTGTGTGGGGGTTGAAATTGGCAAGTTATCAACCAAAATAGCTCTGTAGGTAGCTATGTGATACAAAACTAGAGTATCCAGCCCCATCCTCCATATTTTGGCATAAAGTAATTTAACCCAAATTTTAAATCTTTAATTGTATCACATAGCCTAATTAATAATTTGTTAAGTTTAATAACCTAAATTAGAATTTAGGTAATTCAATAGTCTTTATATAAGATTTTCCCTTAAATATATCATAAATTAAATTATTGTCCACTTTTATCCTTATTAAAAAATGCATTTGAAAGTTTAATGAGTGGGCAAAATTGAAAATAAACATTAATTACATAAACAAAATTGAATAATGAGTATTAATTATTTTATAAGTGACTTATATTTTAGATTTAACTATTCTTTTAAAAACTACGGGAGAGAGAGAGAGTATCAAGGATATGAGGAAGTATATATTAACCCCGCCACTAATTGTTCGCACAAACATGTGCCAAAACAAAAATATATTCTCTTTGATCATTTTTATAAGAGTATAATAACTGAATTACACTATTTTAAAAAAGTGGCTAAAATTAGTTAAAAATAATAAGTGTGTCTAAAATAAATATTTTTTTAAATGTGCTTTTATTTATGAGAGGCAAACAAGGGAGAGAAATATAATAAATCTATGTATCATCATCACCAACCTTTTAATTTATACAATTAGTGAGGGGTAAAAATAATAATAAAATTATTAGAAGTTCATAAAACACATATTGGGCCCTTATAAAAAAGATAAAACGGTTTAAATTTTAGGTTTTTATGAAAATGACGAGAAAGTATAAAAGAGTAGGTGTTTTCCCTTTCCACTTTCCCATCCAAGCATCAAAAGGTCCCACTAAAATCTGTGGGACCCCATCTCAATTTTTCTCCTGAGCAACACAGAATCTGTCTCCCTCCCTCCCATAATATCAGCAATACACAAAATAAAATCCGCTGGTTTAAAATATAAGAATTAAATTTTTGAAATGATGTGATTTTTGTAATAATTTGTCGATACATTTAATGTTTCTTCTTTTTCAAATTTCTCACACCCTCTCATCCTTCTTCTCTCCTACATTCCCTTTCTTCTTCTTTTTCTTATTTGTTATCTCTCTTACTTATTTCTTTAATAAATAAGAGTATATTAGGGGGGGGAAAAAAGATATATCCAGCATAGGGTATATTTTTAACCATAGGATAGGAGTACTATTTTAAAAACTTTATAACTGTCAATCGTCTAATTTTTAATTTTTCTTAGTTTGCTGGTTTTGCGTAGTGTCTCCAATTAGGAATCTGATCAGTTGATGAAAAATATATTGATAAAAGGAATTTCAATCGAGATAGCTGGGGATTTTTCTTTTGTGCTGGCTTTGACATTCGACCTAGTCTTAAGGCAGAAATTTCAATATTCTATGTAGTTTCCAAAACTGGAGACTTTATCTTCTATCCCATTTTCAACCCAAAAATGAAAATGGAATTCTGTTCGATAGTATGAAAAAAGGTTGGTCTTAATTTCATAATAACTTGTTAGCATAGTTCCTATAAGTATATAGCGTAATCCGAGTCATGTTGAAAGATGCTGTCCTTAAAAGTTATTCTGCAATCACTAGTTGATAGGAAGCAGGTATAGACTCAAACAACAAAATTTAACAGCAAACAGAAGGCAAAGAGAACACAGGGACAAAGAGAAAGCTTGAAAGATCAGAGGAAGGAGAGAGTTCTCTAAAATTCCAGAGCGGGATGTCTGAACCTCTTGCAAGCAATGCCTTTTATAAGCCACTCATACACTTGAACGTTGGCCACAAATCAATGTTAATAAACACAATAAAAATAATTGAACTAGTCATTTCTAAACATTGAAAGCTATAAAAATATTTGATTGATCAGTTTCAAAAATATGGAGATAATGCCATGCAATGTGAACATTGATAATGATGGCCGTTTATGTATGACCCTTGTAACTAAAACACTAAGGTCTCAAATTCCAAAAAGGATCTGTAAAAAGTGCTTAGACCGTATTTAATTTGTGTGCATGGGGAATCATCAGATTTAATTTCCACTTCATTTCCCTTCGTGGCCCATTGTTGTGAGTATGAGTCATCTCTTCCTCTTGACCTATTTACTAGTCCAAATTCAAAATATGTAATATATACACTTACTTTCTCTCTCCTAAACAATGTGAAACTTTGTTTCATTTGATAAACTCACTTCTATCTCATAACTCCAAAAATTGGAGTCCGCCATCATGGAAATTAAAACCATGCCGCGATTACATCTAAATTCCTTGTAAAGGAGGATACTCAAAATCTTATCAAATTGTTGCCTACGATCGATGAACTATAATGAAAACACCATTAATTAATTTAGATAATAAAAATATGGTGAGGCATGTATTATTATTATTTAAATCTGTCATGTCATGGTAATACAGGATGCATGTATCAGACAATGCATTTTAAAAAAGCAAAGAATTAATAAAAAGATATAAGTGAGAAATTGAGGTCAGAAATAATTCAACGTATAACACAAAGCCCATTCTCTTGAAAAAAATGAAAGAAGTAGCTAAAAGCAATGAGTCCATTGTGGAATTGAAAGGGAGAATAATTTAAGCACTGAAAAATGGAACATGTAGGAAGAAAAATAGAAGGTGATGATAAGATGGACGAATGGACAGGGGCCATTGTCTTGAACACGAGACCACAATTATTTCAAGTGCAAAAAATATCGTTACAGTTTAAAGTCATTAATGTGCTTCATCACTTTGCAAATTCCCGCATTATACTGAAACCATGTTTCAATTTGATCAATATGGGAACAAAATGGTGCACACACACACATACAAGGATATCTACTCTAAAACACCATTTCTCTAATCATACGCACAAACACACACCCCAAAGTCATTGTATATAGTAATTTGGACAAATTTAACTTCCCTCCAAACACAACTTCCCCTAATCACTGTAATTATGCCTAAGCATGCATGTGGCCATGTAGGTACGAAGCATGAGGATTTTTCAAGCAAAATAAAAATATAGGTTCACGTAATGTAACCGTGATGGCCTTTACAATACGCAAATAAGCTAGAAATGTTGCATGTATATTAATATGGGTTCAATTTTTTTTTTGGGTTAAGGTGTAAAAATACACATGTACTTTAGTCAGAGGAGCGCCCAGCAGCAAGTGCTTTTTTTAGGTGCAAAAGTGACTATGTGGTTACGAAATAGGAGCAAAAGTCACGGTAACCGTTAAAGGTGAAGATGTTGACTGTTAAGTTGGAAGGTTTGACTTAAATTGATGATGTGTAGGCTGACTAGGACTGTGTTAGAGACAAGTGGAACTTAAATGGCTGAATAATTGATGACTGGGAAAAATATAATTTATTTATCTGCCAAAAATATAATTTATTTATAAATCAAAAATACACGCAATAAATTCAACCGTGTGAAAAAGATTACAAAAATGGAACCCAGCTCATACAAATGTGATTATACAATTGGCTATACTGGATGATAGTACAAGATTTGATTTAAATCTGATCTTAATAATAAAAATTTAATCCCACCAAAAACAGAAAAAGAATCGGAGAAAACCAATAAAAAAATTAAATGATCGAAATACTCATTTTCTTCGTCTTCTTCATGTTCAAGTTGTCTGATCCCATGCTATCTCCAGCATTCACAATAAAAAACCGCCGTCACCTCATACACCACCTACCCAGATATACATATTATTCCCATTTTGTCCATATCGCTCAACGATGATAGAATCTCCGACGACGAAATGCGACCCTCCATCAACACTTCCATCTTTCCCCAGATCAAACCCAAAACCTACACAAGTAGAACCGATAACACCCATCTGCAGAAACCTTCTCTCCGCCATCAGACCCGACCTTTGTTTGCAGGCTACACCATCCATCGAATTTGATCATTCCACATCCAGATCTATTTTTCTGGCTGGATCCAACGCTAAAATCTGCAATCAGCAATGGAGATGAGAGCCGAGAAACTTCGGAGCTTCAAATCTGAAAGCTGAGACCTTCATAAATCAGCGACAGCGTGCTGGGTGAAGGAGAGGACGTGAGTGACTAGATCAAGTGACACTGGAGTGGAGCTTCACCTTATTCTGCTTACTCTTCGCCTCGCGTGAACCTTAGGTTTTTTTTTTCCAGTTCTTCTTTTCCCCAATATTGCCCGACAAGTCGATTCTATTTTTCCCCAGATAGCAAGTCGTCTCTTGTATGTTGAATTTTGGTTTATAAATAAATTATATTTTTAGAATATAAATAAATTATTCTGAGAAAAAAAACGATAAATAAATTATATTTTTTTCAGATAAATAAATTATATTTTTCCCAGTCATCACTTACTCAGCCATTTAAGTTCCATTTGTCTCTAACATAGTCCTAGTCAGCCTACACATCATCAATTTAAGTCAAACCTTCCAACTTAACAGTCAACATCTTCATCTTTAACAGTTATCGTGACTTTTACTCATATTTCGTAACCACATAGTCACTTTTGCACTTAAAAAAAACACTTGCTACTGGGCGCTCTTCTGACTAAAGTACATGTGTATTTTTGCACCTTAACCCTTTTTTTTATTGAAGGAATATTTTTTCTGCTATACTCACATAAAAGTAAATAGGTTTCACTAATATTTTCTTTCTCTTCTCTTTATAATAAGACCCACTTACTTTTATGTGAATATGGTAGAAAAAATATTTCTACAGCAAAAGCAGAAACATTAAACCTATATTAATATATATATAATGTATTATAGATAGAGTACTCCCTCATATCCACAATATAGGGCACTTCTAAAGAAGGCATGATCCAGAATATAAGTCGTTTAATTAATGCTATTTTTCCTTTTTTACCCCTGTAATTAATACTTATTATTTTTCAACTTTACTCACTCATTATATCCCCTCCCCCTATCTAAAGTAACACTTCAATGCAATTAATTAAACACATTTCTTTTTTGATACAATAATTAAACACATTTCTTAAAAAGGGTAAAAGTGAAAAAAATATATATTACATTTTAGGACATATAAGTGACTTAACTTTTTTTTTTTTTTTTGTGATATAGTTGAAGTGTTATATATTGTGGACCAAAAGAAGTACTTTTAATCAGAACATATGTATAACTGAGATTGAGACCCAATTTCCAAGATGATAAGTGCATGTCTGGGAAATAGCAAAACCTTCATTTCAAAAGTCATTTTTTATGAATCAAGACAAAACTCCTCTCACATACTCATATTATAAATTATAAAAACATTGTTAAAAAGCAAAAACAAACCTACACACATATATAATAGGGAAAATTCCAAATAAATGACACTTGAATTTGCAAAACCTCCAAAAGTCCGTCGAATTTGCAAAAAGACTGAGAGGTGACAAGAACTTTTGGGGAATATGCAAATTCGAGCCAAATGATCATTTTGCCCTTAGTTATAAATAATTTAAAAAAAAGAAAAGAAATACCCCCCCCCCCCCGCAGTGGGCCCCACCGCTGGCGGCCACCACCCCGGCCGCCGGCCGGTGGTGGCCGCCTGTCACCTGTGGTCACCAGCGCCGGTCGGCGGTGGGCGGGGCGGTGGGGCCCACCGCAGGGGGGTCTTTTCTTTTTTAAAAAAAATTATTTATAATTAATGGCAAAATGGTCATTTGGCTTGAATTTGCATATCCCCCAAAAATTCTTGTCATCTCTCAGTCTTTTTGCAAATTCGACGGACTTCTGGGAGTTTTACAAATTCAAGTGGTATTTTTATGGAATTTTCCCTATATAATATAAATCAACACACACAGATAATATCCAATGCGCGCATCTCACTAAGATTACTAAACAAAGTAACACTACACACACACACACACACAATTAATATATATCCAATGTGCGCATCTCACTAAGATTACTAAACAAAGTGACTTTCCCAATATGCGTCCAACATATAATATATATGATATATAAATATACAACTTTCTCAGTTTCTTCTTTGATACAATTATCAAACACCGCAGTGTTATCATCCTTTTTTTTGTTTAAAAAAAAAACAAAAACAAACAAACTAAACAAAAAATTTACGTAACTCAAACAATGATTTAAAACCCAAAAGTATCGATCCTTATATAGCTACTATTCATCTTACATTCTTACCCCATTTGCGGACAGAAACAGGCCTATAAAGGTGGATAAAGTAAAGAAATTGGAAATGGGTATCAGACATTTACCTAGTTAAAACTTTAGGAGTATATATATATCTAGTTAAAATTTTGTAATTTCGTTTAAAATCCCAGAGAAACAAATTTCAGTTTTAACTGCAGTGAATTTCAAATGTTTTTGACCAAACAGTAGCTGACGTAAAGTCATCCTAAAAACCCAAAGTATTTTGTATATTTCTCCTTCTACTTCAGTCCAACACGTATATAATTTGCATTGAGCATCTAGTTCATATTATTCATACTCCTTCATGATTAGTGTTATGAAAGAATAAGAATCATCTATATGCATGAATGTTAAGCAAACATGATTTGAAATGGTGCGCTTTGGCTCTACTAATGATGGATCGTGATGTGCACAAATTTCTACCCCCTTATTGTTACTTTCAGCCATGAAAGGTGCCTCACTGTGAACGTCTTTAATTCCTTTGTCTGGCTGTCGGACAGACATGCAATTACGATATCATAGGTAAGCTATACTATGAGTTACGGTAATTCATTTTGTGGGCCCACAATATTCTATTATTCTAATTCAAACAAGTGTTAAGGTGGAACATTTTTCGCATTCTCCCAAGTGTGTCTCTTCTTGATAGATTTAGTCATAGTACTGATAGATTTAGTCATAGTACTGCGATCAACTTGATTGATAAATATATATTTTATAATTAAATAGGTATATATTTTATGAGATTTAATTAAAATTGTTGATATTATATACCTATTTAATTATCTTTTATGAATTTTTCCATAATTGAATCAAACTTGTGATCAAAGAATAAATCGACATAAAATCTACTAATATCCTATTTTTATTGTGCAGGAAATATTAGCTGATTTGGAATAGAGTAGAAAAAGCAATTAAGAGGATATGCGATCAGCCAAACTAGATGGTCCCCGCAAGAAAAATAGAAACAAAATCAATTGCGTGATCTGATGGAGTTGATTACAAGTTATGAGATATCTTTGTAATAAGAAAAGGAGAATCAGTGACTCAAGACCTAAATTATAAATAGGGAGGCAAAGAAGCAAGAAAGAGTAGATCTGAGAAACACAGAACGAGAAGGAACAAGGAAGCAGAGGAATAGGGGCTGAACGTTTTGGTTCTCTTCATCATCTCCACGGAAGGACTGTGGAGGAGACGGAGAAATTTTCTTTCCTCTCTCTCTTTCTTCTTTGAACATGAAGTTTCATCTTCTTTTTTTTTTTTATGGATTTGATTAAAGTCATGTGTGACTAGTTGGTTTTGCAACCTAGAGGGCCTATGAACTTGTGGGTGAATTGAAATTTGTTTTTATTATTTAGTTAAATTTGATATTAATTTTGATTACTTAATCTTGGTTAGTTTTATCTATTTAATGATTGGTCATCATTGAATATGATTTTGAGCATCAAGATTTACCTTGACGAATGGGATCTTAATTAGGCTTTGAGATTAAGTAATATAGGATTAAATTACGATTTAATTTGCGGTTAGGATACACATATACCTAATGGCCCCACATAATTGTTGAAGAGTGTGTTCGATTTTTGTTGCCTCTTGAGTAATTATGTTAGACGTAACAAGTTATACTCAAGAGAGGGTTGTAAGTGGACCGACAGGCACTTATAGCTATTTATAATCGAGATTAACAAAATTGATATTAAAGTTAATTAAATTAGGGAAAATAAGGTTTATGAAGCTAATAAGGGATTAGTGACTCTCGATTGCTCATTTTATTATTATGGTAGTTTTCTTATTTTTATTTTAGTTTTGATTTTTTTTTCTCTTTATCTTAGTTAAATTCAATTTGTTTTTTTCAACTTAAACGAAATTGTGAAATCAATGCTTAACTGAAGTTTGTGATACTAAATCTTCGTGGGAACGATACTTTTCTTATTACTTTATTACTTGATACGGCCCGTACGCTTGCGAAGTTTTTAGGCTATAAAGTTTTGTCGCATCAATACCTTATAGCCATTGTTTCTATGATTGTAGTATTGACTCTTTCTGCCTCTTCCCTCCACCCGATATACGTATGTTGGAATATACCTAGTTCATTATTGGTGGATTTGAGTTCAAACCCAATATAATACATCAAATGGGATGGGGCTTTAACAAGAATAAGGCGAAATATATTATTGGAACTATGATCTCGATTATGTGGGTACTTGAGTTAATCAATAGCTACGCTCAAAATCCTACAATATGTAGACACACCCACGCCTCCCACATTATCACTAAGTATTACCCCCACACCTCTTCTTTTCATCGTCTTTTCTGACCCCTCAATCGCAAACATTTAATTTCTTTGAAGTCAGAAATCTGCAAGAGTTCTATAAAGTAGAAAGAGATTGATTGTGATAAAAATGAGACAAAACTAATTAACCCTAAACCTATTTATCAGCTCATAATGAAATGGGAACTGTAATAATTATAGTCCTGCCCCCAGCACCTTAGTTAGAAATTAAACCAGCCGAATGGTTTAACATAATGACTAAGGCCCAGTAAAAAGTGAAAAGTAAAAAACTAAAAAAGAACCAATAAAAATTAGGAACACTTTGAAACAGTTTCAATCATGTGAACATAAGAATTATCAAATATAGGTATGATATTAGAGACGAATATGATTTTGTTGAACAATCAAAGTCTCTGTAGAGTTTATCTTATCTTGCTGTGAAGCAAGTAAAATCAATCGCTTTGTGTCCCGCTATGGCAAACCAAATACAAGAGACAGCATAAATGTGTTCCATTAATAATGGTTTAGGTGTGATTGGAAAGAGATAAAAAAGCTTGAGTGTCTCTTTTTGGATTACATCTGTCGACATTACAGCCTCCGTTCTAGGGAAAATGGGTTTTTTATGGCTTCCCATAGTGTTTGACTGCTTCGCTTTAATTTAAAGCTTTCTCTTTTTCTTCTTCTTGGCTTTTTCCTTTCGGGTGGATGAACTTGAACCAAAGATTATACATTTGAAAGTCATAATAAAGTTGAGTATATGACAAATTAATAAGCAAACAGAGGAATCATAAATGTTGACTTATAAGTTACAGGAAAATGAAAGACGAAATTCCATTGGGAATGCATTAATTCCTGGGCCCTGGGTAAGGGTTACTTACACTTTCGGCTCGTTAAATATGGTTGGCCCGACAATGTTTTGGATCATTACCCTCACCTTTTTTATAAAACAAAATTGACAAGAAGTCAATATCGTGCCTTTTTGTAATTCTTGAAAGGTATCCTATCAGGCCTTAACCTGTGGAGGTAAAATAAAATATACAAGACGAGCGAGCTTTGACAAGCCCTTCTATCACCTTTTTGCTTGCTTTCATTTTCTCTGTCTTGCATTGATTCTTTATTTATCTCTAAGAAAATCTCTAACGTTTAAATATATTCTTGTCACAGTAATCCATAAAGGATGCTGCTTCTCCACTCCACTCCATATTAGAGTGATACGTGAAAAAAGAAAATGACTTTGGAGGTGGTATTTGAAGGAATACGACCTAAATGGATATAACAAGACATGACATTATAATTATCATCTCTTTTAATTTACCAATCGAAAACTGTGTCTATGAAAGCACCCAATCAAAATGGAATTCCTTTTGCTTTTGGGAATGGACAAATGAATACAAGCCATTTTTTCATGTATATGCGAACCCTCACCACAAATATAACTTAGTACTCCACATGCTTTAGTGATTTTTCTTGGGGCTTTATTGTCAGACTTTTATTGGTAATTAGCAAGCATAAAAATTGGCGCAATTTAGCCGCTGTTTTATGTAACTTCCATTAGCAGCACCAGTTTTAGCCCTTTAATCAATATTCAATCCATTCCTAAATATAAGGCGAAGTTTTTAGTACAAATTTTACTACAAACTTTATCCTATATTTAGAACCGGAGGTAAAACCACATTTTTTTAGTTCTCTCCAAAAATTATAGAAATATAATATAATTGGGGGTGGGGGACTTAAAGACTAGCTAATGGGTAGGTGAAGCCGTAAAGGGGTGAAGTCGGCCTAATATTTGATCATATTGTACTTATTGCAGTGTTTAGAGTCGGGAAAAAGGGTCGAGCCTGTTAGGCCGGACCGTTAGATCCCTTTTAAGTTAAAGGCTAAGCTCGAGAACATCCAAAATAAGTGAAGTCTAAACAACTAAGATCTGTGTGGCCGCAGGCTTAAACGGGTTAGCCTGTTTAACTTTTCTTTTTTAGTTAATATTTTATTAATAGAAAAGAATATGGAAAGAAAGAATCTTAGTTTGAGTTTTTTTTAGTGGAAACCTTTTTTATTATGTTAGGAAAAAAAAAGTATTATAAGGATGGTGTTGTATAATTTTTTCCTTAATTTCTCTCCCCCAATCACTTGGAGTTCTTTATTAGCTAAACAATCTTGTAGTTGATGTATAACTTTTCTACTCTCCAGAACTGGTTCTTGTTTCTGAGGCAGAGAGGTCTTGGACCCCTCCCCCGACAAATGCAATTCGCATCGATGTGGACGGGTCTGTGCGTGAACTTCATCAGGCAGCATGTGGTGGAGTTATTAGAGATTCTCAAGGCTAATGGATGATGGGGATCAACAAATCCCTTGGCCTCCAATCTGTTATTGAGGCAGAGATCCATACCATCATGCTTGGTCTAAAAATGGGCCAACAGATGGGTACGCGGCGTGTTCTTCTATACTCCAACTTGCTTGACGCAGTTAACCTCATTATGAGAGATTATTGTCATGCTGACCACCCACTCAGAGGAATTATCATGAAGACTAGAGATCTCCTCTTCCAAGATTGGGATGTTGAGCTGCATTATACTCTAAGGGAAAATAACTCATGTGCCGATTATATGGCCAAACAAGGCGATGATGCTCCTATCGACGCTGATGTGGTCTTATTTCCAATGACTCCTGCAGGATGCACTCAGAGATTTTTGACCGACCGTGGATCATGCCGCTCCTAGTTTTTCTAGTCTGTTGTATCAAGGATTAGTCTTTTTAGCCTAATCCTTATTCCCAATATCACAAGCTTCGGCTTACCTGTATCGATTAAAAAAAGATATGTCGACCATTTGACAAAAGAGTCATATAAATGCATCGAGCAGTGCATATATAAATTGCGAAAATCAATTCATTACTCGGGCAAGTATAACAAAGTCAAGCAATGGTTTCACTTCAACAACAAAAATACTATTTCCATAGCTTTGATTTATGATTTTCAGCAGGAAGCTACTAGATATATATATATATATATTGGTTGGGCTCAAAAGCAGCAAGCCACTATTGCAATATATGTATTTGGTCCATTTGAGAAGAAGGCGTCTGTGGTAAAAGATAGCAGGTAGACCAGATAAATATACTGGTTATTGTTTGGTCCCCTTTGTGGGATCATGTCTTCGTAAATCCCTACCTCCCCCCATATATTTATGCTGAGGGCGACCCTTGCTTCACTTTTTCCTCTCCCCTCCCTATTTCCATTTTCTTTTCTTTTCTCATCTCTCCCTTTTTTACCATCTCCCCACCTTTCTTTTGTACTTCCTCCTCTCACGCTCATTTCTACCTTTGAAAAATCAGTAATCACTAAAAAGTCTGGAATAAGTGAGCAGAATATATATAATGACATATTTTGGTAGGAGAAAGTCTTTATAATTACATTCATTTCTTAGAATCTGGGAGCATAACTTCCCCTCCACTACATGATACTATGAAAACTAAACATGATAATATTAAAAAAGCATCACATGCTTATATGTACGGGAATGGAGGAAACATCCAAGGATGTTATCATTGGATATGGCCCCCAGACGCAAGCATACACGTGGACACCCTCACAACACACACTTATTTTTGTAAGAAAAAAATGATTGCTATTGGACTGCATTAGAAAGACATGTATGCCGAGGATTTAAGGATGTAGGGTAGAGTTTCAATTAATAAAGTGGGATGGCCATGCCATTGGGCCCTACACTATTGAATGAGACACTTGTGCTTCTGTTGGGTTGTTTCCGGACGAGATAGATATGAGCTGCTTCAGCTGGGCCCATACTATACCAGATGGCCAGTGCCCAGGCTGGACGCCAACACATAGTTTGGATCCGTTCCGTTTCGTCACCATCATCACACAACTGTGATTCAATGATGAGGCAATTAAAAACGTGATTCTCAACTCTAATTAAAGTCTCCCTGGTCCCCACTCCCAACCAATGGGATCTCTGTTCTGTAATTAACACATCCTAATTATGTGGCTTAGTCTTTAATCAAAACGACTTAGGTACCTGGGTTAGGTGGTATCCCCTTTGTCTTCATGGAAGAGGCTCACTACGCGTGCTTGCCCGCTTCGCCTATGATTTCTTATTATTGGTCACATCATGGACCCCACCTTCCTTTGTGCTTCCGATTGCTTTCCATTATTTCAATTACTCTCTTATTTTTCAAATTATTTTAGCGCATGTTTTTTTTTTAAAAAAAAAAACTATATACCGCTTTAGTTAGTTTCGGTTTTGAATAAAAACGCATGAGGATTTCGGAAGCATGAATTTTTTAATAAATAATACATGTATGGGGTTGTTTTTTTTAAAAAAAGAAAATTATTCCGAAGAGATGATAAATTAATAATTAGGAATAGCAGCCGCCCAAGCAGTCCACCAAACTGGTGGGTTCACCATTAAGGGCCTTGTCCTTTTGGGCGTCGTGTCCATCCGTAGACTTGTCGTCACTTTAAAAAAACAAACAAGAGTCATAAATAAAAAAATCAATACCATTATAAAGCATATCCATACAGAGTGAAAGTACATGGATTACTCAGTCAAGCAAAATCACGGATACAAATGCTGTTATTAACTCATCTTTTGATTTAATTATTGGTATATTCTCATATAACTATATTCTAGTGTTTTTTTAAAAGAAAAAGTATTTTTCCAGTTAATAAATATAAGTTATCTCCAATAACCTCTAAAACAACGTCGTTTTGGATTAATAAATGTTGTATATTTATAATTTTTGATGCATTAATGAAGGGTTCAAAATTACAAAACACCATCCATTAATTTAAAACGACGTAGTTTTGGAGGTCATTAGAGATAACTTCTCTCCAATGATCGGAGAAATCTTTTACCATTTTTTTAATATTTATCTAAATAATTCAATAAAATTTCACGAGTAGTACACCTCCTATGAGCTTTACGTAGCTTCATGTAACTTTACATATTAATAAAAATAGAGGATATATTTATTAATTATGTCATGACTAAATGAAATAGGGTCGTCCTTGAAATTTATTTACAAGTTTCAACCAAACCAGTTAGTTGTAATTAATTCTGCAGGCCAAAAAAAACAGTAATGAACTGTTTTTTTTTTTTTTTTTTTTTGGCTCGGAATAATGAACTGTTTTGAGGAAGCAAGTAAGAAGAAGGCACATTTATTCTATCAAGCTTGTCGGCCAATTGCCCCCACGAGCTCGGGGGAATATTATGTATGATGACCCCAAATATTTTAATTGTCCCCATACCCCGAAAAGAAATTTACTTACTTCAAAAAAATTCACTCATCCCCCTAAAAAATGTTTAGAATTAGAGTTATATTTATCAAAATAGTAATATTCTTTTTGAGTACAAGTTAAGCTCTCACTAACAATTTTCTTTAATTATTTATTCAATAGGTTGCCTAAAGGTGAAAATTTATTTTTAGGTGTTTGTAATTTTGAAGGAATTGTATTCTGAAATGATGTTCAGTTTTTGCAAATTATTTTTATTTATTGTTTCCTTGGAAATATTTAGCGATGACGACTGAAGTTATGAAAAAAAATATACTCGTATGTTCGTTATAACCTTTACAAAAAAATAGAGAGAGCTGAGTTTTGTGGATAATTGTAATTCTTGCTCATTCATTACAACATTTGAGGTGCATTATTATGAATTACGAGCGCAAAAAATTTAATTATTTACCCCACGTCATTAATTTTCATTTTTGGGATCTTCCTGATTTTGATATCAGCAATGTTAATAGTGATGGAAATGAGGTAATCTTTTTTTTTTTTTTTTTGGGTCAAAGAAAATGAGGTAATCAGAGTATAATTGATCGGGTGGGTAGAAAAAGTGAATAGGTTAAATAGAAGGGAGCAAATGTAATTTTTCATTTGTTCTTGTGGCAGTTTGATAATTAAGGAAAAGATGCGATAGCGTAGTTTGTATTATTTTCTCTTTTAATTTGGTCCAAAAAGTTGTGCCTCTCAACTTTAAGGAGTCACTAAACAGAGCTGAAAGTGGGGTCCCTCCACCTATATAATTTCACATCACAAGAAAAAATGCGTTAAGTAGGCTAAATTTATGATGCATATATATTTAATCATTATCTTATATTTTTAGATTATATATTAATTTATTAATTAAATTAATTATTTTAAAAAGAATTTAATTAGTTTCTCTAAAAAATTCAACTTAATCTTAAAATTAGCTAGAACGGAAAGAAGTATCATTTTAAGGATTGATTTTTGATTGGTTAAAAAAACTGTGACCTAAGTTGATTGATACTTTATATATAGTAGACGGTAGACCCAAAACTATGTTGTTAGGAAAAATGAAAAATAAAAAATTCTGCATCCTATTATGTGTAGTGTATTTTGAATTAAGTGTATTATTAAGTCCTTGGAATTGACTCCATTATATTTATATTAGGACTCAAAGAGACGAGTGAAGTTGTTTTACAGAAGGATATATATATATGCAATTATTTGGAAAGAAATTAAAGGAAGAAATTTGGAGACCATACAAAAATGAGTGGTTGGATGGAGGGACAAGTTCCCTCCCACCGACCATATATGCCTTTGCATTAGGCACTGCCTTTCATTCTCTATTCTCTCCCTTCATGCCCCCCAATCATTCAACCTCTTCTCCTTTCATGCCCCTTTTCTTCTTTCAATTCCCATATATAACAACTCTTTTTCTTTATTTATAAAATACTTTTTAAAACAAATTTACACACCCACACTCTACTTTTTAAATTTTTTTTTTTAAAAAAAAATCCTCAAGTCACTTTTGACTTAAAATTAATTCATTTAGAGGCTTAAAGCACATTAAAGAGTTTTTATCTCTTTTAATAAGAATGTTTTTAAAATTTGAACTTATGTTTTCTTTCTTACAAGAGTTAGTCACTACCACTTGAACTAAAGAGCTTATTTTAGTACATGTATTGTGTCTGCTACTCCGAGTGACCATACAAACATGAGTGGTTAGTTTGAGGGACAGCTATCCTCACACACTACCTTTGAAAGGGAATCGCAAGGGCGGTCTCCTTTATCTCTTCTCTTAACGGCTATTATGTGTATATAATTATTTACTTTATAATTATTTTTTAATTTCTCAGACTTTACTTAAAGGCGCATAATGCTTTTTCACATAGACAGACCCATATTGAAGATTTACTGCGTTTTTATCTTCATCATAACAATTATATCGAACACATAGCATTAATGTTGTAATTCTGGGCATTTAGTCTATGCTCAAAACATTTTCTTCTTTTCTTATTGCTATATTGTTACCACTAATGATTTAGAGATATACTTAACTTATTGCATTTTAGTTCCTTTTTTTTTGGTTGGGAAATAAAATATCATTTTTTGTAACTCGAAATATAATTTTGGGTGATAATACTACTACTGAAGATAATAATGATCGATGAACAAATATAATTCAAGAAAGGGGGTTTGGTCATTTGCTCACAGGGAGTTTAATTTGTTGTTAGTTGTTACTATTAAAAGTAGGGAATGTTTGATCTTTGATCCGGCTGCGTCCTTTTCCAATTACCCTCCTCTACCCTATGTGGCGTCATTTTGACGCAAAACAACACATGCTCCTTTTTTTTTTTCTTTAAAATAATATCCAGGCTTCTAAAAAAAGATATTTTAGGATAGTGACAGATACTGAAAAAATATTTCATTATATTGGAAAATTACTTTAGAATTTTGAAAAAATATTTCAGAATACTAACTGGTACTAAAAATATACTACAGGATGATGCTAACTGAGGATATTGGCTGGTACTAAAAAATACTTTATGATATTGAAAAATTATCCAATGATATTTTCAAGATTCTACGATAATTTTTCAAGATCATAAAATATTTTTTTAATACCAGTCAGTATTCCAAGTAAGCATTCTAAAATATCTTTTTAATACCAGTCAGTACCCTAAAATATTTTTTCAACATCTTAAAATAATTTTTAAAGATCATAAAGCAACCATCAGTATTTTTTAATACCCGTCGGTATCTTGCAGTATCTTTTTTAATAGCCTGGTAATATTAAAAAAAAAAAAAAAGAGGAGGGAGCATGTGTTGTTTTGCGTAAAACGACGCCGCATAGCGAAGAGAACGGGAGAGGGTGGTAATTGGACGAGGACGCCAGCCGGTTCGGTTTGATCTGGTTCCATATAAATGTGCGAAACAACGAAATGAGAAAAATGAATGAGAAAAAAAAGAAAAAAAAAAAAGTGAGTACGTTGTTGGGAGATGAGTGGGAAAAGGAAGACAATAATAGAGAGTGGTTGATGTCAGCGTCAGCACTCAGCAGAGTGTGGAAGCATACAAGTCTTAAAGTATGGGACCTGTCTCGCTCTCACCCACATTGCCCCTAATTACGGATATTATTATTATTATTTTATACTTTTTTATTTTCATTTTTTTAACCTCTTTTAAAATTTCAAATTGAATTTAGATATTAGGTACAATTCACAAATTCAATTTCGTCATGTGTAATTTTGATTTAACAAAATTTTAAAATTTCCTCCGTGTGAATTTTTGTTACTAGAAGAAAATCAGATCTAATGAATATACTCTTAATTGATCCCATTTAACACGATATAAAATCATACAAATTTCAAAATAATTAATTTTGGTTATAATATTAGTTTTATGAAAAAATATTTTAAATTTCCTTAATTATGTCATTTATGAAGTAATTTTTCATTTTTTTTTGGGTACAAGGCGAGGGGAGGGGGATTCGAACACGGGACCTAACTGAAAGATATATCCATATTTAGTATTCGAAAGTGCCTCGTGTATGATAGTTTCTGATAAAAGATTACATATGTTTAGCCAAAAAAAAAAAGAAGAAGTGCTTTAGAAAAGTTTTGGGTTGGACCAAAACCCAAGGTTAACAGTTAAGCATCAAATTGTTTCAAATTGCACATTTAGTAGGATATCTCAAATTAGAGTCGTCAGGCTGACCTGTTTAAACCCTGATCCTTTAAGGGTCGGACTTGGAAATTGAAGGAGTGAGGTGATGTTTGGCCCTAGAGGGCTAAGGATTGGCCCATCGGGCCCTTCAATTTTTTTATTCTTTATTTTTTAAGGTTAAACACTTATTGAAGTTGAATCCTTCAATAATTTATATGTATTTTTTATTTTTTTATATAGTTATTTATCCATTTAAGTATAAATATATAATAACTATACTCTAATTTTATGATTTGATTTATTATTTGTTGTAGATAAAGATTATAATGTGTTCATGAAGCTGGAAAAGAAATTCATGATATTCTTATTCATGAATCAGAGCTTACTACTTAAAGTGAATAACAATCAAATGTCGTTGAAATTGATGATAGTGGCGAAGATGACGACAATAATAGTCATTGTACTAATGTCGCTTAGTAGTTGGTATTATGCTTCTTATGTTTTATATAAGTTATTTGTGAATATAGTTTGCTTTTGATTATGAATTAGTGATTATGTTTATTTGTTAGATGATTTATGTTGTAATTTACTAATTATATTTCTTTGAAAAAAAACGGAGGAAAAATAATTAAAATTTGGAATAGTAATTTCCTGTCTTGGCCCTGGTGCTCTCGGGTCAGGCTTTGAAAAACAGGTGTTTTTCTTACTCCAAGCTTGGAGGGTCAGGCCGGCCCTGATTGACAACCCTATTTCAAATCAACTTTATGTATGTTTGGATTAATTTTTAAACAAATTAAAAAAGTAATTTTGTCATCATCATTATTATTTTAAAAGTTTAGGGGGTCCTGTCTTTTAGATTCCAACGCAAGAAGTGCTTTAGAATCTCTGTTTGTTTTGAGGGAAATGGGAGGGTGGGGTGAGATTTTACTCCCCTCTCCTTTTTTGGCAAATAAAATAATTTATGATGTGTTTGGTTGGAGAGAATGAGAATGAAGACTTAGAAAAACTTACTTGTTAGTCTTTAAGTTTTTTTTTTTTCCTTTCCCCGCTTAGAGTATTCGGTGTCTCAAGGCATGCCATCTTTTAGGCACATCAACAGTCTCAGACTAATCCGAACCGAGACCGAGTTGGTCCCTTTTGGGGGAAAGCCTCTACTACCTACGCACGCTGCATTCCCATGTCTTGAACTCAAGACCCATGGTTAAATTAAAACAACCCTTACGAGTTGACTTAAGTGTTTGGTGGTAATAGTCTTTAAGTTTAAATCCTCTCCCCTCTCCTTCCATACTCTTCTCTCAAATCAAATACAGTTTTAGGAGGAGGGAGGGATTTTTTTGAAATATTTGGGATTTGGAGGACAGGATAAAAATATTGCCAAACACCCTTCACCCTTTTCACTTCATTCTGAAACTCACCCACGAGTTTCATTGGCTCCACACATTCAGGCATTCAGCCAACTAGTTTCTGCAATGCTTTCACTTTCTGCAGAGATTTCAAGCCTTTCGCTGCTTGCGCGTGTTCACTTATCGTCCTCACTTTTGGGGTTTTATATTTTTGCCCCTTTTTCCAGCAAGATAGGGACAGTCACATCAAGAGTTCAGAATTTAACTCAGAAGATCGTTAAATTTCAAGCTGGGTATCAATAATTGAAGAGAAGAATTGCAGATGAGCTTCTTTCCGTGGTGTTCTAGTGCTTGGTGAGCTTTATAACTATGACGGAGTCACTTGCGTACTGCCAAAGCTTCAAGCTAACATCTTCATTATTGTTTAATCATTATGTATATATTATTATAAATATAATTAAATATTTAGATATATTACATATATGCTATTATCCATAAATAATTATGTGTTATAATGTATTCATTTAATTTATATAATTATAAAATTATAATCTAATCATTTTATTTATATAAAATGTCATGTATGATTATTATTTTTTTTTATTAAACATTCTACCTCCTACCATATTTTAAAAAAACTTAAGTAAAATAAGGGTAAAATTGTCTACATAAAAATATTTTCCCTCCTAAACTAAATAAGATGACATTAAAATCTCTTTCATCCTCTCTCCTTCTTTCTTATCAATCCAAATAAGATAATATTAAAATCCCTCTTATCCCCTCTTCTCCCCCTCCATTAAAATCCCTCTCATCCCCTCCTCTTCGTCAAACCAAATAGATCAGTCCCTATCGTTTGCTAACGGCTCCAACCCCACTTCACCTATTCCCCTGCATTAACACAATTCTAATCTTCTAAAACCTAATTTTTATTTTATTTTGATTTAATCAAAGGTTTTCCCCTCAAAGTTTAAAGAGCAAAATAGTTATCACATCTTCCAACAATAATGCTTCCCAGGATTCAAACTTTTATTCTTCTTCTTACAAAGTGAGACTCCTTACCACAATTAATCAAAAACTTGTTGATTCCAAAACTTAAATTTACTTTCATTATAATATCATTATGATTGGGCATATGATTATGAACACAGCCTTTTCCTATTTTAATTTAGTCTTCTACAACAATTAAACATGAAAATAGATAAAAACATCCTCACTCTTTTCATGTCATTATTTAAGAATGGCCTGATGAACTTAATTTCTCAATTTCCAACTAAGCAAACTAACCCAAGCTCATGTGATATCTGGGTGAGAAACTAGGTATTTATTAATATGTTGTTATGTAAAAAAATTACTTAGATCTCTAAAGTAATAATAAAAATCTTAAATTTAATATTTTTTTAATCTATATTCCTCATTATTAATTTACAAAATATATATTATGTAATTACTTTCTCTAATGTCCATCTTTCATAATAGTCTCGTTTTTTTTAAAAAAAATTGTTTGAGCCTGTCATTTTGCTTATGCGTCGGTTAGGGAGACACTTACTGCTCTATATTTATATAATTAAGATATCATATCTCATGCAAATTTAAAGATGATATGTTTTCATTGTGAAAAATCAAACATTGATCGGATTATCCAAACTGAATTTAAGTAGAATGAATCAATTAATCATCATAAAAGTTAAAGTATATAAATAAATCTATTGGATGAAAAGCTCCCAACTCTCCTTCAATCAAACATTTTACTACCTCCGGTCCATTTGGACTAAATTTATAGTACAATACTATAAAATTTATCCTATATTAAGAACCGACAGAATATTAGGGCCCGTTTGGTTGACAGAATTTGCTGGAGGGAGAGGGAACTTAATTAAGTTCCCACGAAAAAAAACCGTTTGGCGCGCGCACCTCGTGGGAACTCACCTTCCCACCTCTATCGAAGCTCCCACAAACATGGGAATTTCAGCTCCCTCTATTTGTGGCGGGATCCAGAAAAACCTCCCGGGAGAGTGAAATATTTTGACTGAAAAGCCCCTGCGTAATTAAAAAACCAGAATCGAGCTTCGATCTGCAAGGACGAGTAGAAGGAGTTGACGAAAGAAGGTTTAGAGGACAGCAAGCTTCAATCGAACGAGAAGGCAACGAAGATCGATTGGAGGTAAGAATGGCTTTTCTTGTTTCATTGTGCGTTGTGGGGTGGAAAAAATTGGCGACTGCCTAGTTGTGCCAGCTGGGTACGCAACTACAAAAATGAGGGGGGAATAAATTTGAGTACTTTCTTCTTGGCATTCATGCCTAGTATGCGGTGTGTGGATTGCGTATTGGTGAAGAAGGAAAGTGATGTAGCCTTGGGTGAATTGTGGAAAAAAATTCTTCTTCTTCTTCGTCTATGTAGGAGGTGTAGCTGTTTAAATCCACATGAATGTTTTGCTTTAAATGCTCTGTTTAGTTTATATTCTTTGATGCCTACTATGAAACATGTATGAAGATGTGTGATTATCTGTTTCCTTTTCATGTAGACTGTGTTGTGTTGATGTGAACAATGAATGTGATGATATAGGTTAGTGTTTATATATGTTGGTTGCTGCTATGGTTAATTGATATAACATTTGGGTTATAATGGTCTATAGCTTACATTTAAACCAGCAAGGGAAACCACTGGAGTAAGGAGTAAAATTTGGGAATGTGACTTGTTTTGTGTGAGGAAAAAAATAACATATGTTTAAATGTTAAGAAGTAGACATAATAGTATGTAAAGAGGAGTAGTAGATAACATTGAAAAGCAAACTGGTGTGAAAAAAATTGTGTAGGTATGGATCCAGAGGTCGAGGAAATGGTTGCAATGTTGGCTGGGTGCACTGAAGGACACAGTTGGCTCTTTGGACAAGACAATAGTCGGTGTGCTTGACAAACTTTGCAATCGGCTGCCCACTCAACAAAGGCAAGCTGATCTTGATGCAAAGGGTGATAATCTTTTCATGGAGCTACTGGAGGTAGAAGATCTGCCATTGAATGAGAGGATCGCTGCTCACATAAAGATCATAGGGTGTGAGAAGCTATTAAAGGCCTTTGCAACTGTTCTTGCTGCGTATAAGCCAATGTGGATTCGTAACTTGCTGCAACAGTAGATCTTGGGTTACTAATGTTAACTGTCTTTTTGTGGGATGGGAAGTGTGATTTTTTGTTGTCAGATAATATTTTGTAAGCAACTATGCTTTTTGTGTAGGATAGCAAACTTTGCACTAAGTTCAACTGATGAAACATGCTACACTAAACATGGAACAAAGTTTGTATCCCCTCTGTACATCAACTTGTAATTGTAGGAACTATGAATGTGTCCCTCCTATCTGTATATAGCCTTGTAATAAAAGGTTCAGTGTCAATGTATTTACTGTAGTTGCTGAAATGTCATAGCACCATTTTGTACTTATGCTTGGCCATCTGTGAAATGTAGCAGAATGTTGATGTTTGGTTTGTATCAATGTAAATGAATTTATGCACTTCAACCTTATGTTACCATGGTGAACTTGCACTTTATTTCAATTCATGCCTGCTTCTGATACAGATGATGATGGGCTGCTATCACAGGTTTATGTTTTTTTTGTCATGTGTGCACTTCGAACTTATATAAATTGTTCTGTTTTACATTCGAACGTGAGCAATAAGTTCAAACGTCAACTCACATTTGTGAGTTCCTGGTTTGTTCCCACTCCACAATTGAAAGTTCGAACGTAATGGTTAAGTTCGAACATTACATCTTTTGTTGTATGTCCCCAACGAAACATGCGTTTTGGGGTTTTGTTGATTTTTCTCTTTTTTTTTTCTACATCAGAGGAAAGGCAAACCGTTCACGGGTAAATTGTATTTTTTAAAAAACATCAAATAAGTTATCACCGCAGGCGCTTTAGTGGATGGTAGCTGCATTTTTTCACTGTGTGATTGTTTTTTGTCCTTCTATTCAACTTTGTCTTCATTATTCTACAGCATTTGAGAAGGCCAAATTGGAAATTTGTAGAAAGTTTGAAAATTATGGTGACCTTTTCTAAAACCGTCATACTAATATGCACATTTTTCATCTCACTAGTTATTAACTTGAAAAGTGTCTAAACTTGCTATTATAACCTTTAATCATACATTTGCCAGGTTCTAGACGTATATGAGATTGCTATTCCTACTACTTCCTGCATGTAAGTTGCAATTTTTTATTCCGTCCAAAGTTTTAAATGCACCACTCCAGTTAATGTCATGTCTAACCATAATTGTTCTGCATGCAGGGCCCTGGTTAAGTTATTAGTGTTCAGGCTTTGCCTATTCTTATATGTTTTACACCACATTTTTTGGTTATTCATCATATCTGTTCAGAGTCCACCTTGTGTGGCAAAGGTTTCAATTCATATGAATTTGCTCTATCATATCTACATTTATTTTAATTGCTGCATTTATCAGAGTGTTGGCCTTTTCTGAAACACGACTTCATTTTGCATAACAAAATCTTGTAAATTGGCTGATGAAATTGTAAACCCTTCTTGTTCTCATGTTTAACAGCTTTTTTATTTTTTACATTAGCAATTATTGGAAGTTTGTGTTCATTGTTATACAGCATTTGAAAAGGCCAAATTGAACAATTCATATTGCTTTCACTCTATTGTGCAACAGATTTCTGCACTTGTGCTGACCTTAATTAGGCATACAGCAAGCAATTCATTTTTGTTCCTCATTTTTAGTTGACAACTTTGTTTTTTCTTACCCGCACAATGGATTTTATTTAAGCGACTCAATACTACCAACGGTTTGCCACTGCTTATTATCACCATTTATATATAGGTTTGCTTATCAATTCTGCATCCGGGTAATGTTCCACGATTTACTACCCCGTACATCTTATAATCTTCATTCCCGAACATTTTTCATACTCTAGTGCTTTCTCCTCTAATTCGCTCCTTGCTTGTCGTCTTCCAACATCAATTCGTCATTATGCTCGTCGCCGTTTATTTCCTGTCGACGTCGCATTGCAATTTCCATCTGAACAACGACGCGATTTGGTTTTAGGGTTCGTTTTCTTCCGATGGGGAAAAACAATTTTTTTTCTAGCGTTTTTTTATTTTTAGGGGCAATTTGGCCATTTTGCCTTAACTTCCCACCTAACCAACCACAAATTCTTCATACCAAACGTTTCATTTTCCCTCAACTTTTCATTCCCATGTTTACCAAACAGTTTTTCTTTTTATGTTCCCTCACAATCTTCCCTTCTATTCCTTTCCCTCCTCACCAATTCTTTCAACCAAACAGGCCCTTAATCTTCGCATCTCATCTCTGCTCCTAGTTTCCATCATTCAAGGAATATTCCTTTTTGGATCTCTTTTTTTCGATACTTGATACAATTTTATTAATATGAAATCCATTGAATTTTTTAGGTAGTCACACTAAAATGACACTTTTGACCCTGTCCCCTCCTTATATTATATCCACGCTTGAAACACTTGTCCCTTCTTCCTCGCTTAAAAAGTACCAATTTTTTTTTAGTTAAAATAAAATAATAATTATGTGATTGATAAACACCTTATTGTCTAGAAGCCAGATATCAGAGGGAAAACTTTCATTTTCTAAAAGTATGCATGAAATTTTTTCGGCATGAGTTCACATTTTTTTCCTTTTAGATTTGAAAGACGGGGCAAAAGGACAGAAGTGAAAGGTCTACTCAGTCTTCCCTGTCTGCCTCTAAAAATAGTAACCACAAATCTCATCCTTCCTTCCATGGAGTTTGGGTCTCACTAAAAAAAAATTCTCTTTCACCTTCACTTGCCTCTGCTTCAACCCATCCATCATGCATACCATCTAATTATTGCAAATACACTGTTTCAAATAGTAAGTCCATTTCTTCCTCATGTTCTAGCCAAATCCTGGTTTCCCTATACTCAGCTACCCTCTGGCTTTCTTCTTCGGTGTCTGAATTTTGGTTTTTGCTTTCATTCAGTCCTCTGCTTAAGCCAGCACGTAGTAGTATTTCTCTTACTTTATTCCTATTTACGTTGAGCATATTCACTTGTCGTTTCACAGGTGCTTCTTTATTCCTTTCACGTGGTGTCTGGCTTCTTTTTAGCTGTCTTCTTCTCTGGATTTTGAGCTCTTCATCATGATGGTTTTTTTCTCTCTCCAAAATTCAATCTTTCTTGTTTTCAGTAATTGAACAAGTTCACTAGCTTGTGGCTCCAGGACGGCTAGTTTCTTTGTTTTTAAAATACTCCCTCATTGTTACTGTCTGTGCGCTTTCTGCTCTGTTGAAGCTACATACAAATCGAAATTCAAATAGAGTTTTGGGAAAGACATAGTACTGTCGACTTACTATTCCTGAATAACTTGAAGTGGGTCCTTTGCTTTTTTCTCGGGCTCTGATTCTATCATATCTAATGGATTCTTGGAGATACGGTTCTGGGGACAAGGGTTTTGTGGCCAATAATACACTTCCACCTCCTAATACGCTTACGAGAAGCAAAAATTCCTTACTAGGTTGGGAATTGAAAACCCAATCTGGTTTTTCCAACGACATTTTGGCCTCGGCTCAACAACATCTAGAGAGTCAAGTTTGTGAGGAGATGGGATTTCCAGAAATGTTGGGGAAACATCAGTTGTCTAATGACCCGCTTGGTTGTATTTTGAATGATCCAAATTCATTTTCTGGAGGTGAAGACTCTGCTTCAAGGCTTTCAAACTCGGTGGTTGAATCTAATAGCCGGGATTCTCTCATTGATTTGAAGTTAGGAAGAGTTGGTGATCAAAGAGATGCCACTGAATCACCATTTTCTAAAGGTATTCCTCTTTTGTGTTCTTCAGAGTCATCTACGACCCCCAAGAGAGTTAAAACTTCAGGGTTTCAGTCACAGACTTCTTACTGCCAAGTCTATGGCTGCAACAAGGATCTAAGCGCCTGTAAAGACTACCACAAGAGGCACAAAGTTTGTGAGATTCACTCAAAGACTTCTAAAGTCATAGTGAATGGCATAGAGCAAAGGTTTTGTCAACAATGTAGCAGGTTGGTCATTTTCTCAGTCTTTCACCTTTCAACTCCTTTTGAAACATATATTGATACTTAAAATTGGTTTCGAGAATTCCAAAATCTTTTCTCCTTCCTTATCTAGTGGAAAGCTAAACGTGACCTTTAACCTCTTAACTTGTACGTTGTGAAGGTTGTCTTTATCATATAAATATCTGAAAGTTTTGCCTGCTTTTGTTTTCTTGTTCCACCTTTCAAATTTTCTTGTCCAATTTGTTATCCTTCTCTATTTCACAATATTATATACAGTACTGTGAGAGTTGTTGAGTGCAAATTTTTTGATTTCAAACGTACAAGAATTTAGCCTCCTCAGCTGGTCACAGGAACAAACCTGGCCTAATCATTGCTGGATAGTGGATACCACTACTTCTCATCAAATAGAAAGTATTTCGTAGAACTTCATCTTGCTTATTAAATTTAGCAGTTCAGAAGTTCTGACAAAGTTGAGATAACAAAGCCATATTATTATTGATTTGTAGCACTGCTAAAATGGTTAGCTAAATACTCAGGTTTCATTTGCTGGCTGAATTTGATGATGTTAAGCGCAGCTGTCGCAAACGCCTTGCAGGCCATAATGAGCGTCGTAGAAAGCCACAGATGAGTACTCACTCTGGAAAAGGCAGGAGGTTGCTTCAGTCATATAATGGTATTAACAATTCATCTTTTCCTAAATTAGATCACCATAGAATAGCTCTTCCCTCCCTTTCTCTTCTTACTTGTCCTCCCAAAGTCCTATTAGGCCCTTTTAAGACATTCACACGCATTCTTGCTTTTAGTATCAGGCTTGAAAATATATTATCTCTGTTAGTCTATAGTTAACCATGTCTCATGTTGTGGAATTCCTGGTTTTGATAGTTGTAAAAAGAAAGCAAGCCTTGCAAAAATAGGTTCCTTTCCTTAGTTCATTTCCACTGGAATTAACTTGTCAGTATTGATTCTGGAAAATTTTGTAGTTCATTTGCCAAACAGTCCCCTCCAAAGATTCATTGATGTTAGTGTTATCATATCATCATACCGGAGCACTCCAGTTTATTCACTTTAGTTTCTTGGTGAAAAAATGTTTATGTCTAGTGGTGTTTGACAGTTGTGCTGCTTTTTGCATACACATCTGATGATATCATCTAGTCCCCTTGGTTTCAGAATGTTTTTTCTACATCAATATTCTCCCTTATGGCCACTTTTGGTCCACCCTATGTCAATGGTCGGTTTTTAGGAATCAAAAAGAGATTTCTTGTGTCAATAATATTTATGTTGGATTCTTTGTCCATATGATGTATTTGAACAATAAGTGATTTGCCCAACATCAAATATGATGGGGTGAACTCAAAAGCAATTTGATATTTATTCTCTAGACTTGGTCATCTTTGAATACCAGATTAACTCATGGGAATTTAATTATCTTAATTTACTAAAACATTAGCATCTACCTTATTACCGTCAACATTAAGTATATTATATGATTATCTTTGACTCCTGGTTTAACTTCATGTTACTAACTTCAATTTGGCATACGCATATGTTAGCTTTCTGTCAAACTATTTTCAGTCTGAGGAAAAGGAAAACAAGATGAAGAGATATGAGAGTTTCAATTGGTTGCTGTGTTTTTTTCTACTTTTCAAGTCCTAAAACATTTACGTCTGCTCCTAAAATTAGTATGAAGTGTTAATTGGGAAATTCAAGTTGGTGAGTAAAAAGGTCTGGAATCTAAACTTCATAGTTCATACTCCGTTTGCCAATGCTACTTAAAGTCTAACCTAGTGTTTGGATGGAGAGAAAATTAGGGGAGAAAGAATAGAATGATGGAAAACTCCTAAAAGTACTAATTTTTTTCATCATTCTAGGAAGTTTTCATTCTTAATATTCCCTTCCCACTATTTTCCTCTCGCTTTTCTATCCATGCAAACATGGGTAAAGCTCATTTTGGCATGTCACTAACTATTGACCTGCTTTATTTTTTTTCCCAAACGGTTCTTAAATGTTGTTCTGTTATAATAACCAATTATATCCAAATTTGCATTCCTGCTTGTGAAATTCTTAGCTCTGAAGCTATATAAAGATCCAGTTTTTCTTGCAGATAGCAGATTCCAAGGCAGCATGCTAACAACAGCATCTTTTATCTGCCAAGAGATACTCCCTAGTGGCGTTTTGTACGGCGCTGATAACTGGTGGAAACCTATAAAGTCCCAAGGTGGGAATGATTTTAGGCATATCTCTGCTATGCCTATCACAAATGGGCATTCACACTCAAGATCTCTGCTTCCTTCATATGCTGAAAAGCAATATCCGCCTATGAATGAAACCAGCGGCGCTATATCCACTACGGGAAGCATATTCTGTGAGAACAACAACCTTTATCCACCTGCTCTTGGATATGCTTATTCTTCTGGTCCACGATCATCGTACCAAGACACCTTCTTAGGAAGTGAAGACTTTAATAATGTTTTTGATACAGCATCAACCATTCAGGGATTATCAGGACTCACAGACTCAGGTTGTGCTCTCTCTCTTCTGTCATCTCAATCCCGTAACTCATCAAGCCATTCATTTGCAATCCCCGCTGGTCGCCCTGTGGTTACTCCGAGAAGTCACGGCCACTACAGCCTGAGTCATGCCTCTGAAAAGATCATGGGAATAAGCTCTCAGGCTTCAACAGGTGGGGTGTCAGCATCAGGTAGTTTTCCATCAGAAATAAATCATTCTGATGGAGGTCGCTTTGGCCCTGTGTTGATATTAGACAATAATGACATTGTCAACTTAGAAATCACGGATGGAATTTTTCAAGGGTCAGATGCTGCGAATATGAAAGCCTGTGAAGACGGCCCCACCATTGACTTGCTTCAACTGTCATCACAACTTCACCGAGTTGAGCATCAACGACAATCCTTGCAGGTGAAGCAAGAACATGATTCTTTTTGCTCCCTCCGGATTACTTAGGTGATTTTGGAAGAGGTACACCATAAAAAACTTAGCAATAAACCATTTTTCTTTGTGCAGTTAGTAGATTAGTTGAGCAAATTATGTGATAATTTAAGATGGAAGTAATTCTGTATGATCGGTAAAGGCAAGAAAATAGCAATGCGCCTCTTTGGGAACATTATGATGGCTTGAGCTGATTGACTTGAAATGAAAGAAATGTTTTTATATGCTGGGGTTTGAATTTACTTGTAACATATGAAAGCAATAAGGAGATATACTTTGCTCTGTAATATTTCTGAGCATCTTTTCTGTTGATACAGGAAAAAGGAAGTTCAGTTCTTCTGAAGATTCTTAGAACGTAAATGGAAGCAGTTAAGCAATGGGGAAGGAAGGAGATTAAGATGCTGCAATTACTTATATGGGCTGCTAAATAATTCGGAATTTCAAATTGCTTTAACTTAGTTGGGGCATAAACAGAAGCCTGTTGTGTCTTAGTTCCTCATCAGGGCATCCGCAGCTCATCTAGGTCCATTCTTAATCAATGATTAGGAATTGAAACGTTTGTAAAATTTTTTTAAAAGAAATTCTAAAGGTTGATATTTAAGTCCAAGGTGAATTTGTATTTTGTTTTAATGGAATAAATTTTGCTAATTTTCTCTAAAATTTGATTATCCTACACATGAAGTCACCCCCATTTAAGGCTTGAAAACTTTACTCGGAAAGAATAATCGTATGGAGAAATACTTATATACTTCAAGAGCATCACTTTATCTATATTTTAACTAATTAAAATACAATAACTTATTTTAATTATACATGGTAGAAGAGTAATATGGAGAAATTCAAATTTTAGAAAAACAAACAACACAATACCCTCATACCTTACTGTAGCTTTTAATGGATGATTTCAGAGATAATAAGAAACTTTTGGAGATAATGATCACCATTTTTATTCCCCCCTATTTATTCATCAATGCGAGGTTGACTTGATTTATATCATATTGTCACCCTTTCCTGTCTGTGGATATTAATCTCAACCTTTTCTCAAGGATTTCTATCTTTATTCCAACCTTTCATTTATTCCAATTCCCTACAATCGACTAGTGGCGCGTCTAGTATTTTGCCCCAAAAAATAGCTCTCAAGAAGAGAAGGCTCTGTTTTATAGGCGCAAAACTATTTTCCAGTACATCGTTGGTCCTTGGCCCAGATTTTAATTCTCCGTCATGAACGAACGGCTTTAAAGAGAAATTAAAAGGAAGTCATTTAAAAAATTATATAATCATACAGAACTGATTAAAAAGACGTTCAAAGTATAGGGTTAGGAAATTAAATTTCCCATTTTATTTCCTAAACTACATGAACTAAATTACAGCCAATGTTTAGGGACTAGATTATAACAAGATAAAACAATGGGGATTGAATTGATTATAGTTTGGTTAAAAGGGTTGGGACTGAGAAATTAATTAATTTTCCTTGTCTTTCCATTTGGGCTTCATCTTCGTATCTTTTTGGCAACTTCCTTTAAATATTTCAGTTTTAAATTGGGATCCGATTTTGGTGACCAAGAGCTTGGTGCATTTGGACCGTTCAGATGAGATTTGGACGGTCCAGATTTAATTTTTTTAACTGCTAATTTTTTAATAAAAAAATTATTTTTTTAAAAAATATTAGTTGAGAGATTATCTTTATTTTAGATTCTGTACCCATTAAAATAATTTTTTAAAAAAATAATAAAGTAAAAAAAATAAGATCTGGACAGCCCAGGAGGGAGGAGCTCTCCCTGCCTATCCAAAGATAGGCAGGAAATCCCATTCCGTATTAATTGAGTCAGGTTTCTCTCATCATCTTTTTCCCATTATCCCTTATTATCTTTAAATCACATCCGTTCAATCAATTTAAAATACTACAATATCACCTTAATTTTTTTTCTCTTCTTTCTAATCAACGGTCCAAATGTGATGGGGAGGGATGATGAGAAAAAATGTTGATGAGAAAATCTTATTCCATATTTAATCACAGGTTTTATATCTCTTGCGAAATGCCATTTAACGATTATTCAAAATAAACATGATAAGGATATTTTTCTTAATATTTCTCTAGATATCTACAAATATAAGCCACTAATTTGTTGTGATTAAATTTAAATCATTTTGAATTTTGGATAAATTTTATTTTAAAGTTGATATATAATTTTTTTAGAACTATTATATTTACATTGAATTTTTTATATCCATTATATGTTAAGTTCTGTAATTACACAAAGCCATGTTTTTTATTTTAATTTTTTTTATGTGGATTTATTGTTAAATAATAATATTTTAAAAATAAGATGCATGGCTGTGTGTGTGATTATATAACTTAACATAATAAATATAAAAAAGTAGAGTAAGTATTTTTTTATATTCTTAAATACTTTTCCTCATTTATTTATTTTTTTAGAATATATATTTATCTTATATTCTTAGTTTAGTTATAAAAAGATATTAGTATATCTTTAAAAAGTTTAAAAGATATATCCATTATCGAAAGACTAAAATCCCTGCCTCACTCAATTCCTGTATATATAGACATGCATATTCATGAAAAGGATACTTATTTTCTTTTCATCTAACACTTATGGGATTATTACGCTCCTTCCATAGAATCTCTATCAATTCTAATTCTAATGATTTACTTCCTATGTCTGTCCTTCCGCTCCGCGAACATATCTTGCCGATAATACTAATTGCGGCCTGGCTTTACCTTATTTTCTATTTCATTTATCAAATCCGCGTCGGCCGCCTCCGCCTCCGCATCCGCCGCATCCACATCCACCACCACTATCCTCCTGCTCCCGCCAACTCTCCCCTTGAATCTTGGGTTTTCGAGCGCCTTCCCACCTCCACTTACTCCTCCTCCTCCACCGTCGAAGCAGGCGAACACAACGACCCCCCGCTGGAGTGTGTCATCTGCCTGGACGAGTTCAATGAAGGAGACTTACTACGAGTGCTCCCGAACTGCGACCACTTCTTTCACCTCAATTGCATCGATGAGTGGCTCCGAACAAACAAGACTTGCCCACTGTGCCGAGAGGTCGTCAAGCCGCCGCCGATAATCATGTCACAGCATGAAAATACAGAAGCGTCTCAGTTGGAGAATTCGTCGAATGTAGATTTTCCTCAGCAAATTTGGTGCTCCAGCAACTCATGTCCGGTGATAGACTTAGAGCAAGTGGTCATAGAGATTCCCGAGGAAGAGCATCGCCAGACAGAGCACGTACACTATTAGCTCTTGCATTGCATTATATTATATTTTTCTGGGATCGTACACTGCATGCAGCATTATATCTCTGCTGCATGATCGAAACATAAATATTAGTTCAGATCTTCTCATTAACTTGTATTGATCAACATAAAACATTCGAAGTCAGAACTTGTGCGTTATTGTTGTAATTGTTATTTGTTATAGTTAGTATTTCATTGCAGTGAGTTGTTCGTTATTTATTACAACTTTGAGGATGTTAGATTTTGTAAGTGAAGGGAGAACTTGTTAGTGATTTAATTATTACTCCTTTGCTTTTTTGTTTTAAATTATTATTTTTATTTATAAAAATCAATTATTGGATTACACGGTGTTTAAAATGTTAGTTAAAAGTAATAAATATGTAAAATAAATACTTTTCTTTTCAATTATACTCTTATTTATAAAAATGGTAAGTGAAAATAATGGGTAAACATTTATAGTAGATATATTAAGTGGTCTATATTTAATGGGGGCAAAAGCAAAAAGACCAATTTAAAATTTAAGGTAAAAATATATGTTTTTCTATATATATATATATATATATATATATAAAGGACAACCCCTATGAGAGCAACCAAGATTAATCCAATTGGTAAAGGGGTTGGCTCGCAATCATAAGATTATATGTTCAAATATCCCACCAATGTAAGGACTTTAATTTGTTAGTGACTGATATATAAATATCTTTATAAGCATTCTTTAAATTTGGAGGTATACTTATTCCTGACGAGCTATCCCCATAAGAGATTATGTTCTTTATAAAAAAAGACCCGAAAGAAGTATTATTAATAGGCATCGCATTGCCGTGAATATATACTAATTAAAAGATTTTTGTTATTCCCTTCAACAACTTTGGGAATACAATGTTAAACTTTGTGAATAAAGAAAAAACTTGTTAATGCCTTAATAATTATTGTTAATAGTCCTTGTGTTGTGATGTAAATAAAACAAGAAAGTGTTGTAAAGAAAACGTGAGACGGGAACGGAATACAGCCATACACTCGTCATGACTATTGGTGTAAAGGATGAACGAGGAAGCTGATTTCTTCGCGACAAAGGCGCTATCCGTGGCATTGGCAATTCAAATTATCTAAAAAAAAAAAAAAATAGATAAAAAAATTCCCGCTTAATATATATTTTATCCTGTTTATATATATATATATATATATATATTATCCTATATTGAATATTATCTTAAGAAATATCTCTTGTGGAATGCCGTTTAATATATTCAAAATAAAAATGGTAGGTGCATTTTTCTTAATATATTTTTAGATATATACAAAATTAAACTACGAATTGTTCTGATTAAATTCAAATCATTTTTAGTTTTGGATAATTTTATTTTAAAGATGATCTATCAATTATCATTCAATTTTATCGTCTTCTGATTTAATTCCCTCATTTCTTTTTTATGAGATATATTTATCTCTCAGTTCTAACATCTTTTAAAAAATGATGACTCTTTTGTTTTGATAAAAAGAACTAGTAATATCTTTTAATTAAAATAATATAGGGTCAAGGTGTAGATTTGACAACCAACTATTACTCGAGGAGCGTCTAGACCAAATAACTATTGAGGGGGCCAAAATTGCCAATCAACAATTAAAAAGTGAAAAAAAAAACACAATTTGGAGTAGATTCGCCAACGAACTATTACCCCGTTACTGTCTTGGTGTCTCCGTCTTTCATTGACTGTCACAGTGTCAGCGACGCCGACATTTCCAAAGCTTTTATTATTGCTGGGTGTTCCACTTACCCTCTTGAACTCATCCAGTAGTGTACAGCGTTCGACTGACAAGCACCTTGCACCTTGGTTCCATCCCTCCGATGCCACAAGCAGCAACCGTTGCGGCCGCAATGCCTGCTCCCATGGGTCCTATCTCTGTTGGTGTTTTCCTTTTCTAACAAGAAGGCTTAACCGCTTTTTTCTCCGGCGTTTCAGCCACTGTCCTACACCAATGCCTCATATTTTAACTTAATTGTGATAGTTGTTTTTTTAAATAGTTATTTAGTGTTTTTTTTTTCACTTTTTAATTGTTCCTCAATAGTTATTTGGCCTAGACGCTTCTCGGGTAATAATTGGTTGGCAAATCTGCACCTTCACCCAATAATATATCTATACTGAAAGATCTAAAATCTCTCCTCCTCAATCCTGCAGAATCTAAAACATCTCTCTCCTTCAGTCCGTCTATATATTCATGAAAAGGCCACCCAACTACTGTCACCACTGACTCAAACGCTTAGGACGAGCAATTTACTTACCATGCTTCCTTTCATAAAAACCAATTATTGAATTAAGTGGTGTTTAAAATGTTAGTTAAAAGTAATAAATGTGTAAAATAAATGCTTTTCTTTTCAATTATATATTTATACCCTTATTTATAAAAAGATACGTGAAAAATAATGAATAAACATTTATAGAGAGATATTAAGTGGCCTATATTTATGGGGACAAAAGCAAAAGGACAAATTTAAAATTTCAGGTAAAAAGATATGTTATTCCTTATATTAAGGATAACCCCTGTATATGAGAGCAACAAATGTTGGTTCATCTGTTAAAGGAGTTGAATCACAATCACAAGGTGATATGTTTAAATCTCACTGATGTAAGGACTTTGTTTGTGGGTAATATATAAATATCTTTGTAAGCGTTTTTTAAACTTTGAGGCATGCTTTAACCATGGTGAGCCATACATATAAAAGATAATATTCCTTATAAAAAAAGACCGAAGAACTATTATTAATAGGCATTGCGTTGCCGTGAATATATATACTCAAAGCGTTTTTGTTATTCCCTTCATCAACTTTGGGAATTTAATGTTAAACTTTGTGAATAAAGCAAAAACTTGTCAATGCCTCAATAACTATTGTTAATAGCGCTTCTTGTGATGTAAATAAAATAACAAAGAGACCACCAAACTGGTAAGGGGTTAATCTAACTTAACCACGGGTCTTGAGTTCGAGACGTGGGAATAATGTAGCGTGTGTAGGTGATAGAGGCTTCCCGGTCCTTGAAAGGGGCCAACTTGGTCTCGGTTCGGAACTTCGGATTAGTTTGTGACTGTTAATGTATCTGAAAGATGGCCTGCCCTAGAACACCAAATGCTCTAAACAAAAAAAATAATAAATAAAAATAAGAAAGGGTTGTAAAGAAGAAGTGAACCTTGCACAACCTTCTTCGACGGGAACGGAATACACTCGTCATGACCATTAATGGAAGGATGAATGAGGAAGCTGATGATTTCTTCGCGAAAAAGGTGCTATCCATATGGCAATCCAAATTATCTTTAAAAAAAATTTCCCGCTTAATATATAGTTTATGGGTAAATGATTTCTTCAGTCACTGGAGATAGAGTTATCTCCAGTGACCCCAAAACTATGTCGTTTTGGATTAATGAAAGATGTTAAAAATTTCCCGCTTAATATATAGTTTATGGGTAAATGATTTCTCCAGTTACTGGAAATAGAGTTATCTCCAGTGACCCCAAAACTATGTCGTTTTGGATTAATGAAGGGTGTTTCTGTAATTTTATTTATTTTTTAATCATATACATTTTACCAAAACACCATTTATTAATTCACCTAAAATTACTAACAAACCCTTCATTAATTTAAAACGACGTAGTTTTGGGGTCACTGGAGATAACTCTATCTCCAGTGACTGGAGAAATACTTTTCCCATAGTTTATATATAT
This sequence comes from Acacia crassicarpa, assembly GCA_034222035.1. Lineage (NCBI taxonomy): Eukaryota > Viridiplantae > Streptophyta > Magnoliopsida > Fabales > Fabaceae > Acacia > Acacia crassicarpa. The sequence continues at coordinate 886,658 of JAWXYG010000023.1, read as the reverse complement.
TTTATGGGAAAAGTATTTCTCCCGTCACTAGAGATAAAGTTATTTCCAATGACCCAAAAACTACGTCGTTTTAGATTAATAAAGGGTGTGTTTGTAATTGTAGGTGAATTAATGAAAGGTGTTTCGGTAAAATTTATATGATAAAAAAATAAACAAAATTACAGAAACACCTTTCATTAATCCAAAACGACGTAGTTTTGGGCTCATTGGAGATAACTTTATTTCTGGTGACTGAAGAAATTCTTTACCCATATTTTATAGGTACAAGATTTCACCAGTCACTGGAGATAAATTATCTGCAGTGACCCCCAAAACTACGTCGTTTTAGATTAATGAAGGGTGTTTTTGTAATTTTGCACCCTTTATTAATTCACTTAAAATTATAAATACACCCTTCTTTAATCCAAAACGACGTAGTTTTGGGAGTCACTTGATATAACTTGACTTGTCTCCAGTGACTGAAGAAATACTTTTCTCTATTTTATATCCTGTTTATTATACACATATATATTATGGGTAAAGGATTTCTCCTGTCACTGGAGATAGAGTTATTTCCAATAACCCTAGAACTACGTCGTTTTGAATTAATGAAGGGTGTATTTGTAATTTCAGGTGAATTAATGAAGGGTGCAAAATTGCGGAAACATCCTTCATTAATTCACCTGAAATTACAAACACACCCTTTATTAATTCAAAACGACGTAGTTTAAGGGTCACTATAGATAACTCTATCTCTAGTGACAGGAGAAATACTTTTCCCATATATTATCCTATATTGAATATCTAAAAACAGATCGCTTGTGGAATGCCATTTGATATTCAAAATAAAAATGATAGGCGTATTTTTCTAAAGATTTTTTTCGATATATCTATAAAATTAAACTACTGATTGTTCTGATTAAATTCAAACCGTTTTGAATTTTGGATAATTTTATGTTAAAAGATGATCTTATCAGTTATCATTAAATTTTAGCTTTATTCTGATAATTCAAGTTTTTTAAATACTTTTCCTCATTTTTTAAATGTATATTTATTATCTTTGTTACTCCTAATAGATGCAATAGAGGTTGTGAGGAGCAAATAAATTAAAGATGGCTCTTATTTTTTTATAAAAATAGATAACATCTTTTAATTAAAATAATATATCTATCCTGAAAAATCTAAAATCTCTCTTCCTCAATCCTGCAAAATCTAAAACCTCTCCCCCTCCAATCCTTCTATATATTCAAGAAAAGGCCTCTCACTGCTGTCACTGACTCGAACGCTTAGAACAAGCAATTTACTTACCATGGCTGTCGGTGATGATTTTATCGACCAGAAAATCCTCTTCGTCGCTTTCGAACGTCTCTTGATAATAATGATTATTGCCGTTTTGCTTTGGGAATTGTATTATTGTTGTTGTCTCCGCCGCTTCCGCCGCCCCTCTCGAAGCCATTCCTTTACCGATCACATTCTCTATCCTCCTGCTCCCACCTGTTCTCCCCTTCATCCTTCGCTTTTCGTTCTCCTTCCCACCTCCACCTACTCCTCCACCACCGCAGCCGCCGCCAGAGCAGACGAGCAAAGTCAAGCTCCGCCAGAGTGTGTAATCTGCTTGGACGAGTTCAAAGAAGGAGACATAGGGCGAGTGCTCCCGAACTGCCACCACTTCTTTCACCTTGATTGCATCGATAACTGGCTCCGAACAAACAAGACTTGCCCATTGTGCCGAGAGGTCGTCAAGCCGCCGCCGCATGAAAATGCAGAAGCGTCTGCTGGAGAAGGTCAGTTGGAGAATTCGCCGAATTTAAATCTTCCTCCGCCAATTTGGTGCCCCAGAAACACGAGGCAGCAGGCGATAGAATCAGAACAGGTGGTAATAGACATTCCTGAGGAAGACCATCCCCGGAGTCAGAGGCAGAGCACGTCGTTGCGAGAGTTGGCGCGGTTTTCGTTATTTTAATTTTTTTTCCAACTAAAGGACTGGAAATTAAATACCGCGAACCATATATTTTTGTTATGTAATTATAGCTATAACCTCACAAGTCACAAGATATTTTATTCCTCACGAGGAATAACGATATTCCTGTTCCAAGATTGGTGGTTTTCTTTTTCAATTCACTAATTGAGTAATTATTTACTTAAATTTTAATTCCTCGATTGCTTTAATATTTAATTTATTCATATATTTATGAGAAAATCCCATATAAATTTGTTAAGTAATGTATAGTTTGAGAAGATAGGAAAAAGAATGTAGATGAAGAAGAATCAATTGTATTAACAACAAAGAGCAATAAGCTCTAACCACAACCAAGAGTAATAAGCTCATATAATGAGTAACCCGTAAGGATTATCTCTAAAACTAGAAGAAGACCATGTTAACTCCTTCTTAGAGAGAGACCAAATTAACTCTCTCTTGTGAGATTCCACATCCCACACATATGTGGTGAGGGCTCCACACCCAACACACTAATCTTAATATGATTAAGCCCTTTATATAGACTAGGGTCATAACCAATTCACTAACTAATCAATAATCATCTATATTTCTAACAAAATTTTCTTGAACTAATAAAATTCAAAATTAGATTGTTAAATTACAAAAATCTTTGATTAGATTATAGACTCAATTTTATAATTTTAAAATAGAGGTAAAATGACTTTACAGCTCCTTTTCTTTTCTCAAGATATTTCCCCTCTCATTCTACTCTGGCTCCATTTCTCTTCCCACAACAACCTCAGTGGTGTTTTTTGGCCCAACCTTTACATCGATTCGCATATTTTGTTTTCATGTGCTTCTTATTTCACTCATTTTGTAATTTAAAAATATATAAATAATTATCCAATATATATACACACACTATGAAATTTTTGTTGTTGTTTCCTGATAAAGATAATGTGCATTAAAAGAAGGGGTTTACTTTTCTCATGTTACATGAGAGAAAAAAGATTCTTACACACACCTAAAATTTTGTGTGACCCACATATATATATAATGCTAATTATATATATATATATATATATATATATGCGGGTCCCACCATTTTATGTGTGTGTGTGGCATGAGAAAACATTTCTCCTACAACATGAGAAATATTTTTCCCTTAAAAGAAAATGATAACAAAAGTTCAGGAATTATAAACTAAAGTACAGCATAGGACATGAAGTAAGAAACATTAAAATGCTATGGGAACTATGGAGTTTGCAAATCATTTTTTTTTTCCTTAAGAAAAAAAAACGTAAAGAAATTTAAGGAAAACATAATGTCCTGATGCAAACTATTTGTTGAATCTTTGTGGCTCCAATACGAGGGACGATCAAAGTCTATTGAGTTTATTCAGTTATAAACTTAAAACTCTGATCATATTTTTTACAAATGAAGAGCATAAATTAAAGAAGAAAAACTGTTTAATTTAAACAGCGCAATGGTGTGTTCAGGTGGGACCTAATCCAATACATGGATACATCGTGATTTATTTATTTTTTAATTAGGATTTAGCTATAATTCTGGATATTTTTTGTTGTAGGAGAGAGAGAATATTGTTGAGGTTTTTTGGGATAGAGAAAAAGGTTGGAAGGAGAAATATCTGGAGAAAAAATTAAGAGAGATTCAGACCCTTATAACACGTTTTTCGTTCTCCTTCTCAATTAATTTGTACTTCATAAACAATTCTTTGCCAGAAAGTCGAGTTCGATTAATCTACTTGAGGATGCTTTACTTAATGGTTCTTTGTAAAATAACCCATAAAGTAAAGTTATCCTTTATCAAAAATAAAAGTAAAGTTGTAAAAAAACTGTAAAGTAGTAAAGTACCATAACTTTTTTTTTTTAAATAATAAAATTTTAGGAAAGGGGTTGGGCTCATCCACAGTCCAAGGGCAGGGCGCTTGGAGCCCAGTCCATAGAGAATACTGGCCAGAGAGTACACATGTCTCCACCTCTACCAGCATTACCACTACTTCATAGACCCCTATGATGCCTCCCCCAGTGTCTTGACTGACGCAGGGATCGAACCCCCTCCCTTAAGGTGAGGAAGACCGACCCCTACACCAGTTGAACCCAAGAATAAGCGATAAAAGTACCATAACTTAGTAGTTCCTCCAAAAACACAATGTTTCTCAAAAAAAATATTTGCATTATACCATTATAATATTATATGAATAGAAACACTATTTTTCCTAAATAAATTATGGAAAAGCCAAAAATTTTGAAATCATCAAACTGTTATTGTTTATGAAAAAATTACCATCACTAATATAAATTTTATATTCTCTAATTTCACAAAATACAACATTTTTATGTCTATTAATCCCTGGCAAATGTAGATATAAAAGTAAAGCAAAAAAGAACAATTTCTCAAAGCCTTTAGTTATTACTATTTAGCTAGTCGTATCAATGATATACAAGAATTTAGTTTTGGGAAATGGTTTTATTAATTTGTTGGCATTATTTGAGTGAACAGAAAGTGAAGATTACCGTTTTTTTTTTGTTGGGGGGGGGGGGGGGGGTTTACAAAATGAAAGATGAAATCTTCAGTACATTTTACATTATTCGTTTAGCTGGAGGGGATTAGAGGAAATCAGAGGAGAGAATCTTGATCCAATGTGCTGCAAGGCGTGTTTTTTTTTTTTTTTTTAAAAAAAAACTTTTTTCCAAAAAACATTCGATTCAATTAATGAATTGATCAGACGAGTGATATAAGAATTTAAAAAAAAAATCCCAATTTTTATATTCTTGTTAGAGTAGAATATATTATGATAATATAGAATAATATTTTTAAGGCTTATTAAAAAAAAAAGTTTGATCTTTTTATGGAAAAAACACTTGTTTGGAGTACTATATAAAAGCTGGTATTTATTCACATTTGTCTTCCGTCAATCTTCTCCTCTCACGTTGTTTCCAATCTTCCATACAGCATTTAAAGTCCACAAAAGAAGGGGAATTAATAATTCATTCACACCTAAGCGTTTATAACAATGATGAAATGTTTTTTTGTTTATAATTTACAATGAAATTCGACCAAAAAAATTAATTTATTTAGAATAACAAATAAATTGCTCCGTTTGAAAGTTTTGAAGTGTGGGTTGTGGACATTGGCAGAACCACACTTGTATTCATGTCCGCATGTGTAGACATAAGATTTTGAGAATATGTATATATATATTAAAGGATTTTTGTGACAACTTTTCTGAGTGGTTTTTTAGGATTGTTTGCGGCTTTTGTTCTTTTTTTCCTACTGTAAAATAGAATTTTGGCCCTTTTTGCTAGAAAACCCAAACACCTATTATTTTGCCAATACATACTCGAGAAAAATCCATAACTAACGGTTATATTTACTTATATATGGAGATGTTATATATTCTATGAGCAAATAATTGATAGTAATTCTTAGCAGTTGAATATTTTGCATATCAGATCATATCTAACAATATAACATCCCAACGTAAGTGTGGTCCGTTTTGGGCACAGTACTCCTCATGTTTTTTTTTTGGACCCATCACCCCTCATAATTTTAAAACATGTCGAGAGGAGATGTATCCAGATCCTTATGAAAGTCGATGTGGGACCTCACATCTCATCTGTGGTCGTTCTCGATATTATCTGTTTTAAGTCCTGTCATCTCTCATAGGTTTTTTTGGAACTGTCACTCCTCACAGTTTTAAAACACGTTGAGAGAGGAGATGTACAAACCCTTACAAAAGCCGTATCCAAATGTTATAAGAGTCTAAGTGGGACTTCATATCCCACATTCCCACCAATCTTTGAGCAAAGTAATGTTTGACACTACTACAAAATATGGATACTACTACTCTAAAAGACGTCATTTTTTTAAAAAATGAAATAAAAAGTGAAAGTGGTGACATTGTCATAATTGTTTATTTACCTTTGAGACTTTAGACGTCCCAAATATTAATTTAGGATGCCTAATTTTTTTTTTTAATGTCCTAAATCTATTTTAGGACACCTAAAGTTTAATATTTGACATAATTTAGGATTTTTTTGGCATAGGGAAATTTTTTGACGTCCTAAATTAATTTTAGGATGTCAAAAGTAGATTTTTTGGCATCTTGAAAATATCTTAGAACACCAAAATCAGCATTTTTGGCATTCTAAAAGTATTTCAAGATACCAAAATTAGTATTTTTGGCTCCATGTAGAAAATTTGGGAAAATTTTTTACGCTATAAATTTTTTTTACGCGAATTTTAACCCGATTCCCTTTCGAAATACGTGTGTGTGCTGCACGCTATCAAACGGGCTTCCACCATCTCTTAGGATCGACTAACCCATATACAAGTGCCGTTCCCATGGAACCTTTCCCAAGTAATCATAATTTTTGGCGTCCTAGATCTTATTATTATTTTTGCCCAAAGTCCTAGATCTTATTTGAAGACGCTAAAAATGTCACTCTCATGACTAAGTCTCTTTGACCCCCCTTACATGAGGCATGCTTTTGGTTCATTAACTTTATAAAGTATACTTTTAGTCTTAAAATTCTAACATCATTAATTTTGCTAATGGAAAATGCAAATTCAAATGATAATGGTATAAATTTTAGTGATGATTTTTTAATTAAACGCTATTAGACTTAAATTTAAAAATGGGTAAATTGAAAATGTATAAAATTTGTGTAATTAAATACTATTAGTCATCATTTGAGTTCACTGCATCAGAGTTTTCCATTAGCAACATTAAAGATGTTAGAATTTTAGGACCAAAAGTATATTTTATGAAGTTAAGAGACCAAAAATATACCTTATTTAAAACTTAAAAGACTAAAAGTGTACTTTAACTTTTTTTTTTTTTTTTGGGAAAAGCCTTCACTTTCAATTTCTCATATTCACACATCGTCGCTTTGGGTGCTCTCAGCTCTCAATCTCTTCGGTTGGCTTTGTCATGGTGAAGTCGACGGCAGACGGGGAAGGCGAAAGCGATGGTGGATTTCGGAACCTATTTCGCGTCATCATCAGTGGGCGGACGAGGAAGGCGAAGTCGACGGCGGATTTCTGAACCTATTTGGTAGGTTTCGAACTGTCTCCTTTGTCTTCGGCAACTGAGACCCACTTTTCTTTCTCCCTGGTAATACCCAATTGTTTATGCTGAATGATAAACAGAGATAATCACCAATAACTTCGAATGATTTGTTGAATGATTTGCATACAGTTAATTTTATGTTGAATGATTTGCTCGACGCTTCTTTTCCGCCGTCTAGCTTCGAATTCCATGAGGTTTAGTGACAGGCTACGGGTTTAATTGCTTTTCCTTTCCTTGACTTCTTGGTACTTTCCTCTCGCTCACTGGTTTCACTGCGCCTCCGCGTTTTTATGGAAGGTTTCCTTGCTCGGAAACATGAGGCAAATTTATGAACTTTGAAGTTTGTGGTAGAGCGACTTTTGGGGGTTTATCCTGAGAAAAGGCAAGAGGTATCTATAAATTCTAATGGTTGAGTTCTTGGTTGAGATACGATTTTGTCGGCATTTTGTTTCTTTTTATGTTGAAACAGTTTCTTTCAGTTGAAGAGGGATCTATTTCTTGTGCGTTGAAGGGGACTGAATTCATCTTTGTTTTCTTGTTTAGCTCGAAGCTCTGTACCTAATAGTTTGAAGGGGCTTTCCTCTTATGGTTCCTACATGTTTCCAGAATTTTAAGATGTTTCCGAGCATCCAACACTTTCCATATCTTTTATTGATACAGCCAGTGGGGGAGGAGGAGGCAGGGCTCGAACCATAGTCCATGTGTAAGAATTAGAGGCTTCATGTTATTTTTCATCGCAATTATATAATATATGATTAAGTTAGATTCTTGAAGGCTTCATGTTATTCATGTTCTAAGATTGGTGGTTTGTTTTTTCAATTCACTAATTCTACTTATCGAGTAATTAGTTAATTAAATTTTAATTTGTTTGTATATGTTCAATGCTTTAAATTTAATTTATTCATATATTTATGAGAAAATTCCATATGAAGCCTGGCTCTTGAATTAATAAAATTCAAAATCAAGTTGATAAATTCCATAAATCTTTAATTAGGTCATAGACTCAATTTAAAATTTTTAGAATATGGGTAAAATGACTTTACAACCTCTTTTTTTTCTCTTCTCTCAAGAAACAAAGGTTAATCCAACTGGTAAAGGGGTTGACTCACAATCATAAAGTTATATATTCAAATCTAAGGACTTTGTTATTAGGTGATATATAAATATCTTTGTAAACGTTCTTTAAGCCTAGAGGCATACCTATTCTTTCCTAAGAACAAGGAGATTGGACTTGACTAGGTTGTCAAGCCTAGAGCCTACGTACCCTCTGAAGGGATCAAAATCCACGTAGTTCGTGATAAACTGGAAGGCACGTAGCCAGGGGAGTGGGGTGTGTGCTCTGTGTGACGGAATGTAAATAGAGCATAAGATAGAACGTGTGCACCTGTTTAGGGTTTCCTAAATCTGTGGGATCTCGGATCCTTTCCTAATATAGTGCAGATCCTGCTGTAGGTGTAGTTGGACCGATGTCCGGACCTGGGCCTATTGGGCCGGTCCGTAACAATACCCAATCTTGATAAGCAACCCCTATAAGAGATAACCTTTCTTATGGAAAAGACCGAAATAAATATTATTAATAGGCATTGCCTTGCCGTGTATATATACTAATTAAAAGCGTTTTTGTTATTCCCTTCAGGCTTCATCAACTTTGGGAATATAATGTTAAACTTTGTGAATAAAGAAAAAACTTGTCAATGCCTCAATATTATTGTTAATAGTCCTTGATGAGTTGTGATGCAAATAAAACGAGAAAGTGTTTGTAAAGAAGAAGTGGACCGTGCACAACCTTCTTCGACGGGAATGAAATGGAATACACTCGTCATGACAAATGAGTCATGACTATTGATGGAACTTGGAAGGATGAATGAGGAAGCTGATCCATTTCTTCGCCAAAAAGCGCGATCCATGGCAATCCAAATTATCTAAAAAACATTAGATAAAAAAAATTCCCGCTTAATACACAATTAATATATACATATATTTTATATCCTGTTTATTGTACACACATACATATTATCTTATATTGAATATCTTAAAAAAAGTTCGCTTGTCGAATGCCATTTGATATATTCAAAATAAAAATGATAGGAGTATTTTTCTTAATACTTTTTAGATATATCTATAAAATTAAACTTCTGATTGTTCTGATTAAATTCAAACCGTTTTGAATTTTGGATAATTTTTTTTAAAAAATTTGATCTTATCAGCTATCATTAAACTTTAGCTTTATTCTGATGATTCAAGTTTTTTTAAAATAGCTTTCTTCATTTTTTTAAGGGAAAAGTATTTCTCCAGTCACTGGAGATAAAGTTATCTCCAGTGACCCAAAAACTACGTCGTTTTAAATTAATGAAGGGTGTGTTTGTAATTTTAGGTGAATTATTGAAAGATGTTTCGGTAAAATTCATATGATAAAAAAATAAATAAAATTATGGAAACCCTTCATTAATAAAAAACGACGTAGTTTTGGGCTCACTGGAGATAACTTTATTTCCAGTGACTGGAGAAATACTTTTCCCCCTTTTTTTTAAAGGGATTATCATTTCTGCTTTTAAGGCGGATAATTTTATCTGCTTTAATTTAAAACACATCGTGGTGCAATAGAAACCTAGATAAGACAACTTCACTCTTTTACCTGGCGTGAAAAAAGAAAAGCAAGAGTCATTCTTTTGATTTCTTAACCTGGCCTACGGTTTGGTTTTCTAGAGAAAAAACTCAGAACATGACCATTTTCTATTCATGCTAGCTCGATCCATACTAAAATTTAGTGATAAAAAGTCTCGATGGCTAATTGATTTATCTCGCACGTTTTTCATTTCTCTATGAGGTTTCTTGGCTTTTTGTGTGTAGGTATGGTACAGTAGTGTTCCTCACATTTGTCTTGTTGAGGATAAAGGGCGTCAAAATTGGATTTCCAGAGAAAAAGCTAAGTTTAAATTTCCAGGAGGTGGTACATAGTTCATACATGGGGCAGATGAATACTTGGATCATATTTCTAGGATACTGATATGCGTAGATTCGATTTATTCATCTGAACAGATCTATTTCTTGGTTTTTTCTGATTTACTTATCTTGATGTCTAGATCATTTTGGACATCGTATTTGGTCAGGATACAAGAGTAGTCTTAGTGAGAAATAAATATAGTTTTGTATTTATTTATTCTTTGTATATTGTAGTCATGTATAGAGCACTCACTGAATAGGAAATAAATCATTTCCTTGTATAGAGTAATCACTGAGTAGAAAAAAAATCATTTCCTTGTATAGAGCAATCACTATGTAATTGGTTACTGATGATTATATATAGAAGTGTCTAGGCTCAAGATGAATAATTGAGCTTGACCTAATTTTCTTCAATTCTTAACTTGGTACCAGAGTCGTAAAAGCCCGAAAATGGCAACACCCTTATCCCAGTCAGAAATTGCCGCCACCACGTCCCCTTCTGAAAACCCTAGCCTCATCCCCACATCTACACATTTACCTAGCAATTTGATGATCACCGCCACGCGTGCTGATGCCTTAATCACCAATTCCACCATATCCACTTCATTGCCATATTCCCTCTCACATTCATCTCAACCCGTCACCAACAGCAATCATCAGCAACCTCCCTTCATTTTCAATCATTCAATGCCGTTTTTCAACCCTCACACCGTCGACCAACCTCACTCTTTCCCTTCTCTCTCTTCCGGCCTAAATTCCACACCGCCACCCAGCCACCTCGTTACCAGTCACCAGCCACTTCCACCTCTCTCTCACCTTGCCGCCGGTCCTCACTCACACCAGGCCTCATCTTCTCCTCTCGTTGGTCAATACAACCCATCGTCATCACAGCCGCCACACTCATCCCCGTCGGTCCTGCCTCCTCTCACATCGGCCACCCCAATCTCCACCTATATTCCACCTTATACACCCTCTCCACTTCACAATCAAACACAGGCTCTTCAATTCCCATTGGGCTATTCCTTTGTCCCCCATAGCCCTCAGGTCACCTCACGGTCTACTCCCTTATTGAGTTCTTTAAATCAGGGAAATCCCGTCAAACTGGATGGAGATAATTTCCTGACTTGGGAATCTACAATTATGCCTATCATTTGTGGACATCGACTTGCTGGGCATATTCTTGGCACAACACCAATTCCTCCAGAATACATTTTTAATTCTGCTGATCAGATATGTTCCAATCCCCAGTATGAAGACTGGCTTGCAACTGATCAGATTCTCCTTGGTTGGCTATTTGGCACCATGACAGTGGAAATAGCTAGCCAAATGACCGGATGCCGAACATCTTCTTCTCTCTGGAAAGCAGTCACCGAGTTTGTGGGTGCAAATACCAAATCCAGAGTCACCTTCCTAAAGAGTGAATTTCAGCAACTCAGGAAAGGTTCTCTCAAAATGAGAGAGTACTTGGCGAAAATGAAATCTATTTCAGACAATCTAACTCTTGCTGGCTGTCCTCTATCCCTTCCTGATCTTGTCACACAAACTCTCGCTGGTCTTGATACTGAGTACACCCCTATTGTTGTGTTACTATCAGAGAAGGACCACCTCTCTTGGAATGACCTCCAGTCTAAGCTTCTCACCTTTGAGTCTCGGTTGGAGCAAATAAGTACTTCTACCACCACCAATCTTTCCAATGCCTTTGCTGGTTTATTTGTTCAATCGGGTAACTATCAGCAACGCTCTCACCATCAGCGTGGCCGTGGCAGTAGACGAGGAAGAGGCGGTCGTCCAAACAGAAATTCTCCTGGTGGCAGAGGTAATTCTTCTTATTCTGGAGGTGACAGACCTTGGTGCTATTTATGCGATAAGCCTGGCCACGAGGTAGCGAACTGCTTCAAGAGGTTTGACAAGAATTTCAAGCCGCCACGGAAGCGTGAAAATGCCTCAGCCTACATCACTTCCTCTGACTATGCTACCACCTCAGATACTGTTGTTGATCCTGCCTGGTATCTAGATACAGGAGCTACTCATCATGTCACAAATTCTGCTCATAATGTTGACGCCACAATGAACTCAGGTATTCGGTCCATTTCGGTTGGTAATGGTGCCTCTGTCTCTGTAATTGGATCCGGTCATGTTAATCTACTTTGTGATAATTGATGAGGACATAGGAGGCGGCATGACCAAGGCAACAAATTTGGAGGACATACAAGGTCTTGGAGATCCAATGATAAGAGCAAAAACTGAAAAGGCTCCAGATTGAAGACCTTGAAGAATAAGCCCCAATGGATATGCTTAGAGGCTTCATTGGGCCTTGGCCCAAATTCTACCCTTAGTTTTATTTGTCTTACATTTAGTTGAACTTTTGTAATAAGGATTATTGGGCTCGCTTATTGTGCTCACTTATTGGGCTTTCTTGTTTTTCAGTTGTGTGTAAGCAGAATTAGGTTAAGCTTGATATGTATAAGGCACACCATGGCCATGAGAACGGCAGATTTGAATTGAGATTTCAACCATTTTGGTGAGAGACAAGTTCTCTAGGGTTCTTTTGAGAATCTCTGAACTTATCAAGGGCTTCAATCCTTGTGGCGTTCTTCGGCTTATCAATTCTTTGGAATTGTGGCGCCTACCTAATCCAGTTTTCGTTCTAAATTTGTTCATTTCGTATCTCCCGTTTCCCTTATCATTTTTCGGTGTTTAATTAATCAAACTCGTAGTTCAGAACGTGATCTTTCAGCTCGTTTTGGAAGCACTCAATTCCGAGGTCTGTAGCGCGAGATCCATTCCGTTCTTTAGGACGCGTCAGAGGCTGTTCTGGTGCGAAATTCCACTCCTAGTTGATCCGATTGTCCGTTTCCTTCGGGAATCACATCATTTGGTATCAGAGCACGGGTCTAGGATTGGAATTGGGTTATCTTTTCTTGATCGTTTACATCCAATCTGGTCACACATTTGGTAACCCTAATCCCTAAATTTGTGTTCTTGAGTTTTGAATTGCGATATTCTGTTTTAGCCATCGTTCTTTGTTCTTAGTTTGTCTTTCAATCTTCTGGTTGTTTTTCCTTTTCAATTTCTTGTTCAGTTCACATATTTCTGCACTTTGTTCTTGGTGTTCATCCCTTGTTCATCATTGTTGCTGAATTTTAATCCTTTCGATTCATATTTCTTGAGTAGTGTGTTGTTAGTATGTTAAGTAATAGCTCAATTTGTGGGGTATTCTATCTAATTTCGTTCTGAATTAGTAGAATTTCAAAGTTTGATCCCAAAATCACAAATTCCTCTTTGTAAAAAAAAAAAAGAAAAAAAAATCAACTGTGATAAAAAAAAAGGAAAAAAGAATCAGGTGTTATTAAAAAAGAAAAAAAGAAAAAAAATCAGTTTTGATTAAAAAAAAAAAGAATCAGCTGTTATAAAAAAAAAAGGAAAAAAAATGCTATACAGCACCTTGGTATTCAATTACACACACTACTGTGAATTTTTTCCAAAGTGTTTTTCTTGAATAATTCCTCCAAATTGTTTTGTTTTGATTTTGGATTTTCTTTGTCTTGTCTTCTTTGAGTCCAGAGTGTCTTCTTTAAATAATTCCTCCAAAATTAATTTGGATTTTCTGTCTTGTTGTCCTCTTTGACATCTGTTCCAAATTGTATTGTGAGTCACCGCCAATTCCTGAGTTTGGGATTGTACTCTTTGAGGGTTCTTGGAGATTCTGTTAAGAACTTAAAGAGAGCTATTGAGTGGTAAAAGGCAAGAGAGCACACTACACAAAAGCCTTATAGAGAGCAACAAACACGAGTGATACATTCTTAAGAGTGTAAACACGTGAGTGAGTGGTAAGGTCCTATTACTTTTACTCTTGTTCTTTCCTTGAATTATGGCAGGTGGTGAAGATAATAGGTTGCTGATTGAAGCCATTACAACTCAAATGCAAAGGATGATGAGAGAACACACAGAGGATTTATATGAGAGAATTGAGAGAATAGAAAATCAGGGAAATCATGATGAAGATCGACAGAGAGGGAGGGATGACAGAAGGAGAAGAAGAGATCATGAGAATGATGCTAGAGAGGATAGAATTAAGGGAGTGAAGCTTAATATACCATCCTTCAAGGGAAAAAGTGATCCGGAAGCCTATTTAGAGTGGGAATTGAAGATTGAGCACTTGTTTGCATGTCACAATTATACTGAAGAGAAGAAAATGAAGGTGGCAGCCATGGAGTTTAGCGATTATGCTCTCATTTGGTGGGATCAATTGCAAAAGGAGAGGTTGAGATATGAAGAACCATTGGTGGATAGTTGGGTGGAGATGAAAAGGCTAATGAGAAAAAGATTTGTTCCTTCCCATTATCATCGAGATCTTCACAATAAGCTTCAAAGACTCACACAAGGTAACAAGAGTGTAGATGAGTATTTTAAAGAGATGGAGGTGTCCTTGATTAGAGCAAATATTAGTGAAGAGCGAGAGGCTACTATGGCACGTTTCTTGCATGGGCTGAATAATGACATAAGGGATGTTGTGGAGTTGCAAAATTATGTGGAGTTGGAGGATTTAGTGCAACAAGCTAGTAAGGTAGAACAACAACTCAAGAGAAAGGGTGTCATGAGGAAAAACTCTTCAAATTTTTATTCTTCAAGTTGGAAGGATAGAAATAAGAAGGAGGGAGGTACTTCATCAAGCAACCCCACTGCTACACCTCAAAGGACTCAAACTAAATCCAATGAGGTCCCTAAAAAGACAAGGAGTAGTGAAATAAAATGCTTCAAGTGTTTGGGGAGAGGTCACATAGCTTCAGAATGTCCAACTAAGAAGACCATGTTACTTAAAGAGGATGGAGAGCTTACTAGTGAGTCTTCTTCAGATTCTACTTCACAAGATTCTGCTTCTTCAGATTCTGCTTCACAAGATGATATTGAAGAAATAATTCCAGAAGGAGATTTGTTTATGGTAAGAAGAATGTTGGGCAGCCAAGCAAAAGACATGGATGATAGTCAAAGAGAGAACGTCTTTCATACCAGATGCCTTATCCAAGAAAAGGTATGTTCTCTAATTATTGATGGAGGGAGTTGTACCAATGTTGCAAGTGCTAGAATGGTGTCTAAATTGGGCATGGAAACCAAACCTCACCCACTGCCGTACAAACTTCAATGGCTTAGTGAGGATGGTGAAGTGACCGTAAGCAAACAAGTGGAGGTGAACTTCTCCATAGGGAAGTATGATGATACAGTTTTATGTGATGTGGTACCAATGGAGGCTTGTCATTTGCTACTTGGGAGACCTTGGCAATATGATAAGAAAGCTATGCATAATGGATACACCAACAAGTTCTCTTTTGTACATAAAGAACGCAAGATTATTCTTGCATCCTTGACACCAAGAGAAGTTAGTGAGGATAATCTAAAAATGAGAGAAAAAAGAAAGCAAGAGAGAAAAGAGAGTGGAAGAGAGCAAGAAAAAAAAGGAGAGGAAAAGAGAAAAGCACCAAACTTGCTTATAAAAGAAAAAGAGGTGAAAAAGGCAATGCATTTGAAAAAGCCAATGCTCTTGCTTTTGAGTAAAGAGAATAATTTTACACGTGCAAGTCTTACTAATTGTCTTCCAAATGAGGTTTCTGATTTGTTGCAGGAATTTAAAGGTGTTTTTCCTAAAGAGGTTGATGATGCAACCCACATTGCAAATTTGTTCTTCAAGGAAGTGCATAAAGACGGAGACGAGAATTGCAATTTGAGGACAAATTCTTCTAAAGAAGGAGGGAATGATGAGGACATAGGAGGCGGCATGACCAAGGCAACAAACTTGGAGGACATACAAGGTCTTGGAGATCCACTGATAAGAGCAAAAACTGAAAAGGCTCCAGATTGAAGACCTTGAAGAATAAGCCCCAATGGATATGCTTAGAGGCTTCATTGGGCCTTGGCCCAAATTCTACCCTTAGTTTTATTTGTCTTACATTTAGTTGAACTTTTGTAATAAGGATTATTGGGCTCGGTTATTGTGCTCACTTATTGGGCTTTCTTGTTTTTCAGTTGTGTGTAAGCAGAATTAGGTTAAGCTTGATATGTATAAGGCACACCATGGCCATGAGAACGGCAGATTGGAATTGAGATTTCAACCATTTTGGTGAGAAACAAGTTCTCTAGGGTTCTTTTGAGAATCTCTGAACTTATCAAGGGTTTCGATCCTTGTGGCGTTCTTGGGCTTATCGATTCTTTGGAATTGTGGCGCCTACCCAAACTGCAGTTTCGTGTCGAATTTGTTCATTCCGTATCTCTAGTTTCCCTTAACCTTTTTCGGCGTTTAATTAGTGAAAATCGTAGTTCAGAACGTCCTCTTTCTGCTCGTTTTGGAAGCGCTCAAATCCGAGGTCTATAGCGCGAGATACATTCCGATCTTTTACGACGCGTCAGAGGCTGTTCTGGTGCGACATTCCACTCCTAGTTGATCCGATCGTCCTTTTCCTTCGGGAATCACATCAATAATTCTGCTAGTCTGAAAACTCTGAAATTAAATGATGTTCTTGTTGCTCCTAAGATGTCTAAGAAATTGATCAGTGGCTTCAAACTCACTAATGACAACAATAATATATCAGTTGAAATTGATTCTAATGGCTGTTTTGTGAAGGACAAGGGTCAACATAGTGTTCTGCTGAAAGGAACAATCACCAGAGGCTCCACTCCAGGCTTGTATCGGATTGACAACCCTGTGGTTCCCGTCAAGAATCATGCTGCTAGTTTCATTTCTGTTGGTAGTAATGCTGTTAGGACAAATAAAGGACTGTCTATTTCTGAATCTTGGCATAGAAGACTTGGACATCCAAATAAAGTCACTTTACAGAAAGTGCTCAATGATTGTAATGTCACTTTATCATCTAATGAAAGTTTTAATTTTTGTGATTCTTGTCAATTGGGTAAGTCACATCGACTCTCCTTTCTTATATCTCACTCGCGAGCCTCATGTGCTCTAGAACTTGTTCACACAGACCTCTGGGGCCCTTCTCCAATAACATCAGTTGGGGTTACAAGTTTTACATCAGCTTTCTTGACGATTACAGCCGACATACCTGGATTTATCCTTTGAGGACAAAGGGGGAGCCTCTTTCTGCTTTTAAAATTTTAAGTCTATGGTTGAGAACATCCTTGAAAAGAAAATAAAAGTCCTGCAAAGTGATTGGGGTGGTGAGTTTCGTGCCTTTCAGGGTTTTCTGGATGAAAATAGCATTGTTTTTCGACACTCCTGTCCTCACACATCCGCCCAGAATGGTAGAGTTGAAAGAAAGCATCACCATATTGTTGAGACAGGTTTAACACTTTTGGCTCACGCATCTATGCCTACATATTACTGGTGGGAAGCATTCTTTACTGCAGTTTATCTTATCAATAGACTTCCTAGTACTGTTTTACATAACATTTCTCCGTTTGAGGTTTTGTTTCACAAACAACCAAATTACAGGAACTTCAAAATCTTTGGCTGCGCCTGCTTCCCTTGCCTCCGTCCCTATAATCAAAACAAACTTCAATTTCACAGCACTAAGTGCACTTTTCTGGGTTACAGTGGATCACATAAATGATTCAAATGCCTCAGTTCAACTGGCAGGATCTACATATCAAGACATGTTGTATTTAATGAGGATGAATATCCATTCGCTCATGGTTTCTTGTCGTTGCAGAAACCATTGGAATCTGAGGTTGTAAATTTCTCAAGTGTGTCCCCGGTCCTCAACGAAGACTTACCTTCATCCGCATTAGTTCCCACAATTGTTCCGCCATCCTCTCCAAGAGTCTCACCTTTCAATATTGATCCCAGTCTATCTTCTCCCTTGCCACATGATACACTTGTCTCACCTCAGAGCCCGTCTCCTACAGCCTCACCTATTCTAGACTCGCCATCACCACCCACCTCAGATACTCTTCCCATCCCAGACTCTCCCACTATACCAGCCTCTCCTACTTCATCAATCCTTCACCCCACTCCTCCTCAATCCACTACCCCAACGCCATCTCCGTCTCCTTCTATACAACCCCTACCCATTCCCACCTCTCATCCAATGATCACACGGAGTAAGTTAGGGATCACTAAACCTAAATTTCCCTATATTGGGCTGACTGTTGCATCAGATCCTGTCCCAAGAACTGCCAAGCAAGCCTTAGCCTCCCCCTATGGAAGCAAGCCATGATCGAGGAGTTTTCAGCACTCCAAAGAAATGGCACTTGGGTTCTTGTTCCTTGACACAGACACCAAAACATAGTTGACAATAAGTGGATTTTTAAGTCCAAATTCAATGTTGATGGCTCTCTATCCAAGCGGAAAGCTAGACTTGTTGCCAAAGGCTTTCAGCAAAGTGAAGGTATTGATTTCTATGAGACTTTCAGCCCGGTTGTTAAAGCTTCCACTGTTCGCATTGTTTTGACTCTCGCCGTTTCATTCAATTGGGAAATCAAGCAACTTGATATAAACAATGCCTTTCTCAATGGTTTCCTATCTGAATCTGTCTTCATGAAGCAGCCTGAAGGGTTTGTTGATCCCTCTAAACTTGACCATGTGTGTAAATTAACTAAAGCTCTCTATGGCTTAAAACAAGCACCACGGGCCTGGTTTGACAAACTTCGAACGGTTTTACTTGATTGGGGCTTCACAAATTCCAGGAGTGATATCTCCTTATTTGTCTACTAAGATGACTCAGATTCAATTGATCCTAATCTATGTAGATGACATCATTGTGACTGGTAGTAATCCTTACAGTATCAAATGCTTTGCTACCAAATTGCACTCTATTTTCTCTTTGAAGGATCTTGGCTCTCTTCATTACTTTCTTAGGATTGAGGCACACAGAGACAGTTCTGGTCTATACTTAACTCAAGGGAAATATGTCCTTGATTTGCTAGATCGCTTCCACATGAATAATGCCTCACCTTGCCCTACTCCCATGGCTGCACACAAATCCCTATCGGCTTACTCAGGTGAACTACTTTCCAATCCCAGTGAGTACAGAAGTGCAGTGGGGGCTCTTCAATATCTATGCAATACTAGACCAGACATCAGCTTCAGTGTTGGTAAGCTAAGTCAATTTTTGTCAAAACCAACTACAGAACATTGGAAAGCAGTAAAGAGAGTACTACGATATCTGCGAGGTACTGTTCACTATGGTATTCATGTCAAACCAGCAAAGCCTCTTACCCTTTCTGCTTACTCAGATGCTGATTGGGCGTCATGCCCAGATGACAGGCGGTCTGTTGGTGCATATTGTGTGTTTCTAGGCAATTCCTTAGTGACATGGTCCTCTAAGAAGCAATCTATTGTTTCTAAATCCAGTTGTGAGTCTGAATACCGCTCCTTATCTAATACAGCTTCCGAATTGAATTGGATCAAATCCTTACTATCTGAACTGAGTCTCCGATTAAAGCAGATACCTACCATATGGTGTGATAACACAAGTGCAGCCGCCCTTGCTTCTAATCCGGTGCATCATGCTAGAACAAAGCACATTGAAATAGATATGCATTTTGTAAGAGATCAAGTCTTATCTAAAGTCTTGCAGGTATCTTATGTGCCAACAGAATTTCAAGTTGCAGACTGTTTAACAAAGCCCTTGCATCGTGCTCGTTTCTGCTTCCTTAGAGACAAGCTAGGAGTCACTGTTGCCCCCATTGGAAGACTACAACAAGAGACCACTTTGACCCCAAGCAAAAGGATGAAGGAGGTTCGAAGTAACGAAGGGAGTTAGAAATAAATATAGTTTTGTATTTATTTATTCTTTGTATATTGTATTCATGTATAGAGCACTCACTGAATAGGAAATAAATCATTTCCTTGTATAGAGTAATCACTGAGTAGGAAATAAATCATTTCCTTGTATAGAGTAATCACTGAGTAGGAAAAAAATCATTTCCTTGTATAGAGCAATCACTACGTAATTGGTTACTGATGATTATATATAGAAGTGTCCAGGCTCAAGATGAATCATTGAGCTTGACCTAATTTCCTTCAATTCTTAACTGTTTTAGATGCTGGCCGCTGGAAAAAAGAAATGATAATCCCTGTGTGCCGCGCAGTCGGAACAAAGAAATGAAAAGAATGACTCTTGTTCATGCTTTTCTTTCTTCACGCCAGGTTAAGAAAAAGAGTGAGGTTATCTTATCTAAGTTTCCACTGTGCCACGACGTCGTTTTAACCTAAAGCAGATAAAATTATCAGCCTTAAAAGCAAAAATGATAATCCCTTTTTTAAATGTATATTTATTATCTTAGTTACTCTTAATAGATGCAATTAGTGGTTGTGATTAGAGCTGGGAATCAGGGCCTGGCCCTCCAGGGCTTGGGCCCTACAGGGCCGGCCCTACAGGGCTTGAGATAAGGAAAACATATGTTTTTCAAAGCCCGGCCCGATAGTACCAGGGCCAGGGCCGGCCCTACAGAGCCTGGAAATTACTATTCCAAATTTTAATTATTTTTTTCTAGGTTTTTTCCAAAGAAATATAATTAGTAAATTGTAACCATTAAAGTTCTAATCTATCAAATAAATATTATCAACATTAATATCTAAACAATACAAATTATCCAACAAATAAACACATTCATTAATTCATAATAAAAAACAAACCATTGTCCACAATTGACTCACATAAAACTTAAGAAGTATTAAACTAAACAATATTAGATAACTCACATAAAATATAAAAGCATACAACTATCATTGTCAATTGTCACCTTCTTCATCACTCTCATCAATTTCATAGATATTTGATTGTGCTTCACTTTGAGCAGAAGGCTGTGCTTCAGGAGTAAAAATGTCATGAATTTCTTCTCCCGCATCATGAACACATCCATAATCATTATTTGCAACAAATAATATACCAAATCATAAAATCAGAGTATAGTTATTATATATTTATATATGTGCCTCCTAGCCTCTTCCTCTTGGCACTTTTTAACTAATTTTTTTTTCCTTAAAAAACTGAAAATGCTACAGTAACAGGCCCTGCAGGGCCGGCCCGATAAAGCCCGAGGCCCTACAGGGCCGGCCCTGCAGGGCCAAATTCAAATTTCAGGCATATTTTTCAAGCCCGAGCCCTACAGGGCCAGGGCTTAAAAGGGCCGGCCCGACGGGTCCGGCCCGATTTCCCGGCTCTAGTTGTGATGTTGTGAGAAGCAAATTAATTAAAGATGGCTCTTTTGTTTTGATAAAAGGATATAATATCTTTTAATTAAAATAATATATATCTATCCTTAAAAATCTAAAATCTCTCGTCCTCAATCCTGCAAAATCTAGAACCTCTCCCTTCCAATCCTTCTATATATTCAAGAAAAGGCCTCTCTCTACTGTCAGTGACTCAAACCTTGTGACGAGCAATTTACTTACCATGGCTGTCGATGATGATTTTATCGACCAGAACATCTTCTTCGCTGCTTTAATTATTATGGCCTTTTCGCTTTGGGAATTGTACCGTTGTCTCCGCCGCCGCCCCTCTCGAAGCCGTTCCTTTACCGGTCACATTCTCCATCCTCCTGCTCGCACCCGTAATTCTCCCCTTCATCCTTCGCTTTTCGTTCTCCTTCCCACCTCCGCCTACTCCTCCACCGCTGCCGCTGCCGGAGCAGATGAGCACAGTCAAGCTCCTCGAGAGTGTGCAATCTGCTTGGACGAGTTCAAAGAAGGAGACCTAGGGCGAGTGCTCCCGAACTGCCACCACTTCTTTCACCTTGATTGCATCGATAACTGGCTCCGAACAACCAAGACTTGCCCATTGTGCCGAGAGGTCGTCAAGCCACCGCGGAGAATCACGCCACGGCATGAAAATGCAGAAGCGTCTGCTGGAGAAGGTCACTTGGAGAATTCGTCGAATGTAAACCTTCCTCCGCCAATTTGGTGCCCCAGAAACACGAGGCAGCAGGCGATAGAATCAGAACAAGTGGTAATAGAGATTCCTGAGGAAGACAATCGCCGGAGTCAGAGGCAGAGCACGTCGTTGTAAGAGTTAGCGCGGTTGTCGTTATTTTAATTTTTTTCCAACTATAAAATCAATTTTTTGGCACTTATTTCGGCTTGAAATAACGAACCATACATTTTTGTTATGTAATTATAGGTATAACCTCATAAGATATTTTATTCCTCTCGGGAATAACAATATTGTTGTTCTAACATAGGTGGTTTCTTTTTTCAATTCACTAATCGTACTTATAGAGTAACTATTTAATTAAATTTTAATTTGTTAGTATAAGTGGATTGCTTTAATATTTAATTTAGTCATATAATTATGAGAAAATCTCATATAAAATCGGGAGAATTATAATAAATGACCTAAAAAAAATAATATTTATTAAGAATAACCGTAAAAAATGGTAATTATTTTGAAGGACAAAAAATTAAAACATTAATATAAAGAGACTAAATTGCCCTTGGTTCTATAAATTTTTATATAAAGATGAGAAATGAAAAAAAAAACCGTTTTGGAACAATAATATATTGCAACCTTTTTTTTTGGAATGAAATATCTAATTAACAAAAAAAAAAACCTACCGGACAATGTTTGCGAATCTTTTTTTTTTGGAACAATAATATATGGCAACCTTTCATTCCACATAAAGAAAGAAAAGTGACGGACCATGCGAATTGGCTTTAGTGATTCAAAACAAAAGTTTGAAAAATATACAATACTAAAAGGCAAAGATTAATCAGATTTTAATGATTATAACAAGAACCGAACTAAAGGAAAACGAGATAAAAAATTACCAGGAAGAAAAACTTGAAGATCATAAAACAAAGGGCAGGACGCCTAGGAGATCTTTGTGGATGAAAGAACCTACAATTTCTTCTTCACAAAGAGATAACAAGTTACCAATAGGGACTATAATTTGCATATTCCAGATTCTGATTTGATCTCTATTTATTATTTTCAATCAATCACCTCATGTTCTGATTTAATTAGAGATAATATAGGAAATTTGACCAAGAGCAATTTAGTCTCTTTATATTAATGTTTTAATTTTTGGTCCTTCAAAATAATTATCATTTTTATAGTCTTTTTTAATAAATATTATTTTTCTTAGGTCCTTTATTATAATTCTCCCTATAAAATCTCTTAACTAATAAAATTCAAAACTAGGTTGGTTGGTAAATTCCACTAATCCTCAATTAAATCATAGACTCAATTTAGAATTTCAGAATATGGGTGAAATGACTGTACAGCTCCTTCATTTCTTCTCTTTGACTTTGTCTCTCTCCCTCCCCACAACAACCTTTATTTTTCTCAACCTTTACATCGAATCCATGTTTTGTTTCCATGTGCTTTTTATTTCACTCAGCTCATCTCATAATTTTAAAATATATAAATAATTATGCAATATATATAAACACACACTATATATATGAACTTTTTGTTGTTGTTAGCTGATAAAGATCATGTGCGTTAAAAGAAAATGATTACAGAGTTCAGGAATTATAAACTAAAGTACAACATAGGACATGAATATAATTGAGAAACATTAAAAAGTTATGGGAACTATGGAGTCTGCAAATCATTTTTTTTTTCAAACGTAAATAAATTTAAGGAAAGCATGATGTGCTGATGCA
This sequence comes from Acacia crassicarpa, assembly GCA_034222035.1. Lineage (NCBI taxonomy): Eukaryota > Viridiplantae > Streptophyta > Magnoliopsida > Fabales > Fabaceae > Acacia > Acacia crassicarpa. The sequence goes on along the minus strand of JAWXYG010000023.1, from coordinate 863,141 downwards.
AACTATTTGTTGAATATTTGTGGCTCCAGTAGGAGGGATGATCAAAGTGTATTGAGTTTATTCAGTTATAAACATAAATTCTCTGATTATATTTTTTTACAAATGAAGAGCATAACGAATTAAAACTGTTTAATTTAAACGGCGCAATGGTTTGTTCGGGTGGGACCTAATCCAATTCATGGATTCATAGTGATTTTTTTATTAGGATTTAGCTATAATTCTGGATATTTCTTGTTGTAGGAGAGAGAGAATATTGTTGAGGTTATTTGGGGATAGAGAAAGAGGATGGAAGGAGAAATATCTGGGGAGAAAAATAAGAGAGGGGGCCAATAAAATTATTGGCAAAAGTATCAAGCATAGGACAAGTAATATTGGAGTCAGTCAGTTATGTGCAGATACACACTTGGTACAACAATTTCAATATTCAAATGTGGAGGTTAAATTTCTTTAAATTTTGCATATGAAGTTTTAAAAATAATTTAATAGTAAATTTGTTAAACTTACTTTATTTACATGTTTTACTTACAGCAACACACAACGTCCATGACAAATATGGTATTGTGTCATCTTCATCCTTTGTTATTGTATTTTTTTTTTTTTGTAAGCATGTGATAGAGTTACAATATTTATTAACTTATCTTACCTATCTGTAGGTGTCAACTGCTTCAAGGGAAACTGGTCATACATCTTCACAAATTAATGTCATTGAAGATGACATTAACACCTTCTCCCAACTTATAACCCCACCTGAGTCCAACACAAAAAGAAAGACTATTGCAACTGATGTTTCACTTGTGTGTGAAGACCTTGGCCTTGCAGAGATGTGCACACCAAAACTGAGCACTACCAAACCTCTTAAAAACAACAAAAAGGAGAAGTCAAATTGATATCTTATGCATATGATTCACTACGCTATAAAGTTTACCTTTCCCGAATTTCAGTTGTAATAATGTTGTTTAAAACATTCTCTTGAATATTTTATCAACTTTCATTTTAGCACAAGTCATTGTAGTTTCTTTAATCAATTACATATGCTAGGTCCTTTGATTTAACTGGAACACATTGACATGCGATTTATTAATTTCTAAATGATTTGATTTTGAAATAAAAGTTACATATGTGGAAAGCATTCAATAAATATATTTCCAGAAAAAAAAATTCACAAGATTAAAAAATTAAAGATAAATGATTAAAAGTTCTCCATTGTTAAATAGATTACCAAAATTATGTCACAAAAATTACATTGTCATTTGTTATATTTAGACAACTTTTTCTTCGAAAAATGAAAAAACCTACCTGATTAATTTAAGTCTATTGCATGCTTACAGCAGCTCACTTTTCCCAAGGTGTATTATGCAAAAAAGTTACACTATCATGCAGAAACCAGCTTAATATATCTCGTGTGGTGTGTGCCAACTGTTTTTGTTCAACGTTGTCATTAATAAATTCATTTTCATTTATCTCTCTGCAAACAACTTCCAAGCAACTTTCAGTACACGTTAATACAGTTGCGCCTGTTTTTGACCAATCAACAAGCAGTGAACATATTCAAAAAAAAAGTTTAAAAAATATCTGCTTGTACAGTAATATGTTTTGCTTCTTTCAAATTATTTAATGTTGTCATGACTGCTATTTTTTTTTCTATATTAATGTTTATTAAGAAGGAATTGATAAAAAACCAATTTAGAAAAATGATTATTTGGCTTGACAAACATAGTTAGAAAGGATTACTTGTATCCATTTAAAATTTATTTATAGTTTGGATGGAGTTGCCAAACTGGTTTTACAGATCTCTTAAAAAAACATATAAATATTAACATCTTATTTACGATTCACAATATTAGTATTTAATTAGTTCTGAAAATGTATAATTTATAAAAGCCTCAATGACTATCCATGCTTGCCTAAACCAAACGAAGAAAACCTTATTGACATGTCTAATCAACTAATACTTCAGGAGTTAAACTACAACAAAAAAAGAGAGAGAAATGAAGCTATTAGGTTGGAAAATCTAATGACTGATGAGCAAAAGGAAGTATTCCACAAAATACTTTCCTCTGTTTCTTCATAGAAAGGTGGATTCTTTTTTTTTTTTTGCATGGATTTGGTGGTACTGGGAAAACCTTCATTTGGAACGCATTGACAACTTCCATACGATCTAAGGGGAGTATCATATTGAATGTAGCATCCAGTGGAATTGTAGCTACTATACTACCATTAGGCAGAACTGCACATTCGAAGTTTTTAATTCCTATAGACATCAATGAAGATTCTATTTGTTCAATTACTCAAAATTCACCAACTGCCAACTTGATCAAGGCTGCTAATCTAATTATTTGGGATGAAGCTCCAATGGTGAAGAGACATTGCATTGAGGCTTTTGACCGAACTTTAAGAGACTTAATGAAGACCAATAGCATATTTAGAGGGAATGTGTCGTCATGGGAGGTGATTTCAGACAAATTCTTCCTGTTATTCTTAAAAGTGGACGAGCTGAGATTGTAGATGCATCTATTAATGCTTCTCCTCTTTGGAATGAATGCCAGTTATTGCAATTAACCAAAAATATGAGTCTAAAGTCTTCCACAGATCCAGTTGAGCAAGAGAAAATCAATACATTTTCTGAATGGCTGCTACTTGTAGGAAAGGGTGTTATTGGATTACCACACGATGGTACTTCAAACATAGCATTACCATCTGATCTGTTACTTCATGATGATGATAATCCAATAAGGTGTATTGTTGAATCTACTTACCCAAATTTAGTTTAGAGTTTATTCGAGGAAGATTACCTAAACAGCAGGTCAATACTAGCACCAACTACGGAACATGTTGACTGCTTGAATGAGTACATTTGTTCTTTACTGCTAGGAGATGAAACAGAATACTTTAGTGTTGACTTTATAAATCGTATAGATCATGCAAATGATAGTATCGATGATCTGTATGATACAAAGTTTCTAAATTCAATTAAATGTTTCGGCATTCCTCATCATAAATTGGTTTTGAAGGTGGGCGTACCTGTTATGTTAATAAGGAACATTGATCAAGCATCAGGATTGTGTAATGGTACGAGGCTTCAAATTACACAACTAGTCAAGAACGTCATTAAGGTAAAGGCGTTGAATGACACTAGCACAGGCCAAGACATTTTGATACACAGGATGGACATGAATCTATGTGAATCTAAACTTCCGTTCAAGATGACTAGAAGACAATTTCTAATAATCATTTCATTCACCATGACAATTAACAAAAGTCAAAGACAATCAATATCAAATGTAGGTCTTTACCTGTCAAGTCCAGTTTTCTCACATTGACAACTTTATGTTGCTTTATCTAGGGTAAAGAGTTTCAAAGATCTAAAAATACTGATTTTAGATGAGTTTAGTAAGTGTATTGACAACACAATTAATGTGGTATACAAAGAGGTTTTCCAAAACATTTTACCACATTAATAGTTGTGAGGGGAAACTTTGTTCCACTTTGTTATTGTTGTGCTTTCAATTTAATTGTTATATGAATTCATCTTTTTGTACTTCCATTTGTGTGTGTTTTTTTTAAAAGGGTTATAATCTATCTATTTATTAATAAAACTACATTGTTAATACATTTATGCTTTAGTTGTCCAAATTTTAAACCGAATAGAACTCCACACTCCGTACAACGCACGGGTCTGATGTCTTGCTATAAACTAAAGTACAACATAGGACATGAATATAATTGAGAAACATTAAAAAGTTATGGGAACTATGGAGTCTGCAAATCATTTTTTTTTTCAAACGTAAATAAATTTAAGGAAAACATGATGTGCTGATGCAAACTATTTGTTGAATATTTGTGGCTCCAGTAGGAGGGATGATCAAAGTGTATTGAGTTTATTCAGTTATAAACATAAATTCTCTGATTATATTTTTTTACAAATGAAGAGCATAACGAATTAAAACTGTTTAATTTAAACGGCGCAATGGTGTGTTCAGGTGGGACCTAATCCAATTCATGGATTCATAGTGATTTTTTTATTAGGATTTAGCTATAATTCTGGATATTTCTTGTTGTAGGAGAGAGAGAATATTGTTGAGGTTATTTGGGGATAGAGAAAGAGGATGGAAGGAGAAATATCTGGGGAGAAAAATAAGAGAGGGGGCCAATAAAATTATTGGCAAGAGTATACTTTTAGTCATTTAAGTTTTACATAAGGCATACTTTTAGTCTCTTAATTTTATAAAGTATATTTTTGGTCCTAATAACACCGTTAATGTTGTTAATGGAAAACGTTGAGGTAGCGGACTTAAGTGATGACTAATAACATTGAATAGGGATGTCCAAAAATTCCAGTAGTCTAGGTGCTCCAGCCTTACCAGACCCGGTCTCTGGAAAAAAAAATGGTCTGGGACCGTATGGGGCGGACCGGACTAGTCTGCTCGGGTCAGACCGAGCTTCGGTCTAAGGGCTAAGACCCCTTGGACTAGTCCGGTCCGGCACGATATATATATATATATATATATATATATTATATATATAATCATAACTTAACCAAACCCTTTGTCCTTCTTTACTGTCTTCTTTACGATTCTTCATCACTCATTAGTGAGTCTTCTTCTTCGGCCAAACAAATATCTGAAGTCTTCTTCCCTTTTCAGTCTTCTTCTTCTTCAATCTAGCTCAATAAATGTTGTTATTTTGTATTTTTGTTCAATGTTGTTGGAGATTCTTATATGTGTATGATTGGATTTAAGATGTTTGCATGTTTAATTATTGGTCCAAAGAAGTAGGAAAAAAAACTTTAAAAAAAATGAAATAGGCACTGGACTGCCTGGACTAGTCCAGGCAGTCCAGTGGACTGGTCTAGTCCAGCCCAAGCTCGAGTTGGTGCCAGACCGGACCAGACCTCAGGTTGGCTTGTCCAACCCGAGGTCCCTCCTGGACCAAACCTCGGGTTGACCTCCAACCCGGTCCAGTCTAGTCCATGGACATCCCTAACATTTAATAGTAAAATATTTCTTCAATCACTGGAGAAAAGTTTATCTCCAGTGACCTTAAAACTATGTCGTTTTGAATTAATGAAGGGTGTATTTATAATTTATATTTTAGTAATTTTGTTTACTTTTTTATCATATGAATTTTACTGAAACATCCTTCATTAAGTCACCTAAAATTATAAATGCATTCTTCATTAATTCAAAACGACGTAGTTTTAAGGTCACTGAAGACTTATTTCCAGTGACTGGAGAAATACTTTTCCCAACATTTAATTACACAAATTTTATATATTCTTCAATTTACCCATATTTTAGATTTAAATTTGATAGCATTTAATTACACAGTCATCACTTAAGTTTGCATTTTCGGTTAGCAAAATTAACGATGTTAGAATTATAGGACTAAAGCCAAGCGCCTCGTAGCGCAATGGTACTAGGGCCAGCCTTAAGAGCTGGCCTTCCCCCTTATCCAAGGTTCGAGCCCTGCTTCCCCCTCCCTCCACTGGCTGTATCAAAAAAAAAAGAATTATAAGACTAAAAATATATTTTATAAAGTTAAGGGACTAAAAGTATACCTCATGTAAACTTAAATGATTAAAAGTGCACTTTAGCCAAAATTATTTTACCCACATTCTGAAATCATAATTAATTATTTGATGAATTTACCGACTTGATTTTTAATTTAATTAGTTCAAGAGATTTATATGGAATTTCCCTATATTTATAAGGGGAGATCCCTACTAAAGAGCTTTAAAAATGCTAAAAGGCAAAAATGTAATTTCTATAATTCCATAGAAATGTTAGGCTCAATTTATCTTTTTTGAAATTAAAAGGAAAAGATCAATTTGCCATTACATATTTTTTATTTAAGAAAACTACCTCTACAGCGGAGAATTAGAAAGTTTAGATAAAGAATTCACAACTGTTATTTTTTAATTTAAAAATTTATTTACTCTCTCAAGTCATTTAAAAATTTAGATAAGGAATTTATAACTTAAAAAACCCTAAACCCTAAAGCAAAGGTATGTCAACGAATTAATACAAGGCGAAATTTTGATTTTATTTTGATTATCTAAAATATATAAAAAATGATCACAGCATTTAATTTGAAGAGAAATGAGATGGACCCCCCCCCCCAAAAAAAAAAAAAACAAAAAGGCATGAATTATGTAAACAGTTAAGTCACAACGTTCTTCATTCTAATCTTGTGTGTGTATATTTTATGAAATTTATCTTGTATGTCTTTTCCAATATTTACCTGATATGTGGAGACAACAAATATAAGAAACCCGGCTATTTATGTTTGCGCAAAAGGGAACAAGTGGATTAACTTTAAGCAAATATATACTAAATACTCGTATATATTTGAATGTTTTTTTTTCAATAGAAAAATATGGTGATTATGTTGTTTATATTTAGGAATTGGGATGGTGACTTAGTTTTGTGGGAAAAGTTGTGGATGAAAGCTGTTGCCAAAAATCAAGCTGGAACGCAGGTGTCGAATTTGCCATTCTTATATGAACTTGTAAATTCTTTATCTAAACTTGTGAATGACCTGAGAGAGTAAGTAACTTTTTTTACTTTAAAAATTAAAAATTGTGAATTCCTTATTTAAATTTGTGAATGGCTTAAAAGAGTAAATGAATTTTTTATTTAAATGAAAGTTGTGAATTCCTTATCTAAACTTATAAATTCTTTATCTAAACTTGTGAATGGTCTGAGAGAGTGAGTTTTTAACTTAAAAAATAAAAGTTGTGAATTTATTATCTGAATTTGTCAATTCCTTGTGAACTTGTTAATGGCCTTGGGATAATATATATATAAGTATCATTTTTGTTTTAGAAATTATAGTTGAGGAGCAGTGAGCACCCAGAAAATTTTTTTAGATCAAAATTGCCCCATTAATTTAAAAACGGAACAATCTTTTTTCCTTTCGTTAATCTTGACTGTTAATTTTTACTCCAATTTATAAACTTCTAAGGACAAAATTACTCATTTAAAAAAAAAAAACTTCAATGCAAAATTGCTCCTAAAAAACACTTTCGTAGCAAAATTACTCAGTTTTGTTAACTTTCGAGGTAAAGTTGCTTCAAAAAAAGATTCCAAGTACTTAGTACTTCTCAGCCAAAATTTCTAGATAAAAATGATATTTATCCCTATATATATATATATATATATATATATATATATATATATATATATATTTATATATTTATTTGTATTATTTATATCGAATGAATGGCGGGTGATAACCCAGTAGTTACCAACATATTATCCAAATAAGTGCTGGGGTTCGCACCCACCACTTTGGAGCTCCACCCTTCAGTTGGTGGGGTTATTTTTTCTTTAAATAAAAAAAATAAGTAAGGATAAATTGATCTTTTCTTTTTCATTTCTAAAAAGATAAATTGATCCTAATACATCTCTGAGACTAGGGTTGAGCAAGTTACCCGTTATCCGTCCAATCACTCACTCCCTGCAGATATTTACCTGGACTTAATCCGCTCAGATTGGACCCGTTATCAGTACGGGCCTACCCCATACCCGTTTACATTAGACCGGAGGGGCACAGGTTCCCCACCCCCACCCGTGACCCCATTTAGTAGTTACTAATTTTTTTTTCGTTGAGCTCCTCACTTCCTCAAGTCCATCGCGCCCTCAGCCCTAATCAGTAATCAGCACTATTCACCGAATCACCTTCGCGGCTTCATAGGTCACAGCCTTCACTCACGAATCACGATTCAAACCCTCGCCGTCGCTCGCCTCTCGTCCTCACCAGTCACCGTTGTCGCAGTCTCGCAGAGGCAGAATAAAAGCAAGCTGCCAAGCTCTATCAGAGGCCACCGACTCGCAGAGGCAGATTCAAACCCAATTAATTACTATTGTGGGAAAAAAAAAATCTGTTTTGGGCCAAATCGTTCAGGTTTTACTATTGTCAATTTGTGGGTATTTAATCAATTTGATATTATTGTTTTGATGTTTGAAGAATTGAAGTCATTAGTCTGCAACTCTGCATGGTCTCGTGGTTTTTTTTTTTTTTTGTTATTGCACCCGGTTCATCAGAGCTTTGCCCTGCCTAGTCCGGATCAAGGTTCTGTCGGGCACATATGCGGGGACCTCTCCCAGGAGAGTTCTCGTTGTATTTTTTAATTACAAATCATTCAGGTTTTACAATGTTCATTTGTTCAAGTTTTGGGCCAAAAAAAAACAAATCTGGGTCCAAAAAATACAATAAATAGAATATCTTTTGGGCCCAAAAAACTGTTCTAGTTCTAAGCAAAAAAAAAGAAACAAATCTGGGCTCAAAAGCATGCTTTTTTAAAAAAATAAAAAAGCTCAGGCGCCTAAATGGGTTCCCCGGACCCGTTTAGCCCATACCCGTTATGACCCGTCCCCATGAAATTTAAACCGACGGGCCGCCGCGGGTTACCCTTTAGGGCAGTCCCGCTCGCCCGTTGCTCACCCCTATTTAAGACTATGAATATTCAAAAAATCTTTTTATCTTTTAACATTTTTAAAATTATTTATTAGGGATTTTCTATATTTATAACTACCCGATATTTTATTTTATTTTTTTTAAGGATGTGTTGGGTTTGAATTTCAACCCGCTGGGTAGATGCTTCCTTCCCGTCATTTAGTCGAAAATTTTAGAGGAGATCAAGCATAAACTTCCCCTTCTACCCCATTTTAGCTCCTCTTTAAATTGGGGTTTTTGTGCTCTAGAATTTTCTACTATTTTGCCTTCATTATTTTAGTGATATTTTATTAATACTGTGGGAAAAAAATTAAAAATAAATTCTCACTTGTCCGAGACACGTAGAGCAAATTAATTTAAAATAATTTTTGTTAACTACTTGGCTCTCATATTTTTCGCAGTATTTCATTAATTCCCATCAAAAAATAAAAATAAACTCATCACCCCTTCCAAACAGAAGGGCAAATTAATTTAAAATAAAAATTTCTTAGGTATTTTGCTCTCATAATTTTTATGATATCCCATTGCTATTTTTTCTGTGGGGGCATTTAAAGCATCAGGGTCTGATGACTTGCCAACTCACTTTTTCCAAACTCAATGAAAAATAGTAGGCAAATTAATGTGTAAACTGGTTAAAAACGTTTTTGAGAATCCTTTGTCAATTAGGGAATTCAATCAGACAAAAATAATGTTCATTCCTAAGACGGATCTACCAACCTCGTTAAAGGATATGAGACCTATATCTCTGTAATGTAAGCTTCAAGGTGATTACCAAACTGATAGTTAACATATTTCAAGTTGTTATGAATTATATGATCGGTCCTGAGTAGTGTAACTTCATTGTGCCCAGGTCAAGTTGTGACAATATTGTTATAGCACATGAAGCTATTCATAGAATAAGAACAAAAAAGGGAAACACAGGTTGGGTTGCCATAAAGGTAGATATGGAAAAATCATTTGATCGGTTGGATTAAAACTTCCTTGACAATACTCTTCATTGCACTGGAATGAATGAGAAGCTTAGGAAACTTGTAGGGTCCATTTGGGATAACACCGAGAGAAGTGGCTTTTGTTTCTTATAAAATTTTCCTGATGTGATTTGTGTTTGGAATAATGATGTCAGAAATGACTTTTGTTTCTAATGGGCACTTGTTTGACATAGGGCCTGTTTGGGATTGCTGTAGGAGAAGTGACTTTTGTTTCTGATGGGCTTTTTTCTGATGTGATTTGTGTTTGGGATAACAGTAGCAGAAGTGGCTTTTGTTTGTGATAGGAACTTGTTTGGCATAGTTTTTAAAAAGATAGATGAGATGGAAAATGACTGAAAAGGGTATGAATCAAATTTTCACACACACACATATGTGTTGTATAAAATGTGATAATTTGGAATAAAAAATTAAAAATAAATATAAATTTGCCAAATAAAATAGTAAAATTCCATTAAAAAATTGATGAGCTTCCACATAAAAAATTTAACAAATGGACCCCACATAAAAAATTGATGAGCTTCCACTTATGGGATTAGAAGCTACAAATGGGAGCTTAAAAAAAAAAAAAAAAACCCCATTGCCCATTGAAGTCCATCAAATTAAAAGTATTCCCAAACACTCTTAATTTTTTTGATGGACTTATTATCCCATCTAATGAGATAATAAGTCCATTTGAGGAGTTCCCAAACAGGCCCATAACTCTTGAAAAGATAGATAAGATGGAAAATGACTGAAAAGAGCATGAATTAAATCCACACACACATATAAAATATGATAATTTTGGATTAAAAAATTAAAAATAAATATAAATTTTCCAAATAAAATAATAAAATTATCATTAAAAAATTACAACACAATGAAGTGCTTAAATAATAAAATTACCATTAAAAAATATATATGCACAACTTTAAAAATATGAAAAATATATACGTAGAATAAAAATCATTTCATTATTTTTATTCATTAATGTAAATATGCAACAAAAAAAAAAAACTATATTTTACTTGAACGTGATATATCTCATCAGATTTATCAACGTAAATCCTGAATATTTTAATATGTAAAATATATACGTAGAATAAAAATGATTTCATTATTTTTATTCGTTAACGTAAATATGAAAAAAAATATCAAATACTATATTCTACTTGAATGTGATATATTTCTGCAATCCCAACTAATCCCAGATTCATCGGAATAAAAATATGAAAAAAAAGAAAAATTGAAAATGATATATTTCATTATTTTGCTTAAATGTGATATATATTTCATTATATTCATCAAATATAGAGGAGAGGAGAGTATCACAGGAAAAGGATAGAAACAGGACTATTGTGTGTGTGTGTGTGTGTTTGGGGGGGGGGGGACGCAATGGTCCAAAGAGGCTTTTGGTGATGGGATGAGATGAGAAGCTAGCAGATTTGGCTTCAAAAAAAAAAAGTGTAAAGCTCATCAAATAATTAAGTGATCCAAACACCCATTTCTCTCTTGATGGACTTTTTTCCTATTTGATGAGATAATAAGTCTATTAGATGGGATCCCAAATAGGCTCATAATGTCCTGTGTCAATTCAACTACCATGAGAGTACTCTAGGATGGACATGAGGGCTCAGAGTTTGTGCCTACAAGAGGAGTTCGACAAAGTGATCCACTTAATCCTTACCTCTTTGTACTGTGCTTGGAAAGGTTGGCACATTTGATAAATGAAGAATGTCAAGGTCAAAGATGGAAACCACTAAAATTCACCAATAATGGGATACTTATCTCCCATTTATTCTTTGTAGATGACTTATTGTTGTTTGTTGAAGCTTCAATAGACCAAATAGAGAATATTAAAAGGGTCATGAGTTGATTCTATGACATATCTAGACATAACATCAATCTAGCTAAGTCCAAGGCTTTATTCTCCAAGGAGGTTCACTTTAATCAAGCAATGCAACTGAACCAAATCTTGGGTATTGGTATTACTGTCAATCTTGGAAAGTATCTTGGTGTTCCACTTATGTATTCAAAGGACACGAAAGATAGCTTTCGTCATACACCTAGAAGGTTCATTCACGTTTATCATCTTGGAAAGGTAAGCACCTAGGGATGACAGGTCGTACAATGTTGATCAAAGATGTAATTTCAGCATTACCCTCATACTAAATGCAATCCACCCTCATCCCAAAAAGTGTATGGCATGAGATTGAAAAAGTGAGCAGGAATTTTTTATGGTGTCAAGATAAAAACGTAAGGAAAATGCACCTCATTGCTTAGCAAAACGTCTTAAAGAGCAAGAAGGTTGGAGGACTGGGTATCAAAAGTTTGGAGCCTCAAAACAAAGCGTTTATTATAAAATTATGTTTGGGCATGATCACAAGACTAACATGTTATGGGTCAAATGTTTGAGAGGCCAATATGCATGAGGGGAAAATTTACTTCCTCAAGTTTCCAAAAAGCAATCCCAATCTCTAACTTGGAGAGCCATAGTCAATGTTTGGGATACTTTTTTTCAAGGCGCGCGTGAGAAAGAAAATTAATAATGGCCAAAATACCTAATTCTAATGTGGGACATATGGACTCCACTCAATGATCCACTCATTGACTATGTCCAACAAAACTTGGAGGAGGTCAAGTCAGGGAATATAGTTACAAAATTTATTTTACCAAATGGAAGGTGGAATGTGTCTAAATGGAGAAATTTTTTTCCTAATTGGGTGGTGAATATATTAGTTAAAATTCCACTTCTTGAGGGTGTTATAGAAGAATGTGTAATTTGGAGAAATTCTTTTGACGGGAAATTCTCAGTTAAAGTTGCCTATAATTTCCTTTCTTAATAGAAAAAGTCATGTGGTTCACAGGTCTCAAAGCTACCTATAATTTATTTTCTTATCATATTTATTGGTGGATAAAAATATATTTCAAACACATTTCTTATCATATAGTATAAATGATATATGTTTGAGATATTACATAATTAATTTAAAATTCATAATCACCTTTTTGCTACAAACATTTATAAACATATTTAGTTATATTTAGTTAAGTATATATTTATTAAAAGAATTTATCGAATTTTTATTCAAGTTTTTTTATATGTATGTTGACTAAATTACTCAAACTTGTGGTAAAAAAATTAAGAAAATAAATGTTTATAAAAGTAAAACAATAAAATTAAGAAAAATAAAAAGAAAGCTTTTAATCATAGGATGATAGGAAAAGATACTTAGCCAAAACATGCAATACAAGATAAACATGCCAACCGTGTCTAGGTAGTTAAATAACATACAATAAATATGAAATTGATATTACTAAAGAAAAAACGTGACAAATCTTGGTATCTCCTTGTAACTTGCAGCATGTGAACCTTCACTTTCTTCTCTTCCTTTTTTCTTGCTCTATATAGTTGCATTTGATGAGACTTTACTCCATATTTAGTAGTCAATTCATTGTCCATTAATTTGCAACCCATAATAGGATCGACAATTAAAGATCCTTTCAATTTTTCTATCATCCATATAGATGTGGCATTGGGTTGATTAGTTAGCCCTAATATATGTGTGCATAAGTTCATATGCCTTTATCATAAAAGTCACATTTGCTTTTTCATTTTTGATTTGGATTATGTTAAAATTCTCTTGAATTACGTTGTCCCTTAAAATATTCATAAACTCATTCACATTGATAAATAACATATCTCTCTTCAAATGCACTTTATAGTATCATACTCAAATCATTTTCCTTTGACATTCTTAACAATGTCAAGAATTTCAGGTTTTTCCATATCACTGCCAATTGCAGAATTTTCATTATCATCAATGTCAATTTCAGGCTCACTACCTTCATTATTATCACAATCCTATTCTTTAATATTAGTATATAATTTATCAATAAGAGGTTCGTTTTTATGACAATTATCAGTATCATTTCTTAGCATTAACGTTATGGGATAGAGAGAGCAGATCCAACTTCTCTCTTCTTCTCTGCTGCGTCTCTTCGTGATCTTCTTCCCCTCGCCGGCAGCTTGTAATGCAAGTCGCCAGCGAGCACCCTTCTCATTTCTGGGGCGAGCTTCTCCCTCTCCTTCTTCAGATTTGATCTGCCGAGGTGAGAATTTTCTGGTTTTCTGTATTTTTGTTTCTTTTTTTGTAGCATGGGATTTTGTGATGGTGTTCTTATCTCTAGAAATAAACAGTTCTGTCAGATCTGAAATCAAATCCTTTTGGTTTGATGGCTGTTTGGACGTTATGAGGTCCGACTACCTCTTGGTAGCTCGGATCTGCGTTCATAGAGGAAGATCTAAAGAGGTATGGTCTGGTTTGTGGTCGATGTCACCGGATCTGTTTGGTCAGAGGAGCAGAAGTGTTCTTCAGGATATCAAGCGTCTTCTTTCTTCCGAGGTTGGGTTTTCTGGTTTCTTTACCCCAAGATGGGGTACCCAGTTAGCTGATTTAATTGCAGCTATTGCTTTTAAAATTGTGTGCCCTTTAAGGTGGGTTTTTCAACCAACACTCTCTTGTTCGTCACTTCTAACCTTGGGTTTCGAGGAGGCCGATGATGTTCATGATTCTACTTCTACTCTTATATTTTTAATGTACGGTGCTTGGCTAATATTGTATCCAGTGTTTTTGTTGTTGTTGTTGTTGTTGTTATGTTGATTGTATTTGTTTTAGATCTGTTTGTAGTTACTTTTATGTATTGTATCGTTTTGAAGTATTAATATATATATCCGTAGTTTTGTTAAAAAATCAGTATCTTCAACATGATCGAGTAATATTATCGTGCAATGTTGAAATTTTTTAAAATTAAAATAGAATAGAACCAATCAAATTATATCTGAACACAGATATTATTTGTCCACATGTAACAATGCCTCGTGTCACTTTCTATTGCAAGCCAATTACTAAAATTAGAGTTTAAACGTTATAGAGACAATAACATCAGAAGAAAATGACTTAGAAAACCTACACTGACTACATTAAGTAAATGTGAGAATAACGAAGTTAAAGGCAAACCACATCTGAAAATATCACCTCATTTTGAATTTCAATAAAAGCATGAACTTGCGCCTTCGATTTGCATACCAGGAGTAGAGTTTCAGAACATTCTATAATGTTATTTTTAAGGGAAAACAACTTCACTTCTCTAACCGTAAAAAGGAAATTAAGATACTTCTTCACCAGTTTCTGAACCATTAGCTAGAGACTTTTGAAGACAAAAAGAACAAGCTTTGTACCGTTTTTCTATCCAAATTCCCCTAAAGATTATGGGATTTTTTCTTTAATTTACCTTTTTTTTTTAAAAAAAAAAAATCGAACCCTGCCCTTAAACCCTCGTCCCTCGTTCGGCTCCTTCGTTTCTCTAGTCGCTCCGCTCGGCTTCCTCTCTAGCTCTCAATCACTCGCTCTTCTCCTCTACGGCCGGCCACTCTCCTCTTCCTCTCAACTCTGTCACCGTATCATTCTCCCGCTTTCCGGTCTCTCTGTCGTCTCCGCCTGCAATCTCTCAGACTCTCACTCTGTCGGGCTCTTACTCACCAGCCACCGCAGGTATGTTTTAAGTTTTGACGCTCTCCCCTTCTTTTGCGGCCAAAGACCATGAATAAACTGAAGAAGAAAGAGTATAGTCACATCCCCATTCTTTTGAAGTGGCTAAGGAGGGCTTTTATATTATGTTGTTCTTTCTGCCATGGCTAAAGTGCTTCTTAATAATAAATTAGTTTTGATTGTGTTTCATTGTCTTTCTCTTCCCTTTAGCTCTGTTCACTTTGTGCAATGGAGAAGCTCTGTATTGTTCTCATGTATAGAAAAATGAAATATCTGGTTGAGAGGTTTGGAGATAGCTTCGGTTTTACTTTACTCCTGCAAATATTCCAAAGTGAGAGAGCAAAGATTTTTAAAACATTTTAATTTTCAAATTCTGAAGTAGCTGCCCTTATTATCTCTCTTTATTTTTTATATACTTATTTTGAGAAATCAATCAATGGAAATGCTTTGTTTGGCTTGTTTTTAGTTGATTAACAAGTTTACCTTTTCCCCTAATTGCTTGCAACCGGACCCTAAGAAGAAGAGGTGAGTGTAAGATACCCAGGAAGAAGCGACCATGTCTTCTTCCGAAGGTGAATCGATGTCAGATTTGGACGAAGAGGTAGAACAGAGAAAGCAGACCAAGTCTGAGGGATCCGTACTTGATTATATCATGAGCTTAGAAAGTGTTCCGTCCAAGCTCCCCCCACATCTTGACCTGATGAGGACGCGGGTTTTCTGCAATAACGATGCTCCTGATCATGTATGGTTTAGTTTCTTTCAATAAATAATGGACTTCCATATTTTGAATTATAAAGTCCTGGTTTTTTTTTGGCTTTCTTTGGCAACTTTGTAATTACAAAACATCTATAACTTTTCCTCAGCTTCTCTCCCTGTTCCTCACGTTGGTCTCAATTTACTTCTAATAAAACAGCACTCAAATTGAAAGTTTTGGGATTTGGATTGGCCTTTGTGTCCTGATTTGATTCGTTTTATATTTTTAGACAGAAACTATACAGTATTCTGGCGCCTTTGCAGCGTTAGGAGTTGATAATAGTATACGATTAGATAATTTCTGTCAGAACTTCAAAGTTCAAGTGAATCGACTTACAGAGGATGACATAGAGTTCGATATGATGGGGATTGATCCAGCACTTGCCAATGCATTTCGAAGAATTCTTATAGCAGAGGTGAAGTCTTTATGTGTTCTCCATATTTATGGTCAAATTACCCCTTTGCTATCTGTATTTTGGATTTTGGAGATTTCGAGAGTTTGATGTTATACTTTTGTATTATTGAATGTTCGTTGTAATATATTTTAGCTGGTCATTGCTGTTGGAGATATTCAATTTCAATATGATTTCTGTACATTCAGGTTCCAACAATGGCTATTGAAAGAGTATATATAGCAAACAATACGTCAATTATACAAGATGAAGTTCTTTCCCATCGATTGGGTCTTATTCCGATCAAAGCTGACCCCAGGCTGTTTGAATACCCTGGTATACATATCTACTGAAACAAACATTAAATTGTATGACATATCAATTATCACATGCATGGCTTTTTTGTTTGATAATTCTCTTTATGTTGTTTGTTTGATATGACCCCTTGCTTTGGGTTGAACTGTGAAGTTGGATATCTCTTGTTTGATTTTTTTCCTTTTTGCTGTAATTAGAAAATGCGGGAAATGACAAGAATGAAAAGAACACTATTGTCTTTAAACTCCATGTTCGATGTGAAAAAAGGCATCCTCGAATTACTGGTAAGAGAATTGAGCCTGGAACTCACAATTACATTTTTTATATCATTTTCCTTCTTTTAATTTTTTAACTCCATTGCAGTAAAATCAAATGAACTGAGGTGGTTACCTAATGGGAGTGAACTTCCTGCTGAAGATGTCAAACCGAATTCTGGTTCAAAACCAAGAACATTTACTTCATTTAGTTGCAGTCAAGATTCCCTTCCTGAATTTTCTACCTATCCAATTGCTCCCAAAAATTTGGATATTATATTAGCTAAACTTGGACCTGGTCAGGTAACACGTTTTGCAATTTGCTTATTGGTATATTGTTATACTCTGTATTTTTGTAACAAATAAACAGGTTTAATGAGGTAAGTTGTGGTGCATTATTATGTTTGTGAGTTTTATGTCTAAGAAAAAGGAGATTTAACATTTTATCTCGTGGATAGCTACTTCAGTAGTTATGTTCTTTGAGCCTGGATTGAGATTTAATCATGTCTAGCACTTGAACCAGCAGCTCTAAACCATTCCTTTCCTTTATGTTAAAAGTATGAAATTTATTTGTCTGCTTATGATCATTGATTGTAATGTAATGTAAGGTCTCAGCAATAAGAACAACTTAGGACAGAAGACTGGACGTTATCATATATCATATTCATTTCCATGTGTGTCTGTAGGAAATTGAACTTGAAACTCATGCAGTTAAAGGCATTGGTAAAACACATGCAAAATGGTCCCCTGTTGCCACTGCTTGGTATCGGATGCTTCCAGAGGTAAGGAATGGACTGTGTCAGATACAAAATGCTCACGTTCAAACACTGCAATAAAAATACAAAAACTTGACATTCGTATGCTTGGTTTATTTTTTTCCCTCCAGGTTGTTCTCTTGAAAGAGGTTAAGGATGAGCTTGCTGAAGAACTAAAAAATAAATGTCCTGTTGGAGTATTTGATATTGAAGATATTGGAAAAGGTAGCTGTTTTTTTTTCTTTGATGTTACTGGCACCGGAATCTGCATTTGTTGACTATGATAGTTGAGGATTATAGTGTCCATGATTTAGCCATATATGGAAAGCTAATTTTGCATCCATCCTTAACTTGTGCTGTACCCAAGTAGATTTAGGTGGGGATTACAAATGTGGTCTCAAGTTCCTTTATCTTTAATACTTTCTTGCTTTGCTGGATTGGCTGTTGAGTAGGTAGAACAAGGGCGACTGTTGCCAACCCACGAGCGTGCACTCTATGTAGGGAATGCATCAGAGGGGGGAAAGAATGGGAGGATCGTGTGTCCTTGCGCCGTGTAAAAGATCACTTCATTTGTAAGTAATGTGTGAGATGTTTGAGTTTTATGAAATTTTAGCATCTAATTAATTAGCACCAAGGCATCATCTTTATCTTTGAGGTAATTATTTGTTGTTGTTGGAGATTGAGAAGTAATTATGATTGCCTAAAGCAGCACATGACCCAGAGCACAAAGTAATCATATCTGCTTATGTGAGAAGCACATGATCCGCAGGCTAGTTTTAAACTTTATTGGCAGATTAAGATCATAATCTATTGATAAATGTATCTGATAATGAAATATTTTTCAGTAGGTGCTGATTTTTTAGATGCATACAACATTTACTTAAATTCACATTTTTTAATTGGAATTTGAGAATGTTTTGCACTAAGCTATGTGAGATTTTATTCTTGAAATATCACTGAAAGAAACTTGTTAATGCATCCTAGGGATCATTGAGTTGTTGTAGCTGCCATATTCTAGAGATTAAGTGATGCTTGAGTCTATTATTAAAAACTTTGTGTTCTTCTCCAGTTAATGTTGAGTCAACTGGGGCATTACCACCTGAAGTGCTCTTTACTGAAGCTGTGAAAATTCTGGAAGAGAAGTGTGAGCGCGTGATTACTGAGCTTTCTTGATGCAGTAGTGACCTTCAATTCAGGATGAAATAGAAGCGATTTAAATGTTCCTTTGATTATTATTTGACAGTTTTGTGAGAACGCTTTTCTTTTATGATATAAAAAGTTAAAAACTCTTTTCTTCTCCATGATAAAGCTGTTGATTATCTATCCTATTTTTGTTTGTTCATTTTCCTGGAAATTAATTTTGGATACTTTTTCTTGGATCGACAAAACATAGACTTTCTTTGTTAATAGAACATGGAGAACCGAGCTAATATAAAAAAAAAAACATGGAGAACCGAGCTTGATTCCAGATGTTTTTTTTTTTGGTCCCCTTCCTCCCTGAGGAGATGACCTGCGTTTATAATCTTAATAAAAAATTTTTAAAAAAATTGGAATTTGAATTTTATTCTAGTAACACTCCAGAAATTGCTATTATTATTATTATTTATTTAATCGGGGTAAAGCCCAAACTAAAAACTATACAGTCAGTGACAGTTGGCATCCCATACAACAGACTTCACAAAAAATGTACAGTAATTTCAACTTGTATAATTTAGAGTTATAAATAAAACCAAAGTGATATTAATCATATATCATACTAAACCTTGTGAGTCTACAATAATTGGTCAGAATAATCATCCCATTAGAGCCACTTATCATTAAGCAATTATTCATGTGTCACTAAATGCATCAAAACAGTCCACGTCATTATTTTAAAATAACTTTGTAGACTATGAGACAATTAGCAACCTACGCCTTCGACCTCATTTACCTTCATCACCAGTGTATGGCTCTGTTTGGGTTGGCGGTAGGAGCGGTGGTTTAAAAGTTACTGACTTTAGAAAAAGCTCGGTAGGAGTGGTAGCTTAAAAGCTATCTAATTTGTGTTTGGATTGATAGTGGTAGAAGTGGCGGGACCCACGTCAAAAAGCTGAGAGCGTTTTGGAAAAAGCTCCATGGTGGAGCTTTTGGCTTAACAGGCTTTTTGAGCGTTAGGAGCTTTTTCTTAATGCTCAACCCAAACAGACCAAATGAGCGTTGGCAGCGTTAGTGGACTTTTTTTCAAAATTACTGGTTCTAACGCTTCTAATGCTCCTAACGTGTTTTTTAATGCCTTTCCTCAACATAGTCTCCAAATTTCAAATTCAAATCTTTCCAATATTTTTTTAATATATATATATATATATATAAATCCTTTCCCTCTTTTAAAATCACAACATGTCGCCCTTACCTTGACCAACATCGTCACACCCTAACCCATCACCAATTGCGATTGCTTCTTCACCTGTGTTTTCTTCATCGTCTTCCTCGGTCTACAACGAGCCGTCCGTCATCATCTCTTCCTCACCTAATCGCTTTCTATTTTTTCTGCAGATAGATATGGAGATAATATACACCATGCAAACATATCATCAATGATATCATGAATATATTTTTCCTAGTATAGTGGAAGCCCGAGAATTTTTTCTCTGTGTCATCATAATATCTATAAAAGACTATTTCACAATATCAAACTATTTCGAAAGAATAAATGTTATTCTTCTTAATAAATCTTAATTCACATGTTTATTTTCTTTATGTTTGTAAAAAAAAAACATTTATATTACAATATGCTATGCAGATACTAGTGAGGAACTATAAGCAAATATGAGGCAAGGCTGGGATACAGAATTTCATGAAGCAAATTTGTATTTTTCAATATATTTGGAACCTCTTTGTATACGTGAGAGGTACTTGGATAGTCAAGGAAGTGCATATGGTGACGTTTTAATATATACTTTCTACTATGTTTTAGACTCATATATTTTTAAAGGCAAATAAGCTCTTCATGTATTGAGAGAAACTGAATTTTGAACAAAATTATTTGTTGAATAATATTATGCTAAATCAATTCTATGGTTAGGATGTCTCTTATCAGTGATGAGGAATATAAAAAATATTGTTGATACAACTTAGCCAACCTCAAAATATATTACTCGATCCGGTCCTAAATATAAGACAAATCGTTTTTTTTTTCTTTTGAGATCTTAAGAAAGCTATTTAAATTACCTTAAAATATTTATATTTTCCGTTTTTTCTCCAAATTATTGTGTCTAACTTATAAACTAATATATAATATAATGATAAACAATATATTATATGATTAAGTAACTTATTTAGTTTCCAATATCTTCTTAACAAAAAGTTAACTATCTCTTGTATTTAAGACCAATGGGAGTAACCAATTTCAAAATGTATTAATATATTTTTTTCCGTGCAGAACTTGTGGGTTATTTGAAATAATTAGAAATATATATCTCTTTCTTGGTTTTGATTACTTCCAAAACTTTTAGAAAATCACAAAAAAAAATGCTTATAATATATTTATGGGGTTTAAACTTCTCATGTTGCATGAGAAGAAGAAGATTCCTGCACACATGAAATGATAGGACCCACATATATATATATAATGCTAATTATATATGTGTGTGTGTGGGTCCCTCCATTTCATGTGTGCGTGGCCGTGACATGAGAATACATTTTTCCTACAATGTGAGAAGTGTTTTTCCCTATATTTATTTTTAAAATATGTAATTCTTTATGAAGACAATGCCTAAATGAGCCGGATATGCACTCTAAGAAGTATGTTATAAAAAATGAAAAATACTAAAATTTAATAATTCTTAAACAATAAATTCCTTAGTAATAAACGAACGGCTAATATCACAGGGATATGAAGGCAAATGAAAATATCACGGGGATATACTTAAGTGTGTATTCATTTAGTAACAAGTGAACTTTTTAATTAACTAAGAAATAGTAATGAGATAATTATCATATAATACAAATCTAACGAGGAAAAAATTATATTACTAAACAAATTTTCCAAATAAATAAATTTTAAAATGGGGTTAGATAAGATGTAGGAATTTTTTTAGTATTAATTCCATTTTATATTTTAAATTTTCTGTATTAAAAAATAATTACAATCTTTAATATATTTGTTAATATTTTTTTCCTTGATTCTTCTCCTTAATTTTTCCTTGAAATAATTGATTTTAAAAAAGTTTACTTAAAATTGAATGATAGGTACATGATAAAGGCCACTGTAAAAAATAGCATAATGAAAACTAAATACAATAAACGAAAAAATTCGAAAATACTAATAAAGTTTTGTAATAATGTGGAAGACTAACACCCACAATTAAAAGTTAAAGCAGTAATTGGGAATGAAATGCAGCGACATTAATTGAAGATGGTGCTTTATTAAATATTCTTGTAGATATTATTTTATTAACACCACGTGTCACTGATATAAAAAAGCCTTTTAAGATCGGACGAAAAATACCTAGTAAGACGGGATCTAAAACCGATCTCGTTTCAGGCGGTCTTAAAAATATTTTAGTTTTAAAACCGGATGAACGACTGGTCTTAAAAAAATCGTTTGACCGAACTTTTAAAATATTCGGTCTTAAAAGTGTTTCAAAATAATAATAATAATAATAATAAACCCAAATGAAACAACCGGTCTCAAATCACCAAATCTGGCAACATTTTGAATGTTCCTCCGTCATCAGCAACGAAGAACCAAGAGAAGATTGGAAGCAACACCAACAAGAAAAACAAAAAAAGATGATTACAAAGTCCATAAATAAGAAAAATAACAAGAAACAGAAATCATTTACCATAGAAATCGAATTTGAATCAATATAAAACAAAAGGTGAAATTGAAGTCTAGATCTACCAAAAAAAAAAAATCACAAGCTTAAACAACCAAATCTGAGCAGGATCCTTTTGTCAGTGCTAGCAAAGCTTCAAGCAACCAAAATTAAAGTTCAGATATGAGCAAGAGTGATTAAGGTAGGAACAAACAAACTTAAGCAAGAAGAGATCTGGGTTTGATTTTAAGCCGGATCTATGCGAAGGCGGCGTGGGAGGAGCCATAGATCGAAGAGGAAGGAGCCGCCGTCATCCAGAATCCTCAAAGCAAATACGCTTTTGTTGTTGTTGAGGATTGGAGTCGACGCTATCGCAAAACCCTTGAAGTATCTCACCGCCAACATTGCTTAGGATTTGATTGTGTGGCTTTTGGAACAACTTACGAAGATTGCGAGTAGATTAGAGGAAGAGGATGACATTCTTGCTGAGGATTTGACTCGTGAGGCTCTTGGGACACTAATTGAATCTATAACTAAACAAATGTTATAGCACTAAGAAGACAAGCACATTCACGGGCTTAATAGGTTTAGTGAATTTAGCTTCCCCCCCCCCCCTTTTTAAGACTGGTTGTTTGTAACAACTGGTCTTAAAAGTATACTTTTAAAATTGGATCCTTTATAATCCGGTCTTAAAAGTATTTTATATATTTACGAAATTGTCACCGGTCATACTTTTAAGACAGGACCCTTTATAATCTGGTCTTAAAAGTGCTCTATATATTTACGAAATTGCCACCGGTTATATTTTTAAGACCGGATCCTTTATAATCCGATCTTAAAAGTGTTCTATATATTTACAAAATTGCCACCGATCATACTTTTAAGACCAGATCGTTTATAATCTGGTCTTAAAAGTGTTCTATATATTTATGAAATTGCCACCGGTCATACTTTTAAGACCGGATCCTTTATAATCCAGTCTTAAAAGTGTTCTATATATTTATAAAATTACCACCGGTCATACTTTTTAGATCGGATTCTCTATAATCCAGTCTTTAAAGTGTTCTATATATTTACGAAATTGCCACCGATCATACTTTTTAGACCGGATCCTCTATAATCCATTTCAAAAAGTTCTTTGTATTTATGAAACTGTCACTGGTCATACTTTAAAGACCTGATTTTCTATAATCTAGGTTAAATGAGGCGATCTTAAAGCTCTTTTTTATACTAATGTGTTTCACGCTGAACAAGAATGGAGATAAAAGTTTTCGCTTGAACGAATTCATAAATGGTTTTCAAAAGGAGATATTTAAACTCTATTTAAACATATTAACTTTTTAAATTGTATTTGCACTAAAAAAAATTTGTACAAAGTCATATATAATTATATTTGACATACGCTCTAAATTTCTCAATACAGATTTGCAGATATTTCAATTCTTGTTTATTTTTCAAAATAAAAGTGTTCCGTTCTGAAGAACACAAATGTCTAATCTTAGAAGGTTAGTGAATGATCAATGTCGGATCTGTAAGTTTCCCGAGGTATGTAAGGGACGAATACCCCGGAGTTAATGGTTCAGTGATGTCCACAGGGAAGACAACTTCCAGTGATCACTGTGCTACACGAGAATGACGTTTTGCCAAAAGGAGTGGGTGTATGCACAGTGTGACAGAATGATAAAAGGATATGAATCGAATGTGTGCACCTTGTAGGTAATCTCCTATTTATAGAGATTATCTAGGGTTTCGTTTGCTTGGCTTTGTATCCGCTCCTCATGCACTATGCTCCTCCACGTCCTGTAAATGCATGCTCCACTATCTGACATGTTTCTGCTCCACTACCTACATGCTACATTGTCGGGATTAGAGCCTTGATTATAGGGTGATTAGCGTTTGCCTACTTAAAAAAGGCTTCTATACTGGTGTACTTGCATTGGGCCGGCCCCATATCTAGGCCCAATATACGAATCCGTAACAAAGAGTAGGTAACAAAATAAGATATTATCGGCACTACTAGTAGTGCAGTGGTATTGGAAGTAGTCTCCCCACCCCTTTGTACTGGGTTCGATCCCCCCATCCCCTATTGCCTATGTATCAAAAAAAAAAAAAAGATATTATAAGATCCTGATATTATTGTTAAGATAATATGATTTCATATACTAATCATAATTATATTTTTGAGTTCCTAATCTTGTTGTTAAATTGCACACATAATTGTATTTCTCATTCCAAATATCTCAATATAAATTTGTATACAATTCTCTTATAATATTGATAAAAAATATATATATATCTTCTAGTATGATTTCATATCCTCTTGTTCAAATCAGATAATAATAATAATAAAAAACTTATAATAGTATATTTAATAAATTTTTAATTTTGAAGATTTATATTTGACACTGTGAATATCTCAACGTATATTTACAAATCTGAAACGTGCTAAATATAACTTCATACATGTCATTAATATTTAAAAGGTGATAAATGAATCGTGTTTTATAGAGTTTAGTTAATTTTTTTTTTTTTAAAAAAAATCTTACCTTAATAATTTTCATGTTACAGATATTCAATCTTACGTTTAAATTGCAAGATGAAGTTAGTTTACTTTCTATGATTACCTTTTAATTTAAGGTTGTTTCATGAATTTGAATATATGATTGAGTGATGTTTGAATATGTGCTTTCCGTGCTCTGCACCATATGTTATTTTTGGGAGTAAAAATTATATTTTTGGAGTAAAAGTCACAAGCCGTTAAATTAATATGTTTTCCATTTCACGGTGTTAATTTATGTGTGGGTCCCATGATTAGACGGTCCAATTTCTACTTTCTCTCTCTGCTCGTTCGTCCATTTCCGTCTCTTTTCCAGTCTCAACCCTCCGAGACAGTCCTGTTTCCACCATTACTCCCTCTCCCTGAGTACCATGGATTCTCCTGTCTATGGTGTCTCCACAATACTGTTGTGACGATCTTCATTTCAGTTTCAGATATGTAGTTTCGCTTCATATATCGTCGTTTTGAGTGTTTCTTTTGTGTGTGTATTTTTAAGGAAGGCTTGTCTTGTGAGTGAGAGAGAGATATATTAACAAAGCTTGGTTTCATTTCGTGACTTCTTCGTCTCCGCCTTCCTCTTCCATGTGGCGCAAGGTCAATGGAGAGGCTTGAGAAAGCGGCCGTGGGGGCCGTCGAGAATTACGTACGTTCGGAAGACGGCGCTGGCCTACCATATTGCTTCCCGTTCCTCCGCAGCCCAAAGGCCAAACCCAAGTTTCTTCCAGCTCTGGCCTTCGGGTGCTATTTTGCTATTGATATGTAATTGAGTGGGGAGCTAGGGATGATCACTTTTGATAATTAAAAGACACTACTCTGTTTCCAACACAGAAAACAGAGCCACAGTCAATGGTGGCTCTACTCGGAACTTCAACGGCAACCCAATAGTTCTCAGTTTAGGGTGATGAGTGCGTAGCTAGCAAGCCGCTAAAGGGCTTTGGCAGTTTGGCACTTTGGGTGAACCAAATAAAGAATAATGAATCTCAACTAACAAACAACTTTACGTGTTACAAAAACCAACCAAAATTAGAAACGATTATGTTTTTTTTTTTTGGAACAGTTTTTATTTTAAGTGTCTTCAAATATAATTAGGAAATCCTTCCATATGTAGAGTGGTCTATAATTTTCTTTTCATATACCGAAGAAACCTATTGCTACATGAGGATCTAACAAACGCGGGCCACCATGCTGGACAAAAGTGATTCCTTTCCAGTAGTACTATTTTCAGTATATTTTCCGTTTTTCTTTCTTCATTTGCCCACAATCTCAATTCTTAAGCTTAATAATGTTTCTATTATTGAAAAAGAATTAACCCATGTTTCTTATCAAGTCTAGAATACATAGCACAAGTTCTAACTGATAAGATGGGAGGAATTCATAACAGAGAATATCATAAGAAAAATGTCAGAAATTAGAAATGGTTGAATTTACTTCATGAGAGAGAGAGAGAGAGAGAGAGAGATGACTCTTGATGAAGCAAACTACAAACTTTGTTCTGTTATTTTAGCCTGAGAAATTCCCTTCAAAATTCGATCCTGAAAAAGCAAGAAAGAGAGAGAAAAAAAAAATATGCATATTTGATATGTTTGCTTCGACTTCCATGCATGCAAACGCAACACTTTTTTTGGGTTGTTTTTTTTCCCTTTCTTTCTTTGCTTTGTTTCTCTCTCTAAATCCATCTTCGATTCTTGGCAAGCCGTGAGGAAGAAGAAGGTGGAGACACCATAGACAGGAGAATCCATGGTGCTCAGGGAGAGGGAGTAATGGTGGAAACAGGACTGTCTCGGAGGGTTGAGACTGGAAAAGGGACAGAAATGGACGAACGAGAGAGAGAAACTAGAAATTGGATGGCCTAATCATGGGTCCCACACATAAAGTTAACACCGTGAAATGGAAAACAGATTAATTTAACGGCACGTGACTTTTGCTCCAAAAATATAACTATATGTGTATTTTTGCTCCTAAAAAAAGTATATGGTGCTGGACGCTCCTGAGGATAAAGCACATGTTTATTTTTACATCTTTACCCTTGAATCAAATTTAAGTTAGTAGAACTTTTATACTTTGAAATAAGAAAAAGAACCCATATGGTCATGAAAATCCAAAGATTGTTGAAGATGTTGTTGACACTTCATGGGAATCGAAGTGTTTGTGAGAAACCTGCTTATGAAGTGGAGGAGAGATAAGGTCTATAAAGTCCGAGTAGAAGAGCAAGATCGATTGCAATGAGGGATTGAGATCCTGATGTTTCAAAATCTGATCGAATTGAAATGGAGAATCAGATGCAATGGGGAAGAGGAGGAGAAAACGACATTTTTTTCTACCTTATTTTTGATTTAAATATAAAAATATTATATATATAAAAAAAACAAACTACAATTAGGCTTTATTAGCCTTTAATTGCATATACATCACTTAAATCTGATAAGTCAACATTGTCTGTAAAATGAAACTAATGATGTTAAAATTGGAAAACTAAAAATACATTTTATAAATATAAGAGACTAAAATGATACTTAATGTAAATATAAAAGATCAAACGTGTGAAACGTATACTTTAGCGTTTTAGAAATTAACTTTTAGACTATCAAATTTTTTTGTAAGTTTGAGATATTAGATTTATTCAACGCAGTTTTTATTTATATTGTACTGTTTGCTTTGAATATATATTTTTATATACTTAAATAATACTTTTTTAATCTAAAATTTTTATATATATTATACTTATGATATTATATAGGTATTGATATGATCATAAATTTTGGAGATTTATTTATTTTTTGTTTTTTTGTTTTTTAGAAAATGAGTGAAAATGAGTGTACTACTATAGGAAGCAATAATGGAGGAAAATTTGGAAGAATCCGTGCCTTGGGGGTTTAGAAATTAAATTGTAGGGTCTATTAGATTTTTTTGGGGTTGGGGCAGGAGGGGAGAAGTTTTAATCTTAACATTATTACTATTGGAATATTAAATTAATTCAAATCATTTTTTATTTCTATTATACCATTTTCCTTTGACATATATTTTTATACGCTTAAATAACATTTTTGAAATTTAAAATCAATTTTAAAATTTTTAATATATTCCACTTATAATATTATATAGGAATTGAAAAATTTATAAATGTTCAAGATTCATTTATTTATGTTTTTTAATTGGAATAATAATATCATCAACTTTCAAAAAAAGGGAAAATTGCACTAAGATCCCAAGCTAAGAAAAATACTACTCCAAAAGTCCCACAAGACTTACTTGCAAATTAAAATTTTCAAGAGACATTTTAGTAATATTTTTTGTAGCTTGGGACTTCAATGCAATTTTCTCAAAAAAAGAAAACATTAATGATAACTTGAAGAAGTAATAGTAGTGCGTGGTTCTAACTTTTGAAAAAGTAGGACATATATTATGTCTAATTTGAAGTGTTTAACTAAATTTCTTCAAACAAATATAAATCCTTACCATTTAAGTTGTACCTCTGCGTGTAATGCACGGCGCAGTTTGTCTTGTTTCTAACTATATTTAAGTTGATAAAAATATAAATTGTTTTTTCAAAAAAATGTATCTAGATCCATACCCCACTGAAACAGTAATGTATTTGGCTTAATGAAACTGTCTAAGATGGTGTAAAAAAAAAAAAAAATTCACCGACTCCAAATAAAATATTTTTTTTTATAAAACAATTACAATGCAGCAGCCTAAAATACGTGGGAAGAAGTAGAACTTACATATAAATACCAAAACCAGGAATCTTGGTGGAAAGCACTTTTGCACCTTCGTGACTTTCCTCTGGCTCATTTGCAAATGACTATATATAATGTGTAATGGAAACCCTTTGGTCCTGTTCGGAGACATGGCGGTCTATAAATTGGCCAACAAGATTACCAAAGAAACAAGGGCAGATATGGCTGTACTTAGGAGGGAGGACATTAGTTTTGTAGTTGCATTTGGCAGCCATGGGTAGGCATCAGGAGGTGGCATAACACAGTTATCTCCATTGAAATAAATTCTCCTGGGAAAAGCCCAACCCTTGTCAAATGTGAAGGTTGATGCATCCTTTCTAAACAAGAGCTCTGACTGTACATTCCCAAATTCTCCAGCTGATGCCAGCAAATCGTTATAGAACTGTAATCCCCATAGCATGCCAGTATCATCTGCAAAAACCGGATTCCAAAATGAATTGAGTATGAGTATGTTTTAGAAAATGTTTTTCAGGCTGGGTCAACAAGCATGAATTTGATCTATTTGGCCTGTGACCAGAACTAGTGGAATATGGGTAAGGAGAATAAAACTCACTCAAACCCTCATAAGGCGTTAATGGCTTGTAATTAAAGCTGAAAAGCTGGGTCACATTGTCAAAATTGGGGTGCTGCACAACAAGGTTCCATTGTGTATAGTTCATCCTGTAGTTGAAATTTGTCACTGTGATCTTCACTCTCCAGTACTCTTTATAATTGACCTTCACATGCCAATGCACTCGAATTGGACACATATGACTGGTGCACTGGACAAGAGGTGTATTACTAGCTTTGCCTGAAGACGCTACAGCTGAGGCCAAATGTGGGGAATTTGGACTGTCAATTAGAAAGAATTTATCAGAAGAGAACCCAAAAAATTGGCCAAGTTTCATATATGCTGTAGAAAATAAAATTAAGTTCTTACTCCACACAGCTTCCGGATGCTGTTTTGTTTTGACAGCCACATGTGCAGGTTGGGCAGTTCACTAAAGTATCATTATAGAAGGATGAAAGTGAAACACAGCAACTAGGGGTCTTTTGAGCAAGGAATTGAGAATATGTGCAGGTAACATTCCAGGTCACTGCCACAAAAGATGCAGATCAGGTTAAACAGATTTCAGGCTTGGTTTCTCATAATCGGAACTCTTCTGAACAAATTGAAAAACAAAATAATCATGATACAACATTTATAAGACAGTGCATGTAAGAAAGGACAAAATCTAATGCATTTCTTTATGAGTGTTTACTTTCAACTTAAACAGTGATATAGTAGAGATTTTTCTCTTATACTGTTTTCTTTGGACGATGTCAAGGAAGAGGTATTTGATTGGAAGAATTAGCCGTGTTATGTTATTTATTGAAAAATCTCATAGCAGGCACATAAAAAACTGATACTAGTTATGTAGTTTTATAACCTAGGCCGATTTGAAAGCATGAAGATTGATATAGGTTCTATCAAAAGGAAGTGTTGGAAGACAAAAGTAAAATAACAAGTCACAGAGTCCTTTTCAAGTAACTTACTCAATGCTTGGGTGATTCTCCTTTTGTCACTGGTGACAAACTTGGTTGGTCTCACAATCCTTGCAGGACCACAAGTGTATCCAGGCCCTGGTGCTTTAAGGGTGAAATTTCTAGGCAACTTGACAGTTTTGTTGGTGGTTCCAGAAAGGCCAACACTGACCTGAAATGAACTTATTGCTGTGGCTGGGTCCTGAGCCCATGAGTTCAATACTCCCCCTTTGCAGCAATTTGCAATCTGCTGATTGTATGGAGTTCCAGGAAGTAGATCCACCACCGTTGGATCCCTCTTGCAGCAATGCGGGGGACTCGCTTTGAACTTTGAGCAGTCACCTTGCTCGGTGGTTTGGCCTCCCATCATGCTCCAAATCACTTCCTTTTTAGCCCATGCCCATCCCAATGTCCACCCAGGGGCCTGAATGTGCCGATACTGTTGGAAGTTGTACATCGTAACCACAGCCTGCTCAAAATAACAAAGATTTCAACATATGCTAAAAATAGGAAGACAGCGACATACTCATTTCGCTATTAGAGTTTCATTGAAATAGCCAGAATCAGTTTTGCTTTTGTACTAACTTATTAATTGTTTCGTTGCCAGTAAAGGCAGCCTGTTCTGTCCTCCTCAAACATATAAATGAGATCTGCCGAAAGTCTTACTCTTACATATTTCATAACTGATTCTATAGTACACTTCCAGTGACGTTTATGCGGAAGAAATGAAAACAATACATAATTCATAGAATTTCTCATATTAATTTATCTGTTATATAATGAAAGCTATAATGGCTTATTGTCAAACACCAATTTTGTTCCAAGGGTTTGACGTGGATATCACGACACTTACAACATAGCCATCTGCAGTCCAGCTTATGACATCCCACTTGATTGTTATGTTTCCACTTGGATCGAGGGGATCATAGGCTTCTGTATAAACGGTCAGGACAAAGAAAATCAGACTTAAGTTCTCAATATCATGAAAGAAAAAAATAACAATAATAACCACTTGAACACGTTGAATTTAAAGACGCTAAAAAGATTTGTTATGTCACATCAAATATGATCTAAAAGTTCAATGTCAAACTTATTTGGTTCTATGAAATAGCAAACTTCAAGCTCTCTGTTCTGCATTCTGTTCATGAACAAGTACAGATCTCTACAACAAACCCAGAGCAAGGATTCCCGAGAAAGTAAACTTCGAAATTCGAGAAAATGGAGATTGTAAGCAAAGCCCGGTATAAGAACCGCTCTTAGAATTTGAACTCAAAAAAAGAGAAGAAAAAGAGCTAGAACGAGTGGTCGTACCTGTGGAGGTGAATATGAAGCAAGAGAAGAGAAATGAGAGTAAGAAAGCGAAAGTAACAGATCCAGTGAATGAAGTCGCCATGGACTCAAATTTCTGCGTGCAGAATCGCAGAGAGAAGCTTGATAAGGATCAAGATCTGCACGAGAAAGAGAGGCGGCGAAGGAAATGTGTGGTGTAGCCTTTGAGCTCACATGAGAAAGCAGAGAGGAGAAGCTGGGAGTGTTGAGCAGAGCAAGCTGAAGCGAAGCCGTCACCACCGCTCTATATGTATGTATGTATGTAAAAACGATCTCGTGAGAAGATCTGATGCAGACTTCTTCACTGTTCAATTTTTTTTTGTTTTGGATCACCGACGTAACTGTTGGTGAGGTTGATTATTTAATGTGAATTGTGAAATGTCTGTTCTATTGGAAGATATTTTTGTACAATTATATAATTAACTTTCAATGCAGAAATCAAGCACAAAATATTCTCTATTTGAGATTTTGTGTTAGGTTGTCAAATTCAGATATGACGGCACGGTTATAGCTCAGGACATTGCAACGACATTGCAACCAGAGTAACTCGAGCTTAGCCCGTTGAGAGGTGCTAGATTGCCTGAGTTACTTTTTTTTTTTAAAAAAAAATAAATAAATAAAAAAGTAACATGTTTTTTGTGGGGTATGATTGTAGAGGGTAACATTGATTGGAGTTAATGATAATTTTGTTGTGAGTTAGTGACTAATAGTCTAGTGATTAAAGGATGGTCTTTTTGTTAGAAATAACATTTAGTGATTACTTATTTTAATGTTATTGACTGGCTGATATTATAATGTCAATAAATCAAGAAAATTGTAAAGAATATTTCTATAAGTGTATGATTATTTTGTTAATGATTCAAAGTGTTTAATTGATATTTAATATTTGAATGATATATATGATGAGAATTTAAATTATTTTTTTCTTGTTTCATTCTCCACCGGTCTGTCCCGATCGAGTTGAGTTACTCCCTCAACTGATTCAAAAGCTAGTCCAGATTTGATGATCTTCATGTATATACAAGAACTCTTTCTTTTTATGAAAATAAGTGAACAACACAATCATTTGAAAATGAGTTAGGGTTAATAATGGGATTTGAGAGAATAAGGGCCCTTTTGGTTCAAAGAATTTGGTGGGAGGAAAAAGAACTTTGAAGAGGGAAAAGAACTTAAAGGGAGGGAGAGGAAGATTTAAAAGATGAGGAAAGATGACTTGAGTTGTTTGGTAGGAAGAAAATGAAGGGGTGGTAGTTGGTAAAGAATTAAGAAATGTCTATTTGACTCTAAAAAAAATTAATTCAAAATAAAAAAGAAAAATATTTTTTTTTGCTAAAATATATTTTTTTAAAAAATGTCGCTGTTAAGTTCAAACTTCTGACCCAAAATTTTTTGGCAAAGTTTGAAGTTTCCCGCCAAATTTGAATTTCATGGGTAAATATATCCAAAAATGTGAATAGTGACCAGAGAACTTGAAAACCCGCCAATTTGGGTGGAATCTCAAGTTCTCACATATGCGGGAAGTTGAGTTCCGAGCACTTGGAGAACCAAACAGTCTTTTTGCATAGAAACTTAATTAAGTTCTCTTTCCCTCTTCCTCGAAATTCTTTGAACCAAACGGGGTCTAAGGGAGGGTAGATACAGAAAGGAAGGCCGCCAGCGTGGTGGATCGGGGACAACGGCTCTAAAAGATTCCATTCGGGCACTGTCGGTGGAGACTTTATGCCTCTGAATAGGAACAAACAAATATGGTTGTTTGTTCAACACTAATCTAACCACCTCATCGGATATTCCTTTTTTTTAATTTAATTATTACATGACATGAGGAAATGTTCATTATTTGTATAGCTCGATATATACTAATACCTCATTATACGTACACGTACGTATATGAAGTATGGCAATATTTTTTGCATTAATCAACTCGAATCCATATTTTATTTTTAAATAGAAACATTAAGTTCATTTTCTTTTTCGTCATTAATTAAATAAGAAGTTCTTAATATGTGCACTGATTATGATTTACAAGTTATA
Source organism: Acacia crassicarpa (assembly GCA_034222035.1). Taxonomy (NCBI): domain Eukaryota; kingdom Viridiplantae; phylum Streptophyta; class Magnoliopsida; order Fabales; family Fabaceae; genus Acacia; species Acacia crassicarpa. Next base: position 829,745 of record JAWXYG010000023.1, on the reverse strand, counting down.
TATATAGGAGAAGGAAATTATGATGAGTAAATTAAATGTTTTTATGGTTGAAATTATATATTGAGGAATGGTGAGGACATGCATGCATGTGGATCAATTACAGGAGTGATGGTGACCATTGTGTTGTGTCGGTTGCCTCAAAACATAGTCATGGAATATAATGGAAGAGGTCGTGTCGAGTTTAAAATTCAATTATGAAATGTATTTCAAGGATGCCCGTCACCCATCAATATCAGACCTTAATTACTCCGCCGCACCCTTTTATGAGTAACCATTTTTCTCGTACGGCTGCTCCTTAATATAAACAGTAACTTCTTTTCGTGCTGATTTTTTTTCCCATTAAATATATGCCGCATATTATCTTTCTGCAATAACTATCTTTTTCTTTTTTTACCTCTCATGTACCCATATTATCTTAACCGTTTTCTTAAATGACATAATTCAGTTATTAAACTCTTATATTATGAATTGAGTTTTAGTCGTTGAGCTGCCTGCTAATGCTTCGAGAGTTGGGTTTTACGTGAGCCCGGCTTGGATGCTTTGTCGTCCATAGTTTTAATTGTTTTTCTCATTTTTACGTGTTGTGGTTGGTTGCTTTTTTTTTCTTTTTTTTCTCCCGTTGTGGTTTGGACTTCATGTTTAATGAAAATAGAAGTCTGGCGTTGGCAAAAGAAAAACCAGGTCAGCTTATTTTTTGGGTAAAGATGTACCCCACACCCCAAATATATATATATATATATATATATTTGCAAGTGCCATCAACACCTTTAAAAAAATTATGGGTGCAATTTTGCCCCCATATAATAAAAATGGAGCAATTCTATTTCTATCTATCCTTTGATTGTTGACCAAAAAGATAAAAATGACAAGAAATGAGACAAAAGTATCACTATAGTAACTTTTATCAAATATTGTGCTCAGTTAAAACACATGGGACGGGTTACAACACCATTTTCGTCACTGATGTTGACGCCACTCACCAAAATTTGATGAGTGGCGTCAAGGCATCTGATGCCATTGGCCAATGGTGTCAAGCCATGTGACGCCACCAATGGCGACACATGGCATGATGGCACTAGTGCCTTCAATGTGTGTGACGTCATTAGTGCCTTCTACCCCTTATCCATCATCTCCCTCAATCACGACTCTAGCTCCCTCATTCACACCTTCCCTCTCCCTCTCTCTCTTTGGTCACCCTCCTCCATTCTTTTTCAATTTCTCCCACATCCTTCCAATCTCCCTCATTCACTCCTACCCTCTCCCTCTCCAGAAACACCCTTTGTCCTCCTTCGTCTTTCACCCTCCTCCATTCTTTTTCACTCTCACCCACAGTAGCAACTTGTCACACACACATACACCTCCTCATCCTTCCAATCTCCATCTCATTTCCTCCTTTCTTGAAGTTGAGAAAACGCTGAGAAACTTTGAGACCCAGAGAGAGAGGGAGGGAGGGAGGGAGAATTACCAGAAGGAAGAAGAAGAAGGAGGAAGAAGAAAGAGGTTTAAATTCTCTCTGTCACTCCTGACTTCCCGTGTGCAGGTAACATTTAATTTTTTTGTTATGTTTATTATTTAATAGTTTGATTTAACTTTTAATTATTTACATTTATTTATTATAGATGCTTAATAAATGTAAACTTTAGAATAGATGCTTAATTATTTACAAATTATTAATAATTATAAATAATAAAAAGAGTAAATAATAATTCTAATTAATAATTTAGGGAATTAAAATTTTTAAAATTTATTATAAACCTTAGGATACAAGATTAATTAGTAAATTAATTAATTAGTGAATTAATTATTTATTTTGTATGTTAATTATAAACCTTAAAATAGATGACTAATTATTTAATATTCTGTAAATTAATAATTTGATATATAAATTGTAAAATATTATTACCTAAATTTAATTAAAGAAATTTGTGAGAATAAAAATTAGTGAATTAATAAAAAGATTTTGTGAAATATGTTGTATATATTATTTATAGTACCCTAAGATATATAAGATAAGCTTAAATAGAGAATAATAATTAGTCAAATAATTAATTGACTAATTAATTATTTAGAGAATAATAATTAGTGTCTTAATAATGTGTTGTGTTATTGTAAATTTTTATTAGTCAAATGAGTGATCAATGCGCCCGCAATATTGAGGTCGGCCCCAAAGAGTGTGGAGTTCTTAATGAGGAGGTGCAGCAGTCACATCGATCACAAGTTGTGTGGAACACAAGAGATTGCAAGTCTTTGAGGGTGAGGCGAGCCTCACAAGGATCTTTGAGAGATGTCCATCACCCAGATCTCATCTCACTAAATTTGCAGCAACACCTTATGTATGCAGGTTTCTGGTACGTGTCTCACATGAAGAGACTCCTGGCATGCTTTATTTTTTATGTCATTAATTATATGCATTTAGTTGTTTGTACATGATAGAGATAATATAGGACCCTTACAATTTGTTCTCTATTTTTATGTTGGTGCAGATTGACAAAAACCTTATTTCTGTTTTGGTTGAGAGGTGGAGGCTGAAGGCTCACATCTTCCATATGCCGGTTGGTGAGATGACTATTACTCTACAGGATGTAGAGGGCATTTTAGGTTTGTCCATTGAGGGTCGACTAGTTTTCGGTTGGACACATGGCAACTGGGCAAAAGTTATGCAGCAGTACATGGGCTGGACTCCACTCCCATCTATTTTGACAGGTGGTATCATCAAGATGATGAGCTGGTTTGATCGTTATTTGGGCCATTGGGAGGAGTATTCAGCTACTATTGAGGGTTAGCTTTTATACACACATGCTTATCTCATGCACCTGTTCGGTGGATTTTTTTATGTGTGACAAGTCCAGCTTGTAACATCCTAATTTTTAATTTTAGGATATAATTATAATTATGAAATAATTATATATGATAAGTATGTTTATTATGTAATTGTTGGAAGAAGGGGAGGAGAAAGAGAACAAAAGAAATCTGGAAAAAAAAATTGTAGCAAAAAAAAAAGTTACAGTAGAAAAAAAAAAGATTAATGGTCTAGCATGACAGTGGGGGCAGATCTGCCCTCATCATTCCCTTGCTTAAGGGAATGGTTTATGGAGTGGTTAAACCACTCCCCTTTCCCCCTCTATTTATTCAACACACCCACACATCACATAACACACACACACATACTTGGTCCAGCAGAGAGGAGAGGCGAGAGTGAGAGTGAGGAAGGAAGGGAAAAGAGAGGTTTGGAGGGTTTTCAGTCTATTTTAAGTTATGTCTGTTATCTTATAAAATTATTTAGGTAGTTAAACTAGCTTCTTTTTAATAAACTTTCTTCATGAAAGCTATCTTATATATTTTTCTCTTTCTAATGAGAGTAATATTATGTTGGTTAGTGAAAATTTTGGGATTAAGATTTTAGGAAAGTTTTGATTTTTGACAATAAAAGACTATATATATGTGGTTAATGATTAATAGTAAATTTTAATCGGTTTAGATTTATTGTTTGGCTGTTATAGAAATTTAAAATGGATTTTTCTATTTAAGAAGTTTAGGTATGTTTATAAAATATTTTACCGACTAAATGTTATGAAAAAAATTTGTTTGGGTTAGGGAGATATTATTAGAATTTTAATCGATTTAGATTTATTGTTTAGTTGTTAAAGAAATTTAAAAGGGATTATTCTATTTAAGAAGTTTAGGATTTTATGTCTATAAAATATTTTACCACTTAAATGTTATGAAAATAATTTATTTGGGTTAGGGAGATATTATTGGAATTTAATTAGCTTAGTTGTTATATATGAAGGACAAAATTGTAATTTCTGGATTTTTGGATAAAACTGTAATTTTGGAATTTTGGGAGCAAAACTATAATTTCTGGAATTTTGGGGGTAAAACTTTTATTTTTAGGAATTTTGGGAGTAAAACTGTAATTTCTTAAATTTTGGGACAACAATGTCATTTCTGGAATTCGTGGGACAAAAATATCATTTTTAATTTTTGTTATAATAATGTATATTATTACTAGAATTTTTATTTTAAATTATAGGAAATTATGAATTATATTTATGATAATGTAGAGCTTTTTTGTGACCGGTAACTGTGCAGGTGGTCCTCATCAAGCTAAGGTTAAGCTTGGAATTGAGGTAATCGGGGTTAATTTATTTTATATGTTTGTTTTGGATTGTAAGGTATTTTTCTAAGTCTTATTTTCATATATACTACTTGTTTATGTTTTGAAAAATTATGTGTAGGTTTGAATGTGAAATTAATTCAGTGAAGCCGTGTGTTTTCCAACCTATGTATTTAAGTAATTATTATTATTATTGAGATTGTTATTGCTGTGATGATTATAATGTTTGTTGTGAGATGATGTGTATGGAATAATAATTTAATAAAATGTTGTTGAAAATTTTAATATTATATTCTTTCTTCTGTTGGGATATGTTGGGTTGTATGGAAGAGATTGAGGGTGCTCTCTCATTCCTGGCCCGGAATTTTAGTTGAGTATTTTGAGCGGATACCTCCCTGTTACAGTATATTGGTGGTGATATGGGAGGGAACAGTATTCTTGAAGTGACTAGCTAACCTTGGCCGGGTATACTAGCACTGATAGGCTGTACCACGTCCAGAAGATATAAGGAGGAGCAGGATGGATGAGTGAAGATGGTTTTAAATATTGTTAATTATTATGTATTATTTAATTATTATTGATATTTTAGTTATGTTAAAAAACCTGCTTCTCTAACTTGCAATCTTTTCTTGCATATTTGATAAATTAATTTCGGTTACGGGGACTTTATGTCTCACCACGTTATTATTAAATTTTCCAGGCGAAACCTCTAATCTTAGTAGAGGACAAGGGAAGCAGCCAAAGGCATAGAAGTTGTGGAATTTGTAGGCCTCTTTTTGGGTATTAGTGTTGTATTGATTTTTATCTTGTCATCCTAAGGCCCTCATATTTTGGAAATACCACATCAACTATTTTTGGGTGACTGTTTATTTTCCGAAGACCTTATCTATACACTAACATATTATAGGGGATCACAACTTTATTTTGTGTAAGAATTGTTTTGTGTAGACCCTTTGTTATGGGGGTTAGTACTGTAAGACTCGTGGGCTATGTAAACTCTTGTTCGATAATTGTGCCCAGAGTTATGGATTTCCTGTAGTGGGTTTGTGGGCGAAAATTGTGCCTTGGACCCTGAGGTGTGTGTATTTAAAAGAAAATTGGTTTTCTATAATCACCTATTAATCTGGTTTTAAGAAAAATTATGGTTAATTATTGTTTAGTAAGAAAAGGTCTTTTCATAGCTCAGAGGTTCCTTGCCGATATATACAATTACTGGGTGGTGACCTTGCGGAGACTGCTACATACAATTGGGGTTTGCTGTACTCGCTATACTGTTTTGCGAGCTATGTTAGGCCACGTTAGCTTCAGCTAAAGACATTGGGGGTTGTTTGTTGTTATTGCAGATATGGGTATGATCCAGATTTCTCGCCATATCACCTCCCATTCCAGTAACGAACAAGTCGACTATAAGTGCATTTCACCGACGACGTTATTGGCATGTTCCTCGCTCCCCTGAAAACCTTATTGATTAATTCAAACAAATTGGTTGTCATATAATCGTATCTTTGTTCATCCTCATCATAACTTCGACACCATTTCTCTTTTGGAATTCTTTCGATCCATGCAGCCACTTTACTACTGTAATTGCAGAACTGGGCATACAAAGCATCAAAGTGTGTTCTGTTTAGAATATATCCTGTAAAAAAGACAGAAAGACATAACATTGTATGGTTCTAGTAAAGAAAAATATGAACGTCACTACACATCACTTAGAGTATATTACCTATCTTCATTAAATTTTTCTTCAACTCCTGGTCCTTGAAGCCATGGTTCTTAAAAACTCGTTTTATCACTACGATTTTACGTTTTTATGATTTTTTTATTAAAACGATTTTACTAATTTTCCAAACGTTTTTAAGTTTTTAGGATTTTACTACGTTACGATTTTTCATTCTTCTTCCGTTTTCAGGTAAAAACTCGTTTTAAAGAACTTTGCTTGAAGCGGATATTAAAATTGCTCGTAACATGACAAATGCAAAACACATGGTACGCATTAGGAGGCTGCCAACCAATGGCCTCATTGCCGACTGCTGATATTATGCTTTTGTGACGATCAGAAATAAGACATAGGCCAACCTTATTTGTAACATACAGTCGTATGGAAGACAAAAAATACTCCCATGCTTCTTTAGTTTTACTTTCAACAATTGCAAATGCAATCGACAGGATCTCATTATTTCCATCTTGGGCGATGACAATCAATAATGTCCCCTTATACTTATCGTATAAATGCATACCGTCCACCTGTATTACTGGTTTGCACCATTTGAACGCCTCACGACATTGACTAAAGATCCAAAATGTACGTTGAAAAACCCTAATCCCATTAACAACCCGCCAATCAACAACATATGGTCCATGTTGAATATTATAAGCAGATCACGGGAAAAATTTCAACATATGCTCGAACCATCTTGGCAGGAACACATATGACTCGTCCCAATCACTGTAAATCTTAGCTATTGCTTTTTGTTTTGCCTTCCATGCCTTCCTGCAAGAAACATGATAACCAAACATTCTAGTCACCCTTTCTTGTATCATGATCACAACTACCAAAGGTGTTGCCTTGACCATGTTTGCAAAACCAATCACAAAAAGTGCACACTAGAAATGCTATTTATGTTCACTGATAAACACAAATAAATTCACAAATTATCAAATGGTATTGTGCATCGTACCTTTTATGGCCTCGGAAATAATTTCAGAACCAAGTTGTTTGTAATCTTGGGAGAGAATTTTGCTTACACAACTATGATTTCCAACCTCCTTTGTTACCACCCAAGTGTTGCTATTCTTGGGTTTAATTGTCCTTACTCTCTAATCGCAATCTTGTTCATAATTCCAACATTTCATTGACAACTTGGCCGGTTGTAGTACTCTCAACCACTACAGCTTCTTGATGTTCCTTCATGCAATAATGTTTTATTGCGGCTTGCACATCTTTCTTGGACCTAAACTCTTGTTTTAGATATAATCTATCTCCTCATGCCCACGGACCCCGGCCCAAGCCTTCAACATCCAGTATATCCTCATGCGGGTAATCTTCATCAACAACCTCATAATGTGGAATTTCATTCCAAAACGGTGTAATATCTGCATATTCACACATAATACAGTTTATGTGAAAACATGGTAACTAATAAAAAAATAAAAAATATAATAATATAACTCCGTAACTAACCTGATGATTGTAACATACCAGTCTACTGTGACATGACATTACCATGATATTCGTCATCTGCATCACTATTATTCTAATCATGGTCATTAGCTAATAAAGGGTCTTCATCTTCTTCCTCTTGCTCCAGCTCATTGTCAGGTTCATCTACCATATAGTCGCTTTTTTCTCCATGTGCAACAGTTGATTGTGTTGCCTGAAGTGTACCAGAATGAGCCATATAATGTGACTGATTACTAAGGTGGAGTCCATGAATCGGTATTGGTACATCCTCCTCTGAAGTTTCAATATCCACATATAACTCAACAAATTGGGACGTAGGGTTTTCGTTGAATGTTTGAACAAAAACATGCACATCCTCATCATCGGATATCTCAAAACCACATATTTGCGGTTTCTACAAGGAACTCTACCCATTACTGAAGATATTACTTGATTTCGTTGCAGCTTTAACTTTTGACAGATCTTTTCATTTAAATCTTTAGCAAACATGTCTCAAACAATATATATTGCTCTTTTTTCACCTTCAAAGCTTAATCTGTTTACACCTATATTTTTAGAACCATTATAATATACAAATGAACAAATTTGATTCATTTTTTTGCTTATGTTATATAATGAAAAAGACGAACAAATTATAGATAAAACAAATAACAACAACACAAATTGCAACTGAGTAGAAGAAGAAACACAATGTATATATGGAATTTAAAAAAAAAAAAGAGAAAGAAACATAATGTGATCAAAACACAAAAAAAAAAAAAGAAGAAAGAAACATAATGTGATCAAAACACAAAAAAAAAAAAGAAGAAAGAAACATAATGTGATCAAAACACACAGTCAAAAAACAGATATGAGATAAACAAAAGAAACCATAAGATAAAAATACAATATGATGAAACATTGAGTATGAATTCGTAAAGCTTCACAACACAAAAATGCCATATATATAGTGTTACGGACCGGCCCAAGGGCCCATATCCAGACCACGGCCCAACCATGCCTAAAGCAGAATTAGTGCAATAATGGGTAAAGATATGGGATCCCATTAATCTAGGATCTCTCCCAATCGTAATCCCAAGATATTAGCCCCGGATATCGCTCACCAGCCCGGGATACTCGCACCAGACTCCTCTATAAATACAAGGGAACCCTAATCAGGTGCACACATTCTAATCTATGCTCTATTTACATTCTGCCACACAGAGCACACACACCACCCCCTGGCTTCACGCCTCCAAGTTTACTGCGAACTACGTGGACTTTGATCCTTTCAAAGGGTACGTAGGCTCTAGGCTTGACAACCTAGTCAAGTCCAATCTATCTGTGTTCTCAAGACAGAACATTGGCGCCGTCCGTGGGGAAAGGTAAATTTCCATCCCCGTGACCATAGATGGAAAACACTAGAAGCCACAGCAGGAATCCACCACCGCAGGGCGACGGAGCACCGCCACCGGACCAAACTCTAGCCGGGCCAAGCCAGCCAAAGGATCTACCACGACGCGAGAATACCCCTGAGGGTCATGTCATTGACACGGCCACTTCCCCCTCCGCGGATGGTCCACCGCTGTTGGAGACGCTCGGGGAGATTCCTACCTAGGACGCTCTGGCGTTAGAAGCCGACGTCCGTATCCTTCGGAGAACGCAAGAATCACTTCTGCAGAGGCTCGAGGATAAGGAAAGGCGGGATCAGTTGCAGCGACAAGCGGACCACCAAGCCTTCGCACAGATGATAAGGGAGGAATTCCAGAACCATCACCCACAAGGAAAACGGAGAGAGCTTCGCACTGAGAGACGCCCGGCCACGAATAGTGGCCACTCGTCCAGTAGTCCGCAAACAAGGACCGGGCGGAGAAGCGCTAGCAGGCCAAGCAGGAGGACGAATATGGAAAGGAGTCACCCACCGCCTTCCGAGGGTCATGACGACACCGAAGGCCGAGATGGTTCCACGAATCACAACGACCAAAGCAGAAGAAGAGCCCGAGACCGAGAAGAGCGCCGAGAGGCCGATAGGGCCCGCCGAGCTCCCCCTCGAAAATCACCTTGCCGCGGGTCTCCCCATCATGACTCCCCTCGCCATGGCTCACCCCGAGAGTACAGAAGAAAGTTCCTTACGGGATCCGGATTCTCGAGGGCAGCGGCGTCAGCTCCTTATCCCAAAAACTTCGACTTGGCCGACCTCCCGAAATACGACGGAACCCAGGATCCACGTAACCATCTCGACATTTTTGACAAATTAATGTGGGTTCGATCCATCGATGGCCCGGTCATCGAATGCCTCTTTGCGGCTACGCTGACCTAAACGGCGCACAAGTGGCTAAGTTCCCTCCCAGAAAATTCAATCAGAAGCTTCGAAGACCTCGGACGAAAGTTCGAGCTGCACTTCGCCACGAGCAAAAAGCATCCGAAGTCCCAGTTCACGCTTAGCAAGGTGAAACAAAAGAAGGGCGAGTTGCTGCAGAAGTACCTCGACCGTTTCCGGGACGTGGCAATGCAAGTACGATCGCTGTCAGAAGAAGTCCATGTGCACTACCTGATTAACGGGCTTGACCCATCGTCACGTCTGGCCAGAAGCCTATGCAAGAACCGAGTCTGCACCCTGACCGAGTTCTACACCCAAGCGAAGAAATACTTGAATGTGGAACAGATGGAAGCGGCAAACGCAGACGAACCCGACAAGGTAAGACATAGCTCTCCCGATTATAAAGAACGACCAAGCAAGCCGAAGACCGAGTCCCGTGGCCGGAACAGGGATAGCAGGATCAAACCCGACCGAGGTGACTCCAAGGCAAAGTACGACAGCTACACCCCCTTGAATGTACCTTGGTCGCAGGTGTGGAAAGAGGTAGCCCAGGCAGAGATGAGGCGGGTCGACAAACCAAGGCTGATTAGGGGCCGCTCCAACACGGACCACACCAAGTTTTGCATGTTTCATGATTGCCATGGACATACCACCAATGAATGTTACGACCTCCGTGACGCAATCGAAAAGTTTGTAAGAGAAGGGAAGCTGCGTCAGTATGTCATCAAGACCCAGGGAAGGACGAGCGGCAAGCGCAACGATCGCGGCCGCACTAGAAGTCCGCCCCGGGAGACCCGAAAGCCGGAGAAGAAGCAGAAGACCGCCTCGGAAGACGAGTTTCTTGACGTAGATTTCCAGTGCAACGTCGTCAGCGGAGGCTTCGGAGGAGGAGGCGACACAGTAAGTTAGCGGAAGAAATACCTCCACAAGGTCCTAACCGTTCGAGATCTACCCAAGTTCAAGGACGATCCCGCCAAACCAAAGCGGCCCCCTTGACCTTCACCAACGAAGAACTCAAGGACGTCATCCCCGGTCACCTGGACGGACTGGTAATCACCGGAATCTTGGTGAATTGCCGTGTCAAGAGGATCTTTGTGGACGCCGGAAGTTTGGCCGACATCATAAGTTGAGACGCCTATAAAAGGATGCACCTCGATAAAGAGGACCTCAAACCGTGCAAGATCACCCTGATCGGATTTAATAGCGAACAATCCTTCCCAAAGGGTTATATCGACCTCCGGTTGACCCTCGGCACAAAAGAGGCCTTCAAGTCAGAGCGCGTCAGGTTCATCGTCGCCGACTTCCTCTCCCCATACAACATTATCCTCGGCCGACCCACAATTCACAACTGGGACATACTGGTGTCCACCAAGCACCAGAAATTGAAGATGGTCAATGACAAAAACTAGATAGTCGTGGTATCCGGAGACCAAAAGGAATCACGACAATGCTACTTTGAAGCTCTCTGGGTCGAGGAAGGAGGACCCTCATCCCCACCTCGGCTCGGATCCGGCGAGTCAATGACCGAGGTTGACAACGACAGACACCCCCGACATCCGATCAACATGGTAGAGCTCGACCTCTGTGAGCAGGAAAACTAGAGGCCTGAGCCGGAAGGGGAACTTGAGGAAATAACGCTAGGGACGGACCCGTCCAAGACCGCCAAAATCGGCTGAGACATGAGGGACGACCTAAAAACTCATATGATCTGTTTCCTCAGACAGAACCAAGACGTCTTCGCCTGGACCTCGGTCGAGATACCCGGCATCAACCCCTACTTCTGCTGCCATAAACTTGGCATATGGCCGGGATCGAGACCAGTGGCACAGAAGAAGAGGAATATCGCCGACAACAGATAGAAGGCCCTCGAGAGCCACGTCGAGGAGCTCCTAACGGCCGGCTTCATTTGAGAAGTGCAATACACCATCTGGCTCTCAAACATAATCATGGTACTCAAACCCAGCGGCAAATGGAGAGTATGCGTCGACTACACGAACCTCAACAAGGCGTGACCAAAGGACTCCTACCCGATGCCCAATATCGATCAACTCGTGGACAACTCGTCTGGGTACCGGTTCCTCTCCTTCATGGACGCCTACTCCGGATACAATCAGATCGCCATGCATCCGGAAGACCAGGAAAAAACCGCTTTCATGATGGACAAAGCAAACTACTGCTACAACGTCATGCCATTTGGGTTGAAAAATGCCGGGGCCACCTACCAAAGGATGATGAACCGGGTGTTCGAAGACTAGATCGGGCGCAACATAGAAGTCTACATAGACGACATGATCATCAAGTCGGAACCACCAGAAGGCCACATCCGGGACCTCGAACAGACGTTTCAGAAGCTGAGAAGACATCGAATCAGGTTGAACCCGGCAAAATGTGCCTTCAGAGTTCCGGCTGGAAAGTTCTTGGGCTTCATGTTGACCAATCGAGGAATCGAAACCAACCCGAACAAATGCAAGGCCGTCCTAGAGATGCAGCCCTCGAGGACTAAGAAGGAGGTACAGCAGCTAACCGGTCGGCTGGCTGCCCTGACAAGGTTTTTACCGAAGTCGGCCGAGAAAGCCCTGCCTCTCTTCAAGCTACTGAAGAAAGAAACCCGAGGCGGCTGGAATCCAGACTGTGACGCCGCCTTCGCAGAGATTAAGCGATGTTTGGCAACCCTGCCGGTGTTCACTAAACCGGACCTGGGGGAGACCTTGTTCCTATACCTCTCGATCGGCAACGAAGCCGTCAGCGCTGCCCTGGTAAGAGAAGCCGAGGTCGGACAGATGCCGATATACTTCATCAGCAAGGCTTTACAGAGCTCCGAACTCCGGTACCAGAAACTTGAGAAAGTGGCCTTCGTCCTACTTACCGCGGTAAGAAGGCTCCGACCTTACTTTCAAGGACATCGGATAGTGGTACTCACCAGCCAACCGATCCGGCAGATCCTCCATAAGCCAGACTTAGCTGGAAGGATGACCAACTGGGCCATTGAGTTGTCAGAGTTCGACATAGCGTTCGAGGCCCGGTAGGCGATCAAGTCACAAGCGCTGACGGATTTCATCAGGGAGCTCACCCCGGCAGCAACAAGCGACGGGACTTGGAAGGTCTATGTAGATGGATCGTCTAACGCTAAGGGCAGCGGTGCAGGAGTCATCGTGGAAAGCCCCCAGGGGGTCGCTACCGAGCACTCTCTCCAACTAAAGTTCCCAACCTCCAATAACCAAGCTGAGTACGAGGCTCTGCTGGCCGGACTGCTCCAGGCAAAAGACAATGGCGCACACCGAGTAAAGGTTTTAACCGACTCGCAGCTCGTCGCCACACAGATTGACGGCAGCTATCAAGCAAAAGGCCCTCTTACGGTGAAGTACCTAAACCGCGCCAAAGAGCTCATGGCCGAGTTCGAAGAAGTGACCGTCTCCCATATCCCAAGAGAGGAGAACGCCAGAGCCGACATCCTCTCCAAGCTGGCAAGCACTAAGGGACCAGACAATCACAGGACTGTGATCCAGCGGAACCTGACCGAGCTGAGCTGTGTCATGACCATCTTGGCAGGGCTTGACTGGCGGAAGCCGATAGAAGACTACATCGAGAGGGGAATTATCCCTACCAACTCGACCGAGGCCAAAAAGCTGATCAGAAAAGCCGCTCTCTACGCAATGGTTGATGATCAACTCTATAGAAAGGGACTGCACTGCCCAATGATGCGCTGTCTCGGTGAAACCGAGGCAAAGTACGTGCTGGCCGAACTACACGAAGGCAGCAACGGCCACCACATGGGGGGCAAGGCCCTCACTAGAAAGTCACTACGCGCCGGCTATTATTGGCCCACTATGAAGCATGACGCCATGGAAAAAGCCAAGACGTGTGAGAGTTGCCAGAAACACGCCAGGATCATATGGCCGCCGCCTACAGAATTGAAAGGAATGCCGGCCCCCTAGCCCTTTTATAAATGGGGCATGGACATCTTCGGACCATTCCGACTGGCGCAGGGGCAATGCAGATGGCTCATTGTCGCAGTAGATTACTTCACTAAGTGGATCGAGGCAGAGCCACTGGCCACAATAACCTCGGCCAGAGTAATGAAGTTCTTCTGGCACAACATCGTCTCCCGCTTCGGAATACCAGCCGAGGTCGTCATGGACAATGGGACCTAGTTCATGGACCAAAGGTTCTAAGCGTTAATGTCCAACCTGGACATTAAGCAGCATTTCTCATCCGTGGAACACCCACAGTCAAATGGCCAGGCTGAATCCGCCAACAAGATCATCCTTGACGGACTAAAGAGGCGTATGCTACAAGCGGACACCAGCTAGACTGAGCAGCTGCACAGCGTTCTTTAGGGATACCAGACAAGCATGCAATCTTCGACCCAGGAAACCCCATTCAGGCTAACCTATGGATGCGAAGCAATGATCCTGGTCGAAATCGGGCAACCATCTTAGAGAAAGGTTAAAGCCAGACAAGAAGGGCTGAAGTCGAACGACGACGCTTTGAAGACCGACTTGGACCTCATAGACGAAGTCCGAGTCATAGCTCACTGCCGGGAATTAGCCGCCAAGCAACTACTCACGGCTAAGTACAATAGAAAGGTCCGACCGCAGTCATTCAACCGGGGGAACCTCGTACTCCGACGGGCCGACATAGGCAATAAGAATGCCAAGGACGGAAAGCTTGCGGCAAACTGGGAAGGCCCCTACCAGATCAAGGAGAAGCTCGACGGAGGGGCATACATCCTCGAAACCCTGGCACGAAAGCCGGGCAAAAGAACCTGAAACGCTGACAAGCTAAAGATATACTATAGCTAGACGCCGCCCCGGCTCAGAATAGCTAATGGAATCTAGTTTGGTTCCAAATAGTGTGACATACACTGCAATGATGAATGGATACTGCAAATCAGGCCCTGAAAAGTTTGCTCCTAGATTTTTGCGCATGGCATTCAAGTGAAAGACTTCTAAAGGAAAGAGAGATTCTAATGAAGGAGACCTCTTGTGAAAGCCACAGAGTATTATCCTATGCAATTGCTAATGAGGATTTCCCTAAGCGGATCCAATTTAAATCGAATCTGGTTAAAATCCGGAGTCCGTGTACAGCTTTGAAGGCGGCAATACTGCCAAAGTTAAACATGAAGGAATCCGAGGTATATAAACTCGTTTCCGAAAATCATGTCCAAGATATACATGCATGAATCTGAGGTACGCAAACCTATTTTCGTAAATCAGGTTGCGACAGCTACGGCCGCTAAGTCCATTTTAAAGTCCTTTATCGGATTACTTGCGACGGCAATACTGCCAAGTCTATCTAAAATTCCTTTAAAGGAAAGAAGGCAGACTCGGATAAAACCGAATCTGGTTAAGACGGCTACGGCCGCTAAGTCTATTTTAAAGTCCTTTATTGGATTATTTGCAACGGCTACGCCTGCCAAGTCTATCTTAAATTCCTGTTAAGGAAAGAAGGCGGACCCGGATAACACCAAATCTGGTTCAAAATCCGGGATCCCTGTGAATTGTTGAAGCCGAACCCCGGCTACGCCGAATCTGGTTAAAGCCCCGGCTCCGTGTGAATTGTTGAAGGCGGACCCCGGCTACTCCAAATCTAGTTAAAGCCCGGGCTCCATGTGAAGTTTAAAGTCGGACTCGATTAACTGAATCTAATCAACGTTTGGGATCTGCATAAATTCTCGAATGGACCCCGGTTACACCAAATCTGGTTAAAATCCGGGCTCCGCGTAAAAACAAATCAAGGGTTATGACACCCATAGTGGAATCAAGGGTTACGACACTCATAATGGAAAAAAGGGTTACGACACCCATAATGGAAAAAAGAGTTACGACACCCATCTCGGATAAACAAATTCCTCAATGGAAACTCATCTGCTTTACTAGTCGAAGATATTACACTGAGGTCATTACACCCGGTACTAAACATGAAGCTGAGGTCCCTAAACCCGGCATAAATTAAACCAGGGCCAACAAGCCCAGGTCAAGAAGCTCGATGAAAGAGCCGTATAGAATTGACTCCGCGCGCGGACCCCACACAAAGAATTCTTCATTGGAAATTTCCAGACGTGCACGAATGACTGCTTAAGCATTACACCGAGGCATTGAAGCCCAGTCAAAAACTTGGCTTCGAGGCCATTAAGCCCGGTCAAGTCCCGACACCGAGGCCATTAAGCCCGGTCAAAAACATGAAGCTGAGGACAATAAGCCCGACGTGAAGCCAAGGTCCATAAACCCGGCGAGAAGCCGAGGTCAATAAGCCCGGCGTGAAGCCGAGGTCCATTAACCCAGCGAGAAGCCAAGGTCCCTGAAACTCGGCATGGAACCGAGGCTAATAAACCCGGTCCAAAAAACGGCTCTGAGGTCGTGTACCCGGCCGCTAACAAAAACATCTAGATGTATGAAATCGGCCGTTGTACTCCGGCAGGCATTGGTTAGAGCTCGGCGAAGGCGCCATACGTGGCCTTTCGCGAAATTGATGTGTCAACGCTCGCCCGACTAAGCAAGCAAACTATCATGTCGACCCTGATCAGGACAAAATGTTTGATTAGAGGTAGGTGAAGCCTCGACTGAACATGTGGTAGTTTAGCCCTTACGTCAGTTACCATTAATCCGACTAAGAGAAAAGTTGGAATTCCGGCTAATGAAAGTTGGAATGAGGTGGTGCGATTAGTTACACCTGACGAGGTTGAAACAAGACAACCCTGCCCCAACCTCCCATGCGTAAATGTGGTAGAGTCAAGCGACTTGTATTCATTACGGTCAACAAATATCTAAACTCCCGGACGTAAACGCTGGTCGAGTATAAAGACCTGTACTTAATGCGGTCAATAAATTAAACTCTCGGACGTAAACGCCGGTCGAGTATATAGAAGAGTGACAAGGCACAGGCGCCCTAGCTCAGGAAAGTAGCATCAACAGAAGGCACCACCTCTTTGGACAGACTAGCCTCAGGAGCTCCTGACCCGGCCTCATCACCTCCTTGCAAGACGGAGCGGAACCCGGATACCGTCCTTCACATAAGCCCGGTAGGCATACCCGGCAAAGTTCAGAGATACGACCGGATTTAAGTGCTTGGTTAGATCAAAGGCCGAGCTGAGGCAGTTTGCTTCAAATGAGGAAGTTGTGTCAGAATGGACTTGATGCATTGCCAGGAGCACATCTTTGGTCAAGACCAACTCGGAGGAACGACATCATCTGAGGGAACCACCTTGATGGATGGAACGAAATTTTAACCTCGAACATGAGATCCAGGTTAAGCGGTCAATGCACCCCGGCAGCCCAGAGCCCTTGACTGCCAAGCTGGGGGGCAACAAGACAGGAGTGACACCGTTAGGCTGTCAGCAACACAAAGCAACTTTGAAAAGCATCAACCGAGGCCGAGGCCAGCTAAGACAAAGAACCGAGGTTGAGGTAAGCGAAAAGCCAAGAGCAAGGGGAAGGTAAAAAGACCGGGCCTCGGGAGAAGAACCTGGCGCTACGAATCCGAGCTAACAAATGAGTAGAAGGTTACTAATCCAAATTCATTAAAGACTCGGACAAAAGCGTATCAAAGATGGAGCAATTCGGATACAAAATCCGGAATAAAACAGTAAAGGCGCCTGGCAGCCTAGAGACCTCTAAGCCTGGAAGGAAGGGCTAAAGTACGTGACATGACAGACACATCAAGTCCGCGCAGAACGGACAAGCCGCCAGATGTTAGTTGACGGTATTGGCGAATGCATAAGGATCCCAACCCCAAAGTCGAGCGAACTCCTTGATATTACCTCGGATCCTTGAGGCACACCTTGGATCTTTGAGCAAAAGGACATCGGTAACCGGGTCAACATGACACAACCCGGCGCTGTGCGGTAGATAGCCAAGAGGGTATAGATTCACAAACCATCTAGCCCAGGCTAATCTGAAGAAAGACTCCAAACTCAGAGACAGGCGAACCGCCTCAGCATTATCCCAAATCCTGGAGACATTACCTCGGATCTGTGGAGTGGACGACTTCAATAGCCAAGATTGACACCTGGATTCAAACGCAACGCACCCCGAACCGATCCGAGTTGGGTAACCACCCCGACTACTTAAAGCAGAGCATTCTTGGCACGATGACGGGAATGGAACCTTTCAAAGTCATGAGAAGCCAGGCCCTGAACTTAGAGCCACCTTATGGGCCGCGGCAGTTATAAGCCGGTCCAGCCGAAGTAGGATGCCCCGGCCTTAACAAGCGCTGGGGGCAATGTACATCTTGGCCGTCCAGAGGCCTAAACGACTGAGCTGGGGGGGCAACTGTTACGGACCGGCCCAAGGGCCCATATTCAGACCACGGCCCAACCATGCCTGAAGCAGAATCAATGCAATAATAGGCAAAGATATGGGATCCCATTAATCTAGGATCTCCTCCAATCGTAATCCCAAGATATCAGCCCCTAATATCTCAGCCTCGAATATCGCTCACCAGCCCGGGATACTCGCACCAAACTCCTCTATAAATACAAGGGAACCCTAATCAGGTGCACACGTTCTAATCTATGCTTTATTTACATTCTACCACACAGAGCACACACACCACCCCCCTGGCTTCACGCCTCCAAGTTTACTGCGAACTACGTGGACTTTGATCCCTTCAAAGGGTACGTAGGCTCTAGGCTTGACAACCTAGTCAAATCCAATCTATCTGTGTTCTCAGGACAAAACATAGAAAATTATAATTTTTGTTAGGTAAGATGAACGGTGAAGATGAAAGAGTACGTAAAGTGGAGGGTGGGAGATGAACTAGAGGTCTAACAAGGTACTAGTGCCATCATGCCATGTGGTGTCATTGGTGGCACACTGGCACCACATACCTTGATGCCATTGGCCAATGGCGTCACCTGGCTTGACGCTGCTCATCAAATTTTGGTGAGTGGTGTCAACATCAGTGATGGCACTGGTGGTGCCATTACCTGTACCTCCTTATATTTGATGAAAGTTGTCACGCTTTTTCCGGGAAATGAGCAACTAAACCAGGAGGATCTCGATTGCAGGGTTTTAGGAAAAGGGAACTAGGGTTTTTCCGCAGGAAGATGGATAGCCCCAGCTTGGATCAAACTCTGCAAGAGGGCAAACTCTTCAGACATGTCAATTCGCTAATTGTTGCGCATCTTCGCGACAATAATCTGACTCAGGCAAGCAATAATCACTGTTCTTCATGAGTTTTAGCTGTTTCTGAAGCTTAATTTAATTTAATAGTTACTGGATGCTTTGTTAAGCAAACATCAAGAAACCAAAGGCGCTGCTTATTTTGAAGCGTAGCCTTATTTTTTAGACGTAGGATAGTAAGTGGCTCTAATCAAGTGTTCAAATTTGAAGTTCGGGATATTGTTTCTGCAGGCTGCAAGTGCCGTTGCTTCGGCAACTATGACACCACTCAATGTGGAAGCCCCGCCTAACAAACTTCTTGAGTTGGTTGCCAAGGTTCTTGCTTTCTCCCGCACCCATTGCTTTCTAACTCTTTTATATTAGCGAAATAAAACTGTTGTTCCTAAAGAAATAGCAGGGTCTTACGGCGGAAAAATTCGAGACTACATCAAATTCAATTTATGATCTGGGTGCAGCAGTTTCTGGTCCTCTCGCGCGCTCTGCTGCTGTTGATTTCAGGCAATTTTATTTATCGACTTTGTTTCATTCGGTGCAGCATGTCCATCCCATCTATTTCAAGTCTCTGATTTTAGTTTAAGAAATGTTCTCGGTAACAAATATTGGGTCTGATCATTCTGAATGCAGTTGAATTTTCCACCTAGAAAATGATAAAGTGAAGCATAATTTTAAAATTTGTCCGATGACATGTTTTGCATTGTACGTTTTAGGTTTCCTTTGCCTTAGTCTTTCTTTTTTACGGGTAGAAAAGGAAAGTTTGGTTTTTCAGACTACAAATGAAATCAACTCAGAATGATAAAGGTCTTTTTAAAATGATGTTTCAGTCTCATTCCATGTCATGTAATTCTTTGAAGTTCCAACATTTCAATGTACCAGCTAGTGTAGTCTGTTGTAAGGCAGATTTTCATTGATGAAGTCTTTGAAAGAAGATTAAAACAGATTGTTGATGAAAGAGTTTTGTTATAACAGTGTGCAAGATATGAAAGGCCCATCCAAGAGTTTTCCTAAGCATGAGACACGACACCTTTCAGAACATAAGGTATGACATATGTGGTAAATCAGTAATAATCTACATGTCTTCAGCATCAGCATTTCTAGGCATGCAGCCAATAATATATTAAAGCATATACTTCTGTTGCTATCTGTTTTGGACTGATCTTCTGAATTTCTAGAATATTGCCAGATGTGCTAGGTTTAGTCCTGATGGAAGGTTTGTTGCCACTGGAAGTGCAGATACATCAATAAAGCTGTTTGAGGTGCTGATTCCTTATTTATGTGTATTGCTCTTTCTTTGATATGACTATAACTAATATGCATACATTTTCAATCGCAGGTTGCAAAGATTAAGCAAATGCTGCTCCCAGATGCCAAAGAGGGACCTGTTCGACCTGTCATACGAACATTTTATGATCATACACAAGTATATCTGCCTGAAATTTTACACTTCTGCAAGTTGCCAACTGCTGTTAAAAATCTTGTGTGGAAGTGTTTCTTCAATCTCAAAATGATAAATTTTTAAATGATTTATGTTAAAAAGCTAATGTATGCGTTGGTTCATGTTAGCTTTTGGATTTGTGACAGTGGTGCAATCTGTAACTGTGTGGCATGGAAAATTCAGTAACTTTTACACCTAAAGAGCATAAGAATATTAATATAGTCCATAGTCAGATTGAGTGAAACAAAATAAAATTACTTTATGGGCACTGCTTCAAGAAGTTTTATAAACCTTTGATGGAGAGCCGACATGCTTTTGAGGGAAAAACAGAAAACTACTGAGAGTGTAACCTTAAATCAGAAACAAATTTAGAAATGTTCTGTTCTTGGATGATTGCAATTCACTAGATATGTGGAAGTCCTTAGCAAAATATTGTGGGACTTTAATTACTAATTCCTAAACATCATATTCATATATCAAGCTTTCCCTTGGTAGTGATGGGTTTTGGGGAATCACTTGTTTTTTTGTCTCTCTCATCGTTCTTAATCTTAACTATAAAGTATATGAAATGGTCATGGGTAACTTTCCTTGTATCTTTAATATCTCATGCACTTGCAGCCAATAAATGATCTGGATTTTCATCCGCAAGGTTCCATCCTTGTTTCTGGGGCTAAAGATCAGACAATAAAGTATGACCTCTTCCAGTATTAATTGATAACGTTTTTACTGTCATATGTACCTTAATTGTACATCTTCCTTGTTTCTCCATCTTTGCTATTTTTAAGTTGACCTTCTAACCTGACTTGCTAGTTCTGAAACCCTTTAGGTTTTTTGACATCTCAAAAGCCAATGCTAAGAGAGCATACACAGTTATCCAGGTTGTTTATTTTTTTCTTTTAAGTGCTAGCAGCAACTGAGCATGATGTAAGAATAATGAATAATTTTTTCTTTGCTGATTTATTTTTCCACAGGACACACACAATGTGCGTTCCATGTCTTTTCATCCCTCCGGGGATTTTCTTTTGGCAGGTAAATACATTTTTCACATTTATGCTGTGGCTTTATGATCTTATGTGAATGGTATCTGTTTGTTATCTAAAATCTATTTGATCTCCGCGGCATTTGGCTGCAGTTTTTTTTTTTTTTTTTTTATGGTATATATATTAGTTATTACATGTTATGTTGGTAGATGGTTTTTGACTAACTAAATTTAAACTTAAGCTATTTTTGGTTGGTGTAATGGTCCTTAGGAAAAAGAATAGGGTTTCTGTATTTATAGTTCTACTACTTCACTCTGGTTTCTAGCTCAGATAATATAATATACCTGTTTGGAGTTTGAATATTTTCATTCGAAGAAACCCAGTTTGAAAAAGATTGCTTAGATAATATTTACATTGTAAATAACAACACAAAATTAGAAAAATGTGAAATGTGGAGACCCAAATGATGACCTTCTTGCCTGCAGTATCATTTTAAAGACAGCATATTTGTGTGTGTACTTTTTCTTTTTTCTTTTTCCTTTTCAAAATTTTCCTCATTTTAACGTTTTTTCCCCACCTGATTTCTAGCTTGAGTCGATTACCACTCATCAGTGAGATCAAAGATGACAACATATCCTTTTCTGACAGGAACTGATCATCCAATTCCACATTTGTATGATATCAATACCTTCAAGTGTTTTTTACCCGCAAATATCCCAGATATTGGCATCAAAGGAGCTTTAAACCAGGCATGTTTAACACTCTCTTCCTTGTTCATAAACTGTTATACATCTGCTTTAATATACCTCTCGATTTTCCCCCTAATATCATGAGTTGATTTTATTATGATGTCAGTCGTTTTTTTTGTCTTGATCATGCAGATAAGATATTCTTGTACAGGAGGCATGTATGTTACAGCATCAAAAGATGGTGCCATTCGGTTGTGGGATGGCATCACTGCCAATTGTGTGCGCTCAATAAATGGAGCACATGGAACAACAGAAGTAACCAGTGCAAATTTTACTAAAGATCAAAGGTATTTCTAGCCTTTAAAGTTTCCAGGAGAAAAACATGTCCTAGGTATTTTTTTTCTCTAGTTGAGTTAAAATTGGTGTAAGAACATAACAAACTGAATTTTCTAGGTTTGTGCTTTCTTGCGGGAAGGATTCTACTATAAAACTTTGGGAAGTTAGCTCTGGAAGATTAGTCAAACAATATCTTGGAGCCACACATACTCAGTTACGATGCCAGGTATGGAAATATGTCTTTCTGCGTTCTTCTGAAATCAGCCCGATTAAATTTATATTATTCCAGTTACTCAAGCTCACAATGCTCGAAATTTCACTTGAGCCAAGAAGACATATATTCTTTTGCATTCTTTTATGTTTTCTTTTCCTATTCATTTTTTTCTTCTCTTTGGTTTAGTCAGGGTCTTCAATTTTAAGAATTACCCCTGTAGTTTCTTGCTGACACAGTGAATGAATTAGTATCTATCAGCCGTTATTGGATTCTAAAAGCTTTTGTAAAGCTTTTATGAAAACCTCAACGGATTATTATCCGAATTCTGAAAGTACTGTTTTGTATGATTTTTTGCAGGCCATTTTTAATGACACAGAAGAGTTTGTTCTCTCAATAGATGAATTAACCAACGAGGTATGTTGAGTTGAGTCTTTGGCCGTAGCGATTTCTTTCAGCCATTATCTGAATTTATTGTGAGGGTTCTTCTTGTGGTGTGGTTTGCAGATTGTCATATGGGATGCGATGACAACAGAACAAGTGGCAAAGTGGCCATCTAATCACGGAGGTGCACCACGCTGGCTTGAACACTCACAAGTTGAACCTGCTTTTGTTTCCTGTGGAACAGATAGGTCAATTCGGTACTGGAAGGAAGTTGTATGATAATGCTGCTTGGTTAAAGTTTCCCCAACTGACTGCAAGAAACATTTCATTTACAATGAAGGAATTTCTCCTCTTTGTTTAACTAGCTGAATGAGTTGATTCACACCTCTCTGTTCCCTTCCATCTTTCCAGTTTTATGGTCTGCGTTTCCTGGGTACACCCAAATATTAATATGGTACTGATTATTGGTCGTCTCATGCTATTCTTAGATTTAAGTGCGAGCTCTTGAGGAAATTTTGTTGGGAATTGCAAAATCCAAAACTTGAATCACGACGAAAGAGCGGAGATACTTACAATATAAACCAAAATGAGAAAAAAATGAAACAGGGTGATTCGTTTATGGCTTATTCTGAATGATGTGGCGGTGTACCATGCTGTTCTTACGTTGGCAGACCATTCCATGCGAAAACGTGGGCCACGCTCAACCTAGTCACCAGCTTGCGTCTCCCCTCGCTTGAAAATCCTTGCTCGTGTTTGGCACTAAGATTGTCACTCCATAAAATCAGAACTCTTTGAATTGGAAGTGGTAATTCATTCCATAAATAAATGAATCGGTATTACTTCACATGTTGAGATTAGCCAAGAACAACTTGAACGCCAATTTATTATCTCCTGTTCTAAATATAACACTTATTTTTTTAAAAAAAAAATTAGACAGATTATAGAAATTAAATAAATTGCTTAATTAAATCATATATTCCATACGATTGAGAAAAAACAACAAATATAAATACTATAAACCAATTTAATTAACTTTTTTTATCTCTAAAAAAAAATCAACCGGACCTTATATTTAGAATATAGCCCCGGGGATCGAGTACGAAGGGTGCATGTAAAAGCAATTATAGCATCCGGAGTACTTGGAGACAAATGGCCGGAAGAAAAGCGTGTTTACAAAATTATGAAGGACCCTGAATGAATAAAATTTGGGGCCACACAATTTTCCCTTTATCAGGCCACATGGCCACTCTGGTCAATAGTTTCTAAAGTCATATATCCTCCTGTGTGACTCAAAAATTTAAAAAAAACAAAAACAAAAACAAAAAAAATGCATGGTGCATCAGGGAAGGCGACTGCAGGTCTGCCACTTCCCCGTGTCAAAAGAAAGCTACATTATTGACCCCAAAAAAAAAAAAAAAAAATTCCATTTTACAACCAATTCGATAACTTCGATAAGAGCATCTATATCAGAGTCCCAGGATCAAGGCATGTCTCTCTGTGTCAGGCACTTTGAGAAAATCACAAAAATGTTTCTTCTTCCAAGTTCTCATCCAGCAATAATTCCAATAAACGGAGAACAAACACGAGTTTATTTCGGAAGATGCCGGGATTATAACTAAGCTCGACACAAAGTAAACAAAGACTATAACTCCCTTTCATCCTCAAATTGCAAAACGTTTGTGATAAAATCAACAAAAATAATGTAATGTCAGTAAACCATAACAAGCACATCAATATGCTCGTCCCATCCTTCGTTTTGGTTTCTTCACGAAACTCAGCCGAATCTGTTTTAGACGTCTTCTCTTCCTTGCCATTTTCTCAGGCAGAGTCTCTCGCTTTTTCTTTTCACTCTTCACAGCCTTTGACTTCTTCATATACCTTGCCTCTATTTTGTACGCTTTTGGTGTCACAGGCACCCCCCTTCTTTGTGCTTCATTGAAGAGTGTATTAGCTTTCTCAACACGATTATGGGCACATAATTTCCCCATCAACAAATCATAAGTTTTGATCCCAGGTTCAAATCCGTCTGCTTTCATTTTCGCAAAAACACTCAACGCGTGATCAATTCTCTCAATACCACACAAAATCTTCAAGAACTGGTAGTAAGCCTTCTTATCAAGAGCTTCACCAAACCCAGCAGATTTCATCCTGTCAATCATTTCATCCCCCTCTTCTAATCTTGCAGCCTGATACAAACTCTTAGTTAGAATAAGAAACGTGGTCGCATCTGGATGGCAACCCCATTCTCCTATTCTGTAGAACAATTTCATTGCATCTTCAGTTCTCCTAATCTTACACAAATTTGATATCAGTACATTGAAGGTTTCCACATTTCTTGGAACCCCGTTATAATCCATATCCACAAGTACCTTCTCGGCCTCAGAATCAATGCGAAAAGGATCCTTTTTTCTACAAAGCTTGCATACACAATCAAGAATGGCGTTATATGCAGATGTCCCGAGTTCAAACCCTCCACGATACATTTCCCCAGCTAGTCTTCGAGCTTCGTCAAGTTTCTCATCGACACACCAACCCTTGATTAGCAGGTCACAGATACGTTCATCAGGAAAGAACTCGTTTGCCAGATTCTTCACCATTTTCTCCGCACAACTCGCATGCCCATTCTCACAAAGCTTTTCCACGATTAACCTCAATGAATCGTGATTACGCTGCAACCAGTAATCCGCCTCCATTTTCTCGAAGAACGAAACAGCTTGGGTGGGACGACCCGCACGCACGAGCCGATCAATCGCAGCCTCTAGGGTTTTAGGCCCCGCAACAGCACGCCCACTGACGAGAATATCATGGGTTGCCTTAAAGTCCTTGCGACGGCCGAAGTAGGCAACAAAATAAGACAGAGTCTCGTCATTGTGGGTGAAGTTAGGGTTTGAAATCAGCCATTGGCTAAACCCTAACACTGTACGGCCAGCTTCAGGTGAGATATTCAGGGTTTGAAGAACAAGTTCCGCAGTCGGCTTGATGTGAGAGAAGCCGAGCTGAAGGCGTTGTGTTACAGAGAGAGGGTCGGAGTCTGGGTCCATGAGCAGCTCATTGGAGAGGGATTGGGCAATAGGATCTACGTCTTCTGGGAGGCCCTGAATTGACGATTTGGAGGGCTCTGATGAAAAAGATCTATAGAGAGAGAGTGAAGGTGCATTGAAAACAGTGGCGGATTGAGGATGGCCGAGGATGGAGAAGGCATTGGAAATGGGTTGAGAGGGAAGTAGAAAAGGAGGTTGAAGCAAATCAAAAGGAGTGAAGGATGAAGATTGAGAGCAGAAGGATCGAAGTAAGATCCTCCGAAGCTGCAGAGACCGAAATGGCGGCATGGTCAGGCGAGGAGGATCCTGAGCGAAAGAAGGTAAGAAGGAAGAGGAAGAAACCTACAAACAAAGACGTGGCAGTGGCCCGTGGAGGGAAAATGAGTATGTTGGGCTGGGCCTAGGTGGGTTTGACCCTGCTTCACTCCACTGCCGCATTTTTTTGGCACAACTCTTTTGTCATATTTTTCTGGTACAAACATTCTGTTTAGCCTTTTAACCAAAAAAAAAAAAAACATTCTGTTTAGCCATGCTCTGTAACTCCATAGAAGAATTTAGGATTGGACTTTGGGCCTCCATTGGACTTTGTCATATAGATTTTGACCCATATTTGAGAAATGCTTGTAACAGGGTTGATTCTCAAAGGCTCAATGGCGGTCCCAGGATTTTGGATTTGTGGGTGCACAATTAGTAGTGGATTTCGAGGGCAGCACCCCCGAAAATTTTTTTTAAGGAAAGTTTTAAACGTATTAAAAAACAAAAGAATATAAACAATAAGAAATTGGCAAATGTATAACAGAATAACATTAACCAAACAAAACTATAAAGTTACCAGGTCTTCTGCACCAGCAAGGTTTCCGCTTTTTGCAAGATTAAAAGCAAGTTCCAAATTGTTCAACTGTAAAAGTTTCACATGGACATTTAGTAACAAATCACAGAAAAAGTAAAGATTTTTTTTTAAATATCAATTATCAAGTTGGCCAGTCCCCTATAGCTAGAACAAAAATGATCAAGTCTAACACAATCAAATCAATCAAGTTATCTAACATAAACAGACAATGCAACAAAGAAAGGGTTAGTGCACTTCAGGTTAAGCAATTTTTGCTGTATAAAAGGCTCCTTGTGAATAATCAACCCTACAGTTCTACACAAGGAAGGGTGACACGATACATACATATCACTTTCTGTTAAGAATTTTAATCATCACAATTAAACTGACATTGCTATTCAACAGATAAAAGTGTAGAAATCCACAGTCATGAATAAAGCCGAAAAAATCAAAATACCTGAAAAGAAGGTTTTTAAACCTACTTTAGTTAATTAATACTTCTAATCATCCTCAACCACCTTTTATACTTTAGAATTAGGATTTCAATAAATTTCTTATTTCTTAAATAAGATTTACTTCTGCCATCACTAAGTAATTAAGTATAACTTGAGAAAACTACCAATGCTGCTTCTAGCTTCATAGAAAAAGAAAATAGAGATTTCATAAATGAAGTGTAAACTGCCATCTTTAGTTGAATGCATCAAGATGGAAACAACCTTAATCGATTGTAAAGAATGAAACCCAAAAAATCCATTTAAATCCAGCTGAAACGCTAAAATCCAACATCAAGCCTATACTTTCAATAAATTCATAATCTAGCCAATAGACCTAATCAGCGGCGATAAGCAGTAGAATAGGTCATGAGCAAAGTTAGTATCCCTAGTCACAAGAAATTTTATATATCCCAATTCTCAAAGAAGTCGTGGAGAAAGGAATTGCTAATTGAACCCTTCAACTGAGTTCAACTGTAATTAATGGAGGAAGAGCTGGAAGACAGAGAAACAAGAGATAAATGTAAATTACCTCAGATTCGCGATTTGGAGGTTTGTGAACAAGGGCGAACGGATTCACGATTTGGAGGCGACAGTGCACAAGGGCGAACGGATTCCCGATTTGGAGGGCGACGGTGCGCTATTTGGAGGGCGAAGGTGAACAATGGAAATGAAAGGAAAAAAAAAAATCTGCAACGGTCTCGATTTGGAGAGGGGTGACGGGGAACAATGACAATTGAAAAAAAAAAAAGGAAGAGAGGAGAGGATAGCAAGTTTCGAACCCTGGACCAAGTGTAAAGTGTGTAGAGGTATAACCAATTAGACCGCTTAAGTAAGCTGATAGGGAATTCCTTCAAAATATATATATGTTATTAAAATGTTTGTCTGCACTTGCCCACACTGGCACCAGTGTGGGTCCGCCACTGGATAGGCTGGTCCCTTAAAACATGGGAATCAAGGTTTAGATCCTGCTGAGAGAGTTACTTGCATTTAGTGCCCGTTGGTATCTTAAATAGAATTTCTTTTAATAAGAGGATACCTATGCTTGGGGGGAAAAAAAAAGCTCATAACAAGGAAAGATTAAATAGACCAAAGATCTCTCTCATTAAGCTTTGAGTTCTGGAGAATATCAAGCTTCCCACTAGATTGTTGTTCCATCTTGCTATCATATTAGTGAGGTGTTAGAATCTGATTCTAAAAAAAAAAAAAAAAAAATCTTAGACCTAGATACCAAGTAAATGCAATGCCCCTGTAGATAGCCCTCTCCTCTGCTTCCAAGGCGCTGCAATCACCTATAAAATGTGTAAAACCAACAATCGAATCCCCATTGCAATCACATGTTACTCCACCACGACCTGCTTTTTTTTTAAAAAAAATAATAATAATAATTAATTAATTAATAAAAATGAAGCCATTGCTTTATTTGCATTCAATTAGACCCTACCAGGTGCAGGGGGTGGAGCCACCTTATGCTTCTAAGTGAACTTTTGCTAAAAAACTGGAAAGGGTTAGTTCATCGTAATGTGTTTGAGTCCGAGAAGAGAAACCCAGTTCAAGTGCCTGATAGTATATTGAATAAGAAGATTTTTTTTGGTCAAATATTGAATAAGAAGATAAGTGTGCCTATTGGAAAAAAATGACTAAACAAAGGGTGTGAGAATCATTACCCAGCTTCACTGGTTGTGACCATCATCTCATGCTTCATGTCCCCCTTTTCCTCAAAGTTTGACAGCGTGTGTGGCGGTTTTGGGCAGTTCGATTAGTTTAAGGATGGTAAAGGCGACAAGAAGTTTTTTTTTTTTTTTTTACAAGGCAAGGGGAGGGGGGGATTCGAACACGGGACCTGAGGGGAAATATAAGGCATCTCAATACTACCAGCTGTGCCAGTGCACTGCTATCCTCAGAGGTAATGGCGACAAGAAGTTGTCTCTCTGAGAAGAATGTGGCAGAGCATTTGTGGGCTGAAGTTTTCTTGTGTTATGGAGGAGTAAGACTGCATTTGGATGGCCTTTAAAAAAAAAAAAAAGGTTAAAAAAGTCCTTTTTTTCTTAAAAGAAGTTTTTTTTTTGTTATTTTATGTATTTGGATGGGGCTTTAAAAAAAACAAAAGTCATAAAAAAGCCCAAACTTCCCCTTATTTTGGAAGCTCCAATTTAAAGTTTTTTTTTAAAAAAAGTTCATGTCCTTGATGAGAGAAAAAGAATCGCATTTGACCGGCTATTTGGATTTGGCCACAAAATTACCACAAATGCCCTGGAGATTTTCGCGCCGTATACTCCTTCGTTCTCCTTCGCCATCGCATATACGCGCCGTCTCTCCTTCGCCATCGCGTGTTCCCGCCCTGGATACTCCTTCTCCTTCTTCTCCCCAGTCACACCGACAAGAGGTAAACACCATCTCTCTCATATTCTATTGGCCTTTTCTCTTCTCTATCTATTGTGCTTGAGTTTGTTCACTACATTTTTCAATTGATGTATGGGACTTTGATCAGTCTCCGCAAGTTCTGCAGCTGACATTTTATTTTCGAAAGAAAATCCATTTTTACCCATTTCATGCTTTCGATTCAGTTTTTATACAGCATTCTCCTTAATTTTTGCCCCCTTTTCTTATAATAATTAAATCACTGAAACAGGATTGCCGCAAGCCTTCGTAAGTTGTTCTGATCTGTCTATGTTAGCAATGAAATCTGTCCTACGCAGTGTTTTTACCTGAGATTTTTACTGTGTCCTGCATTGTCTCTGTCTGGTATTTGTGTCTGGTATTTGTGTGTGCTGCTCCTTAGCATTTTCTACCTTATTATCCTGAAATTCATAAGGATGTAATATTTAGGTTGTGAATGGATGGATGTGGAGTTTCTTGAGCTCAATTATTGCGTTGGATGCTATCTGTATGGAGGGATTCATTATCATGTCCCTTCTTTTTATCACTGATATTACTATTAAAATAGGGAGAATTTAAAGAGGTTATTCATGTACATTGGAAAGTTGCCTCTTCTTGTTCCTGATCTAATATTTATGTCTCGTCCCATCCGCTGGTGAGAGAGCCAGTTAAAGCAAAAGCTAATCTGAACAACAAAACTCACATCTGTACATAGTTCTCAGTTTGTCCTCAGATTTCTGATTCTTTTTTTCCAAAAAGAAATTGATGATTGTAGTTTCAGGTGTTTGATTTTAGTTTCCTCCATAGAATGGGAGCAACTGTGCCAAGTTGGGATCAGTTTTTTATATATCACTCGAGGAGAAACAATTTAATTTAAGAACTACTGTTCTTTTCTCAAGCTGTATATAACCTGGGAATTGCAATCCTATGCTATATACCCATTTGACTTGGTGTTTGTTGCCCTAACTCTCTGCCTTTTTATCCAAGCAAAAGTATGATGTTGATATACCAAGAATTTGAAATATTTAGAGTACATAGGAAATATTTGTACTGTCATGTGGTCAAAATGGATCCAATTTACGTGTAGTAGATCTGAATGGGAAGCATTTGTGGTGTACATTTTTGTTTCTTGTACTTTCAAATTTCTGATTCAATTAGTAATGGGTTTGAAACATAAGATGTGGAATCTGGGATGAGTCAAAGGCTTTGCTAGTAGCAGCGTTTGGGTCTCAAGTCTCAACCACTGTTATTTTCTATTGTTTTTACTGTCTTGTTTATCTTTTTGTTTGTCCTCTTATGATCATTTCCCTTCATCAAATTAGCTTTCCACACCAAAAACTCGAGGCAGTGAGAACTACATGTATACATGGGGCTCGGCTCATCATTGTAGTGAGTTTTGTATCTTTTAAATAGTACAGTTTCGATGGTAAATATTTTGAAACTTATCACCCTTATAGTTATGACCACAATAGGCCATTTGATCCCAAAATATATATGTGGGCGTGTGTATATAATTGTATATATATATATATATATATATTTATGTGGGTGATGTATATCTTCTTTTGCTCCTAATGATATTATTGTCAGTCCACCTGTGACATAAATATAGTATAGTTTATCCCCACAACCTAAAATTTGCAGAGATTTGTCATTTCTTTTGCTTTGGTCTACAAATTGCAACACTTTCTCAACCGGATCCTTGAAAATATTGACAAAGTGTCACAACCGTCAAGTGCAAATGACCATTTTAGCATGAGTAGATGTCTTTTTCTTTTAAAAGATGTGCCGGGTTTGGTGAAGGGCAGCTTTGCATACATGTTGGCATCTCGAATCTTTTTCAAGAAACAAAATAGGGAGTCATTTGTTCATTACATGGAAAATGAACCTGAGCTCGCTCTTTCATTTTTGAAGATGTTTGAAGCTGAAGATGTTCAAAACTATAGATAGTTTATAGTTTAGTGTTATGTTTGAACTTGAACATGAATTTCTATTTGAACCTGAATTGTTGTTATGGCATAATTTTTGAACCTTCATTGTTTAAATAGGGAAGCCATGGCCATGTTTTTGTACATGATTGGTCGTGGAGCCACTTACAAAGATGTTGAAGAGAGATTTCAACATTCTGGAGAGACAGTGTGGAGGCATTTTAATCGTGTGTTAAGCTCTGTTGAGAGCTTAGGACTTCAAATTATTAAGCTTGCTGATAATATGTTTAGAGATGCTCCAAAATTTATCGAGGAAGATGAACGATATTGGCCATACTTTAAGGATTGTATAGGAGCTATAGATGGCACTCACATTGCTATTCATGTTCCTGCTGATAAAAAGATTCCTTTTATTGGCAGAAAGGGAATAACTACCACAAATGTTCTTGCTGTTTGTGATTTTAATTTGTGTTTTACATTTGCATTGGTGGGTTGGGAAGGCTCCACATATGATACAAAGATTTTCATGGATACTCTCAGAAAGCCGCACTTACATTTTCCCCAGCCTCCTGAAGGTAATTATTTAATTTTATTGTGAATTATGACAATTATTATTATACAGTTGTTACAAATATAACAACATTTTATTACAGGCAAATACTACCTTGTTGATTCTGGATATCCCAATTTCAAAGGGTTTTTAGGGCCATATAGAAATACAAGATATCATCTTCCTCAATTCAGATTGGCCCCAACTTTTAGATCACAAAATGAAATCTTCAATTATCGTCATTCAAGTTTAAGAAGTGTCATTAAAAGAACCTTTGGAGTTTGCAAAGCAAGGTGGAGGATATTGCAGAATATGACCAACTTTGAGCTTCAAACTCAATTTGCAATCATATGGACAACCTTTGCTCTTCATAATTATATAAGGAGAATGGATTCTTGTGATATAGATATGCTTAGAAGATTTGAGAACATTGATGAGTTTGAAGGTAATAATGATGATCATAGAGAATATGAATGAGAAGGGCCAACTCAAGAATCTATTAGACTGATGGGAGAAACAAGAAATACTATTAGAGATCAATTGTCCAATAGAGGTCGAGTGCGTCGTTAGCTTTTAGTTCTTTGTAGTATAATGAATATTATTTCTATTTTTGGAATATGGTGCAATATGACTCTTTTTAATTAATGCATTAGTTATATATGGGTATATGAAATATTATATCAACAATTACTATTCATGAGTGATAATGAAGTTTTAAGATATTTTATATTGTTGTATACTATTTAATTTTTGTTTTTTAGTCATTTCAGTATATAAATTAAAAGAAATATTTGATAACAACTTTGATCTATATGGGTGTATGAAAAATTATATCAACAATTTAATTTCAATATTATTAAAATTTAATTATATTATAATTTTAAATTCAATTATTGAATATAATATTTCTAAAATCTTAACATAAGTGCTTTCTTATCCAAACGAATGTAAAGAAAAAGTACTTTTATTTGTCCATTTTAGTAATTTTACTAATAAAAAAATGTTTCTCTATTTTAACATCCAAATAGCTTTTTTTATTTAAAAGTCCTTTTTAAATTGTGTATCGAAATATAAAATAGCTTAATTTCTAATTAAAGCGCTTTTTTTTTTTGTACAAGGCGAGGGGAGGGGGGATTCGAACACGAGACCTGAGGGGAGATATAAGGCATCTCAATACCATCAGCAGTGCCACTGCACTGCTGTCCTCGGTTAATTAAAGCACTTTTTTAAAAAAGCAATGAAAAAAAAGTATTTTTTTCAAAAGCGCATCCAAATGGGCCATAAGCTCCATATTAAGCCCAGATACGACTATGGTATTAAAACCCAATATTGAGGTATGCCCCATTATTACACATTTACACTACTCATTGCTAGCTAGCTCTTGGAGGAGTAATTAGAGATTATATGGGGAACTGGGCTGCTGGTTTCAGTCACTCACTTGGGATGAGGCTGAGGAATGGGCTCTCTTTAGAGATCTCAAGCTTGCATGAGATTTAGGATTCAAGAAAGTGGTCATCTAGTCAGATGCAAAGGCTCTATAGTTGATAATCTGCTTTTGGATCTTTACTGTCTTACTTGCAGTGTTAAAAGCTAGAGATCTGTTAGCTTTGAATTGGCAGGTTGATGTTAGAGTTATCTCAAAAGTATTAATAGAGTAACTGATGCCTTGGCCAAAAGGGGTATCTCTAACTCTAGTTTTCTAGATGAGTGCCCTACTTATTTGAGGGTATGGATAGATAAGAGTGTTTGGGATCTAATTCCCCTTTGGTGTAATCTTTTTATTGTAATGTAGGCTTCATGCCATCCTTTATAGCAAAAAAAAGAGTACAAATGGCAATCAAGCATGAAGCCTTTTATATTTGTGAAGATCCAAGAATTTATGAGGTACTCATGGGATTTGGAGCTCCATCAAGAGAACAAAATGGTCTTGTGGATGCTCTAGCAAAAATACAATATCTTCTTTTTTCCATTACGAGTTCATATATTGTGGGAGTGCTTAGAATTAAATTCCCCAGATAAGCCCTCTTATGTACCAAAAAAACCTTGATTTAAAATTTGCATTTTTAAAATGGTTCTCTTCATGAAAAAACGTTGTGTTGAGTTGAGCTACCTGATAAGTGAGAAGCATTCATTTAGTTTTTGGAAAATACGAGCATCTGTTTATCTGCTACTTAAATGCAACAAAAAGAAAAGATTGTCATGTATTTTCTGGGCGCACACATGACAAATTTTCAAGTTCTTAAGAAAAATTGAAACACGTGTTTTAAAAAATTAAAGTATATACCTTTTGCAATTATAGAATCCAACTGGAGTTAGAAAATATATAGTATGTCCTCACCTTGATCACCATTTATGTTTGAATAAAGAAAATAATAATAAAAACAGAACGTTAGGAGGAAAAACTCAAAAAAAAAAAAAAAGCAATATTTTTTTTTAATCATTTCAAGAAGTTTTTCTCCACAATATTTTCTTGCTGTATATTTTTCTCCTATGTTTTAAGCATAAGGTAATAAAGTTGATTGAGTCTATTTTCTTAGCATCCTATTAAGAGCTCTGTAAAAGTTTAAACTTGCCAGGTACTAACTTTTAATAATTTTTTTTTACATTTTCTATAAGAAAAAATGTCGGGCTGAACTTGGTTAACTTGACCCCCAAAGTTACAACATGACTAAACAAGATATTTATTGTCTTGACTTTCTTTTTGTTCCCCCCACCCCATCTCAATTTGACTTGTTGTCGTGTGAATGAAGTAGCCTTAATTATATCGATCATCTTTAAATTTGCTAGGTATTTACTATTAATAATTTTTTACATTTTTTTTAAAAAAAATTTAAACTCCACCTATGTTTCGTTACCTATAAATAACACGCTATATAGCTAGAGCTAGAGTACAGTAAGAAGTGAGCAAGAGCCACAACATCGTCGTCCGGATGTAGTGTTAAGTTTTGAACAAAGATGGCTAAAGAAGCTAGTTCATGAGAGCCGATCAAATTTGACCTTGGAACATTGGATCTCTAAATGAAAAGACTACGGAGGGGGTGGGGGTAATGGTAGTTTGTAATATTAACATCTTGTGCCTTTGGAAACTGAATGAAAGGGAGAAGGGTCTCATGAAATTAATGGTTTCAAGCTTTGGTACACTGGAAATGTAAATGCAAGGAATGATGTTGGTATCATCGTTGATAATGAATGGGGGAAGAATGTGGTGGAAATTAAGAGGATTACATTGAAGATAGAATCATATTCTTAAGAATGATTGTTGAGAAGGATATTATTAATATTATCAGTGTATATGCACCTCAAGCAGGGGCAAAAGCACACTGTAAGGAAAAGTTTTAGGAAGATATGGAGAGGCTTATCAAGAGAATTCCACTAACCAAAAAGATTTTTATTAGTGGGGAACTTAATGGACATTTTGGTAAGGCGGCAGGACCACATGTAAGGACTCGTGATGGTTTTGGTTTTGGAGAACTTAATAATGAAGGCCAATCTATTATTGGTTTCTCGCTTACATATAACTTCAAGATTGTCAACACTTGCTTTAAGAAGTAAGAGGAGCATTGAGTATATTTAGATTAGCTTTTGGAAAATAGCTAATTTTGAAGACAAAGTAATAAAAGTGATTCTAGAAAATAGATTCTAAGCAAAATAAATTCTATGAAAAAAAAAAGAAAGTGATTTTGATAAAATATATAAGAGTGTTTGGATAGTACTTATCAGAATCACTTTTTTCATGTACAAATTATCAAAAGTGCAATAGCTAATGTGATAATTACATATAAAAATATAAAATTCCATTTCAAAATTTTTTAATTATGAATTGATATTTTAATTATGAAAAAAATAATATATTTCATCTTTAAGATAGGTACCCGATTTCCCATATAACAAAATTCTTATGTACATGATATTATTCCATTTTTTAATTTTTTCCCCCTTTCTTCTTTATCCTTTTTAATTTTTTCTCTCCATCTATTTTTTTTTCTTTTTTTTTTTCCTTTGCCATGTCCGAGTTGGGTTCTTCCTCTCCTTTTTTTTTAAAATTTTTTTTCTTTCTTCCCTTTTCCCTTTTTTCTCTCTCTAGCACGTGACAAGCTTGTGTCTAATCAACTTTTTTCTCCTTCCCCGAGGCACAAGCAGGATTTTTGATTCATAAAGTGAAAAAAATTGAGCTTTTTCAAAACCATGGTTTTTCCCCCGGGGGGAGGCTTTTGCATTTTCTTAAGGAGTTTGGGTAAATTTTTTCAAAACCATAATTTTGCCTCCATAAGCACTTTTTTCTTTTTATCCAAACACTCACTTAATCACATACAAGATTGGAGGAAGAAACACTCAGATTGACTTCTTTTTGGTGAGGAATATTGATATAAGACTTTGTAATAGTTGCAAAGTGATCCTTAGGGATGGTGTGACCGCACAACATAGGGTTTTGGTCCTTGATATGCATATTAAGTCTATAAAACAAAAGCATTGTCAAGTTTAAAACCCAAAGAGTCAAGTGGTGGCAGTTGAAGTGTAGAATCAGGAAATTTTCAAGAGAACTCTTTTGGAAGTGTGAGAGTTACAAGGACATGCTAATATCATGTGGAAGAATATGAATAAGAAGGTTCACAAGGGTGCTAAAGTTATTTTGGGAGATTCAAAAGGTTTTGATTAGCCAAATAAGGAGACTTAGTGGTGGGATGTGTCTACTCAAGAGAAACTAGTCAAAAATAAGAAAGATTGTTTTAAAGCCATACACTTATATAATGATGCTAAAAATTGAGAAAGGTATTGCTTGGCTGAAAAGGAGATTAAGAAGCCAGTGAGTGAAGCTCGTGCCCAAAGCATATGAGGAGTTTTATAAGGAGTGAGGAACAAATGCTAGAGAGAGAGAGTAAGATTTACACTATATCAAAGAATAAAGAGATAAAATCAGTAGACTTCGACTAAGTGAGCTATATAAAGGAAGAAGAAGGCAAAGTTTTAATTACTAATGGAGATATTAAGAATAGGTGGAAAGCTTGTAACATCCTTTATTTTTAAGCATTTAAAGTTAGTTGTAACTTAAGATTTTATTTAAAATTCTAATAGGAAGAGCTTCATTCTGTATATCTAATAATATTAATTTTTAGAAGTTAGTTTTAAGACTTTGGGATAGTTTTAATTAG
This sequence comes from Acacia crassicarpa, assembly GCA_034222035.1. Lineage (NCBI taxonomy): Eukaryota > Viridiplantae > Streptophyta > Magnoliopsida > Fabales > Fabaceae > Acacia > Acacia crassicarpa. The sequence continues at coordinate 792,626 of JAWXYG010000023.1, read as the reverse complement.
TACATTAATAGAAATTCATGTGTGCAATTTTGTAGACTCTCATTGAGAACTTTGGAGTAGCTCTTTGTGTGATTTACCAACTATGAGCTAGGGAATAACAAGTAATTCTGAATATTTTTCAATATACTTTTGGATTATGAATGATTGTGAATAATTAACTTTTATTAAAAAAAAAATTGGATCGATTGAATTGTATGTATATCTGTATGTATTGTAAATTCTTAAGTAAATAACGTCACAGGTAAACTCCTTCATTACTTTTTTTATTCACATAGTTAATAATTTAATTATAATTATTGTACATTGTTGGATTATTATTTCCATTTGGGGATGTTAGAACATTTAATGATATTTGTTATGAATGAAAGCATGATTTATTGCACCTTGTCTTTTAATGATATTATATTTATTAGTGATTGATGAATATGACTATCATGGTGATTGCATGTGTGATGAGTTGAACAAAAGAGGAATATGGTGAGAACTTTTATCACGTGGTATGTTATCACTCGGTCCAGTAGGTGGAACTTGTCAGAACCCCTTCTTCCATGTTTTCCTTTTGTCGGGATTGCATTAGAGCTGTAAGACATGGGATATGTGACACTTCCTTACTTGTGTTCTTTTAAGGAGGGGAACTTTAGTCCAGACTTAAGCTCCATACCTTTCCCAGGTGTATCTTAAGAATTGGTGAGCTTAGAACAGTTCAGTCAAATAGATGAGTTTCTGTTAGACTATGTGTTGGCCTATGGCTTTAGTCAGAGGTATAAGGATCGACGCTAATATAAAGGAGGTTACATCTTGCATATTTCATAATTGTATATTATATTTTGTGATGAAAATATAGATTAACATAATGATGATTAAATTTACAATTGTTTTGTATGAGGATTATGATACATACAAAACAAATATATATGCAATCAGTTCTTTATTTAAATCATATATGGTTTACTCATGTACGGTAAAAACTTTTAGTACGTAGTTGCTAAGATGTGGAATCTCATCCCTATATATTAATATTTTTTAGGTGATTGTTCTAATAGGAAGTATGGGATCGCTAGGCACCTATGGAGTGAGCAGCTTTGAAGGCTCCTTTGTACTCTTTGAGCACATATTATATATGTTTTTTTTTTGCTATGACCCCAAGATTTCCACTTTTTTTTTAATTTACTGAAATATGTATGAGGATTTGATTTGACACTTTGGTGTGAGTTATATCTGAACTAATTATGTAATTTGATGATTTGCGTATTTGATATATTGGCTAAAAGTGAGATACTTTGGTTAAGTAATTGTTTGTTAGGTTTGAGGTGCTAGAGAGCCTACTTTTATAAGTTGTTCAATGATGAAGGGGGAGGGTTGACTTGTGACATAAGGATTTGACAACTTGAGAGGGTAAGCTTAATTTGTTAATTTATCATAGGATTTGAGTTGGCGAGGTTAAAGAAACTCCTAAGAAAATGGAAAATGTAAAGTTGTTGGATCTGATAGTATTCCTATTGAAGTTTGTAAATGTTTGGGTGAAGAGGGGGTGTTGTGGCTTTCTAAGTTATTTAATGAGATTCTACGATCCAAGAAAATGATTGATGCTTAAAGAAAAAGTTCTTTGGTCCCTATTTATAAGAATAAAGGAGATATTATAATTGTGCAAACTATGAAGAAATTAAGCTCATGAAACTGTGGAAAAATCTAATTGAAAATAGGTTGAGACTAGAAACTGGTGTTTCTAAGAACCAATTTGGGTTTATGCTGGGAAGGTCTACCATAGAAGTAATTTATTTACTAAAGAAGCAAATAGAAAAGTATCAGAGCAAAAGAAGAGACTTACATATAGTTTTCATTCACTTGGAAAAAGCGTATGATCATGTGCTAAGATTTGTACTTTGAAAAGCCTTGGAAAAGAAGGAGGTGCATGTTGCATATATCAAAGTCATTTAGGACATGTATATGGTAGTGTGCGATAGTGAATGTTGGGTTTTAAAAGGACAACGTAAATATAAAGTAGAAGTAGCTAAGATAAAGATATTGAAATGGATATATGGTCATTTAAAAAAAATGTAAGATTCAAAATGATCAATAGCGAATCCAGAGCATTAAGGGTGGCCCTCGCCCCCCTAAATTTTTTTAAAACTAAATTATATATATTTAATAAAATGATTGCATTTGAAGAATGTAGACTTTTTGGAAGGCCACGCTTCAATGAAATGCGAGTTTATATAGAGCCTGGACTTAAATCAAAATCAGTTTTTTCTAAAAATTGCGTCTTCTAAAAACATTTTCTATGTATTTACAATAGTTTGTTGAATAATTAAATAAGAAATATCTAAAACGATACTAAATACAGTTGTTGGCAAAAGAAAACAACTGTATTCAATACTGACATTCCATCTATCTATATTTCTGTTTTCTAATATACTTTTATACATACACACATAAAAGTATATATATTGAATTTTGTGGATGCAAAAAATTAAATTTACCTTTGAAATATAAGATTATATTTTGGCATCATCAGTGTAATATCGACTTTAGGAACCCGTTAGAATGGATGGGCTTGCCCTTTCTGTAGAAAACGTGATGGTATACGACAAGTTTTAACATGGTCGGAACGTGCATTTTAATGGTCGGGGCGTGTACTAAAAGATGGAATTACAATATTTTGAACATGACATTCTTAAATATTTAGATTTGATTTATTTATCAACTACATCTAAATTATATCAAGGACTAACAAAAATTGAAAAGTCCATCATTTACGCTCTTATTGATAGAGTGATTGACTTATACTCACTTTTTCAGTTTCTACAGCAACTACTGAAAAATCTTTTTCTGCTATGAAGATAATTAAGAATAAGCTTCGAAATAGAATGGAAGACCATTTTTTTTAAATGATTATTTGATTACATATATTAAAAAAGAAATTGTTTTGAGTTTTAGCATGGATTCAATTATAGATGAGTTTAACAATATGAAAACACGTAAAGTAAGAGTCAAGTAAAGTTATCTTAATTTTTGTAATAGATTTCTTTCAATTTTTTTTATATATTATTTCTGTATTATATTTCAAGTACTTTTATTTGTGATATAATATATTTTATTTTCACCTTTCCGTAATTAAAATTCCTGGGTCCGTCACTAGAAATGAACATATACGCAAACAAATTGGAGTAGCACCTATTACGAAGAAAATGATAGAAAATCACTTAAGGTGGTTTGGACATATCCAAAGGCAGCCATTCTGTGCACCGATTTGGAGGATTGATCAAGCAATTTGGAGCCTTCTAAAAAAAAGCAGAGGAAGATCCAAGCGAATCCTAGCCTCAATGAGGTTATAAAAAAGGATCTATTGGTTAATAACCTATCAAAAGATTTAGTTTTTGATAGAGAACAATAGCGTTGTGCGATCTATATAGCTAATATCTTCTAGTGAAATAAGACTTTATTGTTGTTGTTTAAAAGAAAAAAAGGTCAGGCTGAACTTGGTTAACCTGACCCCCAAAGTTACAACATGACTAAACAAGATATTTATTGTCTTGAATTTCTTTTTGTTTCCCCCACCCCAACTCAATTTGACTTGTGATCGCATGAATGAAGTAGCTTTAATTATATCGATCATCCTTAAATTTTGAGATGCATGCGAAAGCTAATCAAATCCCACATGCCTCGAACCACTTGTGATCTCTAGCCACATGTCTTATCGCCCAATGAAAGGTAATTTAATGGTAGAAAAGTTGAGTGGAGAGGGAGGTTAGTTGAGACACTATTCTCCCTCCCTGATAATATTTCATAAGAGAACTTTACTTTTTGAATTGCAAAACCATTCCTATTTACAAGTATAATCGATGTTGACTACCCAACTAATTCCAAGTATTAATTAATTAAGGACCAGTTTGGTGGTAAATTACTATGTTAATTTATTAAAGAAGCATTACATTATTTGATGGTTGTACTGCTAGTATTGATTAAGACCTTTTAATATGTACCCTTATGTACTAAATATAAGTTAGTTGAATGTTTTATTTTAATTCTAAATGTAATATCTTACTGATATACTTATTACCTCCCAAATTTACAAATTTTTCCTAAGCTGTTTTTTATTAATTACAGATATTGAAAAATGGTTTTCATCAAGGAGTTCATTATTGAATGGAGCATTTTAAGGAAACCACAACGCATTTGTTTCAATTAACTGACTCAAATAATTTTTTAATATTTATAAATTACTTATTTAGTTTATAAATTTAGGATCGATGGGGTATAATCAACAAGGGTTAAGGAGCAAATTTACCAATAAACTATTAGTCCAAGAGCACCCAACACAACTCTGGACCTTAAATGTAAACAAACTTTTGAAAATGTTAAATAAACACAATGACGTTAGCTCATGGGTAACGTCCGTCTGTTGCTGCTGGATTGATGGAAATAAATTAAAGGGAAAATTACACACAAAGGTTCAGGATCTCCCACCAAAGGAAAAATTACTCTTATCTTCCTTCTCCTTTCTCTCTCCTCTCTCCCTTTTTCTTCACTCTCTTCCAATATTTATTCCAGCAAGATCTCCCGCCAAAGGTTCAGGATCTTACTTTTCTGGCGGATCTGAAGGCTTCTCCATGGAATGCTCTAATATCACTCCATGAATCTTCGACGAGTCACCACCTTTGTGTGACTCACGGCTGTAAACTTGGATTTCTTTTATTTCTCACGTCCAGAGACTATTTACAACAACAAATGTTATATTTACAACAAACTTTCAAAACCAGGATTTTTTTTTCATTTCTCAAGTCCAGATATTAAGTTCAATGAGTAGGTGCAAATAGTCACTTACACATACAACTTAATATTTTGAAATGATATTTACTTCTTAAGCTAGTCTTATATAGCTGTCAAAATTCTCATAAGATGTTGTGAATATATGTTTTTTCTGTTGTAAATATAGCATTTGTTATTGTAAGAGTAAATACCCTGTTTAGTCCTTGAAAAAAATCACGGACCCTATTTTCGTCCCTCATACAAAGAAAACCCCTTTTTAGTCCCTGAAAATGACTAATAAGGGTTGATTGGTGAACATTTTGATCCCTCAAAAATTTCCAAAAACCTCTTTTTAGTCCATAAAAATGTCCTATTTTAGTTTCTCGGGACAAAAATGGGGTCCGTGTTTTTTTTTTCGGGGACCAAATAGGGTATTTACTCTTGTTGTAAATAATCTCTGGACATGAGAAATGAAAAAAAAAAATATAGGTTTTCAAAGGTTGTTGTGAATATATGCTTTTTCTGTTGTAAATATAGTATTTTTGTCGTAAATAGCCTTTGGACGTGAGAAATAAAAAAAAAAATCCAGGTTTTCAAAGATTGTTGTGAATATATGTTTTTTCTGTTGTAAATAGCTTCTGGATGTGATAAATGAAAAAAAAAATCCACAATTAAACTCAAACGTGCCAGCCACAGTTACATTGTTTATCTGACTATCTGTATATGTTCGAACTGGGATGTTAAGTTTGAACTAGGAAGATAAGTTCGAACTCGAAAGTCACACTCGAACGTCCCAGCCACATTTGAAAACTTGGATTTTTTTTTCATTTCTCACGTCTAGAGGTTATTTACAACAACAAATGTTATATTTACAACAGAAAAAACATACATTAACAACAACATTTGAAAACCTGAATTTTTTTTATTTCTTACGTCCAAAGGCTATTTACAATAACAAATGCTATATTTATAATAGAAAAAGCATATATTAACAACAACCTTTGAAAACCTAGATTTTTTTCATTTCTCACATCCAGAGGCTATTTACAACAACAAATGCTATATTTACAACAGAAAAAGCATATATTCACAACATCTTCTGAGAATTTTGACAGCTATATAAAGCTAGCTTAAGAAGTGAATATCATGATGTGGCTAGATTCCTCTATTTACATTACAAAACATTTTATTATCCAAGGCAGCAAAGAGATCAACGCATCTGATAGCTTTTATGAACCATGAGAGATCTTTATATTCCCCTATTCATCAACCACTGGATTTGCCTAATCAGGGTGCTAGAAATAGTGGAGGCTCCAAGAGAATGTCTTCGAGTTTCTCCAACGCAGCTTTTTTTGCCTCTGATGAAGCATGCTCTGACAACAATTTTCTCTGTTTTTGGGGCTTTGATTCTGCGACGCTAGTTTTCCACATAGCCACTGCAATCAAGTCGAGCCGCCTCATGTGTGCGATTTTGTAATTGGGAGGTTTGTAGATTGCGGCTGAGGGATTGTCATTCAGAAGAACGGTGACAACCCCAACGGTTTTTAGAGTCCGGTCGATGAATCTCAAAGCTTCCTGAAAATTAGAGGTGAAGATGAAATCAACGGTCCCGTCAAGAACAAAGCTCTGTTTCTCCAAATCATCAAGAGCAATGAGGTCGACGTTGTAATCGGCAAGACTCTGAGTGCCAATGAGGTTTTCCTCGACGGCGTTGTTGATGGGGAAAACCGATTTCTGAGATTCTCTCTTCATGAGACCTTCATTAATCTGAATGAGTCATGAACGAAGAAGAGTGTTCCTAATTAATGAACGAACTGATGTGTGTGAAAGAAACTACAAGTAAGACAAATATCAGGAAACAATACAGCAGCAACAGACGGACGTTACCCATGAGCTAACGTCATTGTGCTTGTTTAACATTTTCAAAAGTTTGTTTGCATTTAAGGTCCAAATAAGAGTTTATTATATTGGGTGCTTCTGGATTAATAGTTTATTTGTAAATTTACTCCTTAACCCAATCAATAAATATAATTTGAAAAGAAAATTATAAATTTAGAATAGAAAGTAGCCCAATCTTATATCTAAAATCAAAATATGGAATCCTCAACCAGGCTATGATCATAATTTGCACTTCAAGCCTCTATCATTTTAGACCATAATCACTAATAATTAATTACACCATATATAGATAACTAGCTAGGCTATGATCTTATGCTTCCACTTCTTCATAATATATATACGAATTGATAGTCATCATGAGATCATCATATTCTTCCTCCCACCACAGTTCATTATCTATTCATTAATTATTTGGCAAGTATGAAACCTTGACGCCGCCAAAAAAACAAAAGACCCAGGCACTTCGTTATAAAACTTTAATCAGTGATTGGCTTTTGCTCGCATAGATATCCACACAACTGTCCCATATCATGCAATTCTCTGCTCAATTAATTAATAATCAATTATTAGTCGTATGTATATGTCAGCACATGATTATATACTATGACCGTGTAAGGCACTACTATAATTATATATATGCGTGGTCCATAAGTTTAGGAGATTGGAGCATAATAAGTAAATATATATGCTTTGGCTCTCCAATGTTTCTTTAACATGTTAAAAGTACATGTTGGAGAAGCATCCAACAGGTGAGTATGATGGTGACATATTATTATTATATTCCTCCACATTCAAGCTTTTTTAGGCGCATGCAAATGCGAAAAGGGACGCTTCAGAATTAGGTTCTTTATTAATCATCTTCTTTATTATAATTATCTTATATAGTACGACCATCATAATTAAAATCCATTAAGCATATCCAAATACGGTGCATTTAATGGTGGAGCGTGATGATTCGTTCATATGCTTCCTCTAGGGCTCTCAAAAACCCTATATTATTCTTAGTTGAGGAGGCGGCGGCATTTTTAAATTCATTTCTTTGCTTAATCTAATCTGCTTTCTTTTATTAACTTTCTTCTTCTTCAAATGATCAGAATCATAATTTCTTACAAATGGGATTTTAGAGATTTAGTCCTGATCTAGATTCTTCTCTTCTTTAAAGTAGATATGTGTGGGTGGTTTCTAGTTTTAGGTATGCAGTTCTGCTGCAAATCTTTCCTTACTTTGAAGCAGGATTAATATTAGCTTTTAAATACTACTAGCTAGCTAGCTAGGGTTTCTTTTGTTCTGATTAAATTTACAGTTTATGCCAAGATCTAACGCTACTTGCAAAAGAGGGCCTATATATATATGTTTTTAAATTGAATTAACTCGTACATTTTCGAACATTACTTACTGTTATGAATTAAAAAGATTCTCTAGTGTATTGATGTAAATGCGGACATTATTTTCAAACTAGATGTTCGAATGGATGGATATTTGAAATAATTAATTTTAGATTTTGTTTTTATGCAACTTGTTGTCTCCCCTTCTGTTGATTTTGTTTCCTAACATTCCAAACTAAATTTTAATGGTTCCTAGATTATTTATTTTCCTTATGATATGTTTTGAGCAGACTCAACATTTGTGTGAATTTTGAGTGGGTTTCTTGATTGTGTGTGTATGGAGGAGTTATTACAGATTTTGTAAGTCTGAAATATTATTTGTTTTAATTAAGCCTTCACAAGTGTTCAAATCAAAATTGTGGAATATGGTGAAAAATCTCAAGCAGACAGCTTGAGGATTAGATGAAGGTTAAGTGGTTAGGTTAAACTAGAGGATAATAAACATCTCATATATGTATTACTCTTCTTCATCTTCATCAATATATTTCTCTCTCTTATATTCATCCTTATTATAGATTAAATTCCTCAGTAGTTTACTAGGTGCATGTGTACACTTATGCTATATTTGGATAAAAGAAATTAAAAGTGAGGGGAAAATAGGAGAGAGAATACTAATTAATAAGGAAAACTTAAAAAAATGGTAAAAAAAAATTACTATCTTTAAAAGTTTTCCCTCCTATTTTTTTCCTTGATAATTTTCTCTCCATCTAAACAAAGAGTTAAAGCGCAAAAAAATTGTATCACCCAATTCACCCCTTTTAAATGACTGTACCTAATCTAACAATAATGATGAGGGAGATCTTACCCGAAAAATTGGAAAGAATGTTTAAGACACTAAAGAAGTCGAACATGAACTCATGGTGGAATGGAACATTGGTTGATATCTTGTATTGTCTGCTTGCAGCATTTAGAAAAGCCACTTTTTTGTGAAGCTAAACGAGTCCTGTAGAATATTAGAGATGCCAGCTAATGAAAAGTTTGTAAAATCTGTTGCATACCGAAATCCTCGGCATGCTGGTTATACTTTAAATACTTAGTGATCCCATTGATCAAGGTCACACACACACACATATCCATTGATGTAATTAATTATAAGGATTTTTGTTCTATTTGACTCACAAAAGTCCTTGTAATTAGCATCTAATAAGAACTTAACATAAATTAATGAAGTTAGTTATTCTTGTAAAATATTAAAATTACACTCAATTAAAATCAATATTGTTTTGGAAGGAAAAATCATGATCGTTTGGTTGAAGGATTTAGGGAAGGATAACATTTTTTTAGACGGAGAATAAGATGGATGCTTTTCAAAAATTATGTGTTGACCGTATAATTGAATAATATTGATGGCTAGAAAAGGGGGAAAACTGCTACCTCTCGTTTTTAAAATAAGAGCAATTTGTCTAATTTCGGCAATTTTTTTTAAAAGATAGTTATATTTGTTAATTTGTAACAAATTTATATTGATTTTTTCAAAATACTATCTTTCATCATGATTAACCTTGGATAGAAACTCTTTAATGTGATCAACAAGGTGTTAGTTGAGTAAACAGTGTCATCCCCATAAAAAGGTGAACCATAAGTTTGAATTTGGGAAAGCACACTTGTTGGAAGGATTTTGATCTTAACGCGCTCAACCTAATAGAGATCAAGATTAAGCTTAGGTCCAAAGTAACTTTTTTTTTGGGGGGGTCCTTTATATGTGCAATTAATAAAAATATTATGAGGAAAAATTGTAAATTTGGGAAATAAAATAGATAAAGATTTTATATTTAGAAGTAAATCTTATTCTCAAGTAACTCTTGGATTAAAAACCGAAGGTAGTAAATAACCTCAAAGAGAGTGGAGTAAGATATTTTGAGTGTACAAGGAGTGAAGCCGATCACACAGTGGCTCTGGACGGACGCAACAGAAAGTGTATGTGATTTCATGAATTTGAGGCTTTGGAATTTGATACAGTTACTTGGTTTCTCTATACATGCAAGGGGAATGTGAATTATGAATACAGAAAACACGTGATGACTCCTTCATTACAGCTTGTCACGTTGAAGAGCTTCTATATATATGTGTGTGTGTGCAGAAAATAAGTAAACTGAAAGTGAAGCTTTCCGTTTTGCCCAGAAAGTGTCTGTATTGTTAGAAATTAGAATATATAACTGACAGAGAGCGTCATATATACTGAGAGGACGAGGTTAAAGAGATATTTTGACAACAGAATTTATGGACTTGTACTGAACAAGCTTGAATCTCACTTATTATGCTTCTTTCATTCATGGTGTGACTTGAGACACTGCAAGAGAATATTTTGAGAGCGACACGCAGACACAGAGAGAGAGAGAGAATCCGTTAAAAAAGAAATAAAGGTGATAGATGAATATAAAGCAAGTTGCATTTGATGGATCCACTATTGTATAAATTATTATTAACAGTACGTAGATAGTGAAAAAGAATAAAGAGAGGCGACGGTGTTAATTTGTTTGGATATTCAAATCGCTATTTGCATCTCATATTTGTTTATGGTTGGGAAAAGGGACGAAGCTTTTACAGGGGCACCTTTGCATTATATAATTATATAAATAAAAGAAAGAAAAAAGGAATATGTAGGATGTGATGGACATATATATGTTGGAGGATTAAATTTGGGAAAAGTAGTGAAAGCAGACAGCGCATATATATGTATAATTGCCAACACACATATCCATGGAGGGAGCTTGGTTCTTATTCTCTAATCATTTAAAGTTTGTGCCCCTCCCATATCCATCATCAATACCCCACACACAAAACAACCATCTCAATTCTTCTCAAAGGTTTTTAAATCCAGAGCGACCACTAAATCGGCCGTGGTACTAGGGTAAGGGTCACTGCTTCATATCGGAGCTAACCTGAGACTAAATCAGTTAGAAATTGAAGATTTTAGAGTTATTAGTATGAAATTATAAATAAATTTTAAAAAAACGATTTTTTTTTTAAAATTAGCGAACTGAGTTAATGCCTGGATAGATTTCCAATTGGCCGATTTCTAGACAGAACCGGCTGGTCTGATTTGGGTTTCAAAACCATGTTCTTATTAGAATCATTGCTTCTTATATTAATCATAATATCCACCCCAAGGAATCAATATCTTCTGTTATGTGTACAGTGTACTGTTACTTAATTACTTCCTTATAATATTATTCCCCTTCATCAAACACCTCTTTATATGCATTAGATGAACATATGCGGCGGGTAAGACAGAACTAATTCCTATTCATAATAGCTCAATAATCAAATCATGTTATTTAAAAAAGCAGTTAAATTAAAGTTGGTTAAAAATAATAAATATGTCTGAAATAAACTTTGTTTTTTAAGTATGTCCTTATTTATGAGGAGCGAATAAAAGGAAAAAATAAAGAAAATATGAGTATCACCAACCTTTTAATTAATGCAATATATATAATTAACTAATGAGAGGTTAAAATGGGGGCAAAAAACCATTAGTTTTTCAAATAACTTTGGTTAGGCTCATATAAAAAGAATCAATACAATTTAAATTTTAGGTTCTTATAAAAAAGACCGAATAGAGTATTTGATTAACTATCGTCTATGCCCAAAGTATGTTTTATGCGCAGGCATATGCTCACCACTTGTTCTTTTTCTTGGTGAGCAACCACACTCCATTAGGCTTTTTCCATGAAGACCGGCTTTATTTATACATAAATGCGCCGTATCAAAAGAAGAATAAAGACAGGTATTTACTGTATGATTAATTCCAGGTAATAACTCCCTCCCTAATTTCTTTTTTCTTTTTTTTATACACATTGTAAGGGAGGGGGCAAGATTCGAACCCTAGACATAGGGGAGGGGAGCCAAACTTCCATGCCACTGTGCTATTAAGGCGCTGGCCTTCCTAATTTCTATTATTAGCTAGAAATTTTTGGCCCTTCATTCAAATATATGCATCTTCAAACTAATAAATATGATTTAGTTCTTGAAAGATGCTCAACATTCCTGTCTATCTACTTCAAATGGACCAAACAATTCCTCTGTTTATACAACACGACGATCAGTGACGAAACCAAAAAATATTTGTAATCCGAGCCAAAAAAAAAAAAAACACATAAAACTATTTAATAAATAGTATCACATAATATTGAAAATACAAATAAATAATAACTGAAAATTATAAATCAAAACAAGATATGAGATGATACTAACCAGAATTATATTTTCCTCTCACAGTCTAATGAGTAATAAATTAAACATTGTCTTTATAGAGAAGATAAGAGATTAGCTAAGGTCAAATTATTGGTCAAAATTAAATAAAATATCATACAATTAATATATATATATATATATATATATATATATATAAACTAACAAATTTTATAAGGTTCGCTCAACATGTGGTTCCGCCGTTGACGACGATATCGCACCTTTCTCATGATTTTATGTGATAGCCCTTCATTTACACCTGTACGGAAAAAACTTATCTCATAACTGCATATATTGAGAAATTTTTAATAAATAATTTTATTAAGAGGGAATGTAGTGCTCACATCCTTTTAATAGTAGCAAAAATAGGTTGAGTTTCTCTCTTCATCATTTTCTCATCATCCCTTATAATCTCTAAATCACATATGTTCAATCAATACAATTCCACTTTTACTTTTTTTCTCACTTCTCAAATCAACGGTTCAGATTTGTCAGATGAGAGAAAATGAGAAAATAGATAAGGAGAAGATCTCATTCTCATAAATAGGCACGTGGCGTCATATAATTAGGCTTTTGTAATTTGCAGTTGCAGATTTGCTTCATTGTGATTATTTATATAAGCTTTTATTTTCAGATCTAATTAAACCCGATATTATTGATTTCACAGACGATAAGTATACGGTAAGAAATATAAATATTTAATGTATGTACCCCCTCTAATTCTTATTATAAGCACCACCTAACAATTCTTATAAACCGATAAAAAAAATTAAAATCAATAAAATTATTCTAAAATTTAAATAGCTTTCAATACTAACCCTACTAATTGCACTAAATTATAATATTATATTAATTGTTACTCTCGCCCACTATCCTTATTATTTATGGGTATACATGAAAAAAAAAATTAATGTACTTTAGAAACAAGTATACCAAAAAGACCAAAACACTTGTTAGTTAGTGTTTTATAATGAGTAGGAGACGAGGGGGAGTAGATCATATTGAAAGAATAGGCTTTTGTAATTTGCAGTTGCACGCCTTGCTTAATTGTGATTATTTATATATCTGCCAAGTAATATATATATAAGCATGACGTAATTTATTTTCAGATCTAGCTAATTAACTCGATAGTATTGATTTCACTGTCAATAAGTATACGGTAAGAAATGTAGATTGGAAGAATAGTTGAGAAAGTGTTCAAACTATTAATGTTGCATGCATAAACATAACATGGACAACCACCTCTCTTGTGAAAGAAATTCAAGCTTACATGACACAACTTTTTTCTTTGGCTGATCACTACATAAGACAAGCTTAGGAAACAAACTCTGAAGAGAAAATTAAAACATTACAGACAATTAATTGTTAATAACATGGACCCGAAGCAGCAACTTGAGTATAATTCCCAACGAGAACGAAGGTGAATTTCCAGCAGAGACGTGAGCCATTTTCATGGATCCCGAGGAATAGCCTTGCAGAGGAGGGAGCTTTTCATCTCCAGCGACAGCTTCAAGCACTCAGCCAAGTCCACGTCCGCAGATGACGGGACCCACCTGAAGTGCTGAAGCAGAATAGCGAGCCACAGCTCCACGGTGGCTAAGCCCATGGCTTTACCAGGACACACCCTCCTTCCCGAACCAAAGGGAGCCAGCCTCAGATCCGACCCCATAATTGCCACGTCGTGATCTTCCTCCATGAAGCGCTCTGGCCTGAACTCCGACGGCTCGGACCACACGCCTTGGTCGTGGGTAATAGCCCACATGTTTACCATGGCGGTGGTGCCAGCCGGGACGAAGTGCTGTCCTACGTGGCAGTCGTGTATGGCTAGCCTGGCCCACGATAGGAGGGGACCAGGTGGGTGCATCCTCAGGGTTTCCTTCACTATGGCTCGCACGTAAGGCAGATTCGCAAGGTCCTGGTCCGTCACGTGACGGTTCGAGCCCACCACAGAGTCTATCTCACACTGTGCCTTGTATTGCACTTGTGGGTGAAGCACCATTCTGGCCAGAATCCACTCCACTAGAATCGCCACCGTGTCCGTTCCCCTAAATATCATTTCCTGCACATATTTATTTAATTTATAATTAATTAGAGAGATTATATTAAGAGTTGTAGAATATTTAAGGAGATCAGATGATCATGAAAGGATTTTGCAAGAGAATGATATGTATGCGCGCGTCTGAGATAGAAAATCAAGATTCGAAAACTATCTGTTTTCCAGGGGTAAAAACGGCAAGAAGAAAAATGCACAGCCACATGGTATACTATATATAGTGAGTGGGGAATAACGGTTTCCCGACAACAAATTTGCGAAACGTATCCGCAAAATTGACCAACAATTAGAACGGACGAATCCAGGATAAGAAAATGCCTTTCGCCATGAACACCTCTAAGAATTCTGTTACACTTACCGGCCATATATATTACAAGCTTAAACAATGCTGAATATATACATGATTAGTACAGTTTAACAAGCTCAAATACTTTGCAGAAATATTTCAGAAAACGAACGTATTCATGTGTGTGTAGCAAGTGTCATTATAAGAACCTAACTCAGTTCTTGAAGATAATAATGGATTCAGACAAGGAAAACTCACCCATAAAACAGCAATCATGTCGGAGTCATTGAGCATGTTGTCCCTTTCTAAATCAAGCAGCACATCAACAAAGTCGCTGCTAAACCCTTCTTGTTCATCCATGGATTTGCTGGTACCATATTGAAGCCTTTTCGTCCTGTGTTCCTCAATTATTTTACCGACGAAAAGGTTCACTTTCGCCACCAGCTTTCGGCATCTCTTCTTGACTCCCTGTAAATCAAGAAGACGCAGGAGGGGAAAGTGGTCGCTCCAGTTGAAAACGCCCAGCAAATCGTACCCTTCCCTCACTAACTCCTCCAACTCATGCCCACCATCATCACGAGCATCAAGGAATTCGTAAGCCCTCCCAAAGGTGCTCATCATCACGTTGTTCAGCGAGCCAAAATGCAGTAATTCTCTCACCTTGAGCTCGCCGTTTTCTTTCATTGTTTGTTTAATCTCGGCCACCATTTGCAGGCCAATTCTGCTTCGGAACTCCCCGAAGGAGGCGATCCTCTTCGGGGAGAACATATACGTGGCTGAGATCCTCCGGAGATTCCTCCAGTAATCTCCATACGGCGCGAATCCCATGGCACGGTGGAACAGAAGCTCGTACGCAGACTCTTTAATGGGTCGATC
Source organism: Acacia crassicarpa (assembly GCA_034222035.1). Taxonomy (NCBI): domain Eukaryota; kingdom Viridiplantae; phylum Streptophyta; class Magnoliopsida; order Fabales; family Fabaceae; genus Acacia; species Acacia crassicarpa. The sequence continues at coordinate 777,187 of JAWXYG010000023.1, read as the reverse complement.
TGCGAAGGCTGAACTGTTGAGGATTTCTTTTGCCGTGTCGGGATGGCTTGAAATGATGAAACGAGTGAAGCCGACAGAGAATGCCATCAGCTGTTTGGCCTTAAAGGTAACTGCAAGCTTGGCAAGGACTCTGTGAGTGAGTGACCCAGTGAAAGCCAAAACGAGGCCTAGGACAGGTAGCCCCGATGGTCCAGGAATGGCGGTTTTGTTGTAAGCTTGGCGACGAATCTTGGACAGAGCCCAAGCCAGACCGCCCGGAACAAGCCAGAAGCCGAACACGGCCGCCAGAATGAGAAAACCAACAAACAAGTTGAAGGTGAGTTCGCTCTTCCACCCACAAGGTGGGACGAACAGCGAGCAAAGTTCTAAAGACATTTCTGTTGTTCTTAGAGGAACGGCTGGTGGGCTTGTGGGAAGAAGAAATAGAGGAAGAGACTACCCAGGTATACAAAAGACTCTGAGAGACAGAATTGAAGAGCGCAGGAAAGATATAATTAAGGAAGGCTGTCAAGTTGTGGAGATGAAGGGGGTGACCGAGCGCTTATATAGAGCAGAACCGAATGGGAAGGCCTTCTAAGCCGCAACGTACGGTTGAAGAGAATATTTTAATTTGCCTCGAGTTTGTCATAGGTTGTTATGACTTTTGTCTCAATTTATGTGTATAAGTTTTTTCAACGCCAACTCAAATAGATTCTTAGTCTATGAAATATTTACATAAATTAATCCCTCTTTAATTTGGTGTAAATTTTGTATTACTGTTAAATTTTCTTGGTGGAATATATAATTAACATATTTATTCTAATTCTTAATATAAGACATATTCAAAGAGTTTATCTTGATTTTAAATATAAGACTTTTTTTATTTATTTATCAATCTTTTCTTAATTTACCCTTACTGATGTTTCATCCATAATAGTCCAGGGAAAGGAGAAGATGTATTAGAATATATGTATCATATTAACTAACTTAATTTTGTATAAAAAAAACTTAATCAACTTCCTTTATATAATAAATTTAGGTAATTATTTGTATTAATATCCAGAAAGACTAATTCTTTAAATATTACAACCAAAGGAATTCAATTGAATTAATTGTTTATTATTTCGAGAGTATTCTCAAACACTTTAAGCTTAACACTTATCCCTCTAGTATTATTCATATTCATATTTACCACATCACTATTGTTACATTTTAAAATACTTGACATATTAAATTAAATATTGAAATTAATACTGCAAAGTTCGCTAGCTAACTATCTTTGTTTATCTTAATTCTTGAGAATAATTTCAACGTATTACGCTCACCCTTGATTAATAATAATACGACTTATTAGATAAATTACAGGCAAGATAATATTTGGGAAAAATTTTATTAAAAGACAGTTGATTTAATTTTAATTCAGTTCACTAAACTTAATAAATTATAGATCAGGATATGAGGCATAATTATATATCTTAATCTTTTTTTTTAAAAAAAAGGCCCTATACAAATGAGAAGAATGCTTCGCGATTAGGAGGGTAGCATCGTCGATTACCGTGAGGAATAATCACTTATCCATCTTGAAATTCATATCCAATTACTCGAAATAAAAACTATAGTTATTCTCAGAAGTAGTTATGTAAAGCTTTGCCTTTTATTAAGCCACAAACATGGTCTAAGTCGTGCAAAAGCCAACCTTTCTGGGACTCCTCAAAAGGGCTTGGGATTATAGGGTTTAGTGAGTGCTCATGTGGCTCAAGGGTTTTTAGGCGTTGTGGAGATGTGACAAGCAAGGCAGGGATCAAGTTGAATGCGTTGTAAATTGAAAGAATCGACATGAATATCGATATACCACCGGCTTTTATTTGAAGAGATTAAAAAAGCTAACTAAATTACTTAATCATATAATATGTTGTTTATATTTAGATTATATATTAGTTTATTCGTCATATTAATTGATTAGAAGAAAAAATAAAAAAATATTCTAAAGTAATTTAATTACTTTTCTTAATTTCTCTAAAAATATTAACTTGATCTTATAATTAGAACCGGGAGTATATACTAATTATAAGAAGCAATTAAAGAAACTAAACGTAGGATACGATGAATATTGTTATACAATGCATAGCAATAGCATTTATAAGAAATTACCACGTGCGCGCACGTTAGATTAATTACTGCTTCAAAAGAAAATGCGGCTCACTACGCAGTTATTAAGAGAATTTTTATATTCATGCATCCAAACATTTAGGTAGAGTGCAATATAAAAGAATGAGATTATGCGCTTACGCGTTAATTGGTTCATGTCTTACATTGTGTTGTTTTATTACACATGATTTTAAATACGAGATATAATTTATAATATAAATTATATTGCACTGCAAATAATATATTGCATTAATTAAGGCTGGGGTGATTCACTAATATTAAAGTATATATATATATATATATATATATAGTTTTAGTGCATTGCATTATATGCATGAAGGAACATGAATGTCATGCGGAAGACTACTTTGACCCTATTTATAATCTATTTTGACTAAAAATTGTAGCTTTTATTATGAGTTCGGTTTCAAAGTAATAAATATATTTATTATATTTTTACCCCTATTAATTACAATAAATAAAAAAGAAATATTCATATTGACTTTTAAATTAGACATAGATAAAGGTAAAATTAGAAATTTAGCTTATAATTAATGAGTTAATTAACTTTGTGTGAGAATTAGTTAATTTCAACTTACCACTTTGATTCTATTTATAAATTTCTTTTAATTAAATCACATATATCAAAGAGAGGTAGTTAGGTCAATGATTATAGGATAACTTTTTAACTTTGCCTTCTTCTATTTCCATTGGTACAATTAATATGAGCAACATTTTCATAATGTCATTTATTACTGGAAAGAAAACTTATAAATAGGACCAAATTTTTTTATCAAAATAGATTTATAAATAGAAGCAGAGTAATATAAATAAGACCAAAATGATACCACACTTTGGTCCTATTTAAAAATCTCTTTTGACCAAATCACACATACGAAGAAGGGGTAGGTAGCTCAATGATTATGGGGTAAATTTTTCACTTTACCTTCATTTATGAATGAGTACCTTTCAATTCTTTATTCTCTCTCTATTTTCATTAGTACAATAATATGGGTAAAATTGTCACAATCTTATTTATTTGGTAAAAAAAACTTATAAATAGCACTAAATTATTTGATCAAAACAGACTTATAAATAGAACTAAAGTGATAAGTAACGGAATAGGAATATAGGCCCCACAAGTATATTGCGGTTTTCTTGGGGGAGAATGCCTTGCCGTTGCACTCTCACTAGTCCCAAGAAAAAGGTGATCTCCCAAACCGTAGAAAAAACGTGTTCTTTCCTTGTTTCAAGTTCCAAGGCTATAATGGACGGTGGCTCACCCGCCAAAAGAGAGAGAAAACGCTCGTATCAGTTAAACTTTTTGGTCAAAAAGAAAATATATGGCATAATCCTATAGTTGCGCGCTTTTAAGGCATGAAACTAGGAAATGCAGTTGCTAACTTGTCATGAGTTCAAACACTCCTCTCAAATTAAGGACCTTGTTAATAGAAAATTTGTAAGCCTTGAGTCATAGTTTTCAATATCAGAACTTTTTTTTTTTGGGGAACTTTGGCAAGAAAAAAGAACAAAAAATATGCCTGATTTATGCCATTTTTACAAAGCATTAAAAGCTAAGTAGGGGGCTTACGGGGTTACAAGACTTGACATATGTAAGTTACAACTTACAAGAGTTACAAAGCAGATAGCTAGTATTATGGAATTATAGAGTAACTGCTAGGAGGGGTTACGTTGTTGAAGGGAGGGTTTCACTGCACTCTCTACTGTGGAAGTGGAACGTACGGCTTCTTCCCCAAATTTCGAGCGACTCTTGCGTTATCTCCCTGACCGTTTCACGTCCTATGGGGTTCCTTTGTATCAAATCAAATCAAATCAAGCACCTTGTATAAAGGAATCCGAGGCCTCATATATCTTATTGTTACTCCTCCTAATTATTGCGACATTTTATTAGAATTTGAAAAGATTAAGGAAAAAAAATTAAATTAGTTCATTATAATTATTTTCTAAAAATACCCTTGTTTAATTTAGAAAATAATTGTTCCAGTAGGAAAGCGAGATTTGGTATTGTAATTACCGAGATCAGATTCGAACACATTATCATAGTATGGGCTTCGGTGGATCTTTTTGTTTTCTTGGATAAAGGATTGAAATCGAATTTACTGGAGATGTGAAAGTTATAATTACTCCTATCATATACAGTGTAATCTCAGTACGTAATTTCATTATCAAAATAAACTGATAATTCTATGATTAATTTACTACGTCCTAAATACAAAATCTGTTATTATTATATAAAAAAAAATAGAATTTCTCACTTGATAGAATATAAATGCGTTGTTAAATTAATTATTATTGAGGACATATTAGTAGAGGTGATATAGGATCAAAATTATTTTATTAAAAAAAAGTATAATTGAGGTGTATATGACATTAATGAGTTACAAACATTACTTACTTTATAGAATATATAGGTGTATTATTAAATTAATATTGACTTTAATTTCTATTGAGAAAGTATCAATAAGGGTATTTTAGAAAGAAATTAACAAAAAGTTAAAATTTGATTGTATAATTAAGACCAAGACCAACCCTAAAATGTATTTTATAATTAGAATAAAAGGGAATATTATTTATTAACATGCTAGTGGATTGAGTTAACAGTACAAGCTATTTTTTCAATATTATTTATGCTTTACAAAATAATAAGTATGGGAGAGAAATTTTATATTACCTTACACAAACATACTTTTTTAAACGCTAACTCAAAAAAACATTTAGTCACTCACTAGAAACTTTTTCATCTTTACGTACCTACACTTGAAAATGGAGAGAGAAAGGTTTTTTTAAAATGATTTTTCATCTTTTAATGTTTTAGGAATGTATTAAATTATGAAACTTTTTTGTATATTATGGGGGATATAGGTAAATGTATTTAAATTGGCCATATATGTTGGAGGAGGTGACTTGTAGCATAAAGGATGAAGGGGAGGGAGTCATGTTTTTGAAATTTGAACTGCTGGTATCTACTACTCATTCAGTTATAAATATAGGACATAGTTTATAATGCAGATTATACTATAAAATGTGTCATATATTTAGGACTAGGGTAGTATTATAATTAAAAACATTTATTTTTTTTAACTTGTTATATATTTTATTCTAGACAATAACATACAACAACAACAAATTCTTACCCTACTATGTAGAATTAGTTACATGGATCAAATTAAATGACGTTATTAAACTTAGTCAAAAACTAAATCTCGACATAAATTGTTGATTAAGAGATCTCACTCAATAATGCTCATTGAACATTCTTTTTGGTCTTCCTCCACCTTTTTTACTTAACTTCAAATAATTTGATTTATCCTTCTCATTGGTGCATTCACTGACATTTAATTTGTAAATGTGTCAAAACCACCTCAAATGAATTTTTTACCATTTTTTCTTTAACAAATGTCACTGAATCTTATCATTTCTCATATGACCATATAAGTTTGTGTAGCCCCTACAAACCAAACATTCACTACTATAGACAATAAAATACTAGTACTATTTTCAATCCTAAATATAGAACAAAGTTTGTAGTGCAATTTGCACTACAAACCTTGTCCTATATTTAAGACCGAAGGAGATATTGATATGTAAATAAAATTAAAGCACAATTATATTGCTTCAATTAATTTCTTTTATATATGTTACTTAGCTTGTGCAACGTAATAAATCAAACGAGTATAATATTCTATTGCTGAAGTTGAGAGTAATTTAATATTCAATTTTTTATTGTAAGAGATTTTCCTGCGTATCATATATATATATATATATATATATATATATCGCATAGGTAAAGAGAAATAAGAAATTCTTTATATATATATATTTAGGAAAGAGGTTGGGTTCACTCACGATCCAAGGGTAGAGCAAAATCTCCCTTCCTCCTAGGTGATACCAATGTTGGGTAGAGCGAGTCATCTATTACTCTCAGACGTTAACTTAGGCACCTAGGAGTTAGGATGCATCTCACAGCGCATTGACCAACTTTAGGATCGAAACCCCTCCTTTTTGGTGAGAATGTCCAACTTCTTTGCCAATTGAGCCCAAGGACGATTAATCTTATATATATATATATATATATAATTTTAGGAAAGGGGTTGGGCTCATGCACAGTCCAAGGGCAGGGCACTTAAAATTCAGTCTTAGGGGATACTGGCTAGAGAATACACATATCTCCACCTCTACCAGCGCTACCACTGTTTCCTAGACCCCTGGGATGCCTCCTCTAGCACCTTGACCAACGTAGGGATCGAACCCCCTTCCTTAAAGCGAGGAAGACCGACTCTCACGTTAGTTTGAACTCAAGGACAGCGGGTACGATTAATCTCTTTTAAGAAAGCATGATTGATCTTTTTTGAAAGGCTTTTGTCGTGTTTTGGTTATTTAGCGGTGGCCTCGGTTTTGGGTCCAGAAATGGAAGATCAAATGCTGCCTCAGACTCGGAGGCTTCCTCTGGCAGGCCCACACCCAAAGGAACGAATTTAATTGCTTTTTTGGTTTTTGGATGCTCCATTTAGTCTACAGCACAAAGGCATCATCCACTTCCACTTCCACTCCCACTTCCACTTAGGCCTGTGTTGTGTTGACTATTGAGAATTGACACTTCACCGCCTCAACTCCTTACATTTCCTTCGTCTAAAGTCAGAGAGGGAATCATCATTGTTGTCTTATTCACACACTAGACAAGGTTAAATTATGTCATCCACACATTTAAAACGTTACAATATGAAAAATCATTAGCCTCTTTTATCTATAAAACTTTACCAGATAACTTCCATGTTATTCGTTTTGTTGATTATAATTCAATTTTTGTGGGAATTATATGTATACACACCCACACAAAATTAAAGGAGTAAATAATTTATGGTTGGGGTTTTCCGTACAAATTTAAAAACTTTCGTGGTTCATTATTAAGTTTTAAATGTTGATAAAATATTCCCCAAACGTTGCCTTGTTAAGTTTGATTAATACTCTCTCTGATCCTTAATATAAGATATATTTACTTAATTTGATTAAATTAAGAAAGTTAGTTAACTTAATCAATGTGTATGCATTTTCTAAAACACCCTAGTCATCTTCCTTAATTTTCTAATTTTCCCTTTTCCTTGATTATTGTGGAGGGAACATTAATAGGGACAAATTAGGGAAATATGAACAATATGTCTTATATTTATCACTAAGATCAATTCTCTAAATATGGCTTATATTAAAGACTGGAGAGAATATAATAGTTGTTAAGAAAAATCATCATTTGAAGCTAATAGTGTTAGAGCAAAAGAGATCAAAATATTTTTTTTAAAAAAAATTAAAAGCCTAAAGGGGAACCTTATATATAGCGGCAGAGCATCAAAAGTGCAAATTTGCTCCTTTTTTTTTAATAGCATACATTCTAATAAACATATTTGAAGTGAGGAGCCTCGAAATTGGAGCTTACTATTATCAAAGTTGAGGTCGAGCTTATTTGTTTGCAATAAGTCTTCAAAGGTAATTTTTGTGTGGTGTATGAAATAAATATATGAGATGAATTTTATTTCAATTTACTTAAAAAAGTGTTTTTGTGGGGTACAATCATGATCTTACAGCAAGACAACTTATAGATGTGTGATTAAGAATGGTCAAGATTGTCTGGTTGGGATTTGACTTTTCTCTTATTACCTTTACACTCTTTTTCCCTTTTTTTTTGTGAGATTAAGATATCAACGATTTAGATTTAACATTTTATAAAAATATTATTACAATTTTACTTTAAAGATTTAAGATGTAAAATCAGAACTATTGAAATCTTTATCCAATGGTAGAAAAAGGAAGAAGAAGAAAAAGTAGAGTAAGAGAATATGAGATAAGCTAAGTCCAATGCCTTCTCCTCGTCTGTAGGATAGCAGAGTCTGTAGTTTTGTCTATGCTTTTCTTGTGCGGTGTATTTTAAAAATAAAAAAAAATCCTTGAATTAATAATTTCTGCCCCTTGTTTTTCCATTTTCCAAATAAGTTGTACTCATTGTTTAATTTGCGCGTTCCCATTTTAAATATAGGTGGATTTAGTAGAGTTTAAAATTTTTTTAAAAAAAATCTATATTCCATACTGACATGGATTGATTTACTTTTTCAAACCAGAATTTTTGTGCTGTATATTTGAGAGGGCATTCGTTTTCAATATTGGTCCCTTCACATTTCTTAAATTCTGAAACGATAGCAGGAGAAGAAACCATTGCGCGTGCCTCACAAGTCACTGATCTAAGTTGTATTTGGGGTATTGATTTGCTTTGCTGGTTGTGAAGCAGGGAAGTAAATGGGCTCAACAAGTGAAACAGCTCCTCTCTTAGAGCGCAAGGTAACGTTCTTGTTCTCTGTATTTTTTTGGTTTGAGGATATCTTATCCTCCAAGAAGATGCACCTTCTTCGTTTTCTAGTAATTAATGTAAGAAAACTGATAAATAGATTTATTTCCACATGCTTCTACAACTGTATTTATCTGTTTTACATTATTTAAAATTTCTCCCCATCTACAGGAAGAGGGAAAGAGCCAAAGTGGCTCATTGAATGAACAGACAACAGACCTTGAACGTGGTGAAGCAGTAAGTGTTCCTCATCAAATTTGAAGCCTCTCATAATATCTTACATGATCAGATTTCTGTAGGACTGTTATTATTATAATTCCTGATATTATTATTATATGCATGAAAAATCAGGCAACAAATGTGGGATTTGGCAGGGTGCTCTCACTTGTGAGTGCTTAAATATCTCTAGCTGTTGATAACATGTTTTTTGTGACTATTATTATGAGTGTTATTCCTAATATTACGTTAATTACAGGCAAAGCCTGAAGCTAGGAAGCTGATTTTCGCAACTCTGGCTCTTTTAATTGCATCCACATCAGAAATTTTAGTTGTACGTGTCACAATTGAACCCTATCTCATATAAGTATCCATGTCTTCAGATTTAACAGGAATTTGTTCCTCATGCAGCCAAAATTTGGTGGGAAGGTAATTGATATTGTCTCAGGGGATATTCAAACTCCTGAAGATAAAGCTAAAGCTTTGGAAGCAGTCAAGAGCACCATACTGTACATTTTTATGATTGTTGTTGTTGGGTAGGATCCTTGCTTGATTTAATGAAGTACTTGATCTGGACGTAATTTTGTCTTGTGATCTTTCACTGAGAGTTCTTGTGATTTCAGATCAGTTTCAACAGCACTTGATGGTTGGCTTTTTTCCTCAGCAAGTGAAAGAATTGTTGCTCGGCTTAGAAAAAGATTATTTAGTCACCTCATAATCCAGGTAAAAACAAAGTTGTCATAACAATGATAATTCATCTAGGTATTAAAATCTTTCAACTGTACAACTAGTAGTCCAACTTGCCCCAGAAACATAGCCTGTTGATGAGTTTTGCAGGAGATAGCCTTCTTTGACGTTACCCGTACCGGGGAACTTATGAGTAGGCTCTCTGAAGATACACAGATCATAAAAAATGCAGCAACTACCAATCTTTCTCATGCACTGAGTGCCTTATCAACTGCATTTATTGGTCTTGGCTTCATGTTTTGGACGTCATGGAAGTTAACATGTGGGTCATTGAAAACAAACCTTAATTTCATGAACTAAACACATAGAGCTTATTGTCAAGTGAATTATCAATAACTATTGGACCCTTTTTCCAGTGTTGGCTTTAGCTGTTGTTCCTGCTACTTTTATTGCTGCTCGTAAATTCGGTTGGTTCCTACGCGAACTTTCTCAGAAAACTCAAGATGCAGCTGCAGCAGCTGCTTCAATAGCTGAGGTATGTCTTATCCCATGAAATGCTAATATCTCAAGTGACAGGAAAAGATATCCAAACTGAACAAATCTTTGATGCTCAGGAATCCTTTGGCGCCATAAGGACAGTAAGATCTTTTGCCCAAGAAGAATATGAAATATTACGCTACTCTAAGAAAGTTGATGAGACACTTAAGCTTGGGCTTAAACAAGCTGTGAGTTATCCATTTGTTGATTCTTGTGTTTGCATGTCTTTATATCTATCTATCCATTTGTTAGATACCTTGCAATTACAACTTCTAACTTCAGTGGTTTGGTGAACTAGAAAGTTGTGGGACTCTTTTCTGGTGGCATGTACACAGCAACTTCCTTGCCAATTATTATAGTTGTCATCTATGGGGCATATTTGACAACTACAGGTTCCATGTCCCCCGGTGATCTTACGTCCTTTATTCTTTATAGTCTCACAGGTTAGTTATTGTATGATCCTTTAGTGATATGACCTTTCAAGGAGAACATGTGAAAACTAACTTTTTAGTTGCTCAACACAACTACTTCACTTACAATCATGATGAAATATAGTATTTTAAGAAAATCAACTCATATTTGATACAAATAACTAATATAACTAACTTTTTTAATTTATCCAAATTAGTTGACCGGAGGTAGTATATACTTTTTATTTGATCAAGGTGCTAATTTCATTTAATATGTAGTTACATTTTAGTTGCTTAACACAACTACTTTACCTGCAGTGGGACATTCTATATCTGGTCTCTCAGGATTGTATACCATGGCCATGAAAGCTGTGGGTTCAAGCAGAAGGGTGTTTCACCTTATTGATCTTGAATCAACAATGCCAATGTCAGGAAATAAATGTCCTCTGGGGTAAGTTTTCTGGACTTCTTAGCTTTGCTCTTTTTAATAACCACTTTCAAGGCAAACCAAAAAAAGGTGAAGATAATATGTGATGATAAGTGACACTAAAATGTCTATTTTATAGAGAACAAGATGGGGAGGTGGAGCTAAATGATGTCTGGTTTGCATATCCATCTCGTCCTAGTCATATGGTACTTAAGGTATCAGTTTATTGTTCTCTGTTCTAGTGGTAGATATACTCATATACCAATACTAGAATCATCAATATCAATGTGAAATATAAAATATATAGAAAATTATATGCCCATAATCTTTAAACAGTACTCTTTTTCATGTTTAGGGAATTACAATGAAATTGCAGTCTGGCTCAAAGGTTGCTCTTGTTGGTCCAAGTGGTGGTGGAAAGGTATATTCAATATGCGGTGAATTAAAGCATAGAAAGAACATAAATTTAATGAATTGACATGAGAAACATATGAAGCAGATTAAACTCTTTTATGTGTTAAATTGCAGACTACAATAGCAAACTTAATTGAAAGATTTTACGACCCAACCAAGGGAAAGATCCTGCTGAATGGGGTTTCACTGGTAGAAGTATCACATGAGCATATGCACAAGAAGGTACTATCTTTCGATTGTATTTTTTATGCTTATAACTTTGGTGTGATAGAAATTAATTACAGTATGCTTTTTGATATGCAGATCAGTATTGTGAGTCAAGAGCCTGTACTTTTTAACTGTTCCATTGAGGAGAACATAGCTTATGGATTTGATGGCAAAGTAAATCCTGTTGATATAGAAAATGCAGCAGTAAGATTCAATATTTTTTTTTTTTTTTGAGTAAGACCTCTAGTTTGCTTTAACTCTGGATCCCTCATAATTATTGGGTATGGATTTGAATTGCAGAAAATGGCAAATGCACATGAATTCATATCAAAATTCATAGATAAATACAAGACCCATGTTGGGGAGCGTGGGGTAAGGCTTTCAGGAGGGCAGAAACAGAGAATAGCAATTGCCAGAGCTCTACTTATGGACCCAAAAATTCTTCTCCTTGATGAAGCCACTAGTGCCCTCGATGCTGAAAGCGAATATTTAGTACAAGTTAGTTGGATCTGGTTTCTTTCTAAGCAAAGAGCTTAGCAGAGAGAGCTAAGCAGATCTGGCCATCCAGATATGAGTTTCTTTTAAAAATGATGATTTTTTAAATAAAAAATCATTTTTTGAATATATAATAATCAAGAGATTATCTTTATATTAGATTCTATACGCATTAAAATATTTTTAAAAGAAATATAGACTTTTAAAAAGAGAGATCTGGACCATCCAGATTAAATTTGACGGCCTAAATCTGACCAATTCCCTAGATGTGATTTTGGAATACCATGATTATAGTAGTAAAACACACATACTTTACAAATGATAATCACTAAGTGCAATAATTAAGTCATTAGTATATATCATTTACTCATAATTGATAACTTGTAATAATATTAAGTGCACTTGTGGAAGTTTTTGTTTACAAAATCCTGATAGACTAAATAATTATGTAGGGTGCTTTGGACAGACTGATGAAGGGAAGGACAGTTCTAGTCATAGCTCATAGGCTTTCAACTGTGAAGAGTGCTGATAGAGTAGTGGTTGTTTCTGATGGTGAAATTGTGGAGAGTGGGACCCATGAAGAACTTATCAGCAACAACAGTGTCTATTCTGCTCTAATCAGTAGACAGCTCCAAACAACGAAACCTCAATATCTTGTTTCTTAATTCACATGTTTTTGTTTGGGGAGTACAAAATTGAGGTGGAAATGTATTAGATCGAACTGAAGGGTTACACATACTATTGGGATTCAACTATCAATGATTCCACGGGCAGTTTATGAATTGAAATAGAAGTTAGTAATACATGTGTCGAGTTATTTTCAGTTTCATATAGAAGTAGTTATTATCAGTTATATGGGACATTACTTTTAGTTATTGTAAGTCTTGTCCTATTAGGCTGTTTATATGCTGCATGTGTTAGTCTTGAGATATGAATGAAGAATTATATTGTTGCTTGGAACTCTCCTTTCTTCTAGAATATCAGATGCTGGTTCTAGACTTCTTTTCTTCTCTCTTCCTCTCTTTCCTCTTCCTTTCAACGTTCTTTCCTCTCTTCTTACTCTAAATCCTAGAATCTATCAATCACTTCCTAATATAAGCCCTTTTATTGAAATATCAATTTAAATTTTAAAAGAATAATCAAAACACTTTTTGTTCGTGAAATCAAACCAACAATCTATTGTAATATTTGTAGGATTATCATTGGTAAAACAAAATAGGACATCACATGAATTTGAAGATAATTAGACTTTGAGCCAAATCATAATTTACTTATCTGAAGGAACATGTGAATATGATTATATGACCTTCGTAATATAATATAAATAAAAGTTTAATGAATTATGATAAAGCAAATACTTTTTTAATATATCTCAAAATCAACTATTTTTACGTGTAACTTTTTTAAGTGCTTGAGGAAAAAGGATGCAAAGCAAAAACTACTTTAAATTCGAAGAAATTTAATTTAATCCTGAAAAAAAATTAATTTCTCAATCCTTATATTTTCAGCTTATTTTTAATTAGATTCTCTTTATTGGGTTCATATGATTCCCTTAATTACAGGCGTTAGCATCTTTCTTATAGTAATTCCTAAGATTTTGAAACTCAGATCGGCCACTAAATTGGTGGGATACTCGGTCAAAGAAAAAGTTAAATTAGAGTTAATCTGAGGGCAAACTGATGAGAAATTGAATATTTTAGAGCAATTAATATGAATATATATATATATATATATATATATATATATAAAGTTATCGAACCAAGTTGATGCTTGGTCGGTTCAGTCCAAATTTCAGAACTATGATAATTTCTGATGTGGATGTACGAAAACAAAATACTAAATAGAGGTATCTTTTTAAAAAAATAAAATGATGGAAAAAATTTATTTATTATTAACATAAAAATAAAAAAGATTATTATACTCAGTTGACTTATTGTATCTTTCCATAATCTATAACTTAGTTGATTTTGATTTTAGATTCACATGAAAAAATTAATCAAAGTGTATTATAAATGAGAATTGCGTCATTAGTTACTAATGTCATTTCTCTAATAATTTAACAGATTATAACAAAATATAAGTTTAGACATCAATGCCTACATTTTGGTAACCTACATTTTTTTGGTCGGGTATGCAATCGGAATGAGGCAACGAGGAAGAGGAAGCAGAGCAAGAAAAGCCGGGCCATAACACTTCCCTCTTACGTCAAAGCGGCTTTAATGGAGACGTTGGTCACTGATGGAGACCTTTTGTCATTAGCCTTGGGGTCCACAATCAACAATTAACTAAGGATTGCGTATAGGCAAACCTAGGATCGTTCTCTCTTTTCGAGGAGCCTTTTATTGAATCTTAAGTAATCTAAATGTCATGCAAATGCAATGAAAACAAGGGGGATTGGGTTTTGGATTTTTAAATTAATAAACTAAAATAGAAATGCAATTTAAATGAAGCAAAGATAAAATAGAATATAAGAAAACGAGAAGAAACAGATTAAAATCGATCAACCCAACATTCAGATTTCAGAGACTTCCATCATTGAACGAAATATAAATAACCCACGTTTGGCTCTGGACGATCCGAGATCTCTGCATTCGCCTAGAAAATCCCTCAACTAGACGATCGACTAGAATATGTCCGAACAGTGGCGTTCCACTGTGCAATCGCACAGCAAAACTTAAAACCTAGTTCGAACTCAGTCCTTGGGATAAACCAAACCGAATATTAAATCTAATATTCGAACTATTTTCAAAAATCGGATCCGATAAGATGAAAATAGAAACAAGTTAAATTACCGATAAAGCACAAGTTCTCTAGACAAATCATGGAATCCTCAACGTTAAGTCAATCAAAGAAGCTTAGCCAAGCATGGCTAGGAAAAACACAGAAGAAAAGATGAAGAAAAACATGAAGAACAAATAAGAAAAAATAAAATGCTTCTAATTTAATATGAAAAATCTCCTACAACGTAATTCAGAATATGTTTGTAGCCACCATCTAATTTTCCTTATATAGGAAAGATGACTAAAAATAAGAAACCTCTAATAAATAGAAAATCTCTAAAAAACTAGGAAACCTCTAATAAATAGGAAACCCCTAATTAATAGGAAATCCCTATAAAAAACGAAACCTCTAAAAATTGGTCTTTTATTACAAAATTCGAGCAAAATAAAAATCCAGAAAAATAGGTCTGTCTTTAGCTCCAATTTTGTCCATCTTCTTGTCCGAATCAGCCTTCCAAGTCTTCATAACAATTGTAGCTCTCTGAATCATCTAAAAAAGGAAAGAAGAATCAGGCTAATCGGATATCTAGATCAAAAGTTATGGTGAAAATACTAAATCACTGTAAATCTGGAATTTAATCATAAAAATGAATTAAATCCAATTAAAACCTCAAATCTCGATTAAGTAATAAAATCCATTATTTATTAACTAAACAATCCTAAATTTATTCACCAAGAGATACAAATAAGTGTCATAATATTCAATTATCAGTCACTCTCAAGCCTCTCTCTAGTCTTCCTCTTGAGGCCTCTAAAGATTATCAGATATGCAACGTTTTCTTCACCAAATTGTCACTCTCTCACGCTGAACCCACCGTATTTTATATATATATATATATATATATATATAAGTTTAGGTGGGGAACACTGGTACCCCACTAAGGTAAGGGCATGCCTCCAGGCTCAAAGAGTGCTTATAGAGCTACTTACAGATCACTCATCAACGAGGCCCTCACATCGACTAGCGGTATCGAACCTCCCCCCTTTTAGGGTAAAAGCCGATGCCTTAGCCAACTGTGCCATTTCGATTTTTTTTTTTCTATATATGAAAGATGGCAAGAAGCCAGACAAAAATAAAGTGAAAGTTACATGATAGAGGAAATAATTCCCAAACACTCTTGATCAACCCTAGCTCGTAAAAACAAAGGGTAATCACTCATAATAACATACTTATCTAATCCAAACTTAGCTAAAGCATCCACAATACTATTAGCCTCCCACGGAATATGACATAATGTTACCAGCCAATCTCTTGACAGCAACTCTTTTATCTGATCCACTAGTTGAGTGCCAACAGTGAAGTTATCATCCATCAAACTATTGATCGCATCACTAGAATGAGATTCTAAAATGATCTTTTTGAAGCCCAAATCCCAAGTCAAACAAAGACCCTCATAAATAGCCTACAATTCAGCTACAAAAGCATCACAAATACCAATCATCTTAGTAAAACCAGCAAGCCATGACCCATGACTATCCCTCAAGAGACCTCCACAACTAGCTTTGGAAGAATTCTTAACCATGGCTCCATCCACATTAAGCTTGATACAACCCAAAGGGGGTAGTTGCCAAGAGCGAGTTAGACGTTAAACATAGACCCGTGGAGTCCAAAACAAGATCCTGAAACATAGAGAACTTCCTCCAATTCTGCATTATAAAAACTTCTAGAAATCTAGGCTTTACAAAATCAGATTAAAAAACAAACGAATTGAGCCGGTTCCATAGCATCCATACAGCAACACCAAAAATGAGATTCCAAAATATGCCCATATCTTTACTAAGCATGCCTCGCAGATTCATAGACAACCAATCCCTCAAACCAGCTGAAAAAAACTGGGCGACAGACCTAGGCTTAACAAGCTTCAACCACATCCTATGAGCATACCAACAGTCACGAAGAATATGTAAAACACTCTCAAACTCTCTATTACAAAAGCATCATAAATCAGAATGAGCAGACCAATCACTACGCCACTCATTTGTGGGTAATTTATGAAGAGCAACCCTCCACAAAAAGACCCTAATACACTGCGCTCCTCTCCAATTCCAGATATATTTGACTAAATTACATCTAAGATTTGGAGGATTTTCTTAAATAAGAAAGTAAACACTTTTAACAGAAAACTTATCATTGGGCGTCGCACCCTAGATCATAAGATCATTATCAGCATCTTCCTTAGGAGGAATGACAGCAAGAAGACATTGTATAACTTTTGGTTGTACAACATCAGCAAGCTTAAAAAAATCCCAAGTACCATCTTTAACCCACTGAGAAACTAGCGACAGATCTTCCACAACAGAGACTTGACGAATACACAAATCTTTAATCCCCTTCCCAGTCAGTAACCAATGATCATTAAAAAAATTAACAAATTGACCATTTCTTACATGCCACCTAGAACCACAATCAACAATACCTTTCTGGGAGGTAATAAAATGCCACAGCTTCGAATCTCTAGGATGATAATTCAAAAGTGAATGGTCATCACGCAACATATATCTACTCTGAAGAACATCAACCTCTAATCTATTTGATCCGATAACCAAACTCCATGCTAACTTAGCACCACAAGCTTGATTGAAAGAAGAAAGCCTCCTAAATTCGAGGCCACCATACTCCTTTGGTCTGGTTAGACAATTCCAGCCTACTGGATGATAACAATTTGAAGATCTATCATGGCCCCAAATAAAATCCCATTGTATTCGTTCGATCACTTGACAAACACTCTTAGGAATTTTGGCCACAAACATCAAATACAAAGGAACAGAGCTCAACACAGATTTAGCTAAAGTAATACGACTAGCCGTGGACAAACACTTAGCTTTCCACATCGTTAACTTTGCTTGGACTCTCTCAATGAGATAGTGGAAAGTCTCTCTGCTCTTCCTGTTCTTACTAAGAGGAAAGCCAAGATACCTCCCTATCTCACTGGTAACCTTCATCTGAGACAACATCTTGATCTTATTCTTAACCTGATGGGACACTTTAGGAGAAAATTAGAAGAGCAATTAATCTTCTCTCCCGAAACTTTAGAAAATTTATTCAAACACTCCATCATACATGAAGTCTGAGACTCAGTTGCCACCCCAAATAAGAGTAAGTCATCCGCAAATAACATATGAGAAATCTTCAGACCAGACTTAGAGTTAGAGATAGGTTTCCAAGCACCATTATCCACTGCATCACAAATAAGGTGAGAGAGCTTATCCATACATAAGACAAACAAATACGAAGAAATAGGGTCCCTTTGTCGAAGACCCTTTTGAGAGGAGAAAAACCCAGTCTGTGAACCATTCCATAGAACATTATAGGAAATTGATGAAACACAAGCCATACCACTTCTTTGAGAACTTGATCTATAAAATCCCACCTCACTCTATTATATGCCTTCTCAAGATCAATTTTCATAGCCAGAAGCCCCTTATTACTCCTATTCTTACTCATAATATGGAGAAGCTCTTGACTAATTATAATATTATCTTGTATATGCTGCCCTTTGATAAAACTCGCTTGAAAGGGAGAAATAAAGGAGTCCATTACTCCTTTCAAGCATTGCGTAATTAATTTGGTCACACATTTATAATGAAAGCATGATTGATCTTTTCGAATTAAGAAAGGTCACACATTTGTATATGCCATTTCGAATTAAGAAAGCATGATTGATCTTTTTTTGAAAGGCTTTTGTCGTGTTTTGGTTATTTAGCCGTGGCCTTTGTTTTGGGTCCAGAATGGAAGATCAAATGATGCATCGGACTCGGAGGCTTCCTTTGGCAGGCCCACACCCAAAAGAACGAAGTTAATTGCTTTTGTAGTTTTTGAATGCTCCATTTAAGTCTACAGCACAATGGCACCATCCACTTCACTTCCACTTAGGCCTTCTCAATTTCCTCATTTTGTGTTGTGTTGAGAATGACACTTTTTTTTTTTGGCTCGAATGACACTTCACTACCTCAACTCCTTACATTCCCTTCATCTAAAGGCATAGAGAATCATCAATGTTGTATTGACAGGGTATAAAAAAAGAGCGATGGGCGACGGGAGGTTTGTGAGCGACGGGAGGACTGTGGGTGACGGGAGAACAGAGGGTGACGGTGGTAGTCAATCGACAGTCGGCGGTGGAAGGGGTAATAATCCAGTTGGGAGTAAGGGGGTCGGTGAGTGTGGGTCAAAAGGGTCCAACCATTTTGTAACTTTTCGGAGTGGGTACTCTGGAAAACCAGTGGAGGCTAAGGACACGGGGAAGTCTGATTTCCCTACAGCAGAGCCTCAGCTGTCGTATAAAGATAAGCTTCTGTGTCTTGGTGAATCTGGACTTTTAGAACCACATTTTTCTATGGCAAAAGCGTTGTCTGGCTGGAAGGAGTATTTTGCACGGTCTAATGAAAAACAAAGCGAGAAGGACGCGGAAGATACTGACGAGGGTGTCGAACAGGAAGAAGACGCAGTGGAGACGTGGCGCCGGACTGGGAAACTTCCAAAGCTTCAAGTAAGTGCTGAGGAGTATAATGCATGGTGTAAGCCCTACATGAATTCCCTCATAGTTAAGCTCCTTGGAAAAACTGTGAATGTTGGATTTATGAGGTTGAGGATGGAGAGGATGTGGGCATCAAAGGGTCCGATAAGAGTAACCCCGCTGAGCAATGGATATTTTTTGGTTTCTTTCTCATCAACAGAAGACAGAGACTTTGCTTTACATGAGGGACCATGGATGATAGCAGATCACTATGTTCTGGTACAACGGTGGCGGCCGAACTTTGACCCTTGGATGGCGGATAACCAGAAGCGAGTGGCGGTTTGGGTTCGGATCCCCGATCTTCCTCATGAATTATATAATGTTGAGTCCATTAGGAGAATAGGGAACATGATTGGAAAAACTCTCAAGATCGATCGGACTACGGCGTTTTCGGAGAAAGGAGGATTTGCTCGACTGTGCGTAGAGGTGGATCTTCAGAAACCGTTGCTTCCGGGCTTCAGCCACTTCGGTGTAGAACGTCGTTTTGCATTTGAAGGCCTCCATTTAGTATGTTTCAACTGCGGTAGGTATGGTCATCGCATGGATCAGTGTGCAGGGAGCACTCCAAGCCAAGAACCAGGTGCTAAACCTGCGGGGACTTCGACCGTGGCTACGGTGGTGCCAGACGCACCGAGGAAGGGGGAAGGCGAATCTGGGGAATTGAAGGGAACAGGAAAAAGCGTGAGTTACGGGCCTCAAATGCTAGTACAGCGTAATTGGGGGAAGAGGATAAATCAGGGAGAATTGAAGCGCCCACAAATGGAAATAGGGACGAAGAAGTCAACAAAGGTACATGGTGGTGTTAATGCTTCCCATGAATCTCAGGAGTCTGAAATAAAGGAGAAGGATTCAGATCTAATGAAACCAAGTGGGAAAAGAGGATGTGTCACGGAAGTTTGGGATAGAAATCCATAATAAAGTAGTAAATCAAGAATGGACCCAGGTGGGGTCCAAGAGAAAAGCAGGAGCTAAAGCAAAATCACGTGGGAAGGAAAACAAAATGGGACTAAATTCTCATGCTAAGGGAAAAGGGAAAGGGGACAAGATGGGGCCCAATCTATCAAAGTCCAACTTTGGTTCTACTTTTCAAAATGGACCCCAGAGTTTGGATATAGTTATGAAATTGAATGAGTGTAGTAGGTCACCTATTGAAACGCAAGGTGCAACTAGTTTGAAGGCAAAAGAAAACAGCGGGCCTAGTCCTATTATATTAAAGACAGAGAGCAATGGGATAATAATGAATCCATGCACTAAGGAGGCTACGGAGGGAGAAACTATTATTTGCACCTTAATGGACGTGAATGAAGGGGAGGATATCGTGGAGAAGTCGGGTGAAATGTTAAAGGCTCATACCGATGCAGATCCTGTCAATTCTGCATCTATTATTCCAGGAGAAGCCGGTAACATTAAAGGGCCCACTGGTCGTTTTTGGGCGACTTCAGGTCCAGATGATCCAGATTGCGAAATGGTGCCTGAAACACTTTGTGAGAAGCAGGAGGGGTTTATCCCTACAAAGCCCATTTATTGAGTAAAGTCTTTGGGCCTCAGTCTTCTTTTATAATTTTTTAATGGGTAGCATTTTTTACTGGAATACTAGAGGGGCTTGTGGGTCCAACCTTCTCCAAAATGTTAAATTGGTTTGTCGTGGAAAATATCCTGATATGATAATTCTGTCTGAAACTAAGTGTGATGTAGAAACAAGATTCCACTGCCTTAAAAATCTGGGTTTCGATGAGTTGGCTTTTGTTCCTAGTACTGGTAGATCTGGAGGTCTCGTGGCTGTCTGGAAAAAGAATCTAATTAATGTTTCAGTTTTGAGGAAGGGACGACAACATATCCTCTTTCGGTGCTCCTTTGGCAGCGGGAAGTCTTTTCTGTTGTCGGCAATCTACGCCATTCCTCATTCTAACTTGAGGCAAGCTCTCTGGTCTGATTTATTTGGGTTATCTGCTTCTATTTCGGATCCATGGGCAGTTATGGGCGACTTCAATGATGTCCTCTCGCCGGTGGAGCGTTCTGGAGGTCGATGTGCAAATCTCCACCGTATTCAATGGTTCACTGATCAAGTACAAAGATGTAGACTCACGGACTTGGACTCCACGGGTTCTAAATTCACATGGAAAGGACCCAAAATCGAAGGATGCAGAAGATTATTTGAGAAACTCGATCGGGTTTTTACAAATGAAGATTTCTTATTTAATTTCCCTCTTTGTTCCATCAAGGTTTTGCCCCGTATTCCCTTCTCAGATCATAATCCTATTATTTTGAAATGGACTGATGATGTTTTTGTGGGTAGAAGACCTGATGTGTTTAGATTCGAAGCTATGTGGCTCCAACATGAGAATTTTTCAGACTTTCTTAAGAAATCCTGGGAGCAGGAAAGGGACCTTAACCAATCCCTTGGTAGCTTTCGCATTATGCTAGGAGTCTGGAATAAAGAAGTTTTTGGTATGGTGGAGAGACAGAAGAGTTCATTGATGGCTAGACTGGATGGCATACAGCGTTCTGCATCATATCCTCGCTCCCAATTTTTATGTAATCTTGAAGTAGAATTGCAGACCGAGTTAGATCGTTGGCTAAAGATTGAAGAAATCAAATGGTTCCAAAAAGCAAGGACGGACTGGGTTACTAAAGGTGATCGCAACACTAGATACTACCACCTCAGGTCCAAAATGCACAAGAGAAGAAATCGAATCGTTGCTTTAAAAAATGCAAGAGGTCAGTGGGTAGAGGATGAAGAAGAATTAAAGTTATTGGTTACTTCCTACTTTAAATCCCTATTTACAACAGACAATGTCTCTTTAACTCCACTTGCTACGAGATCAAGCTTCCCGGTGATTGATCAGTCAAGGTTCTTTGCTCTGTCCAGGGAGCCTAGTGCTGAAGACATTAGGAAGGTCGTCTTCTCTATGGGCTCGTATAAAGCGCCTGGAATCGATGGCTTCCCCCCAGTATTTTATAAAGCTAACTGGGAGAGTGTGGATCCAACCCTCTGTAAGTTTGTCCAGGATGGATTCAAAGGTACAATTTCCTTATCTGAATCTAATAGGACTCTCATTTGTCTTGTTCCTAAGACGGATAATGTGGAGTTTGTTACGCAGTTTCGGCCTATTTCTCTTTGTACATTTCACTTTAAATGCCTCACTAAATTGATTACTGCTCGTCTGAGGGAGGTTATTGATGATTTAATATCCCCTAACCAAGTTAGCTTCATAAAAGGGCGAAATATACAGGACAATATTATAATTGGCCAGGAGATCCTTCACTTAATGAGCAAGAATAGAAGTAGGAAGGGTTTGATGGCGGCCAAGATAGATCTTGAGAAGGCATACGACAGAGTTAGTTGGAATTTCTTAAAGCTAGTTTTATTGGAAGCAGGTTTTGAGGACAACTTTATTCATTTGATTCTGAACTGTGTTTCATCTGTATCGTACAATGTCCTCTGGAATGGTGCTCAGTCTGACTTCTTTTTGCCTAATAGAGGTCTCAGACAGGGAGACCCAATGTCACCATTATTGTTTGTGCTATGTATGGATAAAATCACCCATTTGATAAATGATGCAGTTGCTGATGGTTCTTGGAAGCCAATCTATGTCTCACAGGGAGGCCCACGGATTTCACACCTGTTATTTGCAGATGATCTACTTTTGTTTGGGGAGGCTACAGAAGCTCAAGCAAGATGTATGCTGGATTGCCTTGACAAATTTATGAAGGCATCAGGGGGCAAGGTTAATAGAGGAAAGTCTTCAATTTTCTTTTCTCTTAAAGTGCCGCTGAGTACTAAGAGACATCTGCAGGGGCTGACCCAAATGCAAATTACTAGCGACATTGGGAGGTATCTGGGTTTCCCTCTCTCGCGTTCTAGAAGACCAACCGAGTTGTTTAGTTATGTTACTGATCGTGTAAGACAAAAGTTAGCAGCGTGGAAAGCAAGCACACTCTCAATGGCTGGGAGAGTTACTCTAGCTAGATCAGTTCTTAGCTCGGTGCCCATGTTCCCTATGCAAGTAGCTCGTTTACCTATTGCTATTTGTAAGGAGGTAGAAAGGCTACAACGTAACTTTATTTGGGGCCATGTCGATACTGTCCACCACTTTCATCCAGTGGCTTGGGATCAGATTACCAAACCTAAAGAACTTGGGGGCTTAGGATTGCGCAAGCTCCAATCAGTGAATAAGGCGTTTGGGGTTAAACTTGCTTGGAAACTAACGGTTGGTAACAAGAGCTTGTGGGCTGAGATGTTACAAGCTAAATATATGATGAGGGACGAGTCATCACTGTTCACGGCCAGATCTGGTGATTCCAAGGTATGGCGGTTCATTTGTGCTAATAGTGAATATGTGGATATTGGTGCGAAATGGCAGGTCCGTAATGGTCAATTGGTAAACTTCTTTACTGATTCATGGGTAGGAGATGGATGCAAGTTGCAGGAGTTTTGCATGAGAGATTTATCAGAGGAGGAATCATTTTCCTCTGTTTCGGATTGGTCTTCTAGTGGAGGTTGGGACTATAGCCGTTTAACCAACATCCTTAATCCTGAGGGTATCAAAATGATTATCCCTCAAATGCCACCTAATCCTGATGCCGGCCCCGATCTATTAATTTGGGGGAGGAGCAATGATGGGAATTTCACAGTTAAGAGTGCATACTCTTTGGTGGAAAATAATAATCAGCTGCCTGATAAACTCCTTACAGCAATTTGGAAATGGGGTGGGGTTGAAAGGATTAAATTGTTCATGTGGAAAGTCTATCTAAATAGGTTACCTACTAACCTATGGAGGAGTTCCTGGTCTCAGACATCGCCGCTGTGCAATTTTTGTAATAACGAAGTGGAAGATGCACTCCATATCTTAAGAGACTGCTCTTATGCAAAGTCCATGTGGCGTAAACTTATACACCCCAGGTATGAACAGTTGTTCTTCTCGGTGGATCTTATCAACTGGCTCTCCCTCAACCTTACTACGAGAATTGGCTTACAAGTGGGCTCTTTGTGGGATAGAGTGTTTGTCGTGGGTATTTGGAGGCTTTGGAGTTGGAGAAATTTGTTTTTGTTTGAAGACAATTTTGATAAACCATCTGATCCAGCTCTAGTCATTAAATACTCTTGGAGAAGTTTTGTTATACATGACTTTTCCCCTCAGCTAGGCGTTGCATCAGTAAATGAATCATTGCACAGGTGGTGTCGGCCTCCGGAAGATTGGGTCAAGTTGAACACCGATGGGGCAGTGAATCGGCACTCAAACATTGCAGGTTGTGGAGGTTCCCTTCGCAACCACCAAGGTGCTTGGGTTGTAGGTTTTGCGAAACAGTTAGGGATATGTAACCCATTAGTTGCAGAGCTATGGGCAGTAATTGAGGGACTACTATTGACATGGGATATGGGTTATAAGCAGGTCATTCTTGAGCTGGATGCTGAGGAGGCGATCACTTTGTTAACTACTGATAGCAGCTGTACTGAGAGTCTGTTAATTACTAGGATTAAAGAGTTGTTACACAGAGATTGGCTTGTTAAGCTTTGCAGGATTCCTAGAGAGCCGAACCGTGTTGCCGATGCTTTAGCTAAAATGGGTCTCTCTTCTTCTTCATTTTATGCTGTTTGTCCTCCTCATCTGAGGACTTGGGTAGATCAGGAGTCTATGGGATTTATTTCCCCTCTCATGTAATTTTCATTTAATTTTTGGCTGCTTAGCCCTCATTAATATCAAAAAAAAAAAAAAAAAGAATCATCAATGTTGTCTTATTCACACACTAGACATTTACATTCATTCTCTCCCTCCATTATTTCCATTTTTTTTAAAGGTTAAATTATGTCATCCACACATTTAAAACTTTACAATACAATGAATCATAGCCTCTTTAATTATAAAACTTTACAAAATAACTTCCATGTTATTAGTTTTGTTCATTATAATTCAATTCTTGTGGGAATTATATGTGAGCGCGCGCACACATTTAAAGGAGTAAATAATTTATGGTCAGGGTTTCCGCACAAATTTAAAACCTTAGGTGGTTCATTATTAAGTTTTAAAAGTTGACAAAATATTCCCAAACATTGACTTGTTAAGTTTTATTAATATTCTATACAATCCTTAATATAAGATATATTTATTTAATTTGATTAGAGTAAGAAAATTAGTTTAAATTAGTTTATGTGTCATGTATTTTCTAAAACACCGTAGTCATTTTTCTTAATTATCTGATTTTCTCTTTCCTTCTTGATTATTGTGAAGGGAACATCAATAGGGTAGATTAGGAAAACGTTAATAAATATGATAATTAAGTCTTATATTTATGATCAAAATCAACTCTCTGAATATGCCTTGTATTAAGGACGGGAGGGAATATAATAGCTGTTAAGAAAAATCATCATTTGAAACTAATGGTGTTAGAGCTAGAGAACTCAAAAGATTTTTTTTTTTTAAAAAAAAAATGAAATAAAAGCCTAGATGGAAACCTTATATATAGAGGCATAGCATCAAAAATGCACATTTGCCCCTTTTTTGATAGCATACATTCTAATAAACATGTTGAAGATCAGAGCCTACTATTTATCAAAGTGGTTCAAGTTTAATGTTTATTTGAAATGTCAAAAGTAATTTTTCTATTATAATTTATGGTGTATAAAATAAGTATATAAGATGAATTTTGTCTGAATTTATATAAAAAAAAAGTGTTTTTGTGAGGTCCAATGGTGATCTTATGGCAATGGCAGGACAACTAGTAGAGGCCTTCTTCTTCAAATTAGATTCGTCCGTAGGATAGCAGAGTCTACGTAGTTTTGTCTGTGCTTTTCTTGTTCAGTGTATAAAAAAAAAAAAAAAACTAATAAAATTCCCTGAATTAATAATTTCCGTCCATTGTTCTTCCTTCTTCCCAATAACTTGTGCTCATTGTTTAATTTAAGCCTTCCCATTGGTAGAGTTTAAAATAAATCACACTCCTTGCCGGTTTGTGAATTCCATGTTCCATACCGACAAGGATTGATTTACTTTTTCAAAATAGAATCTTTGTGGTGTATATTTGAGAGGGCATTCGTTTTTAATATTGGTCCCGTAACATCTCAACAATATGATGAAAGGTTAAATATTGAAATGAATTAATATTCGTTTTTCCATAATCACTTTGTAGGTTTCGCGCGCTCTTTTTACCTGTTTCTCCACGAAAACAATACTCATTTGGGCACTTCATAACTTCATATTTTGAATATACTGAAACCATGACAACGACTGCAATTGGTTTGCTTCAAATGCTTTTATATTTTAAAAAAAGTCATCATGCGTTGCAAGGAAGTTATCTTCACTAAATCTTAAATAAAACATGTTTATTGTCCAATCAGATCCACCGTGGATGACAACAGTCGAGAAGACAAAATTAAATACTACTTCAGTTCTAATTATAAGACCGAGTTGACTTTTTTTTTAAGAAATTAAAGAAACTAGATAAGTTATTTAATCATATAATATATTCTGTATCCTTAGATTATATATTCGTTTATTAGTCAAACTAATCAACTTAGGAAAAAAAAATAGGGTTAAGGTGCGATTTAGCCAATAAACTATTGGTTTAGGAGCGTTCAACACAATTAACTATTAAGTGGACTAAAAATACCAACAAACTTTTGAAAAAAAAGCGTTCAGCACAACGTCATTAGCAAAAAGTTAATGTTCGTTATCTAAGGTATAGATTGACCAACGAACTTTTACTTCATGAGCGTCTAGCACAAAATTCTAAATTTTGTTAAATTAAATTTTTTTTCTCAATTGTCATTATTCAAAACTACTTGTATAGATATCTATGAACAAAAATGACTCATTCTTTAATTTTGTCAAAATTATAGTTTGCTAAAATAAACAAAAGTTTTAATTAAAAATATAATTATATGATTTAAATAAAACTCAAGGTGTTTTATAGTTTATTATATATGTTAAACAAAAAAAATTATATGATTTATTTTTATTTTAGAAGAAATTTATGTGAGTTAAAACATTCATTTAATGTTAATAAAATTTAAAAATCTAAAAAATCTATTAGATCCTGCAAGAAATGAAATGAGTTTAATTTTTATTTTTATAAAAAGAGCTTAATAAATATCAACGTTGATACTTAATGATATAAATCCGGCAATTTGATGATATATTTGTTAATTAAATGATCTATTGCTTCTATGGATATGAGACTTTTATAGGCCAAATTTCTCCTTAACCCATTATAATTACTCCTTAACCTATTTTTTTTTTTTTTTTGCGTGAAAAGGGAATATATTAAGATAATCAGAGAATGTACAGTAGATGACTCATTTAACTACAAAGAAGGCTAAACCTATCAAAACAATTCTGAGTGTGGACTACTAGAGATTTGACATGAGCAACAATTCCATCAACAGTAAAGCTTTCGTCTGTAAAAATTCTCCCGTTTCTGACATTCCATAGTTTCTAGCAAGTTGAACATATGCCAACCTTCCACGAAATGTCCAGTGATGAAGATCTAATAATTAACTCCAACCATCTCTGGATGTCTAGCTGGAAAAAATCAGCATTGAGGTCTAAGGGTAGAATCTTCTTCCAAACTGAGGAAGCTAAGTAGCATTCCTTGAAGACATGGTTGAGATTTTCCAATCCGCCCAAGCAGAGAGAGCAGCTGCTATCTGGTGAAATCTTCCTGAGAAATCGTGCCTCGTTAGTAAGCAACTTTCCTCTTAAAAGCAACCAGGTAAATGTTCGTATCCTCTGTGCCATCGGGAGCTTCCACACTAAGGACCATATGTGATCATAATCATTCCAATTCATGGATTCCATCACTGTGTACGCTGATTTAGTGGTAAAAACTCCATTGCTAGTCAGATCCCAATAACAGCAAGGAAGGCCTTCCTGTAGTGTAGAGGCTGAGATGGATGTAAGCACAGAAGATGGAAGGAGGTGACCAAATAAATTCCATTTCCATGAACCATCGTCATTAACATAATCAGAAATGGATTTTTGCAAATCCCCATCTGATATGGGAGCAAAGGACAAGTGTTTAAGGGGACCATAGTCACCTACCCAGAAGTCAGTCCAAAACTGAACCTGCTTACCATCCCCAGGCTTCCATTTGATGTGTAGGTAGGTTTCTTCCCATAACTTCAACAAATTTCTCCAGAGAAGGGACATACGAGAGCGATGAGGCACCCATCCAGAGCTAGAGACTTCATATTTCTGCCTAAGAACTTTAACCCAAAGAGCATCTGGTTGAGAATGAATATTGAAGATTAGTTTCATTAAGAAGGCCTTGTTTTGGGACACAAGATTCAACAGTCCACAGCCACCATGCTTGATAGGTTGACAGAGATCCCGCCATTTAACTAAACTAACACCTCGGCGGTTAGATGAGAAGCCCCATATGAATTTCCGAATGATTCCTTCAATCTTACTAATGCATGTTGATGGAAGAGCTATGCTCTGCATAGTATAGAGAGGGATGGATGCTAGAACTGACTTGGCAAGTGTGATACGTCCAGCTAGGGAGAGACACTTGCTTTTCCAACCAGCCAACTTAGATTGCAGTCTGTCAATTATATAACCATAAGTGGAAGAGGAGAGACGACCAGTCAAAAGTGGGACACCCAAGTATTTCCCAAGGGTGGTGGTCCTCTGATAGCCCAGCATGTTGCAAATTACCCTGCTTGTTTGAGAGTCTACATTTTTAGAGAAATAGATCTTGGTCTTGAGCTGACTAATTTGATGCCCCGATGATTTGCAGAATTCTACCAAGGTATCTCCAATTATGCTAGCCTGTTCGGTAGTTGCATGGCCAAATAGGATTAAGTCATCGGCGAAAAAGAGATGGGAGAGGTGCACCCCCCTCTGACCAACCTTGATTGTTTCCCATCTTCTGGCTTTAACTTTTGCTTCTATAAGATGAGACAATCTTTCCATACAAAGAACAAAAATGTATGGGGAGAGTGGATCACCTTGCCTCACACCACGTTCAGGAGCAAAGGAATTTGTTGGTTTTCCATTCCATAAAACTTGCATTGAGGTGGTAGTTATGCAATTCATGATTAGACGAATCAGAGGGCCTGGAAGTCCAGAGTCATACAGAGTGTCCTGTATAAAGTCCCATCGTAACCGATCAAAAGCCTTGTGTAAATCAACCTTAATAGCCATCCAACCTCTCTTTCCTTTCTTTCCCCTCATAGAGTGAATTACCTCTTGGGCTATAACAATGTTATCAATTATACTACGCCCCTGGATAAAACTGGACTGGTACTGGCCAATTAAAGTGGGCATAAGAGGTCTCAGACGATTGGCAATTGTTTTGGAGAGAATTTTATACACCACAGAGCAAAGACTAATGGGACGAAATTCGCTAATTAAACTAGGTTGATTGACTTTAGGGATCAAGGCTAACAGAGTCTGGTTGATTATCGGATTGAGAGGGTTACCTGACCAGAGGCTCTGAATGTATTTATGAATGCTAGGGCCTACAATATTCCACTGAGATTGATAGAAGAGAGCATGGATGCCATCTTTCCCCGGAGACTTGAGAGGTTTCATTTCAAATAAAGCTTGCTTTACTTCTTCTAGAGTGACCCCTCTGTCCAGAGTCAAGACCTGGCTATCGGTCATCCTTGGGAACCTGCCTTGAATGGACATGGGGAAGAAAGTTGGATCTTCAAGAGAATAGAGATCTCTAAAAAATCCCTCTGCATAATCAGATAAGCTCTTCTCAGCCGTTATCCAGACTCCGTCTTGATTCTTCAGTCGCTTGATACAGTTCTTTCTCTTGCGCATCTGGGCTTTCATCTGGTAATAATGAGTGTTTCGATCACCAAGGCAAAGCCAATCCGAGGAAGATTTCTGAATCCATAGGAGTTCTTCTTGAAAACTCACTTCCTCTAGTTCCTCCCTTAGGGACATCTCTAGGGCAGAGAGGAAATCGAAGGAGGGATTAGTTGGATCTTCCAACTTGATTTGGATTCCTCTAATGCGATTTAGAAGTTTACGCTTGCGTCTGCCGATAGCACCGAAATTATCAGTATTCCATTGTTTAGCCGTGACGGTGAATTTGTCAAGGCAGGATAACAATTCCGGGTCTTCATTCCAGATTCGTGCAACCATTGATGGAAACTCTTGATGGGCTAACCATGGAGCCAAAAATCGAAATGGTCTTGAAAATGGGCTAGAAGGCAAGCTTGAGGCCAATTTAATTAACACAGGCCTGTGATCCGATAACAACTTGGGAAGGTGATTGACTTCATAGTGAGGAAACTGTTGGGCCCATTCAGTATTACAAATTGCTCGGTCCAATCTCATTAACAGAGTACCCTTGCGCCAAGTGAATTTTGGGCCTTTAGAGCCCAAATCGACTAGACTATTACCATGAAGAAAATTATTGAACAAATGGCATCCACGAGCTCTATGAACTGCCCCTCCACTTCGTTCTTCAGGGCTGAGAATAGCGTTGAAATCTCCGGCCAAGAGCCAAGGGGATTGGAGATTATTTGCTATGAGATTGAGGTCTTGCCAAAGAAGTTTCCTATATTGATGCCGAGGACTACCATATACCGCAGTAAAAAGGAACATTGAGTCTTGATTGGCCCACGACACCTCCATGTGGACAAATTGAACTTGATTGTCCAGAATTTTAATAGACACTGAGGATGACCATAAGATCCAGATTCCACCAGAAAAGCCCGATGCTTCAACCCGATGCGAGAATGGGAAACCCAATTTCCGGATGACTTTATCAGCTTTTTTTCCTGAAATTCTTGGTTCTACTATCACAAAAATATCTGGTTTATAGTTAAATACTATAGTCTTAAAAGTGGAAGGAAACTTTTCATCAAAAGCTCCTTGACAATTCCAAGTTATTATGGACATAAATAAATCTAACTAGAGAGGGAGGGATGAAGAATTACTCCCTCAGGTGGTAGTGCCCTTTCCTTGTCTTCCAAATTGCTGTGAAATCCTCTGGCTATTTCTTTCATGAGTCTAACTGAAGGCCCAGCGGCATCAGGATTGGGTTTGGCTCCCATATTGTGGAGAGTGACCCCTGAAGCGAGCTTAATCCCTCTACTATTAGAGAATGGATCCACTTTATGATTGGCCTGGCGAGGAGGCCCATCAGCTTTGGCCCTGACCATATTGTTTCTTTGAGGCATCCTGCTATCATTGATGATAATTGCTGAGTTGTGGTCCCTATCAAGAGAGGTAGTGGCCTGTCGTGCAACAAAATGGGACGAGCTGAAAATACTATCCTGATTCCTTGTCTGCTGAGCGGTTGCCTTTTGGCTAATTCCTGTTGGTACCTTTGGAATAATTTTTGTCTCTTTGCCTTTCTTCTTTTGGAAATTGCCCTCAGCCAACCGGTAGGGGAATTCACTGTCCTGGAGATACACCTCCTGCCTCTCGTCCTCTAGTGGGACCACTTCGTTTAGAACCTCGAACCTCGAAGTTGAGGCCACGATCCTGCCATCATCTGCCACGCTTTTCCTGGGCGTCTTTTCCGTATTGCGTCGTGGACGTCGCTGCACCAACATCCAGTCTCCAAAATTAACTGATTCACGCTCCTTCGATGCCGGCTTCGACAATGGGATTTCGCTAGCCGTAGGCTTGGGGCCATCTGGTTGTTCACCGATATTGGGAACCTGTTTCAGTGGGCATGATTCCTGGAGATGACCATATCTCCCACAACTAAAGCAGATTGTTGGTAGACCTTCGTACTCTACAAAAATAATCTCCCCATCAACCTGAATTTTAGAGATTAATGGCTTAGTAAGATCTATTAAAACTGCAAGTCTGGCAAACTTCCCACGGTCTCCCGAGTCTGTATTATAATCAACTCTTATAACCTCGCCAAAAACACTTCCAATAGAGCGAATGATACTCTTATGATAATATCTAGCAGGGAGTTTAGGGAGTCTGATCCATCCCATAACCTGATTAATAACATGCTCATGAGTTCGGAAGGAGGGTGTCCACGGCTGAACAGTGAGGTAATGTCCAAAGATTACCCAAGGGCCGTTAAGCAGAGCATTCTGATAGTCCATGTCATCTTTAAAGCGCACCAGAAAGCAATCGTCTTCTAAATCAATTAGTTTGCATTGGCCGGAAGGTTTCCAGAGATTCTGGAGCTTCGTACGAAGCTGACGGTAGCCAATCCTCCTGCCCAACAACTTTACTACTACAGCAAGTCCCATTTTCTGGTTCAGGGTCTCAAGAACGTGAGAGGCAAAATCAACGGTTGGCACGTTACCATTTAGACCAATGGAGACGTCCCCTTTCTGCAGAACAAGATCATCCTCTTCTTCTTCACAGGTACTAGGATCCGAGTTCAGGAGTTTATCCTTGAACGATGGTGCTTTTTGGCTTGGCTCGGCATTACCGTCACTCATATGAACGTCCTGCTCTGGTGGCTGTGCAGGTAACAGGGGTGTCTCCGGAACAACTTCCTGATCCGACGGTGATTCCGTAGAAATAGGCTCCAAAACTTCAGTCGCGTCCATAGTGACAACCTCATCTAACTTAGCTCGCTTCGTGGACTGATCGTCTCCAGGGTGCGGTGGAGGGTCTGTTTTTAGAGTAGAGTCGAATGGAACAGTATGCTGCATTGTGGCTGAGAAAGAAGAGATAGAAAGGAAAAGTTAGAGAGAAGGAGGAGCTTCTCACTCTAACCCATCCTTAAGCATCCTTAACCTATTATTAAATTGTTCTTTCTTAAGCCTCTTAAGTTATCTTTTTTTCATTCAACATACAAGTCTCATATTCATAAAATCAATATATCATATAATTAACAAATATATCATCAAGTTGCCCGATTTATATTATTAAGTATCAATTTTGATATTCATTAACATTTTATAAAAATAAAAATTAAACTCATTTCATTTCTTTTAGGATATAATATATTTTTTAAATTTTATTAACATTAAATGAATTTTTTAACTCACATAAATTTCTTCTAAAATAAAAACAAATCATATATTGTTTTTTTTGTTTAACATATATAATAAACTATAAAATACCTTAAGTTTTATTTAAATCATATAATTATATTTTTAATCAAAACTTTTGTTTATTTTAGCAAATTATAATTTTGACAAAATTAAAAAATAAGTAATTTTTTTCATAGATATTTATACAAGTAGTTTTGAATAATGACAATTGAAGAAAAAAAATTATTTAATTTAGTAGAATTTAGAATTTTGTGTTGGGCGTTCATGGAGTAAAAGTTCGTTGGCCAATTTATACCTTAGATACCAGACGTTAACTTTTTACTAACGGTGTTGTACTGGGCGCTCCTTTTTAAAAGTTTGTTGTGCATGTTAGGTGTTCCTTTTCAAAAGTTTGTTGATATTTTTGGTCTATTTAATAGTTAATTGTGATGGACGCTCCTGAACTAATAGTTTATTGGCTAAATCGCACCTTAACCCAAAAAAAAAAATAAAAATACTCTAAAGTAATTTAATTAACTTCTTTAATTTTTTCTAAAAAGTTAATTTGGTATTATAATTAAGATAGGAGGGAGTAATGTTTGAAACTTGACTTGTATACATGTTTAAAGTTTTGAAAATGGAAAGTTAACAGGAGCTAGTAAGTAACATCAGAATACCTACGCTAAAATTTATTCTTTATTTTCTGGTAACGTTGATGAAATTTCATCATATTATAACCAAATTGCAACTTCCTTAGCAGGAAAGAAACTCTCTGCTTCTTTGAATTTTTCGCAGTGATGGAACATCTAATGCCATTCAATTCAACCCTTCCACGTAATATTCAAATTCAAATTCCGTTGACTCTTCACCTTCCTTCACATTTCTTAAATTCTGAAACGAAAGCAAGAGAAGAAACCATTGCGCGTACCTGAGGTACCTCACAAGTCACTGAGCTAAGTTGTATTTGGGGTATTGATTTGCTTTGCTGGTTGTGAAGCAGGGAAGTAAATGGGCTCAACAAGTGAAACAGCTCCTCTCTTAGAGCGAAAGGTAACGTTCTTGTTCTCTGTATTTTTTTGGTTTGAGGATATCTTATTCTCCAAAAAGATGCACCTTCTTCATTTTCTTTTAATTTTTTTATTCATCCTTATAAAACTGATAAATAGATCTATTTACACATGCTTCTACAACTGTAATTATCTGTTTTAAATTATTTAAAATTTCTCCCCATCTAACAGGAAGAGGGAAAGAGCCAAAGTGGCTCATTGAATGAACTGACAGACCTTGAACGTGGTGAAGCAGTAAGTGTTCCTCATAGAATCTGAAGCCTCTCATAACATCTTATATGATCAGATTTCTGTAGGACTTTTATTATTATAATTCCTAATATTATTATAATATGCATGAAAAATCAGGCAACAAATGTGGGATTTGGCAGGGTGCTCTCACTTGTAAGTGCTTATATATCCCTAGCTGTTGGTACTATGTTTTTTGTGACTAATATTATGAGTGTGTTCCTAATATTACGTCAATTACAGGCAAAGCCTGAAGCTGGGAAGCTGATTTTCGCAACTCTGGCTCTTTTAATTGCATCCACATCACAAATTTTAATAGTACGTGTCACAATTGAACCCTATCTTATATAAGTATCCATGTCTTCAGATTTAACAGGAATTTGTTCCTCATGCAGCCAAGATTTGGTGGGAAGATAATTGATATTGTCTCTGGGGATATTCAAACTCCTGAAGATAAAGCTAGAGCTTTGGAAGCAGTCAAGAGCACAATACTGTACATTTTAATGATTGTTGTTGTTGGGTAGGATCCTTGCTTGATTTGATGAACTACTTCATCTGGACGTAATTTTGTCTTGTGATCTTTCACTAATATTTCTTGTGATTTCAGATCAGTTTCAACAGCACTTAAAGATTGGCTTTTTTCCTCTGCAAGTGAAAGGGTTGTTGCTCGGCTTAGAAAAAGATTATTTAGTCACATCATAATCCAGGTAAAACAAAGTTGTCATAATATGGTAATTCATCTGGGTATTAAAATCTTTCAACCTTACAACTAGTAGTTCAACTTGCCCCAGAAACATAGCTTGTTTAATATGGATGAGTTTTGCAGGAGATAGCCTTCTTTGATGTTACCCGTACTGGGGAACTTATGAGTAGGCTCTCTGAAGATACACAGATCATAAAAAATGCAGCAACTACTAATCTTTCTCATGCACTGAGCGCCTTATCAACTGCATTTATTGGTCTTGGCTTCATGTTTTGGACTTCATGGAAGTTAACATGTGAGTCATTGAAAACAAACCTTAATTTCATGAACTACTCACATAGAGCTTATTGTCAGGTGAATTATCAGTAATCATTGGACATTTGGACCCTTTTCCCAGTGTTGGCTTTGGCTGTTGTTCCTGCTACTTTTGTTGCTGCCCGTAAATTTGGTTGGTTCCTGCGCGAACTTTCTCAGAAAACTCAAGATGCAGCTGCATCGGCTGCTTCAATAGCTGAGGTATGTCTTATCACATGAAATGCTAATATCTCAAGTGATATCCAAACTGAACAAATCTTTGATGCTCAGGAATCCTTTGGTGCCATAAGGACAGTAAGATCTTTTGCCCAAGAAGAATATGAAATATTACGCTACTCTAAGAAAGTTGATGAGACACTTAAGCTTGGGCTTAAACAAGCTGTGAGTTGTCCATTTGTTGATTCTTGTGCGTTCGTGTCTATAAATCTATCTATCCATTTGTTACATACTTTACAATTACAACTTCTAACTTCAGTGGTTTGGTGAACCAGAAAGTTGTGGGACTCTTTTCTGGAGGCATTAACATAGCAAGTTCCTTGCCAATTATTATAGTTGTCATCTATGGGGCATATTTGACAACTACAGGTTCCATGACCTCTGGTGATCTTACGTCCTTCATTCTTTATAGTCTCACAGGTTAGTCATGGTATGATCCTTTAGTGATATCATCTTTCAAGGAAAACATGTGAAAACTAACTTTTTAGTTGCTCAACACAACTACCTCATTTATAGTCATGATATTTTAGGAAAATCAACTCATACTTGATACCATTAACTAACATAACTAACTTTCTTAATCTTTCCAAATTAATTTTTAAGCTTTTACATTAAGGAATGGAGGTAGTATATACTTTTTATTTGATCAAAGTACTACTTTCATTTAATATGTAGTTACATTTTAGTTGCCTAACACAACCACTTTACTTGCAGTGGGACATTCTATATCTGGTCTCTCAGGATTGTATACCATGGCCATGAAAGCTGTGGGTTCAAGTAGAAGGGTGTTTCACCTTCTTGATCTTGAATCAGCAATGCCAATGTCTGGAAATAAATGTCCTCTGAGGTCAATTTTTCTGACTTCTTAGCTTTTGTCTTTTTTATAACTACTTTCACAGCAAACCAAAAAAAGGTAAAGATAATATGTGATAATAAGTGACACTAAAATGTCTATTTTTGTAGAGAACAAGATGAGGTGGAGCTAAATGATGTCTGGTTTGCATATCCATCTCGTCCTAGTCATATGATACTTAAGGTATCAATTTCTTGTTCTTTGTTCTAGTGGTAGATACCAATACTAGAATCATCAATATCCGTGTGAAATATAAAATCTATAGAAAATTATATGCTCATAATCTATAAACAACACACCTTTTCATGTGTAGGGAATTACAATGAAATTGCAGTCTGGCTCAAAGGTTGCTCTTGTTGGTCCAAGTGGTGGTGGAAAGGTATATTCAATATGCAGTGGATTAAAGCATAGAAAGAACATAGATTTAATGAATTGACATAAGAAAGATATGAAGTAGATAAAACTCTTTTATGTGTTAAACTGCAGACTACAATAGCAAACTTAATTGAAAGATTTTATGACCCAACCAAGGGAAAGATCCTACTGAATGGGGT
Organism: Acacia crassicarpa; assembly: GCA_034222035.1. NCBI lineage: Eukaryota > Viridiplantae > Streptophyta > Magnoliopsida > Fabales > Fabaceae > Acacia > Acacia crassicarpa. The sequence continues at coordinate 740,173 of JAWXYG010000023.1, read as the reverse complement.
TCCACTGGGAGAAGTATCACATGAGCATCTGCACAAGAAAGTACTATCTTTTGATCATATTATTTTATGCTTATGACTTTGGTGTGACATAAATTATTTACAGTATGCTTTTTGATATGCAGATCAGTATTGTGAGTCAAGAGCCTGTACTTTTTAACTGTTCCATTGAGGAGAACATAGCTTATGGATTTGATGGCAAAGTAAATCCTGCTGATATAGAAAATGCAGCAGTAAGATTCAATACTTTTTTTTTAAATATGAGTAAGACCTCTGGTTTGCTTTAACTCTGGATCCCTCATAATTATTGGGTATGGATTTGAATTGCAGAAAATGGCAAATGCACATTAATTCATATCAAAATTCACAGAGAAATACAAGACCCATGTTGGGGAGCGTGGGGTGAGGCTTTCAGGAGGACAAAAACAGAGAATAGCAATTGCTAGAGCTCTACTTATGGACCCAAAAATTCTTCTCCTGGATGAAGCCACTAGTGCCCTCGATGCTGAAAGCGAATATTTAGTACAGGTTAGTTGGATCTGGTTTTTTATGAAGCAGAGAGAGCTAAGTGAACCTGGGCCATCCAGATCTTCTTCTTTTTTTAAAAAAATAACAATGGTTTTTTAGATAAAATATAATTTTTTGAATATATAATAGTCAAGAGATTATTTTTATTTTAGATTTTATACCCATTAAAATAATTTCATAAAATAATATAGACTTTTAGAAAATCAGATACGAACCATCCAGATCGAATTTGGCAGCCCAAATCTGACCAATTCCCTAGGTGTGTTTTTGGAGTACCAAGATTATAGTAGTAAAACACACCTATTTTAAGGATAATCATCACTAAGCACAATAATTAAGTAATTAATATATGTCATTTACCCATAGCTGATGACTAGCAATAAAATCAAGTGCGCTTGTGGAAGTGTTTATTTGCAAAATTTTGAAAGACTAAATAATTGTGTAGGATGCTTTGGACAGACTGATGAAGGGAAGGACAGTTCTAGTCATAGCTCACAGGCTATCAACTGTGAAGAGTGCTAATAGAGTAGTGGTTGTTTCTGATGGTGAAATTGTGGAGAGTGGGACCCAAGAAGAACTTCTTAGCAACAATGGTATCTATTCTGCTCTAGTCAGTAGACAGCTCCAAACAATGAAACCTCAATATCTTGTTTCTTAGTTCACATGTTTCTATCTGGGGAGTACAAAACTGAGGTGGAAATATATTAGATCGAACTGAAGGGTTACACATACTACTGGATTTCAACTATCACTGATTCCACAGACAGTTTATGAATTAAAATAGAAGTTAGTAATACATGTGTCAAGTTATTTTCAGTTTCATATAGAAATAGTTATTATCAGTTATGTGGGACGTTACTTTTAGTTATTGCAAGTCTTATCCTATTAGGCTATTTATATGCTGCATGTATTAGTCTTGAGATATGAATGAAGAATTATATTGTTGCTTGGAACTCTCCTTTCTTCTGGAATCTGGGATGCTGGTTCTAGACTTCTTCCTCTCTTTCCTTTTTCTTTCAATGTTCTTTCCTCTCTTATTACTCTAATCCAAGAATCTATCAATCACTTCCTAATATAAGCCCTTTTATTGAAATATCAATTTAAATTTTAAAAGAATATATCAAAACACTTTTTATCTGTGAAATCAAACCAACGATCTATTCTAATATTTGTAGGGTTATCGTTGGTAAAACAAAATAGGACATCACATGAATTTGAAGATAATTAGACTTTGAGCCAAATCATTGTTTACTTATCTGCAACTGCAAAGGAATATGTGAATATGATTATATATATTTTTGCTCAAAGTGAATATGATTATATGCCTTTCGTAATATAATATAAACAAAAATTTAATGAATTATAACAAAGGAAATACTTTTTTAATATATCTCAAATTCGACTATTTTTATGTGTAACTTTTTCAAGTGCTTGAGGGAAAAGGATGCAAAGCAAAAACTACTTTGAATTTGAAGAAATTTAATTTAATACTGAAAAAAATTAATTCCTCAATCCTTATATTTTTCAGCTTATTTTTAATTAGATTTCTATAATTTTTATTTTCTTTATGGGGTCCATATGATCCCCTCAATTAAGGCGTTAGCATCTTTTTAAAAGTAATTCTTAAGGTTATGAAATCCAGACCGATCACTAAACTGATGGGATACTAGGTAAAAAAAAAAAAAAAAAAGTTGAATTGGTTTCAATGAGACCTGTCAAATTTTTGTTTTGGGTCCAGAATGGAAGATCAAATGAGAACGAATTTAATTGCTTTTTTGGTTTTTGGATGCTCCATTTAGTCTACAGCACAATGGCATCATCCACTTCCACTTCCACTTCCACTTAGGCCTTCTCAATTCCTTCGTTTTGTGTTGTGTTGAGAATGACACTTCACTACCTCAACTCCTAACATTCCCTTGAAGTGATGAGTCTACCATTATCAAAGTCTATCGAGCTTAATGCTTATTTAAAATGGTAATTAGAGTCTTCAAAAGCAATTTCCTATCATGATTTGTAATGTAAGAAATTAATATTTGACATGAATTTTGTTTCAGTTTATATAAAAAAGTGTTTTTGTGGGATCTAATTGTGATTTTATGGCAGGACGACTTGTGGAATGGGTGAGAAATTTCTTTGTACTTTTGTCTTTGCATAAAAAAAAACTAATAAATTTCCCTGAATTAATAATTTCCACCCATGGTTCTACCTTTTTCCCATAACTTGTGCTCCTTGTTTAATTTGCACGTTCCCATTAATAGAGCTTAAAAAAAATCACTCTCCTGCCGGTTTTTTTTTTTTATACATCATGGTAGGGGAGGGGGACAGGGTTCGAACCCTGGACATGGGGAGGGAAGCCAGTTAATACTGACTCCCATGTCACTGCGCTACTAAGGTGCTGACACTCCTGCCGGTTTCTGAATTCTATGTTCCATATCGACAAGGATTGATTTACTTTTTTAACAGAATCTTCTTTGTGCTGTATATTTGAGAGGCCATTCGTTTTTAATATTGGTCCCTTGACGTATCAACAATATGATGAAAGCTTAAACATTGAAATGAATTAACCTCGTACTTTCCATAATCACTTTGTAGGTTTCGCGCGTTTTTTTTTTTAACCTGTTTCTCCACGAAAACAATACTCATTTGGGCACTTCATAACTTCATATTTTGATATACTGAAACCATGACAACGACTGAAATTGGTTTAATTCAAATGCTTATATATATATATATTTTAAAAAGTCTTCATGCGTTGCAAGGAAGTTAGCTTCACTAAATCTTAAATAAGACATGATTGTTGTCCAATCAGATCCACCGCCGGCGACAACAGTCCGGAAGACAAAATTAAATAATGTTTAAAACTTGACTTATATACTTCCTCTCGTTTTTATTATAAGACATCAACTAATAAGTGTGTTTGGTCCTTTTTATAAGGTACTTGTTCATTCCCAAATGACATTAATTATTTTTTTTCCATATGCGTCCCTAATTAATAAGGGTGGTGAGTGAAAGTAATAATTAATATGATATTAGAATTTAGTACAATTAGTAAAGGTAATATTAGAAATTAATTAAATCATAGGACAACTTTATTAACTTTAACTTTTTTTATTGATTCGTAAGAATTGTTAGTTAGTGCATTATAATAAAGACCATAGGAGTACATGTTTAATTAAGTTTTGAAAATGGAAAGTTAACAGGAGCTAGTAAATAACATCAGAATACCCAAGTTAAAATTTATTCTTTCTTTTCTGGTAACGTAGAACTCTACAATTGCAACTTTCTTAGCAGGAAAGAATCACACGACCTGGTCAAGCATTTCCTTCCTCTGTTAACTAATCAAAGTCTCTGCTCCTTGGAGTTTTTCGCAGTGATGGAAATACTAATGCTATTCAATTCAAACCGTAATATTCAAGTGAGGCTGAACGCTCATTGGCTTAATCATGACAGGAGCAAGAACCAATATTCTATACAAATTCCGGTGACTCTTGACCTTCCTTCACATTTCTTAAATTCTGAAACGAAAGCAAGAGAAGAAACCATTGCGCGTGCCTCACAAGTCACTGAGCTAAGTTGTATTGGGGGTATTGATTTGCTTTGCTGGTTGTGAAGCAGGGAAGTAAATGGGCTCAACAAGTGAAACAGCTCCTCTCTTAGAGCGCAAGGTAACGTTCTTGTTCTCTGTATTTTTTTGGTTTGAGGATATCTTATCCTCCAAGAAGATGCACCTTCTTCGTTTTCTAGTAATTAATGTAAGAAAACTGATAAATAGATTTATTTCCACATGCTTCTACAACTGTATTTATCTGTTTTACATTATTTAAAATTTCTCCCCATCTACAGGAAGAGGGAAAGAGCCAAAGTGGCTCATTGAATGAACAGACAACAGACCTTGAACGTGGTGAAGCAGTAAGTGTTCCTCATCAAATTTGAAGCCTCTCATAATATCTTACATGATCAGATTTCTGTAGGACTGTTATTATTATAATTCCTAATATTATTATTATATGCATGAAAAATCAGGCAACAAATGTGGGATTTGGCAGGGTGCTCTCACTTGTGAGTGCTTAAATATCTCTAGCTGTTGATAACATGTTTTTTGTGACTATTATTATGAGTGTTATTCCTAATATTACGTTAATTACAGGCAAAGCCTGAAGCTAGGAAGCTGATTTTCGCAACTCTGGCTCTTTCAATTGCATCCACATCAGAAATTTTAGTTGTACGTGTCACAATTGAACCCTATCTCATATAAGTATCCATGTCTTCAGATTTAACAGGAATTTGTTCCTCATGCAGCCAAAATTTGGTGGGAAGGTAATTGATATTGTCTCAGGGGATATTCAAACTCCTGAAGATAAAGCTAAAGCTTTGGAAGCAGTCAAGAGCACCATACTGTACATTTTTATGATTGTTGTTGTTGGGTAGGATCCTTGCTTGATTTAATGAAGTACTTGATCTGGACGAAATTTTGTCTTGTGATCTTTCACTGAGAGTTCTTGTGATTTCAGATCAGTTTCAACAGCACTTGATGGTTGGCTTTTTTCCTCAGCAAGTGAAAGAATTGTTGCTCGGCTTAGAAAAAGATTATTTAGTCACCTCATAATCCAGGTAAAAACAAAGTTGTCATAACAATGATAATTCATCTAGGTATTAAAATCTTTCAACTGTACAACTAGTAGTCCAACTTGCCCCAGAAACATAGCCTGTTGATGAGTTTTGCAGGAGATAGCCTTCTTTGACGTTACCCGTACCGGGGAACTTATGAGTAGGCTCTCTGAAGATACACAGATCATAAAAAATGCAGCAACTACCAATCTTTCTCATGCACTGAGTGCCTTATCAACTGCATTTATTGGTCTTGGCTTCATGTTTTGGACGTCATGGAAGTTAACATGTGGGTCATTGAAAACAAACCTTAATTTCATGAACTAAACACATAGAGCTTATTGTCAAGTGAATTATCAATAACTATTGGACCCTTTTTCCAGTGTTGGCTTTAGCTGTTGTTCCTGCTACTTTTATTGCTGCTCGTAAATTCGGTTGGTTCCTATGCGAACTTTCTCAGAAAACTCAAGATGCAGCTGCAGCAGCTGCTTCAATAGCTGAGGTATGTCTTATCCCATGAAATGCTAATATCTCAAGTGACAGGAAAAGATATCCAAACTGAACAAAATCTTTGATGCTCAGGAATCCTTTGGCGCCATAAGGACAGTAAGATCTTTTGCCCAAGAAGAATATGAAATATTACGCTACTCTAAGAAAGTTGATGAGACACTTAAGCTTGGGCTTAAACAAGCTGTGAGTTATCCATTTGTTGATTCTTCTGTTTATATCTATCTATCCATTTGTTAGATACCTTGCAATTACAACTTCTAACTTCAGTGGTTTGGTGAACTAGAAAGTTGTGGGACTCTTTTCTGGAGGCATGTACACAGCAACTTCCTTGCCAATTATTATAGTTGTCATCTATGGGGCATATTTGACAACTGCAGGTTCCATGTCCCCCGGTGATCTTACATCCTTTATTCTTTATAGTCTCACAGGTTAGTTATTGTATGATCCTTTAGTGATATGACCTTTCAAGGAGAACATGTGAAAACTAACTTTTTAGTTGCTCAACACATCTACTTCACTTACAATCATGATGAAATATAGTATTTTAAGAAAATCAACTCATATTTGATACAAATAACTAATATAACTAACTTTTTTAATTTATCCAAATTAGTTGACCGGAGGTAGCATATACTTTTTATTTGATCAAGGTGCTAATTTCATTTAATATGTAGTTACATTTTAGTTGCTTAACACAACTACTTTACCTGCAGTGGGACATTCTATATCTGGTCTCTCAGGATTGTATACCATGGCCATGAAAGCTGTGGGTTCAAGCAGAAGGGTGTTTCACCTTATTGATCTTGAATCAACAATGCCAATGTCAGGAAATAAATGTCCTCTGGGGTAAGTTTTCTGGACTTCTTAGCTTTGCTCTTTTTAATAACCACTTTCAAGGCAAACCAAAAAAAGGTGAAGATAATATGTGATGATAAGTGACACTAAAATGTCTATTTTATAGAGAACAAGATGGGGAGGTGGAGCTAAATGATGTCTGGTTTGCATATCCATCTCGTCCTAGTCATATGGTACTTAAGGTATCAGTTTCTTGTTCTCTGTTCTAGTGGTAGATATACTCATATACCAATACTAGAATCATCAATATCAATGTGAAATATAAAATATATAGAAAATTATATGCCCATAATCTTTAAACAGTACTCTTTTTCATGTTTAGGGAATTACAATGAAATTGCAGTCTGGCTCAAAGGTTGCTCTTGTTGGTCCAAGTGGTGGTGGAAAGGTATATTCAATATGCGGTGAATTAAAGCATAGAAAGAACATAAATTTAATGAATTGACATGAGAAACATATGAAGCAGATTAAACTCTTTTATGTGTTAAATTGCAGACTACAATAGCAAACTTAATTGAAAGATTTTACGACCCAACCAAGGGAAAGATCCTGCTGAATGGGGTTTCACTAGTAGAAGTATCACATGAGCATCTGCACAAGAAGGTACTATCTTTCTATCGTATTTTTTATGCTTATAACTTTGGTGTGATAGAAATTAATTACAGTATGCTTTTTGATATGCAGATCAGTATTGTGAGTCAAGAGCCTGTACTTTTTAACTGTTCCATTGAGGAGAACATAGCTTATGGATTTGATGGCAAAGTAAATCCTGTTGATATAGAAAATGCAGCAGTAAGATTCAATTTTTTTTTTTTTTGAGTAAGACCTCTGGTTTGCTTTAACTCTGGATCCCTCATAATTATTGGGTATGGATTTGAATTGCAGAAAATGGCAAATGCACATGAATTCATATCAAAATTCATAGATAAATACAAGACCCATGTTGGGGAGCGTGGGGTAAGGCTTTCAGGAGGGCAGAAACAGAGAATAGCAATTGCCAGAGCTCTACTTATGGACCCAAAAATTCTTCTCCTTGATGAAGCCACTAGTGCCCTCGATGCTGAAAGCGAATATTTAGTACAAGTTAGTTGGATCTGGTTTCTTTCTAAGCAAAGAGCTTAGTAGAGAGAGCTAAGCAGATCTGGCCATCCAGATATGAGTTTCTTTTAAAAATGATGATTTTTTAAATAAAAAATCATTTTTTGAATATATAATAATCAAGAGATTATCTTTATATTAGATTCTATACGCATTAAAATATTTTTAAAAGAAATATAGACTTTTAAAAATAGAGATCTGGACCATCCAGATCAAATTTGACGGCCTAAATCTGACCAATTCCCTAGATGTGATTTTGGAGTACCATGATTATAGTAGTAAAACACACATACTTTACAAATGATAATCACTAAGTGCAATAATTAAGTCATTAGTATATATCATTTACTCATAATTGATAACTTGTAATAATATTAAGTGCACTTGTGGAAGTTTTTGTTTACAAAATCCTGATAGACTAAATAATTATGTAGGGTGCTTTGGACAGACTGATGAAGGGAAGGACAGTTCTAGTCATAGCTCATAGGCTTTCAACTGTGAAGAGTGCTGATAGAGTAGTGGTTGTTTCTGATGGTGAAATTGTGGAGAGTGGGACCCATGAAGAACTTATCAGCAACAACAGTGTCTATTCTGCTCTAATCAGTAGACAGCTCCAAACAACGAAACCTCAATATCTTGTTTCTTAATTCACATGTTTTTGTTTGGGGAGTACAAAATTGAGGTGGAAATGTATTAGATCGAACTGAAGGGTTAAACATATTACTGGGATTCAACTATCAATGATTCCACGGGCAGTTTATGAATTGAAATAGAAGTTAGTAATACATGTGTCGAGTTATTTTCAGTTTCATATAGAAGTAGTTATTATCAGTTATATGGAACATTACTTTTAGTTATTGTAAGTCTTGTCCTATTAGGCTGTTTATATGCTGCATGTGTTAGTCTTGAGATATGAATGAATAATTATATTGTTGCTTGGAACTCTCCTTTCTTCTAGAATATCAGATGCTGTTTCTAGACTTCTTTTCTTCTCTCTTCCTCTCTTTCCTCTTCTTTTCAACGTTCTTTCCTCTCTTCTTACTCTAAATCCTAGAATCTATCAATCACTTCCTAATATAAGCCCTTTTATTGAAATATCAATTTAAATTTTAAAAGAATAATCAAAACACTTTTTGTTCGTGAAATCAAACCAACAATCTATTGTAATATTTGTAGGATTATAATTGGTAAAACAAAATAGGACATCACATGAATTTGAAGATAATTAGACTTTGAGCCAAATCATAATTTACTTATCTGCAAAGGAACATGTGAATATGATTATATGACATTCGTAATATAATATAAATAAAAGTTTAATGAATTATGATAAAGCAAATACTTTTTTAATATATCTCAAAATCAACTATTTTTACGTGTAACTTTTTTAAGTGCTTGAGGAAAAAGGATGCAAAGCAAAAACTACTTTAAATTCGAAGAAATTTAATTTAATCCTGAAAAAAATTAATTTCTCAATCCTTATATTTTCAGCTTATTTTTAATTAGATTCTCTTTATTGGGTTCATATGATTCCCTTAATTACAGGCGTTAGCATCTTTCTTATAGTAATTCCTAAGATTTTGAAACTCAGATCGGCCACTAAATTGGTGGGATACTCGGTCAAAGAAAAAGTTAAATTAGAGTTAATCTGAGGGCAAACTGATGAGAAATTGAATATTTTAGAGCAATTAATATGAAATTATATATATATATATATATATATATATATATATATATATAAAGTTATCGAACCAAGTTGATGCTTGGTCGGTTCGGTCCAAATTTCAGAACTATGATAATTTCTGATGTGGATGTACGAAAACAAAATACTAAATAGAGGTATCTTTTTTAAAAAAAAAATAAATGATGGAAAAAATTTATTTATTATTAACATAAAAATAAAAAAGATTATTATACTCAGTTGACTTATTGTATCTTTCCATAATCTATAACTTAGTTGATTTTGATTTTAGATTCACATGAAAAAATTAATCAAAGTGTATTATAAATGAGAATTGCGTCATTAGTTACTAATGTCATTTCTCTAATAATTTAACAGATTATAACAAAATATAAGTTTAGACATCAATGCCTACATTTTGGTAACCTACATTTTTTTGGTCGGGTATGCAATCGGAATGAGGCAACGAGGAAGAGGAAGCAGAGCAAGAAAAGCCGGGCCATAACACTTCCCTCTTACGTCAAAGCGGCTTTAATGGAGACGTTGGTCACTGATGGAGACCTTTTGTCATTAGCCTTGGGGTCCACAATCAACAATTAACCAAGGATTGCGTATAGGCAAACCTAGGATCGTTCTCTCTTTTCGAGGAGCCTTTTATTGAATCCTAAGTAATCTAAATGTCATGCAAATGCAATGAAAACAAGGGGGATTGGGTTTTGGATTTTTAAATTAATAAACTAAAATAGAAATGCAATTTAAATGAAGCAAAGATAAAATAGAATATAAGAAAACGAGAAGAAACAGATTAAAATCGATCAACCCAACATTCAGATTTCAGAGACTTCCATCATTGAACAAAATATAAATAACCCACGTTTGGCTCTGGACGATCCGAGATCTCTGCATTCGCCTAGAAAATCCCTCGACTAGACGATCGACTAGAATATGTCCGAACAGTGGCGTTCCACTGTGCGATCGCACAGCAAAACTTAAAACTTAGTTCGAACTCAGTCCTTGGGATAAACCAAACCGAATATTAAATCTAATATTCGAACTATTTTCAAAAATCGGATCCGATAAGATGAAAATAGAAACAAGTTAAATTACCGATAAAGCACAAGTTCTCTAGACAAATCATGGAATCCTCAACGTTAAGTCAATCAAAGAAGCTTAGCCAAGCATGGCTAGGAAAAACACAGAAGAAAAGATGAAGAAGAACATGAAGAACAAATAAGAAAAAATAAAATGTTTCTAATTTAATCTGAAAAATCTCCTACAACGTAATTCAGAATATGTTTGTAGCCACCATCTATCCTTATATAGGAAAGATGACTAAAAATAAGAAATCTCTAATAAATAGAAAATCTCTAAAAAACTAGGAAACCTCTAATAAATAGGAAACCCCTAATCAATAGGAAATCCCTATAAAAAACGAAACCTCTAAAAATTGGTCTTTTATTACAAAATTCGAGCAAAATAAAAATCCAGAAAAATAGGTCTGTCTTTAGCTCCAATTTTGTCCATCTTCTTGTCCGAATCAGCCTTCCAAGTCTTCATAACAATTGTAGCTCTCTGAATCATCTAAAAAAGGAAAGAAGAATCAGGCTAATCGGATATCTAGATCAAAAGTTATGGTGAAAATACTAAATCACTGTAAATCTGGAATTTAATCATAAAAATGAATTAAATCCAATTAAAACCTCAAATCTCGATTAAGTAATAAAATCCATTATTTATTAACTAAACAATCCTAAATTTATTCACCAAGAGATACAAATAAGTGTAATAATATTCAATTTTCAAATTCCCCCACACTTATCTTTTTGCACTCTTGAGCAAAATTCAAAGAAAAAGACTAAAATGAAAAATTATTCCTTTCTAACAATTGCTAACAATGGAAAAATTTAACAAATGACAGAAAGCTTCAAAAGACCAATCAATCAAGACCAAAATCCTTTCATCTCAAATTACAAATCCTGGCAATCTCAATCAATGATGCTAATCACACAAGATAGTCTATCAAGTACGCCCTCAATCAATCTCTCAAGTGTATAAGATAAATAAGTGTATCGCTCAAATTCTACTCAAGAAAATAGTCCTACCATAGGCTTGCTCAATTTCTACGTCTCCACTATTCATAACACATGCATGCACAAATCAAAAGAGCTTGTTATGAAAGGTTGTAATGGGGTTAGGGTGAAGGTAGGTACTAGTATGGAATGAGAGGCTAAACACAAAAAAATATCAAAAAGAGCACTGATTACACAATCATTCTCTATGTATGAAAACTTTTATTTCACTTCACTCATATTTCTATGTATTTTCTTTCCCCCTTTTTTTTTCTTCTTCTTCTTTCTCTTTTTTTTTCTTTTTTCTTTTTTCTTTTTTTCTCTTTTTTTTTTTGCTTTTTTTTGTACTTTTTTTTCTTGTACTTTTTTTTTTTGGGTATAGAATCACAATGACCAACATTAATGCCAAATGATGAATGACACAAAATCAAAATCAAATACTCCCCCCACACTTAAAATGTTGCACACCTGGGCAACCCCCATACTGAAACACATCACCAAGGTGAAACCAATACTCAATAAATTTTCAAGGTGCAGAATAAAATGGTTTTACGTTTAGGCTTGTAATGTGGCTTAGAAAAAAATGAGTCAAGAAGGCACAAAGGGGCTAGCAAAGGGAATATAATGTAAGGGAAAGGCTATTTGGCCAAAGTGGGAAAATGAAAGGAAGAAAACAAGCTTCCATCATATTTATGCACGTAAGTGAAAAATTTAGCTTCAAAAAGAAAAGGAGCAAGTTCTAGAGAACACAAATCATGAGCAATGCACACATGAAAGAAAGAATGGTAAAAGATGAATTCCATTCATGTAGGCCCAAAATCTCACAAAGGGCAATACCAAATCATGTAACCAGCATCCCAAAATTAACTACCAAGAAATATAATCCAAGAGTCCAGAAATTCAGCCTCAAAAAGAAGGATCCATCAAAACCAAGATGTCAAGGTTCACAAAAGGTAGAGCAATCATAGAAAGAGAGCATTTTATTCATAAAAACCTTTTTTTTATCTATTAAACTACATTATTTCTACTTTTCTACTGAATTGTGTCCCTCCCCTACACTTATCTTCCTCATACAACAATTAAGCCCAAGTAATCATATGAATTAGGAAGAAAATAAGTAAGGAAAGAGACAACCTTTGTTAGAGTATCTTGAGTCGCTTGAAGGAGAAGTTCTCATCTTTGATGAGAATCATGAATTTTTCCCTTGAAACATCTTCTCCCGCATTGAATTTCCTTGGTGGAGGTGGCTCATGATCTATTGGAAAAGGCCCAAGAATGTACGTTGGATGTTGGTTCCATCGACAACCTTTCCAAGAATGTGCCTGCAAATAAGACAAGCAAATAGCAGTATCCTATCCAAAAATAGAGACATGGAGAGATTTCAAGTGAATTAAGGTCATGTTAAGTTCCAAACTCTCCAGGTAACTATCACATCCAAGGAAATCAATGATACTCCCATCAGTAGGAGTCAAGCAACCAGTCATATTGTGAAAATTCTCTTGTGCTTGTAAAATGGAAGGTGTGGAATCCAACTTAGTATTGGAGTACACCACAACATCGTTGCAATCACAAGAGATGGAAGGGAAAAGAGTGGAAGAATGAAGCGAAGTTTTCAAATCATCACCACCTGGAATGTGTAAAGATTCAAAAAAATTATCTTGTTTTTCTAAATCAGGTGGTAAATCAGAAGAAAGTACTTGTTGGAAAGATTGATCAACATGCAGGATTTTATCAATCAAAATTTCATAATCTTTGTCACCAATAAGACTACAAGGGGGTAATCCAATGGGAATTTTATGCATTTGGTATTCTAGGCTATGATCTTTCTCACTCACATCAACAACAGAATCCACAAGTAATGTAGAATCACTAAGCAAATGCAGCATTAATCTCAGTGCAAATAGGGCACCATTCATTATCAGAACATGCACAATTGGCAGAATTACTCGTCCATGCAAAATCAGGATAATCAACATACCATTGAGTAAGAACATCATCAACAACATTGTCATCCATGCTTAATTCAACCTTTTCAAAATTGACACGCTTACTACCATCAATAGTACAAGAGGGTGCATTTTGATCAATGGTAGAATCAACCACTTCACTAAATGCTTTCTTTTGAAGCTCAACAAATAAATGACATTTTTCATGATAACAATCTACACATATTTGATATTCTTCACAACAGCATGAAAATATGACATTCAAGTTATTGCATTCATCACTAGTACTATGAAGAGAAGCATTTTCATCAGTTAAAGCATCACATGAAGAAATAGGAACACACTCATCAACAAGTACAATTGAATCACTATTACTAAAGCCAATTGGTTGAGCAATTACATTTCCAAATAATTGAGGGGATTCAACAATGATTTCCTCGTCCACCTCATTATCACTCAAATCATGAATTGCTTCATTGGTCAAAGTAGTAGGAGAGTCTACTTCTATAAGGATATGATCATTACCAAATGGGAGAGAGGACTCTTCATTGCGCTTTTGTAATTGTCTCACTTCTTGTGCATGTGTGCCCATGATAGAAGGAAACTTCATTTTCAACACTTGTGCCTCCTGTTCAATTTCCTTTGCTAATCTCTCAGACCATTTCACTTGTTGTTCCATTATTCTACAAAGAGATTCCATTTGTTGATGAAGGTTCTCCTTATGTGACCACTCTTCATTTACAGCCCAAGCCGTTTGATTTTGGTAATCTCCAATGACTTCACAAAATGAAGGATCTTGGTTGGGCACACATGGTTGAAAATGAGGTCCATAAGGTGGCTCAAATGGGTATTGGGATTCATGAGATGGATGGCATGGTCCTGAAGTGGGATGGAATGAAGAATGGTGTGGTAAGTGAGAGGGTTGATGATATTGTTGAAATGGAGGTTGGTGGTATGGTTCATGTAATGGATGATGGAAAGGATCATGACATTCTTGATTGCCTACAAAAGAGTGAGAATTGAAAGGTAGATTATGATTGCCATAAAACCAAGCCATGAAATTTCAATACAATTAATTTCCAAGGAATTACAAGAAAACTGTCTAACTATAAACTATAAAAACTAAGAAAAGGAATCTAATAAAATACAAATGCAAGTGAAAAAGAAAAGATTTTTTTTTTTTTTGGAAAATGATTAAAGATGCAAGTATGTTATAAATTAACTTGAAGACATGGTGAATTCAAACAAATACGCCCAAAATCATATCGAATTTGATACAAACACACCACACATAAGCTACCAAGTCAAGACAATGCAATAAATTATATGCAAGCTACCTAAATGCAAAAATCCTAAACTATATGCAATAAAAAATCAAAAATGCAAATCTAACAAGCTTCACAAGAGAAACCCCTTGTCAAAAGTGAATTTGACAATTAAATTACCTAGGGAGCCAATTACTTAGCTCCCCGGCAACGGCGCCATTTGATGGAGACTTTTTGTCATTAGCCTTGGGGTCCACAATCAACAATTAACCAAGGATTGCGTATAGGCAAACCTAGGATCGTTCTCTCTTTTCGAGGAGCCTTTTATTGAATCCTAAGTAATCTAAATGTCATGCAAATGCAATGAAAACAAGGGGGATTGGGTTTTGGATTTTTAAATTAATAAACTAAAATAGAAATGCAATTTAAATGAAGCAAAGATAAAATAGAATATAAGAAAACGAGAAGAAACAGATTAAAATCGATCAACCCAACATTCAGATTCCAGAGACTTCCATCATTGAACGAAATATAAATAACCCACGTTTGGCTCTGGACGAACCAAGATCTCTACATTCGCCCATAAAATCCCTTGACTAGACGATCGCCTAGAATATGTCCGAACAGTGGCGTTCCACTGTGCGATCGCACAGCAAAACTTAAAACTTAGTTCGAACTCAGTCCTTGGGATAAACCAAACCGAATATTAAATCTAATATTCGAACTATTTTCAAAAATCGGATCCGATAAGATGAAAATAGAAACAAGTTAAATTACCGATAAAGCACAAGTTCTCTAGACAAATCATGGAATCCTCAACGTTGAGTCAATCAAAGAAGCTTAGCCAAGCATGGCTAGGAAAAACGCAGAAGAAAAGATGAAGAAGAACATGAAGAACAACTAAGAGAAAATAAAAGGCTTCTAATTTGATCTGAAAAATCTCCTACAACGTAATTCAGAATATGTTTGTAGCCATCATCTAATTTTCCTTATATATGAAATATGACTAAAAATAAGAAACCTCTAATAAATAGAAAATCTCTAAAAAACTAGGAAACCTCTAATAAATAGGAAACCCCTAATCAATAGGAAATCCCTATAAAAAAAACGAAACCTCTAAAAATTGGTCTTTTTTTACAAAATTCGAGCAAAATAAAAATCCAGAAAAATATGTCTATTTTTAGCTCCAATTTCGTCCATCTTCTTGTCCGAATCAGCCTTCCAAGTCTTCATAAAAATTGTAGCTCTCTGAATCATCTAAAAAAGGAAAGAAGAATCAGGCTAATCGGATATCTAGATCAAAAGTTATGGTGAAAATACTAAATCACTGTAAATCTGGAATTTAATCATAAAAATGAATTAAATCCAATTAAAACCTCAAATCTCGATTAAGTAATAAAATTCATTATTTATTAACTAAACAATCCTAAATTTATTCACCAAGAGATACAAATAAGTGTCATAATATTCAATTATCAGTCACTCTCAAGCCTCTCTCTAGTCTTCCTCTTGAGGCCTCTAAAGATTATCAGATATGCAACGTTTTCTTCACCAAATTGTCACTCTCTCACGCTGAACCCACCGTATTTTATATATATATATATATATATATATATATATATATATATATATATATATATATATAAGTTTAGGTGGG
This sequence comes from Acacia crassicarpa, assembly GCA_034222035.1. Classification (NCBI taxonomy): domain Eukaryota; kingdom Viridiplantae; phylum Streptophyta; class Magnoliopsida; order Fabales; family Fabaceae; genus Acacia; species Acacia crassicarpa. Next base: position 723,959 of record JAWXYG010000023.1, on the reverse strand, counting down.
GAACACTGGTACCCCACTAAGGTAAGGGCATGCCTCCAGGCTCAAAGAGTGCTTATAGAGCTACTTACAGATCACTCATCAACGAGGCCCTCACATCGACTAGCGGTATCGAACCTCCCCCCTTTTAGGGTAAAAGCCGATGCCTTAGCCAACTGTGCCATTTCGATTTTTTTTTTCTATATATGAAAGATGGCAAGAAGCCAGACAAAAATAAAGTGAAAGTTACATGATAGAGGAAATAATTCCCAAACACTCTTGATCAACCCTAGCTCGTAAAAACAAAGGGTAATCACTCATAATAACATACTTATCTAATCCAAACTTAGCTAAAGCATCCACAATACTATTAGCCTCCCACGGAATATGACATAATGTTACCAGCCAATCTCTTGACAGCAACTCTTTTATCTGATCCACTAGTTGAGTGCCAACAGTGAAGTTATCAACCATCAAACTATTGATCGCATCACTAGAATGAGATTCTAAAATGATCTTTTTGAAGCCCAAATCCCAAGTCAAACAAAGACCCTCATAAATAGCCTACAATTCAGCTACAAAAGCATCACAAATACCAATCATCTTAGTAAAACCAGCAAGCCATGACCCATGACTATCCCTCAAGAGACCTCCACAACTAGCTTTGGAAGAATTCTTAACCATGGCTCCATCCACATTAAGCTTGATACAACCCAAAGGGGGTAGTTGCCAAGAGCGAGTTAGACGTTAAACATAGACCCGTGGAGTCCAAAACAAGATCCTGAAACATAGAGAACTTCCTCCAATTCTGCATTATAAAAACTTCTAGAAATCTAGGCTTTACAAAATCAGATTAAAAAACAAACGAATTGAGCCGGTTCCATAGCATCCATACAGCAACACCAAAAATGAGATTCCAAAATATGCCCATATCTTTACTAAGCATGCCTCGCAGATTCATAGACAACCAATCCCTCAAACCAGCTGAAAAAAACTGGGCGACAGACCTAGGCTTAACAAGCTTCAACCACATCCTATGAGCATACCAACAGTCACGAAGAATATGTAAAACACTCTCAAACTCTCTATTACAAAAGCATCATAAATCAGAATGAGCAGACCAATCACTACGCCACTCATTTGTGGGTAATTTATGAAGAGCAACCCTCCACAAAAAGACCCTAATACACTGCGCTCCTCTCCAATTCCAGATATATTTGACTAAATTACATCTAAGATTTGGAGGATTTTCTTAAATAAGAAAGTAAACACTTTTAACAGAAAACTTATCATTGGGCGTCGCACCCTAGATCATAAGATCATTATCAGCATCTTCCTTAGGAGGAATGACAGCAAGAAGACATTGTATAACTTTTGGTTGTACAACATCAGCAAGCTTAAAAAAATCCCAAGTACCATCTTTAACCCACTGAGAAACTAGCGACAGATCTTCCACAACAGAGACTTGACGAATACACAAATCTTTAATCCCCTTCCCAGTCAGTAACCAATGATCATTAAAAAAATTAACAAATTGACCATTTCTTACATGCCACCTAGAACCACAATCAACAATACCTTTCTGGGAGGTAATAAAATGCCACAGCTTCGAATCTCTAGGATGATAATTCAAAAGTGAATGGTCATCACGCAACATATATCTACTCTGAAGAACATCAACCTCTAATCTATTTGATCCGATAACCAAACTCCATGCTAACTTAGCACCACAAGCTTGATTGAAAGAAGAAAGCCTCCTAAATTCGAGGCCACCATACTCCTTTGGTCTGGTTAGACAATTCCAGCCTACTGGATGATAACAATTTGAAGATCTATCATGGCCCCAAATAAAATCCCATTGTATTCGTTCGATCTCTTGACAAACACTCTTAGGAATTTTGGCCACAAACATCAAATACAAAGGAACAGAGCTCAACACAGATTTAGCTAAAGTAATACGACCAGCCGTGGACAAACACTTAGCTTTCCACATCGTTAACTTTGCTTGGACTCTCTCAATGAGATAGTGGAAAGTCTCTCTGCTCTTCCTGTTCTTACTAAGAGGAAAGCCAAGATACCTCCCTATCTCACTGGTAACCTTCATCTGAGACAACATCTTGATCTTATTCTTAACCTGATGGGACACTTTAGGAGAAAATTAGAAGAGCAATTAATCTTCTCTCCCGAAACTTTAGAAAATTTATTCAAACACTCCATCATACATGAAGTCTGAGACTCAGTTGCCACCCCAAATAAGAGTAAGTCATCCGCAAATAACATATGAGAAATCTTCGGACCAGACTTAGAGTTAGAGATAGGTTTCCAAGCACCATTATCCACTGCATCACAAATAAGGTGAGAGAGCTTATCCAAACATAAGACAAACAAATACGAAGAAATAGGGTCCCTTTGTCGAAGACCCTTTTGAGAGGAGAAAAACCCAGTCTGTGAACCATTCCATAGAACATTATAGGAAATTGATGAAACACAAGTCATACCACTTCTTTGAGAACTTGAGCTATAAAATCCCACCTCACTCTATTATATGCCTTCTCAAGATCAATTTTCATAGCCAGAAGCCCCTTATTACTCCTATTCTTACTCATAATATGGAGAAGCTCTTGACCAATTATAATATTATCTTGTATATGCTGCCCTTTGATAAAACTCGCGTGAAAGGGAGAAATAAAGGAGTCCATTACTCCTTTCAAGCATTGCGTAATTAATTTGGTCACACATTTATAATGAAAGCATGATTGATCTTTTCGAATTAAGAAAGGTCACACATTTGTATATGCCATTTCGAATTAAGAAAGCATGATTGATCCTTTTTTGAAAGGCTTTTGTCGTGTTCTGGTTATTTAGCCGTGGCCTTTGTTTTGGGTCCAGAATGGAAGATCAAATGATGCATCGGACTCGGAGGCTTCCTTTGGCAGGCCCACACCCAAAAGAACGAAGTTAATTGCTTTTGTAGTTTTTGAATGCTCCATTTAAGTCTACAGCACAATGGCACCATCCACTTCACTTCCACTTAGGCCTTCTCAATTTCCTCATTTTGTGTTGTGTTGAGAATGACACTTTTTTTTTTTTTTTGGCTCGAATGACACTTCACTACCTCAACTCCTTACATTCCCTTCATCTAAAGGCATAGAGAATCATCAATGTTGTCTTATTCACACACTAGACATTTACATTCATTCTCTCCCTCCATTATTTCCATTTTTTTAAAAGGTAAATTATGTCATCCACACATTTAAAACTTTACAATACAATGAATCATAGCCTCTTTTATTATAAAACTTTACAAAATAACTTCCATGTTATTAGTTTTGTTCATTATAATTCAATTCTTGTGGGAATTATATGTGAGCGCGCGCACACATTTAAAGGAGTAAATAATTTATGGTCAGGGTTTCCGCACAAATTTAAAACCTTAGGTGGTTCATTATTAAGTTTTAAAAGTTGACAAAATATTCCCAAACATTGACTTGTTAAGTTTTATTAATATTCTATCCAATCCTTAATATAAGATATATTTATTTAATTTGATTAGAGTAAGAAAATTAGTTTAAATTAGTTTATGTGTCATGTATTTTCTAAAACACCGTAGTCATTTTTCTTAATTATCTGATTTTCTCTTTCCTTCTTGATTATTGTGAAGGGAACATCAATAGGGTAGATTAGGAAAACGTTAATAAATATGATAATTAAGTCTTATATTTATGATCAAAATCAACTCTCTGAATATGCCTTGTATTAAGGACGGGAGGGAATATAATAGCTGTTAAGAAAAATCATCATTTGAAACTAATGGTGTTAGAGCTAGAGAACTCAAAAGATTTTTTTTAAAAAAAAAATGAAATAAAAGCCTAGATGGAAACCTTATATATAGAGGCATAGCATCAAAAATGCACATTTGCCCCTTTTTTGATAGCATACATTCTAATAAACATGTTGAAGATCGGAGCCTACTATTTATCAAAGTGGTTCAAGTTTAATGTTTATTTGAAATGTCAAAAGTAATTTTTCTATTATAATTTATGGTGTATAAAATAAGTATATAAGATGAATTTTGTCTGAATTTATATAAAAAAAGTGTTTTTGCGAGGTCCAATGGTGATCTTATGGCAATGGCAGGACAACTAGTAGAGGCCTTCTTCTTCAAATTAGATTCGTCCGTAGGATAGCAGAGTCTACGTAGTTTTGTCTGTGCTTTTCTTGTTCAGTGTATAAAAAAAAAACTAATAAAATTCCCTGAATTAATAATTTCCGTCCATTGTTCTTCCTTCTTCCCAATAACTTGTGCTCATTGTTTAATTTAAGCCTTCCCATTGGTAGAGTTTAAAATAAATCACACTCCTTGCCGGTTTGTGAATTCCATGTTCCATACCGACAAGGATTGATTTACTTTTTCAAAATAGAATCTTTGTGGTGTATATTTGAGAGGGCATTCGTTTTTAATATTGGTCCCGTAACATCTCAACAATATGATGAAAGGTTAAATATTGAAATGAATTAATATTCGTTTTTCCATAATCACTTTGTAGGTTTCGCGCGCTCTTTTTACCTGTTTCTCCACGAAAACAATACTCATTTGGGCACTTCATAACTTCATATTTTGAATATACTGAAACCATGACAACGACTGCAATTGGTTTGCTTCAAATGCTTTTATATTTAAAAAAAAGTCATCATGCGTTGCAAGGAAGTTATCTTCACTAAATCTTAAATAAAACATGTTTATTGTCCAATCAGATCCACCGTGGATGACAACAGTCGAGAAGACAAAATTAAATACTACCTCAGTTCTAATTATAAGACCGAGTTGACTTTTTTTTTTAAAGAGATTAAAGAAACTAGATAAGTTATTTAATCATATAATATATTATGTATCCTTAGATTATATATTCGTTTATTAGTCAAACTAATCAACTTAGAAAAAAAATAGGGTTAAGGTGCGATTTGGCCAATAAACTATTGGCTTAGGAGCGTTCAACACAATTAACTATTAAGTGAAACAAAAATACCAACAAACTTTTGAAAAAAAAAGCGTCCAGCACAACGCCGTTAGCAAAAAGTTAACGTCCATTATCTAAAGTATAGATTGACCAATGAACTTTTACTTCATGAGCATCTAGCACAAAATTCTAAATTTTACTAAATTAAATTTTTTTTTTCAATTGTCATTATTCAAAACTACTTGTATAGATATCTATGGACAAAAATGACTCATTCTTCAATTTTGTCAAAATTATAGTTTGCTAAAATAAACAAAAGTTTTAATTAAAAATATAATTATATGATTTAAATAAAACTCAAGGTGTTTTATAGTTTATTATATATGTTAAACACAAAAATTATATGATTTATTTTTATTTTAGAAGAAATTTATGTGAGTTAAAAAATTCATTTAATGTTAATAAAATTTAAAAATCTAAAAAATCTATTAGATCCTGCAAGAAATGAAATGAGTTTAATTTTTATTTTTATAATAAGAGCTTAATAGATATCAACGTTGATACTTAATAATATAAATCCGGCAACTTGATGATATATTTGTTAATTAAATGATCTATTGCTTCTATGGATATGAGACTTTCGTAGGCCAAATTTCTCCTTAACCCATTATAATTAATCCTTAACCTATTAGTAAATTGTTCTTTCTCAAGCCTTTTAAGTTATCTTTTTTTCATTCAACATACAAGTCCCATATTCATAAAATCAATAGATCATATAATTAACAAATATATCATCAAGTTGCCCGATTTATATTATTAAGTATCAATGTTGATATTCATTAACATTTTATAAAAATAAAAATTAAACTCATTTCATTTCTTTTAGAATATAATAGATTTTTTAAATTTTATTAATATTAAATGAATTTTTAACTCACATAAATTTCTTCTAAAATAAAAACAAATCATATATTTTTTTTTTTGTTTAACATATATAATAAACTATAAAACACCTTAAGTTTTATTTAAATTATATAATTATATTTTTAATCAAAACTTTTGTTTATTTTAGCAAATTATAATTTTGACAAAATTGAAGAATAAGTAATTTTTTTCATAGATATTTATACAAGTAGTTTTGAATAATGACAATTGAAGAAAAAAAATTATTTAATTTAGTAGAATTTAGAATTTTGTGTTGGCGTTCATGGAGTAAAAGTTCGTTGGCCAATTTATACCTTAGATATCAGACGTTAACTTTTTACTAACGGTATTGTACTGGGCGCTCCTTTTTAAAAGTTTGTTGTATTAGATGTTCCTTTTTAAAAGTTTGTTGGTATTTTTGGTCTACTTAATAGTTAATTGTGTTGGACGCTCCTGAGCCAATAGTTTATTGGTTAAATCGCACCTTAACCCAAAAAAAATAAAAATACTCTAAAGTAATTTAATTAACTTCCTCAATTTTTCTAAAAAGTTAATTTGATATTATAATTAAGATAGGAGGGAGTAATGTTTGAAACTTGACTTATATACATGTTTAAAGTTTTGAAAATGGAAAGTTAACAGGAGCTAGTAAGTAACATCAGAATACCTACGTTAAAATTTATTCTTTATTTTCTGGTAACGTTGATGAAATTTCATCATATTATAACCAAATTGCAACTTCCTTAGCAGGAAAGAAACTCTCTGCTCCTTTGAATTTTTCGCAGTGATGGAACATCTAATGCCATTCAATTCAACCCTTCCACGTAATATTCAAATTCAAATTCCGTTGACTCTTCAGCTTCCTTCACATTTCTTAAATTCTGAAACGAAAGCAAGAGAAGAAACCATTGCGCGTGCCTCACAAGTCACTGAGCTAAGTTGTATTTGGGGTATTGATTTGCTTTGCTGGTTGTAAAGCAGGGAAGTAAATGGGCTCAGCAAGTGAAACAGCTCCTCTCTTAGAGCGAAAGGTAACGTTCTTGTTCACTGTATTTTTTTGGTTTGAGGATATCTTATTCTCCAAAAAGATGCACCTTCTTCATTTTCTTGTAATTTTTTTATTCATCCTTATAAAACTGATAAATAGATCTATTTACACATGCTTCTACAACTGTAATGATCTGTTTTAAATTATTTAAAATTTCTCCCCATCTAACAGGAAGAGGGAAAGAGCGAAAGTGGCTCATTGAATGAACTGACAGACCTTGAACGTGGTGAAGCAGTAAGTGTTCCTCATAGAATCTGAAGCCTCTCATAACATCTTTTATGATCAGATTTCTGTAGGACTTTTATTATTATAATTCCTAATATTATTATAATATGCGTGAAAAATCAGGCAACAAATGTGGGATTTGGCAGGGTGCTCTCACTTGTAAGTGCTTATATATCCCTAGCTGTTGGTACTATGTTTTTTGTGACTAATATTATGAGTGTGTTCCTAATATTACGTCAATTACAGGCAAAGCCTGAAGCTGGGAAGCTGATTTTCGCAACTCTGGCTCTTTTAATTGCATCCACATCACAAATTTTAATAGTACGTGTCACAATTGAACCCTATCTTATATAAGTATCCATGTCTTCAGATTTAACAGGAATTTGTTCCTCATGCAGCCAAGATTTGGTGGGAAGATAATTGATATTGTCTCAGGGGATATTCAAACTCCTGAAGATAAAGCTAGAGCTTTGGAAGCAGTCAAGAGCACAATACTGTACATTTTAATGATTGTTGTTGTTGGGTAGGATCCTTGCTTGATTTGATGAACTACTTCATCTGGACGTAATTTTGTCTTGTGATCTTTCACTAATATTTCTTGTGATTTCAGATCAGTTTCAACAGCACTTAAAGATTGGCTTTTTTCCTCTGCAAGTGAAAGGGTTGTTGCTCGGCTTAGAAAAAGATTATTTAGTCACATCATAATCCAGGTAAAACAAAGTTGTCATAATATGGTAATTCATCTGGGTATTAAAATCTTTCAACCTTACAACTAGTAGTTCAACTTGCCCCAGAAACATAGCTTGTTTAATATGGATGAGTTTTGCAGGAGATAGCCTTCTTTGATGTTACCCGTACTGGGGAACTTATGAGTAGGCTCTCTGAAGATACACAGATCATAAAAAATGCAGCAACTACCAATCTTTCTCATGCACTGAGCGCCTTATCAACTGCATTTATTGGTCTTGGCTTCATGTTTTGGACTTCATGGAAGTTAACATGTGAGTCATTGAAAACAAACCTTAATTTCATGAACTACTCACATAGAGCTTATTGTCATGTGAATTATCAGTAATCATTGGACATTTGGACCCTTTTTCCAGTGTTGGCTTTAGCTGTTGTTCCTGCTACTTTTGTTGCTGCCCGTAAATTTGGTTGGTTCTTGCGCGAACTTTCTCAGAAAACTCAAGATGCAGCTGCAGCGGCTGCTTCAATAGCAGAGGTATGTCTTATCACATGAAATGCTAATATCTCAAGTGATATCCAAACTGAACAAATCTTTGATGCTCAGGAATCCTTTGGTGCCATAAGGACAGTAAGATCTTTTGCCCAAGAAGAATATGAAATATTACGCTACTCTAAGAAAGTTGATGAGACACTTAAGCTTGGGCTTAAACAAGCTGTGAGTTGTCCATTTGTTGATTCTTGTGCGTTCGTGTCTATAAATCTATCTATCCATTTGTTAGATACTTTACAATTACAACTTCTAACTTCAGTGGTTTGGTGAACCAGAAAGTTGTGGGACTCTTTTCTGGAGGCATTAACATAGCAAGTTCCTTGCCAATTATTATAGTTGTCATCTATGGGGCATATTTGACAACTACAGGTTCCATGACCTCTGGTGATCTTACGTCCTTCATTCTTTATAGTCTCACAGGTTAGTCATGGTATGATCCTTTAGTGATATGACCTTTCAAGGAAAACATGTGAAAACCAACTTTTTAGTTGCTCAACACAACTACTTCATTTATAGTCATGATATTTTAGGAAAATCAACTCATACTTGATACCATTAACTAACATAACTAACTTTCTTAATCTATTCAAATTAATTTTTAAGCTTTTACATTAAGGAATGGAGGTAGTATATACTTTTTATTTGATCAAAGTACTACTTTCATTTAATATGTAGTTACATTTTAGTTGCCTAACACAACCACTTTACCTGCAGTGGGACATTCTATATCTAGTCTCTCAGGATTGTATACCATGGCCATGAAAGCTGTGGGTTCAAGTAGAAGGGTGTTTCACCTTCTTGATCTTGAATCAGCAATGCCAATGTCTGGAAATAAATGTCCTCTGAGGTCAATTTTTTGGACTTCTTAGCTTTTGTCTTTTTTATAACTACTTTCACAGCAAACCAAAAAAAGGTAAAGATAATATGTGATAATAAGTGACACTAAAATGTCTAATTTTGTAGAGAACAAGATGAGGTGGAGCTAAATGATGTCTGGTTTGCATATCCATCTCGTCCTAATCATATGATACTTAAGGTATCAATTTCTTGTTCTTTGTTCTAGTGGTAGATACCAATACTAGAATCATCAATATCCGTGTGAAATATAAAATCTATAGAAAATTATATGCTCATAATCTATAAACAACACACCTTTTCATGTGTAGGGAATTACAATGAAATTGCAGTCTGGCTCAAAGGTTGCTCTTGTTGGTCCAAGTGGTGGTGGAAAGGTATATTCAATATGCAGTGGATTAAAGCATAGAAAGAACATAGATTTAATGAATTGACATGAGAAAGATATGAAGCAGATAAAACTCTTTTATGTGTTAAACTGCAGACTACAATAGCAAACTTAATTGAAAGATTTTATGACCCAACCAAGGGAAAGATCCTACTGAATGGGGTTCCACTGGGAGAAGTATCACATGAGCATCTGCACAAGAAAGTACTATCTTTTGATCATATTATTTTATGCTTATGACTTTGGTGTGACATAAATTATTTACAGTATGCTTTTTGATATGCAGATTAGTATTGTGAGTCAAGAGCCTGTACTTTTTAACTGTTCCATTGAGGAGAACATAGCTTATGGATTTGATGGCAAAGTAAATCCTGCTGATATAGAAAATGCAGCAGTAAGATTCAATACTTTTTTTAAAAAAAAAATATGAGTAAGACCTCTGGTTTGCTTTAACTCTGGATCTCTCATAATTATTGGGTATGGATTTGAATTGCAGAAAATGGCAAATGCACATGAATTCATATCAAAATTCATAGAGAAATACAAGACCCATGTTGGGGAGCGTGGGGTGAGGCTTTCAGGAGGGCAAAAACAGAGAATAGCAATTGCTAGAGCTCTACTTATGGACCCAAAAATTCTTCTCCTGGATGAAGCCACTAGTGCCCTCGATGCTGAAAGCGAATATTTAGTACAGGTTAGTTGGATCTGGTTTTTTGCTAAGCAGAGAGAGCTAAGTGAACCTGGGCCATCCAGATTTTCTTCTTTTTTTTTTTTTAGAAAAAAATAATGGTTTTTTAGATAAAATATAATTTTTTGAATATATAATAGTCAAGAGATTATTTTTATTTTAGATTTTATACCCATTAAAATAATTTCATAAAATAATATAGACTTTTAGAAAATCAAATACGAACCATCCAGATCGAATTTGGCAGCCCAAATCTGACCAATTCCCTAGGTGTGTTTTTGGAGTACCAAGATTATAGTAGTAAAACACACCTATTTTAAGGATAATCATCACTAAGCGCAATAATTAAGTCATTAATATATGTCATTTACCCATAATTGATGACTAGCAATAAAATCAAGTGTGCTTGTGGAAGTGTTTGTTTGCAAAATTTTGAAAGACTAAATAATTGTGTAGGATGCTTTGGACAGACTGATGAAGGGAAGGACAGTTCTAGTCATAGCTCATAGGCTATCAACTGTGAAGAGTGCTAATAGAGTAGTGGTTGTTTCTGATGGTGAAATTGTGGAGAGTGGGACCCATGAAGAACTTCTTAGCAACAATGGTATCTATTCTGCTCTAGTCAGTAGACAGCTCCAAACAATGAAACCTCAATATCTTGTTTCTTAGTTCACATGTTTCTATCTGGGGAGTACAAAACTGAGGTGGAAATATGTTAGATCGAACTAAAGGGTTACACATACTACTGGATTTCAACTATCACTAATTCCACAGACAGTTTATGAATTAAAATAGAAGTTAGTAATACATGTGTCAAGTTATTTTCAGTTTCATATAGAAATAGTTATTATCAGTTATGTGGGACTTTACTTTTAGTTATTACAAGTCTTATCCTATTAGGCTATTTATATGCTGCATGTATTAGTCTTGAGATATGAATGAAGAATTATATTGTTTCTTGGAACTCTCCTTTCTTCTGGAATCTGGGATGCTGGTTCTAGACTTCTTCCTCTCTTTCCCTTTCCTTTCAATGTTCTTTCCTCTCTTATTACTCTAATCCAAGAATCTATCAATCACTTCCTAATATAAGCCCTTTTATTGAAATATCAATTTAAATTTTAAAAAAATATATCAAAACACTTTTTATCTGTGAAATCAAACCAACGATCTATTCTAATATTTGTAGGGTGTTATCGTTGGTAAAACAAAATAGGACATCACATGAATTTGAAGATAATTAGACTTTGAGCCAAATCATTGTTTACTTATCTGCAACTGCAAAGGAACATGTGAATATGATTATATATATTTTTGCTCAAAGTGAATATGATTATATGCCTCTCGTAATATAATATAAACAAAAATTTAATGAATTATAACAAAGGAAATACTTTTTTAATATGTCTCAAATTCGACTATTTTTATGTGTAACTTTTTCAAGTGCTTGAGGGAAAAGGATGCAAAGCAAAAACTACTTTGAATTCGAAGAAATTTAATTTAATACTGAAAAAAATTAATTCCTCAATCCTTATATTTTTCAGCTTATTTTTAATTAGATTTCTATAATTTTTATTTTTTTTATGGGGTCCATATGATCCCCTCAATTAAGGCGTTAGCATCTTTTTAAAAGTAATTCTTAAGGTTATGAAATCCAGACTGATCACTAAACTAATGGGATACTAGGTAAAAAAAAAAAAAAAGGTTGAATTGGTTTCAATGAGACCTGTCAAATTTTTGTTTTGGGTCCAGAATGGAAGATCAAATGAGAACGAATTTAATTGCTTTTTTGGTTTTTGGATGCTCTATTTAGTCTACAGCACAATGGCATCATCCACTTCCACTTCCACTTAGGCCTTCTCAATTCCTTCGTTTTGTGTTGTGTTGAGAATGACACTTCACTACCTCAACTCCTAACATTCCCTTGAAGTGATGAGTCTACCATTATCAAAGTCTATCGAGCTTAATGCTTATTTAAAATGGTAATTAGAGTCTTCAAAAGCAATTTCCTATCATGATTTGTAATGTAAGAAATTAATACTTGACATGAATTTTGTTTCAGTTTATATAAAAAAGTGTTTTTGTGGGATCTAATTGTGATTTTATGGCAGGACGACTTGTGGAATGGGTGAGAAATTTCTTTGTAGTTTTGTCTTTGCATAAAAAAAAAACTAATAAATTTCCCTGAATTAATAATTTCCACCCATGGTTCTACCCTTTTCCCATAACTTGTGCTCCTTGTTTAATTTGCGCGTTCCCATTAATAGAGCTTAAAAAAAATCACTCTCCTGTTGGTTTCTTTTTTTTTTTATACATCATGATAGGGGAGGGGGACAGGGTTCGAACCCTGGACATGGGGAGGGAAGCCAGTTAATACTGACTCCCATGTCACTGCGCTACTAAGGCGCTGACACTCCTGCCGGTTTCTGAATTCTATGTTCCATACCGACAAGGATTGATTTACTTTTTTAACAGAATCTTCTTTGTGTTGTATATTTGAGAGGCCATTCGTTTTTAATATTGGTCCCTTGACGTATCAACAATATGATGAAAGCTTAAACATTGAAATGAATTAACCTCGTACTTTCCATAATCACTTTGTAGGTTTCGCGCGTTTTTTTTTTTTTTACCTGTTTCTCCACGAAAACAATACTCATTTGGGCACTTCATAACTTCATATTTTGATATACTGAAACCATGACAACGACTGAAATTGGTTTAATTCAAATGCTTTTATATATATATATTTTAAAAAAGTCTTCATGCGTTGCAAGGAAGTTAGCTTCACTAAATCTTAAATAAGACATGATTGTTGTCCAATCAGATCCACCGCCGGCGACAACAGTCCGGAAGACAAAATTAAATAATGTTTAAAACTTGACTTATATACTTCCTCTTGTTTTTATTATAAGACATCAACTAATAAATGTGTTTGGTCATTTTTATAAGGTACTTGTTCATTCCCAAATGGCATGAATTATTTTTTTTCCATATGCGTCTCTAATTAATAAGGGTAGTGAGTGAAAGTAATAATTAATATGATATTAGAATTTAGTACAATTAGTAAAGGTAATATTGGAAATTAATTAAATAATAGGACAACTTTATTAACTTTAACTTTTTTTATTGGTTCGTAAGAATTGTTAGTTGATACTTATAATAAAGACTAGAGGGAGTACATGTTTAATTAAGTTTTGAAAATGGAAAGTTAACAGGAGCTAGTAAATAACATCAGAATACCCAAGTTAAAATTTATTCTTTCTTTTCTGGTAACGTAGAACTCTTCAAAAGTGTATAGAAAACAAGTCACCGCTGCCACCGTAGCACCAATAGGCCCATTATAACTAAATTGCAACTTTCTTAGCAGGAAAGAATCACACGACCTGGTCAAGCATTTCCTTCCTCTGTTAACTAATCAAAGTCTCTGCTCCTTGGAGTTTTTCGCAGTGATGGAAATACTAATGCTATTCAATTCAAACCGTAATATTCAAGTGAGGCTGAACGCTCATTGGCTTAATCATGACAGGAGCAAGAACCAATATTCTATACAAATTCCGGTGACTCTTGACCTTCCTTCACATTTCTTAAATTCTGAAACGAAAGCAAGAGAAGAAACCATTGCGCGTGCCTCACAAGTCACTGAGCTAAGTTGTATTGGGGGTATTGATTTGCTTTGCTGGTTGTGAAGCAGGGAAGTAAATGGGCTCAACAAGTGAAACAGCTCCTCTCTTAGAGCGCAAGGTAACGTTCTTGTTCTTTGTATTTTTTTGGTTTGAGGATATCTTATCCTCCAAGAAGATGCACCTTCTTCGTTTTCTAGTAATTAATGTAAGAAAACTGATAAATAGATTTATTTACACATGCTTCTACAACTGTCTTTATCTGTTTTACATTATTTAAAATTTCTCCCCATCTACAGGAAGAGGGAAAGAGCCAAAGTGACTCATTGAATGAACTGACGACAGACCTTGAACATGGTGAAGCAGTAAGTGTTCCTCATCAAATTTGAAGCCTCAGCAAGTGAAAGAATTGTTGCTCGGCTTAGAAAAAGATTATTTAGTCACCTCATAATCCAGGTAAAACAAAGTTGTCATAACAATGATAATTCATTTGGGTATTAAAATCTTTCAATTGTACAACTAGTAGTCCAACTTGCCCCAGAAACATAGCCTGTTGATGAGTTTTGCAGGAGATAGCCTTCTTTGAAGTTACTTGTACCGGGGAACTTATGAGTAGGCTCTCTGAAGATACACAGATCATAAAAAATGCAGCAACTACCAATCTTTCTCATGCACTGAGTGCCTTATCAACTGCATTTATTGGTCTTGGCTTCATGTTTTGGACGTCATGGAAGTTAACATGCGAGTCATTGAAAACAAACCTTAATTTCATGAACTAAACACATAGAGCTTATTGTCAAGTGAATTATCAATAACCATTGGACCCTTTTTCCAGTGTTGGCTTTAGCTGTTGTTCCTGCTACTTTTATTGCTGCTCGTAAATTCGGTTGGTTCCTACGCGAACTTTCTCAGAAAACTCAAGATGCAACTGCAACAGCTGCTTCAATAGCTGAGGTATGTCTTATCCCATGAAATGCTAATATCTCAAGTGATAGGAAAAGATATCCAAATTGAAAAAATCTTTGATGCTCAGGAATCCTTTGGCGCCCTAAGGACAGTAAGATCTTTTGCCCAAGAAGAATATGAAATATTACGCTACTCTAAAAAAGTTGATGAGACACTTAAGCTTGGGCTTAAACAAGCTGTGAGTTATTCATTTGTTGATTCTTGTGTGTGTGTGTCTGTATATCTATCTATCCATTTGTTAGATACTTTACAATTACAACTTCTAACTTCAGTGGCTTGGTGAACCATAAAGTTGTGGGACTCTTTTCTGGAGGCATGTACACAACTACTTCCTTGCCAATTATTATAGTTGTCATCTATGGGGCATATTTGACAACTACAGGTTCCATGTCCCCCGGTGATCTTACGTCCTTTATTCTTTATAGTCTCACAGGTTAGTTATTGTATGATCTTTTAGTGATATGACCTTTCAAGGAAAACATGTGAAAACTAACTTTTTAGTTGCTCAACACAACTACTTCACTTACAGTCATGATGAAATATAGTATTTTAGGAAAATCAACTCATATTTGATACAAATAACTAATATAACTAACTTTATTAATCTATCTAAATGAGTTGACTGGAGGTAGTATATACCTTTTATTTGATCAAGGTGCTAATTTCATTTAATATGTAGTTACATTTTAGTTGCTTAACAAAAACATTTTACTTGTTGTGGGACATTCTATATCTGGTCTCTCAGGATTGTATACCATGGCCATGAAAGCTGTGGGTTCAAGCAGAAGGGTGTTTCACCTTATTGATCTTGAATTAGTAATGCCAATGTCAGGAAATAAATGTCCTCTGGGGTAAGTTTTCTGACTTCTTAGCTTTTGTCTTTTTTATAACTACTTTCACAGCAAACCAAAAAAAAGTTAAAGATAATATGTGATGATAAGTGACACTAAAATGTCTATTTTTGTAGAGAACAAGATGGGGAACTGGAGCTAAATGATGTCTGGTTTGTATATCTATCTTGTCCTAGTCATATGGTACCTAAGGTATTGGTTTCTTGTTATATACCAACACTAGAATCATCAATATCAATGTGAAATATAAAATCTATAGGAAATAGTATGCTCATAATCTTTAAACAGTACACCTTTTTCATGTGTAGGGAATTACAATGAAATTGCAGTCTGGCTCAAAGGTTGCTCTTGTTGGTCCAAGTGGTGGTGGAAAGGTATATTCAATTTGCAGTGGATTAAAGCATAGAAAGAACATAGATTTAATGAATTGACATGAGAAAGATATGAAGCAGATAAAACTCTTTTACGTGTTAAACTGCAGACTACAATAGCAAACTTAATTGAAAGATTTTACGACCCAACCAAGGGAAAGATCCTGCTGAATGGGGTTCCACTGGTAGAAGTATCGCATGAGCATCTGCACAAGAAGGTACTATCTTTCGATCATATCTTTTATGCTTATGAGTTATGACGTTGGCGTAACATAAATTAATTACAGTATGCTTTTTGATATGCAGATCAGTATTGTGAGTCAAGAGCCTATACTTTTCAACTGTTCTATTAAGGAGAACATAGCTTATGGATTTGATGGCAAAGTAAATCCCGCTGATATAGAAAATACAGCAGTAAGATTCAATACTTTTTTTTTTTTTTTTGTGTGTGTGTAAGACCTCTGGTTTGCTTTAACTCTAGATCCCTAATAATTATTGGGTATAGATGTGAATTGTAGAAAATGGCAAATGCACATGAATTCATATCAAGATTCACAAATAAATACAAGACCAACGTTGGGGAGCGTGGGGTAAGGCTTTTAAGAGGGCAGAAGTAGAGGATAGCAATTGCTAGAGCTCTACTTATGGACCCAAAAATTCTTCTCCTTGATGAAGCAACTAGTGCCCTTGATGCTAAAAGCGAATATTTAGTACAGGTTAGTTGGATTTGGTTTCTTGCTAAGCAAAGAGCTTAGTAGAGAGAGCTAAGCAGATTTGGCTGTCCAGATATGAGTTTTCTTAAGAAATGATGATTTTTTATATAAAAAAATCATTTTCTGAACATATAACAATCAAGAGATTATCTTTATTTTAAATTGTGTACTCATTGAAATATTTTTATATAAAAAATATAGACTTTTAAAAAAATTAGATATGGACTATCCAAATCAAGTTTTATAGCCCAAATATGATCAATTCCCTAGATGTGTTTTTGGAGTACCAAAATTATAGTAGTAAAAAACACCTATTTTAAGGATGATAATCACTAAACGCAATAATTAAGTCATTAATATATGTCATTTACTCATAACTGATAACTTGTAATAATATTAAGTACACCTGTGGAAGTGTTTCTTGACAAAATCTTTAAAGACTGAATAATTGTGTAGGATGCTTTGGATAGACTAATGAAGGGAAGGACAGTTCTAGTCATAGCTCACAGGCTATCAACTGTGAAGAGTGATGATAGAGTAGTGGTTGTTTCTGATGGTGAAGTTGTGGAGAGTGGGACCCATGAAGAACTTCTTAGCAATAATGGTGTCTATTTTGCTTTAGTCCGTAGATAGCTCCAAACAACAAAACCTTAATATCTTATTTCTTAGTTCACATGTTTCTGTCTAGGGAGTACAAAACTGACCTGGAAATGTATTAGATCGAACTAAAGGGTTACACATACTACTGGGTTTCAACTATCATTGATTCTATGGGCAGTTTATGAATTGAAATAAAAGTTAGTAATACATGTGTCAAGTTATTTTCAGTTTCATATAGAAGTAGTTATTATCGGTTATATGGGAGGTTACTTTCAGATATTGTAAGTCTTATCCTATTAGGCTATTTATATGTTGCATGTATTAGTCTTGAGATATAAATGAAGAATTATATTGTTGCTTGGAGCTCTCCTTTCTTCTAGAATTTTGGATATTGGTTCTAGACTTCTTTTCTTCTCTCTTCCTCTCTTTCTTTTTCCTTTCAATGTTCTCTCCTCTCTTCTTACTCTAAATCCAAGAATCTATCAATCACTTCCTAATATAGGCCCTTTTTATTGAAATATCAATTTAAATTATAAAAGAATGTATCAAAACACTTTTTGAAGGCAAAATCAAACCAACAATCTATTTTAATTTTGGGTTAAGGACCATTTTTACCAACAAACTATGGGTTCAGGAGCAACCAACACAACAAACTATCACGTGGACCTTAAATGCAAATAAACTATTGAAAACAGTAAATTGGCACAAAATTGTTAAATACTGTGTAACGTCCGTTTGTGAGAGCAAAACGTGGAAGCAAAAAACATCACATCTGGAGATTGAAGGGAGCAAGAAGAAGCTCAAACGTACTAAAACGATGCTCTCCTCTTCATCGTCACTGATAATCACCCAGTCTCAAAAATACGTACATTGCCATTAACAATACTAGCATAGAGTAGATGCTGAAACTCACACAAGAAAAAGCTGAAAACCAAAATTCATCCAGCTGATTAGAAGAGAAAGAAGAAGAAGACGCAGCACAGATGGAATGAAAACCCGTTACCTTAACTTTGTCCCCCAATTGGTGAAGCTTGGAGGAGTGTTTGGACATCTTTGATTGCTGAAGAACCGAGGAAGTGGAGATGGAATACCTCCTCACCACTGGAGCAGTGGGCTTCTGATCGCGTTGCTCAAATGAAGATGGGGAAGACGAAGTCGGTGACTTCCATGGGTTGAACCCACTCGCCTCCCAGTTCCATTTGTTCTTCTGTTTCGCCATTGTTTTGCCGTAAAGCCCTCAATCTGCTTCGGTGGATTTCCTCCAAAATTTGAAACTTGAATGCAAGCCCTCAAATTAGGGCTAATTGCGTCTTGCTCCCTTCAATCTCCAGATGTGATGTTTTTTGCTTCTCCCACACAAACGGACGTTACACTGTATTTAATGATTTTGTGTCCATTTACTCTTTTCAATAGTTCATTTGTATTTAAGGTCCACATGATAGTTTGTTGTGTTGTTTGCTCCTGGACCCATAGTTTGTTGGTAAAAATGGTCCTTAACCCTTTAATATTTGTAGGATTATTGTTGGTAAAACAAAATAGGACATCACATGAATTTAAAGATGTTAGACTTTGGTACATATGAATGTGATTATCAGACTTTGGTACTAAAATATAAATAAAAATTTAATGAATTATAATGAAGAAAATACTTTTTTATTAGGGAAAATTATAATGAAGGACCTAAGAAAAATAATATTTATTAAGAAGGACCATAAAAAGTGGTAATTATTTTAAAGGACAAAAAATTAAAATATTAAAATAAAAGGACTAAATTACCCTTAATCAGATTTCCTATCTTCTCATTAATTAAATCTGGAATGCTTTTTTCTTCCTATCTTCTCATTAATTGAATATGGAATGATTTTTTTCTTATATGAGAATCTAAAGTAATTAATATATAATAATAAATAGATATTAATTCAAATAATTCTTTTTCTATCGCATAATCACTCCAAATTATTTTGCTAGAGAAAAGATAGCAAAGATGGAGCTTTTTATGGTTGTGGCAGGAGAAGCCAGGGGTGGAACCAGGATTTGGAATTAGGAGGGGCGAAAATTATAGAATAAATTTAGTGGAGTTAGCATTTGAAATTAAGGGGGAGAAAATTACAGAATTTGACCCAAAATTTTAGGAAATTATGATTTAGCCTCATAAATATTTCAGTATTTTCATTTTAGTCCCTCTATGAGACTCTTTAATAGGGACTAAACTGAAAATATTTAGCTTTTTTGAGGAGAAAGCATAATTTCCCAAAAATTTGGGTAAAATCCTGTAATTTTAGGGGGGGCGGGGGCCACCCCTATCCCCCTAATTCCGCTCGTGGAAGAAGCCTCGTGCGTTGTGCAACCGTCTACTGTGTTAGACCTGAGATTTTTTGTGCTGAGGCAACCAAAAGTACCTAATATTCATTCAATATTACCAGTTGCTTCATTCCCAGAGAAACAGAAAATAAAGCAAAAGACTCTTAACTCAAAAAAACCCCATCAAAAGAGAAGAACGTGGTTAAAGAAACTAAATCCATCTTTCCTTTCACTATAACCATAAAAAGCTCTATTTTTCCTATCTTTTCTCTAACATAATAATCTTGAGTGATTCTACAATAGAAAAAGAATTATTTGAATTAATATTTATTTATTATTATCCATCAATTACTCTAGATTCTCATGTAAGAAAAAATCATTCTAGATTTAGTTAATGAGAAGATAGAAAATATGACTAAGGGTAATTTAGTTCTTTTATTTTAATATTTTAATTTTTGGTCCTTTAGAATAATTACCACTTTTTATGATCCTTCTTAATAAATATTATTTTTCTTAGGTCCTTTATTATAATTTTTCCTTTTTATTATACCTCAAAATCAACTATTTTTACGTGTAACTTTTTCAAGTGCTTGAGGGAAAAGGATGCAAAGCAAAAACTACTTTAAATTCGAAGAAATTTAATTTAATCGTGCAATAAATTAATTCCTCAATTCCTACATTTTTCAGCTTATTTTTAATTAGATTTCTATAATTTTTATTCTCTTTATTGGGTCCATTTGATTCCCTCAATTATTAGCATCTTTCTTATAATAATTCTCAAAGTTCTAAAACTCAGACAGCTACTAAGCCAATAAAATCAAATTGGAGTCAATCTAAGAACAAACTGATGAGAAATTGAATATTTTAGAGTAATTAATATGAAATTTTATTTTATTTTTTTAAAAAATCGATTTATAAAAAGATGCCGAAGTAGGTTGATGCCTAGACCAGATTGGTTAGTGACGTCCAGTCGAGATTGCAGAATAATGGTAATTTCTGATGTGATGCACGAAAACAAAATTCTAACAAAAAAAACCAAATCAGATATGAAAACATGTTAATTTTGGTAATATGCAATTTTTTTTTGCTGGGTGTGCAATCGCAATGAGGAAGAGGAAGGGGAAGCAGAGCAAGAAAAGCCGGGCCGTAACAATTCCCTCTTACGTCGAAGCGGCTTTAATGGAGACGTTGGTCACTCGCAAGCCTCTCTCCAGTCTTCCTCTTTAGGCCTTCAAAGATTATCAGATATGCAACGTTTTCTTCGCCAAATTGTCACTCTCTCAGGCCAAACCCGCCATATTTTCCACTCTCTCTCCCCCCCCAGCCCTCTCCCTCCTCACATTTCTTCTTCTTCTTCTCTAAATCACTCGCTTCGCCCTTTTCATCCATGGCGCTCCGGGACCTTTCATGGGTCCCACTCTGGTCCAGTGCTCGCTCGTCACTTTATGTTCAGTTCGTCCAACTCTCTCCTCAGGATATCTGGCGGGAGGGTCGGAGGTTTTACGCCGAAGCTTCTGAGAACTCAATTTCAGGGCGAGGGCTTTGGTGTCAATCGTAGCCTTCGTTATTACAGTGGTGGATGGTAAAAATCTTGTCTTTCCAGTGGAACTAACTAGACTTTAAGGATTTTAGATTAAATGAGGAGTGCATTTGGTTTACAGTTTATTTTTTTCCTTTCTGTTTACTTTCTTGGTGGCCACTAATAAATTTAGGTTGTATTTTGGAGGGAAGTGCTGATTTCGTTATTTAATTTCTTAGGGTTCATTATTACTGCCTCTGGTTTCTTTTATTATGTGATGATTAATTTGTTCTCATAGTATTTGTTAGCACATTACTGCAAAGTAGCATAGTAGTGTCATTCTGGATGCCAGCATATTTATGCTAACGTTATCTCCTTAAATCCTTTGTAGAGGAAACCTGATAGGTGAAATTTATTGCCTTCTGTATTTGATGCGTCTCGGGTCTCGTAGGGGGGTGTGGATTGGGTTCAAGTCTAGTGGTACCCAGAGTCATTGGAGATGGGGTTGCTGTTTCTATACTGGGTAGAAAGGAATTGGGGCGTGCTTCTAGCTTAAGCTTCTAACATGATGGTTATTGCTTTACAACTAAGCATGCTCAGCCGAGGGTAGTCTTAGGATGGGTGACTTCTTGGGAAGTCCACATGTTGCGCCTCTTCGTTCCTAAGGTTAGATGGTGCGAACCCACAAGAGAAAGATCCGATGAAACCACAACCAATTGAAGATATACTCAACCCAAGAAAGTTAAACAAAGATCCGGTGATCCACTTGAACCATTGAGCAAGAAAGAACAAGGACCCGAAGTGTTGGAAGACGCAACAAGGTTGATCAAGCTTTGATAAGTATGTTAGTTCTAAAAGAAAAGTGTCCAAAGCAACTTTTCATTTCTCAAAAGTCAGGTCTGATTATGAATGAGAAGGCACAATGTATTTATAGGCCACAAATATGACCTAATTACAATTTTCACACAAATAAAATATAACCAGCGCCTTAAGCCCAAAATGTGATTTTCTAGGTCCAAATGAGCCCTCTCATGTGTAGTATTTGGCCCAAGCTCTTTAGTTTGAAGTCTTTAAGCCAAAACTTGATCAGTAGCTCCATTTTTAGCCCAAATGAAATTAGTGACGTTTTCAGCATTTTTGTTTAGATTTGATCCAATTGCCATTTGCCTTGTCCATTTCTCTTACATTAGCTCATTCAGCGCTCCTTGATTTTGTTGGCTCTTGCTCTTGTGATTGGTCCACTTGGAATTTGCAAAGGATCACTTGAGGTTGAAAAGTCACCAAACAAATTTGAAGAGATCGCTTGCTGATTTGCATCAGTATTGGAAATATTATGTGTTTATTTGTGATAACCCCTGGGTTAAATCTGACAATACAAATATAGTTGCAATATTCTCGTGCTGTATATCTTTATTGTAAAAAAGAAAAAAAAAGGGTCTTATCTTATACCCTTCCAACTGTTCATTTATTTGCATATCTACAAACTAGCAACTAGTTCAATCTTTTTTTTTTGCTCAAGACAACTAGTTCAATCTTCACAATATGCATTTTCATCTATTTGCAACTGCTGTGCATGCTCATGAGCAACAAGTACAACGTGGTTGATAAAACTGTGTCTTGTTTCTATTAATTTTTCCTTTTTATCTTTCTAATATTTTTAATAGGTCTGTGCAAACTGAAGAGATTTTAATTTTGCATTACTAGTTGTTGGTGGGAAATCTAAAACTTAGATGTTTACATGTGTGGTATGCCGTTAATAGTTTTTCTGCTGTTTGCAGGAGATCATGGTTCAAAGGGCTAACTGCTAATGACATGGTTTTGGGCTTGATTATAGCCAATGTTGCTGTCTTTTTGTCATGGAGGATAGCAAGTGAAAAGTTTATGTTAGAAAATTTTACGGTAAGTTTCTTGATTTATAAAATATGTGGTAAATAATGATTCCAAGGGTAGATAGTACTTGTGAGCTCATTGTTTTTGTACCACATTTCCATCTGAGTGATATGCCTTAAAGTTTTCATAGGAAGTTTTTTACAATTTGCTAATTGATATTGCAATGTAGTATTAATATAAAATATAATAGCTGACATACTTTTTTTATACCATGGTATCACTGTCATTATGACTGTGATAGAATCCCATATCATTCTTTTGGTACTTAAGTATTATGGTTCTTTTTCTCTTAGAGGTCTGTTTTTGGGGAGGTTTCTGGGTTCCTCATGAGGGTAAGATCAAATTCCATTGAAAGAGATACCTGTAGAGAGTGCAGCCTGGTGGTTGGAGTGAGTGTCACAGGGTGCAGCTGTTGAGGATGTTAGCTTTTTGAGGGGTGTTACAATGGAGTCCAACATTGAGCAGCCACAAGTAATTATTGTGGCACTCATGTGTCATGAATTTCTCTCTTTACAAGTCGATTTTTTTTTTTTTGGATGGTCTCCCCATACTTTTTAAGGCTTATGTCATACTGCTGGTGTGGTTGGTAATAGGTTTGATTGCTAAGTCATTATCCTTGCTATATACATTGATGAGCAGACTTGAGAGACATGCATTTTTTCTATCAGTTACTGTATGAACTATAATTCATCTGGATCACTAACTGAAGTGTTTTCTGTGAGCAGATCTCGTTGCACAATATCAATTGTGGACGCTTGCACACTTTGATAACCAGTGCATTCAGCCACATTGACGTCGGGCATATCATACCTAACATGATTGGACTCTACTTCTTTGGGACTAGTGTGCGTTTATCTGTTCTAATGTTGAGTAGTTTAGCCTTGATTTGTCTTTCTTGAGCTTCACTCTTCCTTTTTTAGATAATAGATAATATCGTACAACGTACTTTTGTATTTGTAGAAAATCCACAAATAATGTTCAATTAATTATGCAATACAATTTAAAGATATTTGGATTCCTGAAAGGGAGATATTTTTAGGAAAGACTTCTCTTAGTCTCAGCTTCAAGGAGCGTGCATACAGTTAGGCTAATGCATTTTATTGGCACTTCCAAATTTTCTTCGAGAATGAAGAAATAAATCTCTTTTGAATTGCACGACAAGCTTATAATTATGATGGGCCGGTTGTTTTTTTAATAACATTAATTATGCTGTTTTATTGGTTCTCTTCAATTGAGATTTCTAACCACTGAATAGGGAGTATGCCTCAAGTTTCATAGATATTATAGTTATTTTTGCTGGATTATGCTCCGAAAGTATTTTACCTGGGCCTTGTATTGTGATGAACAGGTTGCATTTTGATGCAGGAAGAAGGTAAGACAGGGAAGATGTGTGTGAGAGAGAAGAGTAGGAACAGAGAGAATAGAAGAAGAAATAAGAGAATATTCCTCCTCCGGTCCCTAATATAAGACATATTTGGGGAGTTTATTTTGGTCTTAAATATATAAGCATGGTTTTCATATTTGTCAAACTTTTCCTAATTTACCTCAATTGATATTCCCTCAAAAATAATCAAGGAAGAGGGGGAATGGGGGAATTAAGAAAGATGACTAAGATGTTTAAGGAAATACATGCCATATTAAATAACCGAACTAACTTCCTTAATCTAATCAAATTAGGTAAATATATCTTATATTAAGGATCCAAAGGAGTATTGACTAATCTTTTAAGTGAGCTAACATTACGATTTTAGTCCTGAATTTCCCTATTTATACTTGTCTATGGATAGGACCAGTCCCCACGGCAATAAGTAACATAACTATAGCTCCTTCTAACTAGCCCCTATTACTGTTTATAATTACATTACGCGATAGAAGTCTAATTCTGTCACCATCTTTAGGTTTAGATTTGATGAAACGTTTTTCAGGCAAAAAAAGTTCAGAAACTGTTTTGTTTTCTGTTTATGGGAAAGCGAGATAACACTCAAGATGTGGTGACTGCTGTGCTTGTGGTCCAATGAGTAAAACAGAATGTGAAGAAGTATGAATTGGAAGACTGATTTGGTAGATAGAAAAGTGATATGATGGTAGTCAGTACATTTGATAGTTAATGCCATATCCACCTTCGTTGTTGGCATACTTAATAACTTTTTATTTGTTATAAGGATATTACATTTTGTATTTCAAGGCTTTTAAATGGTCTTAATTGAAATTTAGCATTGTTGTTACCTGCATATCTTCTGGATTGCTTCCTTTTTAGTTTGTTTTCTTATTTCCCTGTTTTCAATGATTTCCTTCTTCAATTGGCTTCTAACAGTAATACTACAACTTATTCCTCTTGGCAGATTGGAAGAGCTTTTGGACATGAATACTTGCTGAAGTTGTATCTTGCTGGGGCACTAGGTGGTTCGGTTTTTTACTTGGCCCATCAAGCTTACAAGGCATTGACATCAAAGGTCTGATGATGATAACAAGGATTAAAATATCCACTAATCTCTTGCCATAGATATAAAATTTTGACGTTGTCTGGGACTCTGGGTTAAAGAAAATATACAAAATCTAGATATTTTTTTTGGTTTATACTCGTACCTTTTTTTTTTAAAAAAAAATACAAACTAATTTATACCATTCTTCATTGACACCTTTTTCTTAATATCTGCTATGAATGTTTGGTCCAGTTTTGTTCGGAAATAACTTTTATAATGACATAAAAAAGAAAGATCAAAATAAAAGGAATCCTTTTAATAGCATGCCATGACGATAGATATTGTGCCTAAAGTGAATAGTGGTAAATTGCATTTAGCAGTTTCGTGTTAGTTTATTCTCATAGTGGTTGGTACCTAAAATGTTTGGTTGAAATTTTATTTAGCAAGACTTGTGATAAGTTCTTAATTTTTTGAGCGAGTTTTAACGCTTCTTTTTGTAATACAGGATTGGAGGCGTGTGGAGGTTTCTAAACATCACGCATTGGTAAGCGCAACTCACCTCCTTTTTATTCTTCAAGGAGTGTAGCATTTTGTCTCAATAGATTGTGGGAATATAGATTCCTCATAGATGATGTTATGATGACCTGTCAACTATATCCTTAGACCTTAATAAGCAATGCATATTGTGGGAATCATAATGCTTTTACCTGTTTGTTCGTTTGTTTTTTTTTTCCTTGATTTATATATATATATACACACATCGTAGAAAAGGCTGTAAATTTCATACTTGTACATTTTGTTTTTCTTGTTCCTTAGTATTTGTGAATGGAACAAAATCTTCTCTGGTTTGTAATTTTTCAAAGTTTTTGTGTGTACAATTTGAGAGAAAAATATTATTCCGAATCCATGAATAAAATAGAGTACATATGGGCCTTTATATAAGCAAATATAAAGCTAACCCTAGAATCTAATTTCATCAAATCAACTCAAAATAACTAAGATATAATATATCCATATCTAATAATAAAATAACAACTAATCTAAATAATCCAAAATAAATACACAATATCCCACACTCCCCCTCAAGTTGGATCATAGATGTTAATCATGTCCAACTTATTTATACAATTTTCAATTGCAGGTTTAAACAATCCTTTTGTCAATACATCCATAGCTTGAAGATTTGTCAGTAGATAAGTGAGACATGCTACAAGCATCAGTTTCATCAAGATAATAGAGGCCATCAACATCTTTTGCACTCCCAATCATCGTCCCTGTCAGCAAATCCTCTTTTGACAACCGTGGCAATGGGTTGTTTTGTGTGCTACAGTGCTGCTTACATTTCAATGGTTTTGCTTAGCTGATCGCTTTGAGGAGATGAGTTATCACTGTTAGATGCCTCAACAACATATTCTTTCCTCACCCTTTCTTTGGTTTCCAATCAGCAGTTTTACCATGTAGATCCCAACATTTCTCTTGACTATGTCCCTGCTTCTTACAATGATCACAAAAAGATTGGCCTTTGGAATTTTTGGATTCCGTGGTGCAAGCAGAAAGGGCCGAGACTTTAGTAGATGCAAGAGCTGCAGTGGAAGCAATTTTTAGCATAGATTTGCGCCTGCCTTTTTCATTATGAAGGTTAGAATAAGTTTCACGAATAGATGGAAAGGGTTCTTGGCTGAGGATCCGTGCTCGAGTATCATCATAGATTACATTAAGACTAGCTAGCAATTCAAAGACTCTTTCTCCTTCTTGGGCTTTGTGATATTCAACAACAGCATGACAATGATGGACTTTTTTTTTTTTTAAGGCATCTAATTCTTGCCAGGGAGCAGATTTTTAAGATAGTAGTCATTGATGGAGTTTTGATCTTGTTTTACTTGCCACAATTGTCTTAATGTCAAATATGTTGGACCTGTTCCCTGTATCACTATATGCCTCTTGAATTGCTTCCCAAATTTTGCGAGCATAGCATTGCCTAGCCACAAGGAGACCAAAGCATTATCAGATTTCCATACTCGCAGTGATTTGGCATCTGATGATTGAAGTATTCTAATTTCACCAGAGATATACTCAAGTTCGTCCCTCCCATCAATAGCAAGAGACATGGATTGAATCCACTCCCCATAGTTATTGCTGGTAAGTTTCTTAGAAACATTAAGGCATCACTAGGACCAGACCTTGGCATCGAAGAAGAGACTTCATGATTAGAGGAAGTAGTAGAACTCAAATTGACCTTATAATTATTTATTATGATGAACGTGCCAATTGCACCTAGACGAGATGGCGATCGATGATGAGTTCACAAGAAGCGAGCTATGAAGGAGTCGACTCTGGTTGTAGTTGATGATGCTCAGAGGGACAGACTGACTTGTGACAATATGGACAGTGAACTTTGACGGCGCTAACGATGCTGAGAAGGGTCGACTTGCTTAGTAATCGACGACACTCGCGTAGCGCGAAGAGGAAGACGCAGGTTAGAGTATAGGGTACCGGATGTTTTGGGAAAAAACTCTAGTTGTTGACATTGAGACCATCAATGGGAGCGATAATCATAGACTTGGTGCTTTACGTTGACCATTGCTCTAATTGTTGTGGACTTGTGGTTGAGACCATCACTAGTAGCAATGATCACAAACCTGGTTAGAGCCGTCAAAACGGGCCAGGCCCATCGGGCCGGCCCGTTTAAGCCCTGGTCCTTTAAGGGCCGAGCTTGGAAATTAGAGGAGAGAGGTGATGTTTGGCCCTGGAGGGCTAAGGGCTTACACGGGCCGGCCCATCGGGCCCTTCAATTTTTTTATTCTTTATTTTTTATAGTTGAAAACTTGTTGAAGTTGGATATTTTAATAACTTATATGTATTTTTTATTTGTTATAGATAATAATAAAGGATCAACAATCAAATGTCGCTTGAAATTGATGATAGTGGCGAAGATGACGACAATAATAGTCATTGTACTAATGTCGCTTAGTAATTAATAGTATGCTTTTTATGTTTTATATGAGTTATTTGTGAACATAGTTTGCTTTTGATTATGAATTAGTAACTGTGTTTATTTGTTAGATGATTTATGTTGTAATTTACTAATTATATTTCTTTAAAAAAATTGGAGGAAAAAATAATTACAATTTGGAATAGTAATTTCCAGGCCCTGCGGGCTGGCCCTAGTGCTCTCGGGCCGGGCTTTGAAAAACAGGTGTTTTTCTTATTCCGGGCCCTGGAGGGCCGGCCCTGATTGACAGCTCTAAACCTGGTGCTCGATGCTGACGGACTAGAGGGCCAAATTACCATTGCTTAAAGCTTCGAATGACACCATCAGACTTGAGAAACACCAATTTTGAAGCTTCGAACGACACTACGGACTTGAGAAACACCAATTAATTCTCCGGATGTGGAGAGGAGACCGACGGATGTTGGGTGTGATGATGGTGGATTGCACGACTGGATTCTATCGGGTTTGAAGAGAGAGAGGGGCAAGATTCAATTTTTGGGTTTTGACACCATGTGGACAATTTGAGAGAAAAATATTATTCTGAATCCATAAATAAAAGATAGTACATATGGGCTTTTATATGAGCAAACCTCAAGCTGTGCCTATAATCTAATTTAATCAAATCAAATCAAAATAACTAAAATATAATATCTTAAGATATAATATATCTATCTAATCCTAAAATATGTTGATTATCAAATTTAATAATAAAATAACAATTAATATAAATAATCCAAAATAAATACGCAATATTCCTACATTTTGATTTTATCTTATTTTGGTTATAGAATCTCTTGTCTTTTGGGCATGCATATCCAAGCTTTGCAAGCTACTGGAATTGTCTATCTTAACGATGCAGTGTTTTTTTTTTTTTTTTAAACATTTGATAGGTAGATCTTCAAAGCTCTTCAGTATATAAAGATTAAAAATAGCTCTTTACTTGTAATGGAACATTATTCAATCTTGACTGCATTAATTAATATAAATAAAATCTCTCCATGTTTAGGGTGCCAGTGCAGCTGTGCATGCTATTATGCTACTTAATATATTCCTCTTTCCGAGGTCAACCCTATACCTTAACTTTATAATACCAGTTCCTGCTATCTTGATGGTAAGTTCTTCTCTAGTTTATATTAGTTCAGCTATATGAATGAGATTGATAATGCAGATCCTTACTGATCTTTTATATTGTTTACCATTAATCCAGGGCATCTTTTTGATTGGGAATGACGTGTTGAAGATTATAGAGGTATGGCAGACTCACTCTAGACCTACTTTCTTGTTTACCAATCTTTCCTAGCAGTTTTCCGCTTAAGCAGTTTCTCTTTCAAGGAAGTGATCAGTTAATCATACACTAGTGTTTCAGGACATTCAATGTGTTTTTAAACTTGTTATGTCATGATCCAAAACGCATGCTTTTTGATAAGGTCTAATCAAATGTCGTGAAAATTGCTGTGTAGTTCACTAGTTTGTGCCATGCCTATCTCCTTGCATTGCTTATTAACATCGTAATGACGCCTGACCTCATTTTGAGACCTCATTTGATGCTCAAAATGAAAATGGAATAAAAAAGGTGATTTTGTAGATGAGAAGTGATACTTGTACTTCTTAATAGAAAAAAATAACAAAAAAAGTTGAGTAGTGATAAGAAAGGCATAATACACAATGTATATCTCATCTTTTATGTTGAAAGAAATTGTTTTTCAATTATTTTTTACCAAAATGGGCAAATTTCTGGTGGAGTTAATTTCCCATTGTCTTTGGGCGTGGTTGGTTGGAAATTGGAAATTAGCACTGTATCTAAGGTTTTGTTTGGTTTGAGGGTGGGGGAGGGAAAATGGAGGGAAAAAATTTAAAGGGGAGGAAAACTCATGTGGGCCCCACCACAAATAACTTTTCTTTCCCTCCACTTTCCCTCCCCTCCCCTCCCCTCCCCCCAAACCATGCAAAGCCTAAGTATCTTGCTAGGTTCCCATTTCTCCTTTTCTACTTATTTGACTCTCACCAACAAGCATTCTCAAATGATGTTTATCAACTGACGGGCTCTTGCATGGCCTATAGGATATGTTTGAATGTCATAACATGGATAGTTCAATTCTGTTATTAAATTCCGAGCAAAAAAAAAAAATTGTTATTAAATCAATGGAAATGTCTGTGTCAACTATTCTTTCCTTCCCTGCATCTGTCAGGATATTAAATTCTGCGTTTCACTATCTATTTCTTGACAGAATATTAAATCCACATTGTTTTTGTTTCCTCATTGTAGGGAGACAGGCATATATCAGGATCTTCACATTTAGGGGGTGCTGCCGTTGCAGCCGTTGCTTGGGCTCGAATTCGGGGAGGAAGATTCTAATCTATTTACATAACTGAGCAAACCTCAGTTTTCATTTATTTGTTACTATACTTTGAGTTATTGTTGCTATATTTTGGGTTTTCTTGCCCCATCTTCTCTTGCTTTTTAGGCTTTAGCTAACCTCCCCCCTTGATTTTTAAGGTAAAGTTTACCAATGCCATTTGTTTGCGCGTTGGGTTGGTTTCATCTTCCGTGGGAGCATGATAATGTTAGCCCAATTACCAGAGTATGCAGTGTTTGGTTGTTGTAATCTGAATTGCACATTTCATGTTGATCTCCTTTCTTAGGCTCCTATAAATAGTGATTACTATGGTCAAGATGACAAAATTACCCTCTCCTACGGCATCGCCACCTCATCCCCTGAAGTCATTAATCGTTCAACCTCATCGTCTCCATGTCGCCTCCCTTAGATCTGGTGATGCTGACTACGTCTCCAGCCCACCTCCCTCAGACCCGGCAATGACGACCTCATCAACAGCTCTCATATTGAGTTGTATACTACTAGTATATTCGATATGTCTGTGTTGGCTCATATTTGTGAGCTGACGACATGAACGTAGTGGTGCTAGAAGGGTGCAAACTAGTTGTCTGTTTGAGAATGTAGCTGATTTCAAGCAACCATGACTACTGACTAGTGCTCAGGATTTTGATCATGTGCAGGCACAAATATGGCAGTTGAATGAATGGAAATAAATGTACAATGCAATCAAAATGAGAAGAGATTACAAATAAATGAAATAAACTGAGTTGATAAATATCATCTTGCTCACACTCAACGCGCTTAGAGGGGTTTAGGTATGGGGTTTCTGTCATCGTTGACCTCATTAAAGAGAAGGAGCACAGATTGCATTGGTGCCTTGGAAGGAAGGGCTCGACACATAAAAAACACAGCCCCTTGTCATGTCTTTGCTGTTCAAAATCCATGGAACAAGCTCGGCCTGAGTTGAGAGGTACCGACGATATTGTAGAACATTTTCTTGAGCTTGACAATGTTGCGAAATTTATGGGTTCGCGCGTGGAGTAATTGTCACGTGTCGAGAAATTTGAAGAATATAAGGGTTGACTTCGATTCGGTGTAGCAGAAGAAGCTGCTTCTCAAATTCTTAGGCTAAGTTAGCAGCCCTGTAAACACACTGCGACTTATGAATTCGGACGTCTTAATGCAATTCCTCTTTTAACCCATTCATAAAAACGCCGAGAAGATAATGCTCAAGCTAGTTTGACACACGTGCAACCCTCCTCACCCGTTCCTATCTATATATATATATTCTTGTACTATGCTGGTTTGCCTAATAGCAAAGAGGTGCTCGTCGGGGTTGAGATACTTGGGTGGACCATAGTGTTCTTGTAGCGCCTTGACTAGATCATATATCCCAGTAAAGCATTACTCTTTGCGAATTCAAGACATAGCCTCCAGGGCGTTCACCTTGTCCCTCAATTCATCTATGGCGTCACGTCAAGGCATGCAACAAAGGTTGCGAGAGGGTTAGAAGATGAAGAAAAAGGATTATCTTCAAGGGGTTGAATGCATGCGAAGAGCCGTGTCACCACCATAATGGATCGTTTAAGGTACCAAATTTGTGATTTAGTCTAGAGTAGGAAGGGGAATAAGATACTCCGTGATAAAAGAGATAATAAGTATCTCACTAACTCTCTAAAAAATAACTTAAAAGAATCTCTACAATTTAATTAACTCTCTAAATATTCTATGCTTCATTGAATCAGGACAAAGTCAATTTATAAAGATAGTTTATAGAGAGATAAACTCTTATTTAAAATTCAAATACGAAATTAAAATGACTAACAACTCATGATTTTAGCAACTAACCAAACCTTAAATAGCTAGCCTCATATTGGCTCTTATAAGAGATAGTTGAGCTTAAACCAAAGAGAAAATGAAAACAAAATTTATAGTTTATTCCAATAAAGAAAAATTATAGTTTTGTTTGGATTGGTGGTGAAAAACAACGCAAGTTGAGACAAAACTGTTCTCACAAATTTACCTTATATACTATAAATCATTTTGTAATAACAGATTCTACGGCTAATTCAAAAATGCTCTAACTTGATATGTTTATGAGGCAAAAAAAATGTTTAAATTTGTTTGGGACAAAAACAAATACCCCAGCGTTCCAATCCACGTCTCTCTTTTGACCAAAAAAAACAATCCACGTCTCTCTCTCTCTCTCTCTCTCTCTCTCTCTCTCTGTCCGCTGCTTTCCCCAATTCCCCCACTCTCGCAGTTGCAGGTACTATTCCAGTTATTCTTCATTCTCTTCTTCTTGACGTTGGTCCACTTAGTTTTTTCGGCGAAGATCACGAGAGGATATTTGTTCTTTCCTTAGCGAGCAAACAAGCAAATGCACTTTCCGTTCTGCTTATTTCCTCTAGTCCTTTAGTGAAAACGTAGGAAATATCGAGTGGATTTTCTCTGCTACTTATTTTCTGTCTGTCTGTGCTGGTCTTGTCAAACTCCGTTAGCTTGCTGGTAAATTGATGTGCCTTTTGCGGCATAGAAAATCCTCACCGTTATCTTCTGTTTTTTGAAAAGAAGAAATAACAAGAAGCAAGAAGTGTATGCTGCAACTCTCATAATCATACTAATTTAGTTTCTCCTTCGTATTGATTTCATAGTTTTGGGTTTGAATGGTTTCATCGCTCGTGTTAGCGAGAAGGAATGACAAACATTACAGGGATCAATTTATTGATTAAACATCGTGAAAGAAAGAATGGTCTTTTGAACTATACATTAGTCTGTGTTTTGTTTCTCTTTTCATTTATTATAGAATACTTGTTATGACTTCTCAAATACCATTTTCCCCAAGATATTGATTAGTTTTATATTGAAAACGTCAGACTTGGGTCCTCTGGCCATGTCATGTTCAGTAGTAAGCAATGGCAATCTTTCTGCTGTACCAAAAGGCGCCATTTCAGCTGAAACCTCTGCAGCTACTTTGGCTGTGCCTCCAGCACATCTTTTTTTTTTTTGGTCAAACTCCAGCACATCCTCATGTACCAAAAAATGCATCAAAAGAGAAGCGTGTGCATGAAAATGCATCAAAAGAGGTACATAATATGAGTGGTGGGTAGGTCTAACCCCGCGATCAGTGTAGAAGAATGTTTAAGAAGGAGAATGAAAAGTAGGATGAGGAAGAGGAGAAAGCAATGGATCAAGATTAGACCTCCAAAATATCTATTTCAGCAATCTGTGGATCCATTAAAGAGGCAATGCCCCAACATGGGTCCAGTAATGAGACTGCCTCAGGAAGCAAATAAAGAAGACGTACAGAATATGATTGGAAATGCTGTGGATGGGTCTGAAGCCGTGGCCAAAAATATTGAATGTAATATTAATCAAGATGAAGGTCCAAAAGATACATTATCACCTTAAACTTGTACACCTACTTTGGATATGCCTTCATCATATCCAGCTTCGGATCTAGTAATGAGTCAATGTCAGGAAGAAAAGCAAGGAAAGGATCCGAATATGGTTGAAAAGGCTACAGATGGACCTCCAGCTATGGCCAGTGCGGAAGTGAACGAGCTGCCGAAAGGAAAGCCACTTTTTTATTTGAACAAACTGCCAGAGGAAGCCACTGCGATGGACATTGATCAAGATGAAGGTCCAAAAGATACATTATCACCTTAAACTTGTA
Source organism: Acacia crassicarpa (assembly GCA_034222035.1). NCBI lineage: Eukaryota > Viridiplantae > Streptophyta > Magnoliopsida > Fabales > Fabaceae > Acacia > Acacia crassicarpa. Next base: position 689,405 of record JAWXYG010000023.1, on the reverse strand, counting down.
CACCTACTTTGGATATGCCTTCATCATATCCAGCTTCGGATCTAGTAATGAGTCAATGTCAGGAAGAAAAGCAAGGAAAGGATCCGAATATGGTTGAAAAGGCTACAGATGGACCTCCAGCTATGGCCAGTGCGGAAGTGAACGAGCTGCCGAAAGGAAAGCCACTTTTTTATTTGAACAAACTGCCAGAGGAAGCCACTGCGATGGACATTGACGCATTTGCTATCGTGGAGAATTCTCTTGAGAAGGACGAGCATTCTGACATTGATGGTGAAGAAGCCAGTCCTGTTGGGAAAGAGTTCACTGGAAACATAGTGGAACAACCTAATGTTCTTCCTCCTGCGACATTAAGTGCAAACAACAGTAAGTTGGTGATTGAACTTAACGAATACCCTTAGGAAGTATCTGACTCAGATATGAAAGTACAGCGTTAACCAAAGAGTTCCTGACTATGCTGGTGATGTAATCATTGGCCTGACGTTGACACTCTTTTTGGATTCATTTAAGTATTTACATTATTGCTTTACGTGTTTCAACATTCAGAAATGCCTCTTTGCATTGAGCTGCTGTATATATCAATTTAGCTTTACTGATGTAAGAAGCAAACTTGACTAGGTAAATCTTTAAATAAAAATTTCCAGACTACCTCCCTGGACTCTGCTGTACTGGTGAATTCAAGCATATTTTAATTCTCAAACCAAATTGATATAGAAACCAGCTCAAGATGAGAAAATTTAACAAAACTTGTTTATGATAAAAAGAAGAAGCAAAATTTGAACCCCACAGTAGAAGCATGTATTGCCTTTTCATGCTTATTTTCATCCTCGTCTTTTGCTCGAAATGCCCCATATAATTGTGCAAAATGATGTCAAATTCACACACACACACACATACATATCAGGTGCATGATGAAAGTAGCCAGGGAAGTCATACTTGCTCTTTGATAGAAGGAGTTGCTTTCACATCTAACCAGATGGGTAGGCTTGTTAGAACTAATGTGTAATTAGTGTCCGATTATCATTGTATTATGGTTAGCATTTGTAGATTGCTCTGTAGATATTCTGTAGATTCTGTATAGCTGATTAGTCATCACGTGTAGGGTCTATATTGTTTTATAACCGTCTGTGTACGGACTTTGCTCATAATATTCTCTATATATACAATGATCAGGTCTGAGGCTTATTTCGCCTTCAGCCTATTCAAATCTCTGGTTCTTGAATTCTTTCTTGGTATCAGAGCATTCCGTTCGTTAGGCTTCATTTGAATCATGTCTCAGTCATCTCTAACTTCCGATGAGGTTCCGCCGTCGTCGGTGGCCAAGAGCTATTCTCTGTTTCACTCTTCGAGTCAGACCACCACCATTAAACTCGATAGGTCTAACTTCCTTGTCTGGGAATCCGTCGTTCTCCCGCTCATTGAAGGGAATAAACTTCAAGCCCATATCAATGGCTCTGGTGTTGTCCCACCGGAGAAGCTCACTGTTACTATTTCTGTCTCCTCTTCCCTCAAATCTAACCCTGCTTATGAGGAATGGTATGCGGTGGACTGAATATTGGTTGGGTGGCTCCGCAATACTATGTCCCAAGAGGTTGGAGCTCAACTATTCCATTGCCGGACTGCTCTTGATCTGTGGACCAGTGCTCGAACATTGACGAGTGCGTCCTCTAGGTCCCGGGTCTTGATCTATCAATCTGAACTTCACCATACTAGGAAAAATGGCATGCGTATGGATGAGTATCTTGCTAAGATGAGGAATATTTTAGACCAGTTAATTCTCGCTGGAGCTGCTATTTCCACCGATGAATTAATTTTACACACACTCAATGGGTTAGACGGAGACTATAATGCTATTGTCGTCAAGTTAATTGATCAATCTGACTTAACTTGGGTCGAGACTCAAGCTGCGTTGCTAGCTTTTGAAAGTCACTTAGAACAACTCAACCTCTTCTCCACCATGTCCATTCAACCTTCTGCAAATGTTGCGACACGCGAATCCTCTGTTTCTGCTCACCCCTTCTACTTTGGTGGCCGCACTTCATACCGTGGAGTGTTTCGAGGATCTCGTGGCTTTCGCGGTCGTCGCTCTAGAGGTGGACGATCAAATCACCAGGATGGCTCAAATCGTCCTTACTGTAACTACTGCTACCGATATGGTCACTACATCCATACCTGTTATCAACGTCAAGACAATGCCACCTCTCGAGGTTCTGCACCTCACAATCATTCACCTCAGGCCTTTTATGCTGATCCGCATGTGGTTTCTGACCCTGAGTGGTACATGGACAGTGGAGCAAGCCATCATGTAATCTCAAATTCTGCTCATCTTGACTCCACTGCTCCCACAGGTAACATGTCTCTATATACTTGTACTGGTAAGAAGGCAAAAATTCATGGCATAGGCTCTGCTTTTCTTTCTTGTCCGACTTCTAATCTCAAATTTAATGAAGTTTTGGTAGTATCATCTACAACTAAAAATCTTCTCAGTGTTAATCGACTCATTAAGGACAATTCAGTTTCCATAATTTTTACTAATGATGGCTGTCTTGTGAAGGAAAAGGGCATAGGTCAAGTTCTACTGAAGGGAATGCCAAGGCAAGGTCTGTATCCCATGACTAAGATCACGTCACCTATCACCATCAACATGGCATCTACAGTCAAGAAGGATGATGACCTACTCCTACAGTGGCATCGTAGATTAGGACATCCCAGTCAAAAAGTTTTAAATAAAATTTTGCAAGAATGTAATGTTGACTTTCGATTAAATGAAAACTTTGTGTGTTATGCTTGTCAGTATGGTAAATCAAAGCGATTACCCTTTCCTGTGTCTCATTCTCATGCCTCAGCACCTCTTGAACTTATACACTTCGGCTCAAAATGGGAGGGCAGAGCGCAATCATCACCACATAGTAGAAATGGGTTTAACCTTATTGGCTCAAGCACATTTGCCATTGAAATACTGGACAGAGGCTTTTCAAAGTGCAGTTTACACTATTAATCGACTTCCTTCACCAGTGATTGGGAACAAGTCACCTCTGTTTTGCTTATATCAAACAGAACAAGACTATCACAGCATGAAGACTTTTGGCTGTGTCTGTTATCCCTATCTAAGGCCTTATAATGATCATAAGCTTCAGTTTTATAGTGCTCAATGTGTCTACCTTGGTCCATCGACACAACAAAAGGGATTCAAGTGTCTTAGTAACATTGGTCGAATTTACATCTCACGCCATATTATATTTGATTGCTTTGTTTTTCCTTGTACTTTAGGTTTTCTTCAAAACGAGCCTATTGTGTCTTCACTAGGCAACAATGAGATTCCATTCTTAATTGATACACCCTCTAGTACATCTTCTCCGATGGTGGATCTAGCCTCTCGACCTCGACCCAATGAATCTCATGACGTCTCAAGGCCATTGCCCGGTGGTTTCAGTCCACTCATGTCTCCTGATGGTAACACAAGTCCACACCCAACTTCTGATGAGAGTTTGGATCAGGCCCAAACCGAGGCCCAAGACACACTTCATACCACCTCTATTTCTCCATCGGCATCCACATCTCCTTCAGCATCGACACTCCTAATTCGCCACTCCATGGTCACTAGGTCAAAAGCTGGAATCTCTAAGCCTCGATATCCATTTATCGGACTTCTTCACACTAAGACACCGGCGACTATATCTCACGCACGAATTCCTTAAACGACAGCTGAAGCTCTCTCTCTATCACACTGGAAACGAGCCATGGAAGAGGAATACAGTGCTCTCCTTCAGAATCAAACATGGCAGCTAGTTCCACCTCATAAATCTTAGAAGGTCGTCGATTGATGATGGGTTTTCAAGACAAAATTTAAAGCTGATGGTTCGATTCTTACACACAAAGCTCGTCTCGTGGCAAAAGGTTTTCAACAAGCGCCGGGTGTGGATTACTTTGAAACCGTCAGTCCGGTTGTTAAACCCACTATTGTAAGGACCATCCTCACTTTAGCTGTTACTTTTCACTGGGAAATTAGGCAAATCGATGTTAACAACGCATTTCTTAATGGCTTCCTTCACAAAGATGTTTATATGCGTCAGCCGTTTGGATTCTGTGATTCTCAAAGGCCTTCCCATGTGTGTAAATTGTCCAAGGCTATCTATGGCTTAAAACAGGCTCCTCGAGCCTGGTTCGATCGTCTTCAAAAGACTCTGACTCACTAGGGATTTCAAAACTCCAAGAGTGACATCTCACTCTTCTTTCTTAGATCTCACTCTGTCTGTGTGATTGTGCTAGTCTATGTCGATGACATAATTATCACAGGGAATAATTCCAAGTATATCTGAAATTTCATCGCTCAGCTTAATGCTCAATTTTCACTGAAGGATATAGGGCCCTTGTTTTATTTTCTTAGCCTTGAGACTTTCAGAGATAGCACCGGTCTTTATCTCAGCCAGGGAAAGTATATTATGGATTTACTTCATAGGTTCAATATGAGTGACTTCGCACCTGTTCCTACACCCATGGTCACTGGCCATCAATTATTTGTAAGTGAGGGCACTCCTCTGTCCAATCCCTCTCTATATAGACAGGTAATAGGATCTCTTCAATACCTGACCACAACACGACTAGATATAGCCTACTCAGTAAACAAGTTGAGTCAATTCCTTTCTTGTCCCACTGATATTCATTTTCAAGGAGTAAAGTGCATCTTCAGATACCTTAAGGGTACTTATTCATATGCTTTGCACATCAAACCTATTCGGAACCTTCAACTATCTGCCTATATCGATGCTGACTGGGCCACAGATCTTGATGATAGAAGGTCTATGGCTGGTTTCTGTGTTTATCTAGGTGGTACACTTATATCTTGGGCCTTTAGAAAGCAAAAGGTGGTTTCTGTGTTTAACTGAAATAGGGCTACATCTAAAACGGCCTTCAATCATTTGGTGTGATAACTTAAGCGCACAAGCCCTCGCTTCTAATCCTGTACATCATGCTCGAAGTAAGCACATAGACATAGATGTGCATTTTATTAGAGATCAGGTTCTGGCTGGCGAGGTCAAGGTCTCTTATATTCCTTCTCAACAACAAATAGCAGATTGCTTGACAAAAGCCTTGACTCACACACAATTTTCCTATCTACGTAACAAACTCGGATTGTGTCCCACACCCTCTCGTTTGAGGGGGAATGTTAGAACTAATGTGTAATTAGTGTCCAATTATCATTGTATTATGGTTAGCATTTGTAGATTGCTTTGTAGATTCTGTATAGCTGATCAGTCACCACGTGTAGGGTCTATATTGTTTTGTAATTGTCTGTGTACGGACTTTGCTCTTAATATTCTCTATATATACAATGATCAAGTCTGAGGCTCATTACGCCTTCAGCCTATTCAAATCTCTGGTTCTTGAATTCTTTCTAGGCTTTATGCTTCTTTGTTTTCAATGTCCAAGAATTGGGTTTTGGGATGAATAAGATCTTACACTCTACACACCTATAAATATTTGGTTTTTGTTGTAGTAATGAGTAGTCTAAGTACCATGTCTTTTCGAAGTAGATTTGTTTTTTGTCTCGAGACTGATGCAGTTTCATCATCCTAATTGTGCCCCGTTTTATCAACATTTGTTAACACAGTTAAAAGATGGGATGAGGTTGTTGCATACCCAGGATTTTTTATCTATGCCTGTTACTTCCATGTGTAAATTATTTCCGTTATAAATACAGGGATAGGATATTGTCACTACCAAGTTACTACCACTTTTTCACCGTTGGATCAAAATCTTAATAGGAGAGAGAAATGATAAAGGTAGATGAAATTTTGATCCGACAGTGAAAAAGTGGTAGTGACATAAAATTGGTAGTGACAATATCCTATCTCATAAATATATATTTTGTTTTATTTGATCAATGTTTCCACATCAATCATTAGAAGGCAAATGATTCCTTATATCTCCTAATAAGTGTGTTTCTTGCAATTATTGACTCTTGACCTCTCATATCTTAATCGCTACTCTTTTTAGTCCTTATTTTAAGGCACCAACTAACAATTTTCGCAAACCAATAAAAACAGTTAAAGTCAATAAAATTGTGATACAATTGAAATAATTTACAATATTACCCCTACTAATTGTACTAAATTTTAATATTATATTAATTATTACTCTCACTCACTACCTTTATTAATTATGGGCATACATGGAAAACATAATTAATGCATTTTGGAAACACACAAGTGCTTTATAAAAGGGATCAAATGCAATTGTTGGTTAGTGCCTTATAATAAGGGCTAGAGGGAGTATTTATGAATAGTAGTTGGAAAAATAAAGGACTAACTAATATATATTAATAGACATAAATGTTGCGAAAGGTCACATGGTGTACATTTATTTGTATTTTTTTTTCAAAAGCTATTTATATTATTACTGCAAATCGGTGCAATACATGAAAACAAATTGAAGATGGAATACAAACAAAGTCAAATCAAGTACAACAAAATAAGCCGAATACAAGAACAACCAATTAACGTATATTAAAGATTTAAGTGTAGAAGTAGAAACATGGACAAAACTGGCCTCCTCGATATTCAAGGTTATAAGTGACGTAAAAGAAATTGTTGGTTGTAAAACCCACCCTAATGGGCACACCTCTTTATAAGTATTAGCAGCAATTAGAGCAGCTGCACAGATATCCCGACTTGGGGTAACGATCAAAGAAAACCCAACCTCAGAAGGAAGAAAACCCATGATATCCTGGAAAAACACTTCTGCTCCTCCGTACAAGCAAATATGGTGACCTTGACCACACACCGAACAACACCTCTTGAAATCTTCCCTTAAGAACGCATATCTAAGCCACCAGGTGATAGTCGATTCTAATAACGTTTAAACAACCATCCAACTAAGAGGATTTATGCTCAGATCTCACAGATTTGTTTATTTCTTGAGAAAACAAGAACACCAACCCAAAATCCAACACCACAAAAAAGAAACAAAAGACAGATAGCTCTCACCGCCGCAGAACAGATCTAAAGAAGGAGAGGAAAAAACTTGCCACAAGGACGAGAAAAGTTCACAATCACTAGAAATCAGAGTGAGAAGGCTATAGATCAAAGATCTAGGAACCGATCTACCACTCTGATACAGTTGTGGCATAGAATGATACTTGTTGGTGACTTGTGATGGTGCCACAAGCCGCCGGCGAAAAAGAGATGAAGGAGGGTTTTGAGGCAGAGAAGAGAGAATTCAAATTTTTTACATTTATCTGTATTAATTATGCAATTTATTGTATATGACTCTTAGTATTAGTAGTGATTCTTTGTAGCCTATAAATACATGCTATGTACAAAGTATTGTAATAAACACATGCTTAGGTCAGACCCGATACACAGTGCGCCGCAAGTGGAAAAGAAAGGGATATATGCTGAGATCTGAGATCTGGAAGGGGGAGAGCACAACACCGTGGGACAAGGGATTTTTTACTCTTACTCTATCTTCGCCCTTTCACCCCATCTTGTCGGCGACTTCCTCTTCCACCATAGTCTCCAGCAAGCGACCTTCCTCTACTACCAGAAACGGAGCACAGACTCTATACATTGCAGAGACAGCCACAAGTTGACCCAAGAACCAGCGCCACAAGCTCGACCTTCAAACTTTGACCTTCGTCTTCATTCTTCCTCCTCACCGGTGACATTCTTTACCTTCAATGGGTAAATGGGTTTATTGAAATCTTCGATCTCAAACGATCTTGGTCGATCTCACGCTTTCACGAGTTTCCCCAACGATCTTGTTCGATCTTGCTCAAGACCGATTTTGATTGCGAATCAGATCGTTTTCTCTCAATAGAATCGCGATCTTGAACAGTCTTACGAGTTGACTCGCGATCTTGACTACCATGATAATATCAACATAATTAGAACTCCTGAAGAGCTTCAAAAGACAATTAATTATTTGAAGAACTACTTAGTTTAGAAGTACCATATTTTAATGATATTGGAGCACTAATGTATCTTGCTTATTTGCAAAATAGTCCTTCACCAATAAGAAGACATTGGAAGTAATGTTGTTATCAGGGGGAGTAATACTGACATTGTCAAAAGGGGGAGTCGATACACGTTGTACTATTTTTCCCTTATCTAGGTTTTAACCCACTGGATTTTCTTGGAAAGGTTTTTAATAAGGCAGCATTAGAAAGTATATCAACGAATAATGTACTCTTTTCTTTAGCTAGGTTTTTATCCCACTGGGTTTTTCCTAGTTAAAGCTTTTAATGAGGCACATTCATAATGGACTGGATGACCCATTATGGGCATTAAGGTTGCCCACTACGTTTATGGTGGGGAGTGGGTAGGTCGCCCACTATGTTTATGGTGGGGAATTGTAGAAGTTACATAAAACTTTCTTACCCTCCAACCATTGTAAATACTTCCCCCCTTCCACCCAAACACAAATATACACTGAAGAAAAACTGAATAAAAATTTCTCTCTTTCAAATCTATCTTGCTCTTGTTCTCTATCTTTTACATCTTCTATATCTTTATTTTTATAACAGATAGGATATTATTACTACAAATTAATGTTACTACCAGTTTGTTTCACCGTTAGATCAGAATCTCATCTATCTCTACCATTTCTCTCTCATTGAGATTCTGATCTAAAGTGAAACAAATTGGTAGTAATACTAATTGGTAGTAACAATATCCTATAAAAAAAAATACATATAATCTTTATTTTTTGTCAGTTAAAAAAATGCATATAATCAACTTGTTAGCTTTCTGCCTTTCTTGTACACAAAAGAGTTGGTAGATTAAAAAATAATTATTTATAATAAATATATGTAGGTTATCCTAAAATATTATTTTTCATTATGTCTAAAATTGCATGGAAACTCTTTAATGGATACCAATGATACCATCAATAAGAATATTTTGAGGACAAAAATTACTTCATCCAATCCTTAATATGATATATTTACCTAAGTTGATTAGATCAAATAAGTTGGTTAAATTTTTTAATATGAGATATATTTCCTAAAACACTCTAGTTACATACCTAAATTCTTTATTTGAACCAAAATAGATTGGATTGAGCAATTTTTTACCCTTAGGCTAGACCGCAAAAATGAAAAAGAAAAAGAAATGAGTTGTAAAAATAAAAGAAATATGAGATCTAGGATAAGAGAGAACGCCAAGAAAAGAGATAATTACAGTGATAGAAAATCGGGAGCAATTTTCCTTGGAAGTTCCCTAGGACCTAAGTGCAAACGTTGGAAGTTTTCTAGGACCTAAGTGCACAAGCAAGTTCTATAATTAAATCAAATCTTTACTCATTAAATATTATTTTGAATGCTATATATTTTTATTTGAAGATTGAATTGTCTTTTAGGATTAAGTTGAATATTATTTTATAGGGTTAAGGTGTAAAAATACACATGTGCTTTTCTCCGATGAGCGCTCAGTAGCAAATGCTTTTTTTGGGTGCAAAAGTGCACACGTGGTTACAAATTAGGTGCAAAAATACCGTTTAACCGTTAAGTTTGACTTTGACCGATGACATGACATTTTTAAGGTGCAAAAATACACATGTGATTTGTGAAGAAGAGCGTCCAACAACAATTTTTTTTAATTTAATAATTTTATTTTAATTACTACCGGGTGCTAAAAAGATATTTAGAATACTGACCTGTACTAAAAAAATACTTCATAATCTTGAAAAATTATTTTTAGATCTGAAAAAAATATTTCAAGGTACTAACTGGTACTAAAAAGATACTTTGAAGTATTTTTTCTGTACCAGTCAGTATCCTGAAAGTACTTTTTAGTACCAGTCAATACCCTGAAATATTTTTTTCAGTATCCTTTTAGTACCAGTAAACACTTGCAATATTTTTTCAAGATCCTAAAATAATTTTTCAAGATTATAAAGTATTTTTTCAGTATCAGTCAGTATCCTTTTAGTACCGGTCAATACTTGAAATATTTTTTCAAGATCCTAAAATAATTTTTCAGGATTATGAAGTATTTTTTCTATACTAGTCAGTATCTGAAAAAAAGAATATTTCAGGGTACTGACTAGTACTAAAAAGTACTTTCAGGATACTGAATAGTACAGAAAAAATACTTCATAATCTTGAAAAATTATTTTAGGATCTTGAAAAAATATTTCAAGTATTGACCGGTACTAAAAGGATACTAAATGATACTGAAAAAAATGTTTCAAGGTACTGACTGGTACTAAAGTACTTTTAAGATACTGACTGGTACAGAAAAAATACTTCATAATCTTGAAAAATTATTTCAGGATTTTGAAAAAATATTTCAACTATTGACCGGTACTAAAAGGATACTGACTGATACTGAAAAAATACTTCATAATCTTGAAAAATTATTTTAGGATCTTGAAATAAAATTATTAAATTAAAAAAAAATTGTTGTTGGGCGCTCTTCTTAACAAATCACATGTGTATTTTTGCACCTTTGAAATGCTACGTCATCGGTCAAAGTCAAACTTAACGGTCAAACTGTATTTTTGCACCTAATTTGTAACCACGTGTGCACTTTTGCACCCAAAAAAAGCATTTGCTACTGGGCGCTCCTCGGAGAAAAACACATGTGTATTTTTGCACCTTAACCCTATTTTATATGTATATATATTTTTTATTATTACTAAAATTAAAAAAGTAAGATCCTTACAATCCGTGCCGATCCTACGATTTACGATCTTGCTACCCCTTTCCGATCTTAAGTAAAATCACGATCTTGACTACCTTGGATATTATCAATATAAACATCAATTTATTTATGAGCTTTGAAAATCTTTTTGCATCTCAGTAAATATAGTATGTATGACAATAATGAGTTGTAAACTAGTAGTCAATCATTCAAATGATTATGTTGGAAATATAAGAGATAAGGGAAGAGAATATGCAAACTGAGATTCATACTAGTTCGATCAATCCTTGACCTACGTCTAGTCCCAAGCTCCACTTGAGATTTTCAATCCACTATCCTCTTCTTTAATCCAGGCACAAGAGAAACCTATACAATCCGACAAGTTCACCTAGGAACTTGTGAAGCCAAATCTCTCACCGAGATACTTCTTTCAATCAGTTACACACTCTGTACTCGAAGTTCTCCTCTCATTAGGATACACTCCCCCTTACAAGTTGTAAACTGATAACCAATCTTCAAGTCTCACGACTTGAGATTCTTACAATGATTTAATAATCAGAAATGTCCTCTTTAAAAGAGTAGATTAATAAACACTGAAGTACAATACAAATCATTTCACTCCTTATGATGAGCTATGTGAGCATTGAGAACAAAGAGTGTATGATTAAGCATTGGATTCAGAATGTCAGCATTTTGACAGTGCAAGCTCTCATCGTTATTTTCTCCATCTTGAATGTGTTTCTACTTATAGGCAACTGATATTAGTCTATTGAAGCATTGGTTTATTGTAGAATATTCCCATTGTAAGTTTTAGTTTGTTGGAGAAATAGCCATTAAAGCTTCTGTCATAATCATCTGCTTTTGGTAACTGTTGTTACTCCTTCATATAATCATCTAAAACTCATTAACAAGCTGATTAAATATAGTTAGGAATAGTAATGAGTGATGATAAAAAGTAATGAAATCACAATCAACGATTTTGAGATTTTGGACACGGTGATTTTTTGAAGCAGAGATGTCAACTCGAGTTAAGAGGTTATTGCTTTACTCCATATTACTTTCTGTCTTGTCTTGACTTGAGTTGCATCAACTGTGACTCAAGTTAAAAAACCTTTCTTAAACTTCATTGCTCTCTATCTTTGAATGACTCGAGTTATCATGCCTTGACTTGAGTTTCAAGTTCATCTAACAGTGGCTTACTTGAGTTTGCTAGCATTGGCAGTGAACCTCAATCCAAGCTTTTGATCATTTGAAATTTGCTCACAAATATGATTAATAGCATTGAGAAGTATAGCAAGTAGAAATCAATTGATAACTATCATTTCTGAATTCTCAAAGACGTTGAGGAACGGAGCGCTGCTGTCTGATAAGTTGTGTGCTCGAGTCCTTCATTCTTTACTCGAGTTAAAATAAGTCAGGACTTATTGTGAATACTTGAAAAATATTTTTAACTCGAGTTCACCACTTGTTGGCTCGAGTTTGGACTTAGACTCGGGTTTACATTTGAAGACTCGAGTTTGCAAGTTAGATTTGCTCTTCATCAGGTTACTCTGGCTTGACTTGACTCGAGTTCAAAACTCTTGGCTTAAGTCAAAAACTCTTCTTAAAATGCCTAACTCTCGGCCTTACCATGACTCGAGTTTAACACTCTATGGCTAGAGTCAAATACCTTTCTCGAAAGTCCTTTGCTCTCTAACTTGGCTAGGCTCGAGTTATTCAGATCCTTTACTTGAGGTAAGAGCTCATCAAAACTTTGTTGCTTCCAAATTTTGTGTAACATTTGTTGAGTCTAGATTCATATGGAATTGGTTTCACTTCATTTGGTTGTGTATAATGTGAGCTATATCTAGAAAACCGAGCCTATGCTAAAATGGTTCCAGAATTTCCAGTGTCAACTTTAGAAGGCCATATCTCCTTGGTCTGAACTCTATTTTGGTTGGTTCAAATCTTGATGGAATGCATTTTGAGTCTACTTTCATATGCCATAGTTTCAGCTCAATTGGATTTGTAGTTTGGGAGATATACCCAAAATATCGAAGCTAGGTCTGCTATATGGCGTGAATTTCACTGTCAACTTCCACAATTCATAGATCCTTGATTTGAACTCCTTTGGGCTTGAAGTTTATATCAGAATGATGTATTAGGAGTCTAGTTTCATATAAAATTGGTTTCACCTCAATCCGATCTTTGGTTTTAGAGATATCATCGAATTATCAGACCTCACCCAAGTGAAACGTGAAACAGAGGTGAACAGAGTGCTGAAAACTCCTAACTCAAGTTTAGTAAGGTTTGGCTCGAGTTTAGACCCAAACTTACGTTTAGACCTCCTAGCTCGAGTTTACTCCTATCAGATGCACAAAACACTCTAGAAAAACATTCTAACTCGAGTTTAGACTTTTTGGCTCGAGTTAGCACATCCGAAGCTTGATTTTGCTTGTCTAAACTCCGAATTAAGTTATTCCAACTTCCATTTAATCGTAAAGACTTCTAGAATCAATCTAAGAATTAGAATGATGATATTCTCACTCCATTCATTAAGTTCTTCTTTCTTTCTTTTCTTCTCTTCTCTTGATCATTCTCCATAATTCAATTTGGACTAATCTACATTAAATATAGTAGTTAGTCAATATAGAAGATAAATATATTATACAATATTTTTGCTTTTAATAATGGTATCTATATAAAACATCATCAAAACTAATCATATCCAACACTTTTCACAGATTTTTCTTGAAACGATTATATCAAATGCGCTCTAATTACTTCAAATCATTCAGAGGCTTATGTAACTTAATTAAGTATTGTTCTTGAAAACTTGAATTAAATAATTCTAACATCTTGAGTCTTTCAGGGACTTATGCTTCTGGCACATTAAGTCCTTTAGGAACATGTGCTTCTGGCACCTTAAGTCCTTCGAGGATATATGCTTCTAGCACTAGCTAATAAATTGTGGCTCGTGATCCTCATTATCATTCGTTACATCATATGCTATATTATAAGCAAAAATGTCGTTAATGTTGACTTCCTTTCAATTTCATCAGATTCTATTTATAACATAATTTATTGAGATCTCATAATTTTTTTTTTACATATTTTAGGCATTTGGGTCTCTCCTAGGACTATAATATTCTCTTCTAGAAATAATAACTCTTCAAGACATGGCTCTTCTTAAGCTACTAAATTTTCTTAATTATCCTCTACTTGATCATCTATATTCTTAACTCTTTTTCTTTTTTGAGGATTTTTATCTTTGGAACCGATGGGCTACCACGCTTCAGGCGTGCTTTATATTCATTTATAATAGATTGTCCTTCAGAGACATCAATAGGAGCATTAGTAGCTGAGATAAGTGACTCTATCACTTTCTTTAGGTCAGTAAATGCTTCTGACGTTCGATGAGCTAAATTCTTCAAATTAATTATCTTTTGAACTTCTAGTTTACATTGTTTTGTATTAGGATCAAAATGAGCCAATAATAATTCATTCCAGCTAATTTATTTATCCAACTCCTTATTTTCTCCCCCTATTGTTGAGAAAACAATGTCAAATAACAATTAACTAATCATGCAGTATAAGTCTCCTAAATCCATTTGTTTTCTTTAAAAATATCATTTTGTTTTATTTAGAGACAAACAAAAAGAAAGAGGTCTTATACACTTATCTCAACTCTCTTTCTATATCCATCTATGTGCATTGTGGTGCATATTCAAAACCTTTTAAAATGAAATTTTTTTGGCTCCTGATCGAAAGCTAATTTTATCAAGAGAATTTTGTTGGCCTTTGTAAATGCTGTAATATATAAGATCAAATAAGTTAACAAAGAATTTTTATTCTCATAAGCATTGATTTATCTATTTATAGATGCTTTAATACATGATTTCTGGATCATATAATTTAGAAATAACGTGCTTAATTTATTCAAACATTATTGTAAACTTCAGGTACAAACATTCTTACAAACTTCATATTGCAAGCTAATAGTCTCACATGTAACCATTTTATAGATGCATCTTTCAAATCTATATGGTTTATATGCTATTTCAATGGGCCCATATAATATTGTTTGATATATTTCTAGAAATACTTATATTCATCATGATCAATGAGAACAAGTAGCACATAATTTATAAATAATATTTTGGTTATTTATGAAGAATCTTCTGGTTTTTCAATGGATGTCAATATATATTCTTATTATATATATATATATGTGTGTGTGTGACTTGGATGATCAAACACGTCATGTCAACAATGAATTTGTTTAAATCAGTAAACTTCTAGTTTACTGTAAGATATATCTCAACCAATCATAAACTTTTCAATTTCCATAAAAATTATAATTTAAATCATTATCTAACATCCATTTTAGGAGATCTATTAGACCTTGTGATAAGTATATAACTTTTCAAAAAAAATTAGCTCACGCTTGTATTCTAACTCTCACTTTTTTTCTAACAATATTCCCGTCAAGTGTGAGTTATATAAATATACTTTCTTTATATCTATATTTCAGAATCACTTTCAAACTTTTTAAAGCTCGAAAAGAAAATTTATGTTAATTCTTTAAGAGCTACAATATAATATTACATCACTAGATAATCTCATTATTCATTAATAATATATTTCAATTATATGCAAACTAAATATTACATATGAAGATATCCATGATCAAAATCATTGAGGATCACACATATGGAAATTCTCTAGCAGAAAATTATCATGGCAACAAATTTATAAGATGTGATCACAATAAATGTAAATAATAATAATTTTTTAATAACAATAAAATTAAACATCATATTACCTTCAGGCTTATTCTTTCTTCCTCTTAGCTTCAAAATAAATCCAGACATATTTTTCGGCAACTCTTTGCCTTTTTAATATCTCACTGGCAACATTGACAAATATTTGATTTGTATTAGCAAACTTCTAGTTTGCATTTACAATTCCTTGTATTATTATTTGTAAATTTTCTATATGATATTCAATTTTGCAAATATCTTTGAAACTCAACAGGTTTCTTAAAATAAAATACATTATTAATGCATAATTTTGTTCTGTTATGTAACAAAATATTAGCTCTTCCAGAGTCTTTAATCAAATTTAGACTGTCATATATAGTCTGAACATTAGCCTCTCACATTAAAAAGTTGGGCATAATATGCCAATTTATCCTCAGGACTATTAGTCTTTACACTTATTACCCTTAAGTGGCATAATTCTTTACAAATTATTTCTTCAGGACAGTACTTTTCTAAGGCTACTAAATCTTTGTGTCATATAATGTTTGAAACATAAGCTTTCAAGGTCTTAATAATAGTGACAATCAAATGTCACTTTCTTGTCTACCATTCATTTTTGGAAGTCAACAAGCTCCTATACCTCTTTTGTGGGTATAGAAGACTAGAGGACCAAATATCTCATAAGTATAAATCATTGTGCATAATAGTAAATTATTGTACAATCACATTTCAATTGCTGTGTGGAATAGTAAATCACTGTATACAATAGTGAATTTTAGTTACTATGCAAAATAGTAAATCATATGAAATATTTAAAGATCCTGTATAAGATATTAAGACCTTATAAACTATAAAAATATGCGAAGCAAAATATCATAATATCACGAATTTTCAACATATTGCCTAATAACTTCCCTTTTGTGATTCTTTTCAATAATATTTCTCCACTTTAAGTTGGAATTTAAACTAATATGATTACAATCATGACTACACACTAAAAGTATAGCCATGTTTACACTTATTCATGACCATAATTAATTCTTTCATTACTTCATTCACTTCTGGAAATGGAGTCAAGCCTGTTGGATGAGATTCATGATTCTTATAACAAAAACTCATTGTTTTGTTTGGCCAAATGAGGTTCGAAAATTAATTCGTCATATTTCTTAAAACCTCTTTCACAATATTGCTGCAGGAGCAAATTAGATACACCCATTTATAATAAACTTTTGAAAGAATAACCATCTTCTGATGGTCATACATTTCTTTTATTCCGAAAAAATAAAAGGGTCTTTTAATGCCAAATATTCAATTTTAAAGCCTTATACCTAATGACATACACAAATATGAATCAGGACTTGTCTCATAGCTTCAGGCCAAATTTGCCTCTTAGCTTCATACCAATTTTTCTTTTCATGAAAAATTAAATCAATATGACCCTCTAGCCGTTTATCTTCAAGATAAACAAATATTATATATATTTTCTGAGCATTTATCAGAATGATAAATAAAATTTATATATGACTTCTGATCATATAATCTTAATAAAGAAATATGAAATAATATAAATAGATATGACCTACACACATTTATACACATCCTATAACACACCTCCTTCATCAATGTTTTTCCTTATATATGTGGGGCCGACATGCATATTAATAAAGAATATAATAATAAAATGTTGGGACTCACATGTATATTTATTTCAAAATCTCGTCTGCAATGAATGATAGAGGGATAATAAAGAATATATATATATATATATATATATATATAATATACACAAATAATAATAAATTCATAAAGACAATAAATAATCCATAAATAATGATATTACAATGAAATTAAAAATTTATGGCTTCATGCCATTTAGTTTTAATAGCTTCAAGCTAATTAATCTTATGACATTAGGCTAATTAGTCTCATGGATTTGAACCAATTATGAGAATTTAGAATTATATGACTTCTGTCCTTTTATCTTCATGATAGACAAAAATTAAATATATGTTTCTAGCCATCCAATAAAATAAAAGATGAAAAAGTATATAACTTCTAGCCATATCATATAAAAATAAATTCTGCTTTTATAATCTCAAAGTAGGAATAAAGGGACTATGGTTTTTGGTCATGTAACAGGAAATCACAATAATATGACTTCTTGTCATATAATTTTAGAATATGAAATCAGAGGTGTATGGCCAATAATAATATCAATAATATAAAATGACTTGTAAAGGAGATCAAAATAAGATATATAACAGTAATAATCTCCGATCTTAGTCATGGAACTTGATATATAAAACAATCGGTAAAAGTATCTCTTTTAATTCCTTATAGTGGCTCAGATTATCCCAAATTGATAAAATAAACATATGATTAAATAATGTAGATTAAATTGTTAAAGAAACGATCATACCTTTGTTAGAGCTCTCCTATTGATGATGACGTGTTATAGAAATAAAGATATAGAAGAAGTAAAAGATAGCGAACAAAAGCAAGAGAAATTCAAAAGAGGGAAAATTTCATTCACTTTTTTCGGTGTACATTTATGTGGAAGGAGTATTTATAATAGTTGGAGAGTGAGAAAGTTTTGTATAGCTTCTACTCACTCCCCACCATAAACATAGTGGACAACCTTAATGCCCATAAACACATAATTTAATATATTCATAACACTGTCCCATTTTTTATTGGATAGGATATTGTCACTACCAATTTTATGTCACTACTAAGTTACTACCACTTTTCCATCGTTAAATCAGAATCTGAATAGGAGAGAGAAATGATAAAGGTAAATGAGATTCTGATCTAATGGTAAAAAAGTGGTAGTGACTTGGTAGTAATATAAAATTAGTGGTGACAATATCCTATCTTTTTTATTTGTTCGATTTTTTTTTTGGAGAATCCATATGAAGGCCCATATTACCAAGAAAATTCCAAAAAAGGCCTTAGCATTCTGTAAATCCTTGAAAAGGCCTTAGGGCCTTTCTGGGTATTAAGTTCAAAACGCAAATTACAATGTTACCCCAAGAATCAAAGAATGAAGAAGGCTTAGTATTTCCCTCATATTCTCATCCTCTCCCGATAACTCTGCATATTCCAAGGCATTCGTCTTCGTTCAGCCAAACCCGACGAAGTAGAGGTGGATCCCATGTCGTCGCCGGCTCTTGAGTTTAACGCAGAGTTTCCGCCTCCGCCGCTGCCGGACTTCCCTGAGGCTTGTTGTGCGAGAGTCTTCTGGCATTGATCTCGAAGAGCAGCTACTCGCGTCTTGCTTATTGAAGTGCTTTTTTAGTTCTGAGAAGCTGATTTTCCTTTTGCCTTGTAGAATTTCTGCATGCTCATTTTGTTACTGTTAACTTGGTTACATAGTAAGATGATATTATTGGTATGATAGTCCTGTGTTCCTGTTTACGCCTCATATTAACTCTATTTTTTAAGACCCATGGGTTGCTGAAATGAGTAACTCCGTTGCGTATGCTTTGTGCAGAGTATTTAGATATGTTTAGTGCAAGTTCTGCTCCTAATGAATCAAAAATTGAACCACAAAAGCTCTTCTCTGAGCCAGTTCGGATTGTTCAGAAATATCCTGCTGGTGAAGGTGATTTAAAGAAGAAGCATATGGTCTGCTGTAACTGGTTGCTCTCTAATAAGCCCTTAGACTTGGAAACTGAGCTTGCCCTTGGATTTTTGGATCATCTTATGTTGGGTACCTCTGCCTCACCATTGAGGAAAATTTTGCTGGAAAGTGGACTTGGGGATGCCATTGTTGGAGGGGGAGTTGAAGATGAGCTACTTCAGCTTCAGTTTAGAATTGGCCTAAAGGGTGTTTTTGAAAGTGACATTCATAAGGTAAAAGAATTGGTAATGAATACGCTTAGAAAGTTAGCAGAGGAGGGTTTTGATACAGATGCCATGGAGGCTTCCATGAATACAATTGAATTTTCTCTTAGGGAAAACAACACCGGTCATTCCCTCGTGGCCTATCCCTCATGCTTCGGTCTATTGTAAGATGTGCTCAATTTTTGTAGTGTTTGTGTCTAATTTTTCATTTCGGCTTATTGAGATTGTGAATGTTTTTGGCTTTTGATATCATAGGGTAAATGGATTTATGATTTGAACCCCTTCGAGCCACTAAAGTATGAGAAACCACTGCAAGATCTAAAATCTAGAATAGAAAAGGAGGGCACTAAAGCTGTTTTCTCTCCTCTAATAAAGGGATTTATTTTGAAAAATCGTCACCAAGTACTGTGGAAATGCAGGTATTCATTCACTTATTCTAGCATTAATGCATGGTTTTTTTGTTTATTGAATATGTTTTTTATTCATCCACTAAACTAAATGCAGCTGGCTGGATGTCTGAAAATATGGGTGGTCTCAGGTTAGAATATGGGATACTACTTTGGAATTTTGGAATTCATCATGACTTTGGAATTTAGAATAATATTCATAATTGATAGTGTCATTCCCTTCTTGCTCTTTCATATTGAAGCTTGAAACTAATACTGCTATTACTGAACTTTTTGGATCTTATAACTGATTATGTGGAAAGGATCTAATAATGAATACATAAAGAAAGCATGGAAATAATTGAACTTGTGAAATTGTTGAAAGCATGGAAATAATGCTCATGATTCATGCAAATGTTACTTTGAAATGTAGTTGTTTGACAACTTTGCCCGCTGAATATGTTTTTTCTAAGTAGTATTTTAGTAGGCCTTTCCTTTATTTGGGGTTTAAGAACTAACAAATACATTTGATATTGTAGGTTGGGCTTATACTATAAGGAAGCTTTAGCTGCATTGAACGTTGCACCTCTAAAGCATTTTGACAAGTCTTGGTTAGCTCATGTACAGCTAAAGGCTACTTTATTCTTTAAAGAAGCTTGCTATAGATATGGATTAGAGCTGCATGAGAAAGAAGAGAGAGCATAGGAGATTGCAAGACTGAAGACTGGGGTTAATGCACTAACCGAAGCAAAGAAAAGCTCAAAGGGTGCCCATGCATAAATCCTAGATGCAAATAGGCAGCAATTGGTTTTGGTCAATAGGGTGATTTGTTATGTGCACTAACATATTGATTGTATTTAGGATATATGTTTTGTCCACCATATTTTTTGTAAACGTCAATGTTCATTGATGTCACAGTTGTTAACTAATTTATTTTTGTCCAAAAGTGCTTTTGTTGTTATGAAAATGTTCATAAAAATTTGGTATTGTGTACAGGTCCATATGAAGTTAATTGAATTTTGGATATCATGAACTATTTTGTGTCTCTCTGTCACTGGTATTGTTAATGTTTGTTGATGTAGTTGTTAATGTGGGGCTGATGTAGTTGTTAGTGTTTGCTGCTATAGTTGTTAATGGGGGCTAATGTAGTTGTTAGTAGGGGCTGATGTAGTTGTTAGTGTTTGTTGATGTAGTTGTTAATGGGGGGCTGATATAGTTGTTAGTGGTTGCTGATATAGTTGTTAGTGGGGGCTGATGTAGTTGTTAGTGTTTGTTGATGTAGTTGTTAATGGGGGCTGATATAATTGTTAGTGGTTGCTGATGTAGTTGTTAGTAGGGGCTGATATAGTTGTTATTGGGGGGCTGATATAGTTGTTAGTGGTTGCTGATATAGTTGTTAGTGGGGGGCTGATGTAGTTGTTAGTGTTTGCTGATGTAGTTGTTAATGGGGGGCTAATATAGTTGTTAGTGGTTGCTGATGTAGTTGTTAGTAAGGGCTGATGCAGTTGTTAGTAGGAGCTGATGTAGTTGTTAATGAGAGCTGATATAATTGTTAGTGGTTACTGATATTGTTAATGGGGGCTAATGTAGTTGTTAGTAGGGGCTGATGCAGTTGTTAATAGGGGCTGATGTAGTTGTTAGTGTTTGCTGATATAGTTGTTAATGGGGGGCTGATGTAGTTGTTAGTGGGAGCTGATGTAGTTGTTAATAGGGGCTGATGCAGTTGTTAATAGGGCTGATGTAATTGTTAGTAGTTACTAATTGTTATTAAAGGAGCTGATGTAGTTGTTAGTGGGGGCTGATGTAGTGTTTAGTGTTTGCTGATGTAGTTGTTAATGGGGGGCTGATATAGTTGTTAGTGGTTGCTGATATAGTTGTTAGTGGGGGCTGATATAGTTGTTAGTGTTTGCTGATGTAATTGTTAATGAGGGCTGATGCAGTTGTTAGTGGGGGCTGATGCAGTTGTTAATAGGAGTTGTTCTGTATGAAGAACACAGAGATTGGACTTGACTAGGGTGTCAAGCCTAGAGCCTACGTACCCTCGAAGGGATCAAAGTCCACGTAGTTCGCAACAAACTTGAAGGCACGTAGCCAGGGGAGTGGGGTGTGTGCTCTGTGTGGCAGAAAGTAACAAGAGCATAAGATAGAACGTGTGCACCTGTTTAGGGTTTCCTTCTATTTATAGAGGAGCTTGGTGCCCGTATCTCCCTATTGATGGGCGATATCCATGATTGAGCCCTTGAGGGCTGATTGGCTGGTGCCATGATTGTAGGAGGATCTCCTATTAATGAGTTCCTAAATATAGAGGATCTCGGATCCCTTCCAAATATAGCGCGGATCCCTTACAGGCGCTGTTGGGCCGGGGTCTGGACTTGGGCCTATTGGGCCGGTCCGTAACAGTTGCCCCCCAGCTTGGTCGTTCAGGCTTCTGGACGGCCGAGATGCTTAGTGCCCCGGGCCCGTTATGGCCGAGGTCCTCTTGCTCGGACTGGGTCGGCTTTCAGATGCCGTGGCCCTTAGCTCGGCTTGGGACTGTGGTCGGCTCAATCGGTTCTTGTCCTGCCCAGAACGTCGGGTTTGCTTATGTCCGGGCGGTTTTTATCCTGTCCGGGTCCCCAAGCGTTCTCTTGCCTTTTGGGATTCTTCGTACGCTTCGATTTTCCCCCTACGTGAACCGTCACTGTGGTTTTACAGCTGTCAGACCCTTAGTGGAGGGAGTCTGCAACCGTCACGCCTTTTCGTTTCTCGAGGCCAATGCGCATTTATTGCGCTGGCGTCGTGCTGCGCCAATCTCGTCACGTCTGTATGGGAAAATACCGTTGTACCCTTCTTGTGTTAGGATTTCGGTTTAAATAACCTTCTCTGTGCTTCTTTTCCACTTTTCCCGCTATTACATTTTCTCGCTCAGATTACTCTCTGGTTTCTCTAGAGCTTCAGAGGGGATTCTTTGTGCCCAGAACTTTCGCCGTCTTCCAGCGTTCTAGTTCCTTCCTTTTTCACATAACAGGTATTGTGCCACTTTTCTGTCATTTTGTTCGGTATTTCCTTTTCTTTTACCGTTTATTCTTCGTTGATTGACGTTTGCGTCATCGCTCTTCCCTCCTTCCGGGTTTCCTGGGTTTCTTTAGAATCAGTGTACCCGAAATTCGTCCCATCGTTTCCTTAAACACTGTTCTTAGCGCTTTAGGTTTCTAACCATGGTGAGGGGTAGAGGTATTCCTGGTTCTGCAGTTTCATTGACGCCGGAGGAGGAAATGCTCCTTCGTGCGCGTCTCCCGCGGGCTACTTACTGGGTTCTTGGGGGTGAACCGCCTGCTTCGGGAATCCTGGATCTTTCGCGCCGAGGTGGCGCCGTGCGTCCGGGGCGAGGCGGGGCTCGCCCGTCCTCGGGAAGGGTTTCTGTTTCAATTCCACGCCCACCCTTCCGGGCGCTTGCAACCGCTCTTCCTCGAGAATCGCCTGGTGGGACCCTGGTGGGTTCCTCTTCCAGTTTCCAATCCCCGGTGGTGATGGCTCGGCCACTGAATTTTTACGAGGGTCCCTCTACTGCTTGCCAGACGTCAGCCCCCGAGGGTTACGTGGGCCCCTGTTGGGACTGCCTGGCGGAGGCTTCCGTGTTAATGGCAGGAGATGGGGATACCGGGGCTTCGTCCATTCTAGGCTCCTGTCGGCATTGGTCTGCCCCGGTTGTTTCTTCTCGCGACCCCATTCGTCCGAGTCGGTCGTCATTAGTACCTGCTGTTATGCCTGTACCAGGTATTTCTGCTTCTTTGCTAATACTGGCTTTGTTTATTTTCGTATAGGCTTATTTATGGCTCCCAAGTCGGGATCTTCTAAAAAGCGCTCGGAGGCCGGTGGCCCGGACTCTTCCAGTCCATCCGAAGCCCTGATTCGCCGATACGGCTGGGTATCGCACGACGTGCTGGCAACAACGTCGTTGATGTCGGAGGTTGACATAGCACGGCTGGAGGTCCCAGCCATGCCCGAATGCGTCCTTAGGCGTCCGGGGCCTGAGGAGCCTGTATGTGCAGCTCGGACCGAGGGTCAGCCGGACTTTTTTCTTCTTTTACCGGGACTACTTGACTCGGGTCCGAGTTTCTCTTCCTTTCACCCCCTTCCAGATGGAGGCGTTGCGGCATCTTCGTCTCGCCCCGACACAACTTCATCCGAACGGTTGGGGATACCTAGTCGCCTTCGAGCGGTTATGCGGCCATTTTCCGCTCCCCATCCCCTGTACCGCCAACCTCTTTTTCCACTTCTTCGGACCTTTTACCCCTAGTTCGTCCGCGAGGGGTTACAATCTGAGGGGCATGGTATCCCTGCGGATCAACCCAGACCGTCACTTGATGACGCCCTTTTCCGACTCCTTCAAACAGTTTAAGGGGGCTTTCTTCAAGATCGAGACCGTCCCGGGGGAGCGGCCGTGGTTCTTAGAGGATGGTGGTCGGTTCCCGCTGTATTGGGGGGAAGGTCATTACAAGGCTAAGGCCATCTCCTACCAGGTTCCGTTCGAAGACCTGGTGCCGGAATCGGTTTCTGCTTTGCCACGGCTCGAGGCCCTGGTGGCCGAGTACGGTGTGCAGCCGGCTGGCTTCTATATTTCCGCCGAGCCGCCGCCTTCCTCCTGTAGGGTCACTAGTAGTTGTGTTTGTTTTTGTTTCAGTATTGTTCTTATGAATCGGTGGATTCTGATCTACTTTGCTTCTGTCTGTTTGCAGCTAGTGCTATGGATGATCTGCCGCTATACGCTCGTTTATCAAGGGCGGCCGCCGCGCCTTCGAGTCGCCCCAAGAAGCGGTCGGCTTCTTCCACTGCCGGTGCTCCTTATGCCTCGGCTCCTAAGAAGGCCAAAGGCCCTGCTGCTGATGGCCCTTCTTCCCCTTCGGCTTCGCAGGCAGCTTCCTTGGTGGGGTCTCCGGTGCTTGAGGGCCGGGAAGTCGCTGCTGTGGACCCAAGCCCGGTGCCTGGTTCGCAGGGTTCTGAGGGGCGAGAGGCCCCGATTTCCGATGAGGAGGTTGAGGCTGAGTTTTTCGCCGATGATCCTCCATCTCTGCCAGATCTGCCTTCGTCATCCTCGCTTCTGCCACCACCGCTGCCGAAGTCTCTTCTCGCCCGTGGTCGTCTTTGGCACGATGGGGTAGTTCCTGAGGTTTTCGCCGCCTTCCTCCCTCCCCGACACTTTATTGGCTGCGCTGCCCTGACTCGACCAGCCCTGGAAGAGCTGCACAGGAACCAGGCAGAGCTTTGCCGGGCGGTGGGATATAACCAAGCCTTTATCCTGGTCCGGGAGCAATATGCCCGTTCCCATGCTGATGCCCAGAGGCTGCGGGCACAGGTCGAGGAGTTGGCCAAGAGTTTATCGGCTGCGGAGGCCAAGGCCGCATCTGCTGGCGACCTGCAGGAGGAGCTTGAGGTGGCGGAGGCCAAGGCTAGGTCGGCCGGGGAGGAGCTGGCCAAAGGCTGGGCGGCGCGGGATGCGGCCCTCGCGGAACTGGAGGGGGTTCGGGCGGAGCTGGATGCCACGAAGGCTGCGGCGGTCCGGGCAGATCGGAGCTGCAACTGTCCCAGGAGCATGCCAAATCGGTCGCCGTGGAGTGCACCCGGGCCGTGAAGGAGAGGTCCGAGAGCCTGGCTGCGGCCAAGGCTTTAGAGGCGCGGCTGGCTGCTTTGGCCAGGGATGAAGAAGAGGCTCAGGCAGCCCTTGCTGCTGAGAAGGTGACCTCCCGGGAGCTTACGGACGCCCTGGTGCAGACTGTCGAGGCCTGCTTTAAGCAAGCCTTGCTCCAGATCTGGTACCTCAACCCCGGGGTTGAGCTTCGAGTGGAAGGATATGATCATCGTGCCTTTGTCAAGGACGATGGATCTTTCCTCCCATTCGAGCCTCAAACCGCCGAGGACCCTGATGAGGAGGCCGTGGAGGGTGCTACCGTGGCCGGGCCGGAGGAGGAAGCTGATGCTGGGTCGGGCTCCCCGCCTTAGCTTTTATTTTTGCTATTTGTATTTCTTGGGGTGTTGGAACCCTTGTGACTTTGAATGATCCCGGCCGTGGTGCCGTTTTTGTACAGACTTGAACAATTGATGACAATATTTTTCTTGCCTTGTGCTGCGATCTGTACCCGGTTTAATTCTTTACCGTCACTTTTGTCTGGATTTGACAATGAACGATTTACCTTTGTATCATCCTTTTTCGTCTGTCGGCCGTGTTTAGATAATTTAAACAATGGGTGGGCTTATCTCTCTTTTGTCTAAGTTTGGGTGTTCCTTCGGCTGCATTGTTGCAAGCCGTCTGGATGCTCTAGACAATGGATTCTGCCATCCTTTTGCCTGAGCTTAAGAGTCGGTTGGCCGTGTGGATAACTTAGGCAATGGATAATTTTATCATTCTTTTGCCCAAGCTTTATCGTTTGTCGGCTGCATATGTACAGGTGTTGTTTCTCTACCACACTTGGTGTGTGGGAGATTAGGGCAAGGTTGTCTTGTTTCAGCCTCGTCAGGCATAACTAACCGTACTGCCTCGGCCCGGCTTACAAGTAGCCGAGCTCCAACTTTCTTCTAGTTGGATCAAGTTGTACCGGCGTAAGGGCGGGACTACCACGTGTCTAACCGAGGCTTCGTCTGCCTGGAGTCGGACATTTTGACCTGATCAGGGTCGGCATGGCAGGCCGCTTGCTTAGCCGGGCGAGCGTTGACGCGTCAATTTCGCAAAGGGTCGCGTTCGATTCCTTTGCCGAGCTCTAACCAATGCCTGTCGGGGTACGACGGCCGGTTTTCGTATATCTAGATGTTTTTGATTCTGGCCGGGTTTGTGACCTCGGAGCCGTCTACCGGTGCCGGGGTTAGTAACCCCGGCTTTCGGTTCCTTGGCCGGGCTTCATTGCCTCGGCCTTGCTGCTTTTGGCCGAGCTAAGTGGCGCAGGCTTCATGCTTAAGCTTTGCGCATATTTGCAAATATCCTCAGTGGGATCTTTTATTGATGAAAAGAAATAGCCCTACGGGGCTTTACAAAGCATCACAATCAGAAATGACACAACTTGGATTCAAAACGCAAGGAAAACAAATGCGAGGAAAGGAAGAATCGTAAAAGCAAACAAACACTGCCGAGAAAGAGTCTAGCTATAGTAGATCTTTAGCTTGTCGGAATTCCATGTCCTTTTGATTGGCTTTCGTGCCAAAGTCTCGAGGATGTATGCTCCTCCGTCGAGCTTTTCCTTAATCCGGTAGGGCCCTTCCCAGTTTGCCGCCAACTTCCCGTCCTTGGCATTCTTGTTGCCTATGTCGGCCCGTCGGAGTACTAGGTTGCCTCGGTTGAAAGACCGAGGTCTGACCTTTCTGTTGTACTTAGCTGCGAGTAGCTGCTTGGCGGCTAGTTCCCGGCAGTGCGCTGTAACCCGGATTTCATCAATGAGGTCCAAGTCAGTCTTCAAGGCGTCGTCATTCGATCCCTGCCCCTCTTGCCCGGCTCTCACCTTTCTCCAGGATGGCTGTCCGATTTCAACCGGGATCATTGCCTCACATCCATAGGTCAGCCTGTACGGGGTTTCTTGAGTCGAAGACTGTACGCTCGTGCGGTATCCCCAGAGGACACTGTGGAGCTGTTCGGTCCAGTTGGTCTCGGCTTGCAACATTCGCCTCTTTAGTCCGTCCAGGACGACTTTGTTGGCGGCTTCAGCCTGGCCATTGGTCTGGGGGTGTTCGACGGACGAGAAGTGCTGCTTAATGTCCAAGTCGGACATTAGTGCTTGGAAACGATGGTCCATGAATTGGGTCCCATTGTCCGTGACGACCTCAGCTGGTATGCCGAAACGAGAGACGATGTTGTGCCTGAAGAATTTCATCACTCTGGCTGACGTTATTGTGGCGAGTGGCTCTGCTTCGATCCATTTAGTGAAGTAGTCGACTGCAACGATGAGCCATCTACACTGCCCTTGCGCCGGCCTAAATGGTCCGAGGATGTCCATGCCCCACTTGTAGAAGGGCCATGGGGCTGGCATTCCTTTAAGTTCAGAGGGTGGTGGCCATATGACCTTGGCGTGCTTCTGGCAACTGTCGCATGTCTTGGCCTTCTCCATGGTGTCCTGACTCATAGTGGGCCAGTAGTAGCCGGCGCGCAACGCTTTCCGGGCTAATGCCTTGGCCCCCATGTGGTGGCCGTTAGCGCCTTCGTGTAGCTCGGCCAGCACATACTTGGCTTCGGAATCTCCAAGGCATCGCATCATTGGGCAATGGAGTCCCTTCCTGTATAGTTGGCCATCGACCATAGCATAGAGGGCGGCTTCTCTGATCAACTTTTTTGCGTCTGTCGGGTCAGTGGGGATAATTCCCCTCTCGAGGTAGTCTTCAATAGGCTTTCTCCAGTCGGCCCCTCCAAAAATGGCCATGATGCAGCTAGGCTCGGCCAGGTTCTGTTGTATCACGGTCCTATGGTTGTCCGGTCCCTTAGTGCTTGCCAACTTAGAGAGGATGTCGGCTCTTGTGTTCTCCTCTCTTGGGATATGGGACACTGTGACCTCCTCGAATTCGGCCATCAGCTCTTTGGCTTTATTTAGGTACTTTGCCATGAGCGGGCCCTTCGCCTGGTAGGTGCCGTTTATCTGAGCCGCGACGAGCTGCGAGTCGGTTAAGACCTTTACTCGCTGGGCGCCATTATCCTTTGCCTGGAGTAGTCCGGCCAGTAGGGCCTCATATTCGGCCTGGTTATTAGAAGTCTGGAATTCTAACTGAAGAGAGTGTTCGGTGGCTACTCCTTGTGGGCTTTCCACGATGACTCCTGCACCGCTGCCCTTTGCGTTGGATGATCCATCCACATAGACCTTCCACGTCCCGTCACTGACTATGGCCGGGGTGAGTTCCCTAATGAAGTCTGCGAGTGCCTGGGACTTGATCGCCTGCCGGGCTTCGAAAGCGATGTCAAACTCTGATAGCTCTATGGCCCAACTGGTCATCCTCCCTGCCAGGTCCGGCTTATGCAGAATTTGCCGGATCGGCTGGCTGGTTCGTACGACAATCCGGTGTCCCTGGAAATACGACCGGAGTCTTCTTGCGGCTGTGAGTAGAGCAAAAGCTACCTTCTCCAGCTTCTGGTACCTGATTTCAGAGCTTTGCAAGGCCCTGCTGGTGAAGTATATTGGTGTCTGTCCTGCCTCGGACTCCCTTACTAGGGCGGCGCTCACGGCTTCATTGCCGATTGATAGGTAGAGGAATAAGGTCTCTCCTGGATCCGGCTTCGTGAGCACCGGAGGGGATGCCAAACATCTCTTAATTTCTTCGAATGCTGCGTCACAGTCCGGGCTCCATCCGCCTCGGGTTTCTTTCTTTAGCAGCTTGAAAAGAGGTAGGGCTTTCTCGGTCGACTTCGGCAAGAAGCGCGTCAATGCGGCTAGTCGGCCCGTCAGCTGCTGTACCTCCTTTTTAGACCCCGGGGGCTGCATGTCGAGCACGGCCTTGCATTTGTCCGGGTTGGCCTCTATCCCTCGATTCGTTAACATGAAGCCTAGGAATTTCCCTGCTGGGACCCCGAAGGCACACTTGGCCGGGTTCAACCTGATTCGATGTCTTCTTAACTTCTCAAACGTCTGTTCTAGGTCCCGGATGTGATCTTCTGGGAGTTTCGACTTGACGATCATGTCGTCTATGTAGACTTCTATGTTACGCCCGATCTGATCCTCGAAAACTCGGTTCATCATCCTTTGGTAGGTGGCCCCGGCATTCTTCAGTCCAAAGGGCATGACGTTGTAGCAGTAATTCGCCTTATCAGTTATAAAGGCGGTCTTTTCTTGGTCCTCGGGATGCATGGCGATCTGGTTATAGCCGGAGTAGGCATCCATGAAGGAGAGGAGTTGGTACCCGGCCGAGTTGTCCACGAGCTTATCTATGTTGGGCATCGGGTAGGAATCCTTCGGACAGGCTTTGTTGAGGTTGGAGTAATCGACGCACACTCTCCATTTGCCGCTGGGCTTGAGGACCATGACTACGTTGGAGAGCCAAGTGGTGTATTGTACCTCTCGAATGAAGCCGGCCGCTAAGAGTTCCTCAATGTGGTCCTCCAGGGCCTTCTGCCTATTGTCCGCGATGTTCCTCTTCTTCTGTGCCACGGGTCTAGATCCCGGCCATATGCCGAGCTTGTGACAGCAGAAGTGGGGGTCAATGCCGGGCACTTCGGCCGAGGTCCATGCGAAGACGTCACGGTTCTGCCTTAAAAAGCGTATCATGAGGTCCCTCAGGCCGTGGTCCATATCACGGCCAATTTTGGCAGTTTTGGATGGGTCCTCGCCTAGCATTATCTCCTCCAGCTCTCCTTCTGGTTCGGGCCTCGGATTGTCCAGCTCCCGGAGGTCCAACTCGACCATGTTGACTTGCTGCCGCGGGCGCTCACCTGGGCCGGCTTCGGCTACTCGCTCATTAAATCCGAGCCGGGGTGGAGACGTTGGTCCTCCTTCCTCGACCCGGAGAGCTTCGTAGTAGCATTGCCTCGACTCTTTCTGGTCTCCAGAGACCACAACTATCTGGTTTTTATTATTGACCATCTTCAGCTTCTGGTGCTTGGTGGATACTAGTATATCCCAGTTGTGGATCGTTGGCCGACCCAGGATGATGTTGTAAGGGGACCGGAAATCAGCGACTACGAATCTTACCCGCTCCGATTTGAAGGCTTCTTTGGTGCCCAGAGTTAACCGGAGGTCGATGTAGCCTTTTGGGAAGGATTGCTCGCCATTGAAACCCACCAAGGTGGTTTTGCAAGGCTTAAGGTCCTCTTTGTCGATGTGCATCCTTTTGTAGGCATCCCAACTTATGATGTCCGCTGAACTTCCTGCATCCACAAAAATTCTTTTAACACGACAGTTTATCAGGGTTCCGGTGATTACCAGTCCGTCCAGATGTCCGGGTATGACGTCTTCCAACTCTTCCTCGGTGAAGGTTAGGGCAGGGGGCCGAGGCTTCTTTGGGTCTTCCTTGAATTTAGGGGGGTCTCGGACGGTCAATACTTCGCGGAGATACTTCTTTTGCTGGCTTATTGTGTCTCCTCCTCCCCCAAATCCTCCGCTGACGACGTTGCACTGGAAATCGACGTCGGGAAATTCGTCGTCCGAGGCCGCCTTCTGCTTTTTTCCCGGAGTTCGGGATTCCTTGGGCGGACTTCTGGAGCGGGCGCGGTCGTTGCGTTTCCCGTTCATCCTTCCCTGAGTCTTGATCACGTACTGACGCAGTTTCCCATCCCTTACGAACTTCTCGATTGCGTCGTGGAGGTCATAGCACTCGTCGGTGGTGTGGCCATTGCAGTCGTGGAACTTGCAGAACTTGGAACGGTCCGTGTTGGAGCGTCCTCTGATCGGCTTTGGCCTGTCCACCCGCTTCATCTCGGTCTGGGCTACCTCCTTCCATACCTGGGACCGAGGGACGTTCAGCGGGGTGTAACTGTCGTACTTGGTCTTCTGGTCGGCCCGGTCAGACTTTGTCCGGCTGTCCCGGCTGCGCTGTCTCGGGTCGGTCTTCGTCCTTCTTGGGCGTTCCTCGTCGCTAGGCGGGCTTTTCCTAGTTCGTTCAGGTTCATCGGCATTGGCCGCCTCCATCTGCTCCATTTCCAGGTACTTCTTCGCCTCGGTATAGAATTCGGTCAAGGTGTACGCTGGGTTCTTGCATAGGTGACGAGCCAGCCGGGATGCTGGATCCAGTCCATTGACCAGGCAGTGTACGTGGACATCCTCGGGCAATGACCGTACTTGCATGGCCACGTCTCGGAACCGATCCAGATACTTCTGCAAGGCCTCACCCTTCTTCTGACGTACTTTGCTCAAGGTGAACGTAGTCTTCGGCTGCTTTTTGCTGGTGGCGAAATGCAGCTCGAATTTTCGTCCGAGGTCTTCATAGTCTCGGATAGAGTTGTCCGGAAGAGACGTCAGCCACCTGTGTGCCGGCCCGTCCAGAGTAGCCGCAAAAAGGCGCTGAATGACCGGGCCGCTGATCTGTCGGACCCACATGAGCTTCTCAAAGGTAACCAAGTGGTTCCAGGGGTCTTGGCTCCCATCGTATTTCGGTAGGCTGCTTAAATCAAAGCGTTTTGGGAAACGGGCTGTTGCCGCCTCCCTCGAGAACGGGGATCTCCCCGTCTCTGATAGGTACGTCACACGATATTCCCGAGGCGATCCGTGGCGAGGCCGGGGAGTTCTTTCCTCGGCGCGGGTTTCTTCTCGATCACGGTATTCCCTTTCATGCCGATTGGTGCGGTTAGGACCGGCACCGTGGTTTCCCCTGTCTCCCGGGGACCGTGGTCCGCCGTGGTCTGCAATCGGGCGCCGCCTCGGTTCGCCGTCGTCGCGGCGTGGGTTCCTCGGCTCAGAGTTGCTCGAGGAGCTGCTGTCGCCTGCCGAGGCTCTCCTTGTATGACCGCAACCCCTGTGGCGGCCTCTCACGCGACGGTCATTCTCGAGCGCTTCTTGGATCATCTTTTCGATAGCTTCGAAGTCAGCCCGCCTCTGCAGGTCATCGTGTTTTTCCTTGTTCTCCAGCCGCCGCATGAACGATTCCTAAGTCCTCCTCATCATGCGGACGTCGGCATCAACTGCCCGGACATCACGCGTTGGAGATGGCGCGAGTGCTTCTTCTGGATGCCGGTCTTCGTGCCGCGGCTGCTCCTCATGGAGCGGCTGTTCCCTGTCCGGGGAGGAAGTCACCATATCAGTAACATGTCCTTCTGGGGTGTTTCCTCTCCGAGGTAGTGCCGGCGGCTGGCCTGGCGGCGGGCGGCTGGCTTGTGGGTCTCCTCCCACCGGTTGGGGATTTCTGCTGTGGCTTCTAGTGCTCACCATTAGTAGTCACGGGGATTGAAGTTTACGGTCCCCACGGTCAGCGCCAATGTTCTGTATGAAGAACACAGAGATTGGACTTGACTAGGGTGTCAAGCCTAGAGCCTATGTACCCTCGAAGGGATCAAAGTCCACGTAGTTCGCAACAAACTTGAAGGCACGTAGCCAGGGGAGTGGGGTGTGTGCTCTGTATGGCAGAAAGTAACAAGAGCATAAGATAGAACGTGTGCACCTGTTTAGGGTTTCCTTCTATTTATAGAGGAGCTTGGTGCCCGTATCTCCCTATTGATGGGCGATATCCATGATTGAGCCCTTGAGGGCTGATTGGCTGGTGCCATGATTGTAGGAGGATCTCCTATTAATGAGTTCCTAAATATAGGGGATCTCGGATCCCTTCCAAATATAGCGCGGATCCCTTACAGGCGCTGTTGGGCCGGGGTCTGGACTTGGGCCTATTGGGCCGGTCCGTAACAGGAGCTAATATAATTGTTAGTAGTTACTGATTGTTGTTAAAGGGGCTGATGTAGTTGTTAATGGGAGCTAATATAGTTGTTAGTGGTTACTGATATTGTTGTCAATAGGGGTTGATTTAATTGTTAAAAGGGGCTATTTTAGTTGTTAAAGGGAGCTGATGTAGTTGTTAATGGTTATTGATTGCTTTCAATGGGGGATGATGTAGTTGTTATGGGAGCTGATGTAGTTGTTAATGGGTACTAACATTGTTGATAATAGGGACTGATGTTGTTAGTGGGTACTGATATTGCTGATACAAATATTTGATTTAATTCTCCATTCTTTTGTTGTCGTTCAATGAACAAAGATCAAAACAAAAGCAAAAATTTACCAAACCTGTCCATTCTTTTGTTGTTCTCATTCCATGAACAAAAATCAAAACATAAGCAATTTAACAAACTTGTCCATTCTTTTGTTGTTCTCATTCCATGAATAAATATCAAAAATAAGCAAAAATTTGTTGTTGTCATTGAATAAAAATAGTGAAGTTAGCAGTCAATAGACAATTTACAAAAGAACAAATGGTGAGGTTATTCTCATGAATACAAATTTGTGATAAATACATATTTGTGGTCAACTACAATGTGTCCTAACAAGTATGCCTCCCAATGTCACTTTTTCTGCTTGTGGTAGTCTTCAATCAAAGACAAAACTTTTTGGTGATGGTTGTTGCGAGGATGGGTGACCAGCCTCCACAAGAAGCCTACCTTCAATTCATGAATTTTGTCCATAGAGTAGAATGGCATTGTGTACCCATCAAACTTGTATTAAGGGTCAGAAGTTGAACCTCAAACATTTCCTGAAAATGTGTAACAAACAAATTACAAAATAAGGATTCAATCACTTGCCACAGCTAGTGCAATCTAAACATAAACCAAAAAAAAAAAAAAAACCAGCAAGTGACCAATAATTCAGTATGAGTGCTAGCAACTTGATGTTTTCAAGTAATGCAAGTGACCAATAAATGAAAAGATTATTATTATTATTATTATTCAATCTCTAGCATTGCAACAACCCATGTATCCTATAAATTAGCTCAAAAACCTACACCATCAGATTCTTGAGTTCCAAAATTCACTAACAAGCTTAAGAATCAATTTGTCACAATATACTCTCAAGAAGCTTCTGGATCACATAATTTGCATACTGATCCTTCATCATTGTCTACATTATGCAACGAATCCAGAAAACAAAGTCAATGAGCAGAAAACTAAGTCTCCAGTATTGCTATCTTCTATTCGTGAATGTCGATTCCCAACCCAATAATCAATTTTAAAAGGATTAATATCATTGTTGGCCCTCTTATAATTTGAACAATTTTTGGTTTTGATCCATTTAGTTTCAAATCGTTGGTTTTGGTCCCTATAATTTTATAAGGATTTGGTCTGAGTTTAAGTATAGGGACCAAAACCAAAACTTGTAAAAAGTACATGGATTAGTTGTTAAACTCGGACCAAATATTTATAAAACTATAAGGATCAAAACCAATGATTTAAAACTAAAGGGTTCTCAATCAAACTATAAGAATTAACAATAATACTAACCCTTTTTAAAATAAACAACATATTTGTCCCTTCAAACAATATAAGATATATGAATGTTTTAATCAAGAACCTCGACATGAAGAAAAAGAGTTAATATACCAGAATGGACACTTGTCACCAATATGCAAAAACCAATAAATACATCACTTTTACTTCATAAAGACAATATTTATTATCCTCTTGGCTGGACTAAAATTTGAAAGTTAAAATCTGAAGTGTGAGAATTTTTTTTTTAAAGGAAAAAAGATAATAGGAGTCTAATTTACCATAAGCAGCAATAGATGCACAAGAAATGGCATTGCTTTCCTCTTCCTCAAAGCTATGGACCAATTACTGTAAATTATATTCTATTCTAATTAATCTCTCTAATGATCCAGCTGTTGCCCCAAATCAACAAGGAGATAACAACTCAGAGTAAACAATCACATGCTTAAAAAAAAGCCTGGCGTAAATTCCTCATGCAAAGGTCAAAACCTTAGAGTACTTTCTATAAACATTATAGGTTGATGATCTGACTTACCAATAAGTTATGGCCTTCACTAGGCCGCCCAATTATTTCTGAAATCAAGGCCTCTCGTTCAGTCGCATCACCATGCTCTAAACACTTATCAACAACATTAGAAGCATACTTATGCTGACTTAATTGTACAATCTTACCAGCTAACTTGCTTACAATTTGACCTCTTTCATTTTCCCCCTTTTTCAGGACTTGCTGTAGCAGTTTCCATTCAAGCATAAATTTACAGAGGGGAAAAAATAAATACAGTCAAAACAAACAAATGAAAGGAAAGGAGAAAGGAAAAACAGTAATGTAATGGGTAATTAAACATTTCAATAGTTTAGGGGTGATAAGGACATTTAATAGTCAATGGCTTTTCAAAACCATCTTAAAAGTCAATATATCAGCCAGTAAATCAGTTCAATCTATGAATATTTCATCATTTGGATGTGCATTAGTGCTCCAGTGATGTGCATCAACTTCCTTTATCAATTTAATGTGCTGAAATGGCATACAAAGAGTGGAAAATTGCAGGCCAGATGAAAATCCTGAAAACTAAAGATTTATGTTGATAGGGAAGAAATCTAATGCATTTCAAAGTAAAACACAAGTTTTCTTCAAGGGAAAAAAGCATAAATGAAAAATGCATAATGTCCAACCTGAGTCACATAATTGCTGTACTGATCTTGAGCAAGGACAAAAGCACATTCCAAAATTTCATCCACTATAAATTGAATAGATTGCTCATCTGAACAATACTCCAAAATTCTCTAACAAAGGCAGAGAAATACATAATTAACATTTGAGAGATTTCATACTGAGTAGAGTCCTTCACACTAAAATATGTAAACCATTACCTGAATAATACGACACCAAAAATTGAATTATGTTTGGTCTTCTATTCCAACATCAACCGCACCAAAGATTTCCATTCTCATTGTTCATCACCTAAACCAATGGCTTCCCAATTTTATGAATATCTCACACTAACACAACAATAATACAAGACCACAGAAAAAGGGAAAGAAAAAAAGAGGGCAAACATATCACAGAAAAGTTTTGATCGAACCAATAGAAAGAGATAAGTAAACCAAGTGAATAAGAATTAACCAGCTTATGCATCTGTATATTGTTAGCTTAATCTTGAATTGTTTTTTGGCACAGAAAATTTAGTTTAAAAAATATTTTAACTAAATAATTATCTGCTATTTGCAGACACAAGAATCAATAATTATCTGCTATTTGCAGACACAAGGACCTTGTAGATTCAGTAACTAATAGTACATACCCAAGAAAAGGGTTCATTGAAACTAAATCAGGTGACTGTCTATCAATTTGTTATGGGAATTCAGCTCCTCAAATATACAAACGTTGGAACCTGGAATTTCGCAAGCCAAAGAATACAAGAATTTATAGTCTAAGAATAAACCCGCCGGAGATCAAGAAAATCGACATTAGGGTTTAATCAACACTTACCCTTTCTCTTTGAAACAGCTGGATCAACGAGGACGAAGGCGCAAAGGAAGAGAATGATGACGGACAACCGAATGACGCCGGAGATCAGAGAATGCAGAGAGTGGGCGCGGCGAGTAGCTGCTCTCCGAGATCAGCGCCGGAAAACTCTCGCACAACAAGTCTCAAGAGCCGGTGACGACATGGGATCCACCTCCACTTCGTCGGGTTTGGCTGAACGAAGACGAATGCCCTGGAATAGGCAAAGTTATCGGGAGAGGATGAGAATATGAGGGAAATACTAAGCCTTTCTTGGGGTAACAGTGTAATTTGCGTTTTGAACTTAATACCTAGAAAGGCCTAGAGCTGGGAATCAGGGCCAGCCCGTGAAGGGCCAGGGCCTAACAGGACCGGCCCTCCAGGGCCCGGAGTAAGAAAAACACCTGTTTTTCAAAGCCCGGCCCAAGAGCACCAGGGCCAGGGCCGGCCCGCAGGGCTCAGAAATTATTATTCCAAATTTTAACTATTTTTCCTCCGCTTTTTTTCTTAAAGAAATATAATTAGTAAATTACAACACGAATCATCCAATAAATAACTATAATCACTAATT
Organism: Acacia crassicarpa; assembly: GCA_034222035.1. NCBI lineage: Eukaryota > Viridiplantae > Streptophyta > Magnoliopsida > Fabales > Fabaceae > Acacia > Acacia crassicarpa. The sequence goes on along the minus strand of JAWXYG010000023.1, from coordinate 652,373 downwards.
TATAATCAAAAGCAAACTATCTTCACAAATAACTCACATAAAACATAAAAAGCATATTATGAATTTATTCTCTCGCATTATGAACACATTCATAATCTTTATTTGCAACAAATAATAAACCAAATCATAAAATTAAAGTATAGTTATTATATAGGGAAAATTATAATAAAGGACCTAGAATAAATAATATTTATTAAGAAGGACCATAAAAATAGTAATTATTTTGAAGGACCAGAAATTAAAATATTAAAATAGAATGACTTAATTGCCCCTTTGTTATCTCCATATCCTCTTATATTCTCTTTCCTTATAATAACAATTAATTTTGATTGATATGCAATCAGATTGTGTTGTATAATGAAGACATTTGGTCCAAGGCAGCAAAGGTTAGCATATTCCTTGAAAAAGGAACAACAAAATCGAATTTGATATAAATTAAAGACTTCTAATAAAATTGACGAAAATCAATAAGGTAGTTTCTTTTTTCTTTTTTTGCTCAAAATCAATAAGGTAGGTTTGGAATCAAAAGAAGATGTGAATTGCATCGTGAGATCTACTTCGTATAAGGAGAGAGAATATAAGAGGATCTAGAAATAATATAGGGGTAATTTAGTCTCTCTATTTTAATATTTTAATTTCTGGTCCTTAAAAATAATTACTATTTTTATGGTCCTTCTTAATAAATATTATTTATTCTAGGTCCTTTATTATAATTTTCCCTATTATATATTTGTAATTAAATGGATAAATAACTTTATAACAAATACAAAATATATATAAATTAATAAATTTAAAAAGGAAAAAAAAAAGATACAGTGAAAAGGGCCTGCAGGGCCGGCCCGTGGCCCTCCAGGGCTGGCCCGTCTAAGCCCGAGGCCCTTCAGGGCCGGCCCTCCAAGGCCAATTTCAAATATTTCGTTTATTTTTCAAACCCCGCCCTTAACAGGCCAGGGTTAAATGGGCCGGCCCGATGGGCTCGGCCCGTTTTACCAGCTCTAGAAAGGCCTTAGACCCTTTTCAAGGATTTACAGAATACTAGGGCCTTTTTTGGGATTTTCTTGATAATATGGGCCTTCATATGGATTCTTTTTTTTCCCCCCCTGTTTGAAACGACGTACCCTAATTGTCTTGCGTTTCACCTCTCTTCTCCCGCTGCTTTCCCTCCCTCGCACGGTTGCAGGTACTTTTCCGGTCATTCCGCATTCTCTTCTTCTTGACGCTGGTCCACTTAGTTATTTTGTGAAAATGACGAAAGATTGTTGGTTCTTGTCTTAGCGAGCAACTATGCATATTCATTTTCCGTTCTTTTCATTTCCTTTGATTCTTTCAGTGAAAGCGTTGGAAATATCGAGTGGATTTCCTCTGTCTCTGTTTGTGCTGGTCTTGTTATACTCCGTTAGTTTGCTGGTAAAATTTATGTCTTCTGTGGAATCGAAATCCTCGCCGTTATCTTCTGGTTTTTGAACGGAAGAAAAAAGAAGCACGTGTATGCTGCAACTCTCTTTTTAATACTAATTTAGTTTCCCCTTGGCAGTGATGGGGAGCATTTTATAGTTATGGGCTTGAAGGATGTCACTCTCTGTTAACGAGAAGGAATGACAAACAAAACTTGGAACAATTTATTAATTTAGTATCATGAAAGAATGATCTTTTGATATATATTAGTCCGTGTTTTGTTTCTCTTTTCATTTATGATACCATAGGTGTTATGATTTCTCAAATACCGTTTTCCCCAAGATATTGATTAGTTTTATATTGAAAATGTCAGACTTGGGTCCTCAGGCCATGACATGTTCTGTAGTAAGCAATGGTAATCTTTCAGCTGTACCAAGAGAAGCCTTTTCAACTGAGATCTCTACAGCTACTTTGGCTGTGCCTCTAACACATCCAGATGAACAATCTCTGGATTCTGTAATGAGGCAATCTCAGGTTGAAAGTGCATCAAAAGAGAATAATCTGCTTGAAAATTCCTCAGATAAATCTCAGATCTTGACTGGCACAGATGTAAGATTGAAGAGAAGAAAGAAGAGGCAAGAGAAAGGACATAATGCTACGAAAAACAATGATAAACACACTGCTGTTCCAAAAAACTCTTTTTCAACTGAGACCTCTAAAGTTTCTTTGACTGTGCCTCCAACACATCCTGATGAACACCCTCTAGATTCTGTAATGAGGCAAGCCCAGGTTGAAAATGAATCCAAAGAGAAGAACGTGATTGAAAATTCCTCAGATAAATCTCAGATCATGACAGGTTCAGAATCAATCTTGACAAAGAAAAGAAGAAAGAAGAGGAAAGTGAAAGGACATGATGTTATTGAAAGTAATGATAATCTTTCTGCTGTACCAAAAGATGCATTTTCAACTGAAACCTCTAAAGCTGCTTTGGCTGTGCCTCCAACACATCCATATGAACACTCTTTGGATTCTGTGATGAGGCAATCTCAGGTTCAAAACGCATTAAATGAGAAGAATGTGCTTGAAAATGCCTCACATAAGTCTCAGATCATGAAAGGTGGAGAAGTAAGCTCGAGAAACAAAAGAAAAAAGAAGAGAAGGCAAGGGAAAGGACATGATGCTAGTGAAAGCAACAATAATCTTTCTACTGTACCAAAAGATGCCTTTTCAACTGAAACCTCTGCAGCTGCTTTGGCTGTGCCTCCAATGCCAACGCATCCAGATGAACACTCTCTGGATTCTGTGATGAGGCAGTCTCAGGTTGAAAACGCATTAAATGAGAAGAATGTGCTTGAAAATGCCTCACATAAGTCTCAGATCATGAAAAGTGGAGAAGTAAGCTCGAGAAACAAAAGAAAAAAGAAGAGAAGGCAAGGGAAAGGACATGATGCTAGTGGAATCAACAATAATCTTTCTACTGTACCAAAAGATGCCTTTTCAACTGAAACCTCTGCAGCTGCTTTGGCTGTGCCTCCAATGCCAACGCATCCAGATGAACACTCTCTGGATTCTGTGATGAGGCAATCTCAGGTTGAAAATGCATTAAATGAGAAGAATGTGCTTGAAAATGCCTCACATAAGTTTCAGATCATGAAAAGTGGAGAAGTAAGCTCAAGAAACAAAAGAAAAAAGAAGAGAAGGCAAGAGAAAGGACATGATGCTAGTGAAAGCAACAATAATCTTTCTACTGTACCAAAAGATGCCTTTTCAACTGTAACCTCTACAGCGGCTTTGGTTGTGCCTCCAATGCCAACGCATCCAGATGAACACTCTCTGGATCCAGCGATGAGGCAATCTCAGGTTGAAAATGCATTAAATGAGAAGAATGTACTTTTAAATGGCTCAGATAAATCTCAGATCACAACAAGTGTAGAAGTAAGCTCGAGAAACAAAAGAAAACGGAAGAAGAGGAAAGTGAAAGGACATAATGCTAGTGAAAGCAATGCTAATCTTCCTGCTGTTCCAAAAGACACATTATCAGTTGAAACTTCTACAGCTCCCAGGGTTATGCTTCCAACACATCCATTTCAACAATCTGTGGATCCATTAATGAGGCAACTAGCTGAAAAAGAAGGCAAGGAGAATCATGTGCTTCAACATGTTACAGATGGGTATCTAGCCATGACAAATCTAGATGTAAATTCAAGTAAGAAAAATAAAAAGCGGAAGAGGAAGAAGGCAAGACATAATTACATTGAAACCAATGTTAATCTTTTTGGTGTTTTAAAAGATAACACATCACTGGAAGCTTCTACACCTATTTTGGATCTACCTCCTCTACATTCAGGTCAATCCCCCATGGGTCCAGTAATGAGACTGTCTCAGGAAGCAAATGAGGAAGTACAGGCTATGATTGGAAACGCCACAGATGGGTCTACAGCCGTGGCCAATGAAGAAATAAGTTCAAGAAATGAAAATAAAAAGAGGAAGAGAAGAAAGACATGTGATATTAATCATCATGAAGTCCCAAAAGATACATTTTCACCTAAAACTTGTACACTTACTTCGGATATGCCTTCACGATATCCAGCTTTGGATCTAGTAATGAGTCAATATCAGGAAGAAAACCAAGGAAAGGATCCGAATATGGTTGAAAAGGCTATAGATGGATCTTCGGCTATGATAAGTGTGGAAGTGAACTCAAGCAAGAAAAATAAAGAGGGGAGGAGGAGGGAGAAGACAAAACATGATTCTTTACCAAGCAATGTCAATCTTTCTGGTGTTTCAGAAGGTACCATTTTCAATTGAAACTGCTGCTGCTTTATTTATGATTTCACCCCAAACTTCTCATTTCTTATCCATGGAGATGGTAATGTGACAGTCTTTGGAAGTAAATGAAGGAAAGGGACAATGTATGGGATCAGTAACCAGTGATGGGTAGCATGACCTTGATTCGAAAGATAGCAACCCTGGCCCAATTGTAGCAAATTTCAGGTGTTTTAAGAAAGAGTTTGTAAAATTGAATACAGTATAAATTATAGTAGTTTCAACTCTAACATTATAGATTGTAGTTTATTGTGTCATAGCTTCTGAACCCTGTGCAAAGGAACAAGAGTCCATACCTATCTTGGCAGTGTAGGGCTTACTCAAGCCCTGTTCATTACAACGTTGAACCAATTATCTAGGATAATAGTAGGGATAATTTACATGCATTTTATGGTGAATAATTGACAGTTGACTCAGAATTTGTTGAAAAGGAAAGTTTCAGATTATCAAGTACCCTTTAATCCTTGAGCTTCGTTAGAGGAAATAATGTTAACAGGGAATAGTTGTGAGCAATGATTTGTGACTGAAGTGTTTGTAGTAAATATTCCTGAAATATAATTTGCTGACAAAAATAGTATAAAGATGGATTGTTTTTGGGTTACAAGCTATGTTTGGCTTCTGCAGGTGACATTTCTCATTTAACCGTAGTCAGCAAGCATGATCATTCTAAGGCATCGCATTTTTCTATTGGTAGAGCCATATCAAGCTACCCAAAAAAGAAGCTTCTTGTACTTGATCTTAATGGGCTGCTTGCTGATTTTGTCCTTGGTGTTCCGGAGGGATATAAACCAGACAAAAAGATACATAACAAAGCAGGTCATAATCATCAAATATCTAGTCTCCTTGCTTTTTTGGCCTCAATGTCGATCTGCAGCTTCATTTGATTGACTGCTTTGTTGTTTGCTTTCTGCAGTTTTCAAGAGGCCTTTTTGTGATGATTTTCTTCAGTTCTGTTTTGATAAATTTCATGTCGGTATTTGGTCATCAAGAAAACGGTATTTATTAATCTATGAATGACTTTATTTTTATCACTTTTGATCATAACTGTTTATTCTATGTAATTTTGAGAGGCAACCACACATGTGAGTCAATGACTTGTATTAGTTGGTAGCAGATTAGTTTGTAAATAACTGAAGTGTTTAGTGGTTTCAAGTAGTTAGTATCTATCTAACTTGCCATTCCACTCACATTCTATAAATAAAAGTGAGCAATGTACTTGCAGGTGGTTGTTGATTTCAGTGCTTCCGTATCTTTTCCATCTCTTCTCTGGTTAACTTGCATATTTCTTCTTGCAGGCAAAACGTTGATGCTGCTATCAAACTTCTTGTGGGGGTTTCAAAATCCAAACTGCTTTTTGCCTGGGTAAAATATTCTCTAGTTTCCAGCGGCAGATTTATGGTCAAACTGATCACTTAATCAAATTGTTGAAACGTTTACTCAATATATTCCTAGGATGCATCTCAACCTCATGTATTTGTAATTTATGTGTATTTACTTTAATGTTTCTTTGTTGATCCAAAGGGTTGTTTAGTTTCTTACTATGATTCTTTTTTTGTCTTTGATCCCGTGAATGATAGGAAATCTTCCTGATGAACATATCTACTTTCACCTGATCCTCCTTTCCTTTCCTTTTTTTTTTTGGGGGGGCCTGTGTGTTGAACTTGTTTGTGTGCATTTTTACTTTTGCAGTTTGATATTGTTTTCCTTTAGTTTCATGGAAAAAAATACTTATTCAATAAAAATTGAATTTCTCAACTATAATCAGGAGCGTATTTGAAGAATATAAAACATCAATTATTGCTTCAGACCTTGATCCAGAGGAAAAGGCAGAACAAGACTCTTGATTTGCAGTTGGCTCTATTGTGCATTACTTTTGTCTGTATGTCTGCATGTTTTCTTGCATTTATATGAATGTCTGGATGCTCTTCTGATTTGATTTTTACGTATTTGCTTTTCCTCAGATCTTTGCTGCTATAACATATTATACCTGTGCAGCCAAGTTTACTTGTTTGTGTATTACTTTGTGGAGCTGTTTCCTTTTAGTTAAATGTTCTTTCTATTACTACAAAATAGAAGCAAGCTGGTAATTGTGGTCGATAACTCTATATTCATTCTAGCTGTTTATCGATTGCATTTTCGGGTTAAATAGGTATTTGTTGAATATTTTATAATTAACTGTTGTATGGTCAAATAAAGCTTGTTAAAGATGTTGTTTACTTGGTGGATTAGATACAGCTGATTAAATATATGATTATTGTTGGAAATTATCCGCTTTTAGATGGAATTTTAGCCTGCTTAGTCTTACTATGATTGTTTTTTGTAGGATCAAAGGCACTGTACTAAGACAAAATTCCAGACCATCGAGGACGAACAGAAGCCCCTTATGTTGAAGGAACTTAGGATGCTGTGGGAAAAGTCTAGACCTGGTCTTCCATGGGCGAAGGGAGAGTTCAACGAGACAAACACTTTGTTGTTGGATGACTCCCCTTACAAAGCAATTCGGAATCCAGTAAGCTGCTCTTTGATTTCCATCCGTAAAATAACACTAGTATTTTTTTTTTTAATATCATATCGTTTTTAATGTGAATGTGTTTCTTTCTGCTTATGCAAATTATATTCAGATGCACACAGCAATATTTCCTTATTCTTACCGGTACAATGACACCAACGACTCATCATTAGGTGAGACAGACCTCTTTAATCCCCTCCCACTTCAAATTATTAGCTTATGTCCGTGGATTTTTATTGCAGTGTACAAAGTCTTTTCTGAATAATATAAATGCTTTAGACATCATTGATATGCGGCTAATATTGTTTGTGTTGTTCTACTGGTTGTCATATTGGGATCATAGTGTATTGTTCCCTGCCAACCATTGTGACCTACAATTCCTCATAACATGGATCTTTTCTGTTAATTGCCTTTTAAGGATAGGTGGAACCAACATTTGAAACTCTTCCCAAGTCTTCTCTTCTATATTTTCTAGTTTCTCTATTTTGAAGGATTTTTGAACAGCAAGTTTTCCTCGGACAGGAGGAACAAAAATATTTACTCAACCAATCTTCTTTCCTTGTCTTCCTTTCCATTATTTTTAAAGATTCCTCTCATTCTCGTTTCCTCTGGATTTTCAAAGCTCAAACATATGCACACCTATTCCATTTGTGTTGTTGCAGGACCTGGAGGTGATCTTCGTGTTTATCTTGAAGGATTGGCTATGGCTGAGAATGTTCCGCAATACGTGGCTTCTCATCCATTTGGCCAACCACCCATAACAAAATCAAACCCACATTGGAATTTTTATTGTGAAGTTAGGGATCAAGGCTTAGTCGCGAAAAGACCAACCAAAAAAAGATATCGACGTAATCGTCAACAGCATTGTTATCTGTAACACCATCCATTGAATTTTGATTTTCATTCTTTTGCCATAATTTGTTTTGGGATATAATTATCCCACATATATGCTATCTGTTCAGATTTGAGCTTTGTCCAAGTCTAATTGGGGATAATTTTGCTAATTGGATTGTTTCCCCATCCAAAAGGTTCAAACCTAGACCATCATATAATGTTCATTTTAGTATTTTTTGGGACAATAGGCCTCATCATATACTGCTTATTTTCTCGTTGCTTTTTTGTAGTGTCTTTTATATTAGGGGAAATTGCATTGAGATCCAAGCTATGAAAAATATTAGTAAAAGTTACATGCATGTCCCGTGGGTTTTTTGGTAATATAATTGAAATGTTAAAGACCAATTACCAAGCACATGGACTGGTCGATGCCCGCCCATAATAAGAGACGTTCATTGACAAGTGAGATAACTGGCGCTAAAAGTACTCGAATCTTCTGATATTTGGATTATGTTATTCAAAAGTCTCATGGACTTGCCTATAAATTAAAGAGATTTTTTAGTAGTATTTTTTTCTAGTTTGAGATGTTATTACAATTTTTTCTTTATATTATCTTTTAAAATAATTAATGTGAAGATTATTTTTATTTTTTTAAAAAAAATCTCAGAGAAATAAGCGCTGCTAATATATAAAATCTCATATCAGAGCATAAGTTAATCTGGTATCTCTCTGCCCCGTTATGTGACAATTTCCAGATATATCTATCGGTCAATCTTCTCCCTCCTCTCCCTCTCTCTCATTCTCTTCGTCTTCACCACCCACCACCGCCTCCTCCTACTCTCACCCATCCACGGCTATGGTTAGTGAAATCAATGAGAAGGCACGGAGCACCCATTGGAACAAACGCTGCAAAAGATGCGACATTCTTGGCACTTGATAACATTCTTGGGTCTGGGAGCGGATCAATATCACAATGAAGATCATCATCACCCCAGAAAAAAAAAAGAAGAAGAACGTTTTGTCTTTGGATTTATATCTTAATCTTCCGGCCCCAGAAGATGATCATCAGGGTGAGACATCATCTTTTCCCTTTGAACCCAAGAAGAAGCAGCAAGCAAGTCTGGTTATTTCTTCTGCACATGCTTTGGTGGATTGTGGATTGTCACTACTGGTATAAAAAAGTTTCATTCTTTTCATTTTTTGGGCCTTTTTTCCTTTTCATGATATGTTAGAATTCAGATTTGATTCTACATGATGAGGAAGCAGGATTTGGTACGAGTTTAGATATAATGTTTGTTTCTTTGTGATTCTTTCTACACTGAGTCTTAAAATTTACAAGCTAAGATTATTTTTCTTAATATCACAGTCAGTCAAAAAGGAAGAATCATCAACCGGTGGAGGGGGAGGCGGAGGGAGTGGCGGCAGCGCAGAGACGGCGCCGGCAACGGCAGTCAAAGAGTCAAGACTAGGAGACGGATTGACCTCGGAAAGCAGGCTTTCAAGCCAGGTAGATAGATCAAAAGGGTTGTAATGAACAGTTTCTGATGAGAGTTGAGATATGTCGCCCTGAATATTACCCATAGCTTCTTCAAGCTGTTCAAGCTTCTCAGCAACATCGGCCATGTCCGACGACCTCACCTTGTAGCCGAGGACGGCGAGAAGCTCATCCATACCACCATCTTGAGCCTCATCGTCCCATAGCTTAAAGTTGCAGCTAGAGCCGTGGATGGGTGAGTGGAGAACGAGGCGGTGGTGGGTGGTGTAGACAATGAGAGAGAGAGAAGAGGGAGAAGATTGACAGAGAGAGAGATCTGGAAATTGTTAAGAGCAAAAGGCCCTGAATAATTGGAGATAGTGCCTCCGTTGAACCAGACACAAGTTGAGCCTAGTTAAATTAACAAGTCATGGATTAGAGTAATGAGGGCTCTGGAATAAGAACAAGCTGGTGTGAGTTGGCACATTGCCAATCCTTAATCTATCGCATGTGCTGGTTGTTGTATTGCTGGAAAGCTGCAAGCCTGCAACAACCTCCTCAGCATTTCAAACAGATATTCTTTGAATCTGAAGATACCCAACCTCCAGAGGATCAAACAACATCTTCAAAAACTAAATCAAATCATCCTCCTCTTCTATTTTAATAATTACTAGATTTCAAACTCAAATTTTAAGATTTGAGTACAACTCAAGTTTGTAGTTTGACTCATCATCAAGTCTTAGTTCAATCTCTTCGCTACCTAATGTCCTCATCATTCTTGGACTATCAAAGTCCAAATTTTATTATGTCTTCCTGTGTTATGCAATTCAATATGCTAAAAAAACTAGACTGATCAATAAAGTGGTTGAGATAATGATTTAGGGGTTAGTGAATCAAGCTGTGGTTAGATTGGGGACTGGTCATAATTTAAAAAATATTCAAATGAAAAATTATTAACCCACAAGAATATATAACATTGATATATAAACAACATATAATCCAACAAGGTTACTAAAGTGTAAATATGATGAAATGTTATTTTTTAAAAACTCAAAATAATATCGTTTAATTTCAAACTCAATAAGAACATATATATATATATATATATTCACCCAGTCAACTCGTTCAAAACTCTTGATCAGACTAGTTAGATTGGCCTTAAAAAAATTAGTTTAATTTATTATCATGCTATTGTGGTAATTAATAGTGGTTAATAAATTCCTTACATATATGGTGATAATTAAAATACAGTCTTTTGTCCAATGAAACTATTTTTATTATTATTATATATTGAAACGATTATCTTCTCTCACAGACTCGCACAATGATAATGGTTTGTTGAGCTTTAATTGGTGGTGAAAACTTGAAAATGTAGGTATGGCAGTATGGACACACGCATCACAGACTGATAGTTTAATAAAAATTAAAGCAAAGCAATAAAGGGCTATTATTTTATGTCAGTACATATTATTTTCATCGTCACTATCACCATCCTCAAGATCATCTTCACGCAGATTCAGATAGTTGGTAGTGACAGTTAAGCCATTCTGTAACTCAACTACCATTTCATTTCATTTCTTCAGATCAGCTTCAAAAAACAGAATGGCATGTGCTTCTCCTCAGTGCCTTCATCTCCATGTGCCTCCCTTCACCTACTGAAACAAACAGCATCTTCTTCTTTATTTTCATTTTCATTTTCTTACGCTTTGGGCCCACACTTGTTTTTCCGGTTCAGATTTCTACCTAAAGCTAGAAAACTAAAGTGTCCAGCTCCATTATATTTGTTGTTGGGATTTGTCTGCAAGTGAAATCGAATATGCATGATGATTATGTGGTTAATTTAATGAACCTGTCACAAGTTTGAATTCATCCAAATTATAACTTGAGATTTTATTTTAAGAAAAGCAACTAAAAAAATGAATATCAGGAAATGCTTAAGATAGAAACAAGATCAGAAAGGAATGGTCCAAGTCTTGGGACACGTACTAATAATATAATGATCCATACACACAGAAGAGAAAAAGTAACAAAAATCCAAATTGAAGTGGACTACTTAACCCAACCCAAGTGTGAAATAAAAAGGCAAGACTTGGTCCCTGAATAAAATGAATCAACTTGGCATGTGCTTGGTGGGTTTGAAGTTGATTGAGGGTAACTTACTTACCAGCCGTATCATCAAATCCCATCCACAGAATATAATATGTGATCAGATTATGAGGAGTGGGTGTGGATTTAATTTCAACCTTTGTTTGTTAATTCTCATATATAATTTGTTTGCTTGAAATTACTTTGCATTGCAATGTGGTCCTGAGCTCCTGATCAACTCATTCTCTTTCAATGCCGTTACATTCAAGCTTTACAAAAATGAATATGATACAAACTTCATTTTCAGTACAAGTAATGTAGAAGATAGAGTTTTACACTACCTCTAGTGCTGCAAGACCTAGTTTATAGCATAAATGAAATTGAAGAAATTGAAAATTCTCTTTCTCTATTATATATATTTGTATATTTCATTGTATTGGAAGCATCATCATCAAACCCAAACTAAACCCGCTAGATTATCCCAAAAACCGGTGACCTAGTCATGTAACTAGTTCAAGCAGGTCTCTAACTCAAGACAATGGCAACCCAGCGAGTTGCGGAGTTGAATTTTTTATTAAAAAATTTAAATTTTTAAGGGGTATTAATTGTAGACGGCAATATTAGTCTAAGTTAATAATAATGTTTGTATTAATTGCTATTAGTTTAGTGATTAAAGGATTGTAGGTTTGATAATTTGCCAAGAAGAATATATAATGATTGTCGATTATTGTGTCATTGGATAGTGGATTGATACTATGATATCAATAAGACAAAGAAATTGTAAAGAATGTTTGATAAATATATATATAATTATTTTGTTAGTGATTCAAGGTATTTAATTGATTTTGGATCTATGATACTATAATGAAAATTTAAATTATTTATAATTTTTCTATTCCCCATCAATCTAGCCCATGAGTTGACTTTAAGTTGATCTATTGACCCTTGAACCACTATCTCGACCGGTTTAGATACCAATCCAAGTTTATTGATAACCTTAATTGTAAACAAGTCAATGAAGTAAGCATCACCAAATACAGATGAAGTGTTGTCTTATCTTATGTGACATTATTAATGTTTGGGGGCTTCACCTAGCTGATGGTAGAAAACTAGCATGCCGTCTTCTAGTTTAAAAGTCATCAGTGTACATGTGTGTGTTTCAACTTCTTGATTCTGTCAATATTTTAAAGTTCCGTGTGACATTTGATTTCTCTCATTTTAACTTGTGCCTCTGGTTTTTTGCAATACTTGTTACTAGTAAGATATCGTCGCTCCATATTATTAACAAGTAGAACTGTGTAAACAAACGACATGCAACCTCTTGATGTAACTATTTGAGCCTTATAGTTCAATGATACCAGTTTCTTTCTTAAACTTTCCAAAATGTGATATTATGAGTTCCAACTCTCTATAAATATTTGCATACATTTCACCAACTACTTGGTTCAATTAGTAAGGGTTTAGACCAGTTTAACCAGAAGTCTCGAAGTCGAGTTTTGAGAACATAACAATGTTAAATATTTGGTGGTAAAGTTTTGACTCCTCGTGGTCCTACCCCGAGAATCCAAGATACCAGAAGCTCCATGTTTAAAAACAACATTGGGTATAGGAGTTATGACCAAAAAAAAAAAAAACATTTTCATGTCATGATTACTCCCTCTTGTCTTTATTATAAGACACCAATTAACAAGTATATTTGTTCCTTTTTATAAGGAACTTATTTGTTTCCAATAAGCATTAATTATTTTTTCTATATATGCCCTTAATTAATAAGGGTAGTGGATAAGAGTAATAATTAATATGATATTAGAGTTTAGTGTAATTAGTAGGGGTAATATTAAAAATTATTTAAATTTGAGGTCAACTTATTAACTCTAACTGTTTTTATTGTTTGATAAAAATTGTTAGTTGATATCTTATCATAAAGAACAGAGAGAGTATTAAATGAAAAACGAGGCTAAAAAATTAATTAAAATGAAAAGAGGGCCATGGCCCACGGCCTTGAAAGCGCCGACTACGCAGGGATGCTAACGATCACAGGAGATCCACCTTCCTAACTAACATTATTACTTTAGTGGTGGTTGACTCCATTTACTTTTTTTTTTCCCCCAATGAGTTCCAAATATTGGTCTATAGAAAAACAAAATTAATATGATGGCCACACAAAAGTAATTAGAACAGCAGAAAACAAATAGGGGGGAAATATAAAATTAGATTAATTTAAAATAAATAATTTTGGGTATTAAGTTAATCGCAGCCGCGTAGAATAATTTTGGGTTCACGAAAATATTTTGAGATCAGACTTTCTTTGTTTTTCATTTTCTCCTGATTTTCTTAGAAAATAAGAAATTCAATTATTATTTGGCGGCAACTTTTTTTGTTTTTGTCAATATTTAGCGTCATCTTTACTTCAAATTCACTCTTAGATCAGATTTCAAATATTTGACCCCTTTAGTAAGTTTGGGAGCTTTTTTTGTTTTTTTTTGGTAAATAAGTTTGGGAGCTTTTAAAAAGCAACATAAAGCGAATCCCGGTTTTTTTATCGAGTCCGGATTCTCTACAATATTTGTGTAACACCTTTTTTTTTTAAATTATTATTAAAACAATAAAGTAATATCTTTTTTATCTATTCAAGTCATTATGTCTCATTTTCTAATTTTTATTGGTATATAAGTCATTGGGTTGCGGAATTTAAACAGTGATCGTCTTCGTCACCTACTGTTTTGACCTTGAATGAAAATATTGTGGCATCTGGAAAATGAGATATTAAATGAGAGGAACAGAAAAAAAAAACTTGTGCGTATTAAGTGAAGTTTGACTATCCACCCACACCATACTGATGTGAAGCTAAAGGTATGCAGCGAGCCAATGTGAACCCATATTGAAATAATTTTCTCCTACATACTAAATATGAATATAAGATCTAATCAATTTTTTGAGAGATTAAAAAATCTAATTAATTACTTTTACTTTTTTTTAACTAATTTGTCTAATTTATAAATTTACTACCCACATTCTAAATATAAGACTCAGTTGAAATTTTTTAGGGATATTAAGAAAATCAAATTGTATTAATTTTAAGTATTTATATTTATCATTTTTTCTAAAATAATCTATTTGATTTATAAACTGACATATAATTAATCAAACACAATATATAATATAATTAAGTTATTTATTTAGCTTCTTTAATCTTTTCAGAAAAAAAAAAAATCAATCGGATCTTATATTAAGAACTTGGAGAAATATGTAATATATTAATACAAAACATATGATATGATGAAATAATTTATTTAACTTCCTTAATCTATTAAAAAAAATCAATTGTATCTTATACCACTCTGATCCTATTTAGAAGTTCATTTTGACTAAAAAAATGTGGTCCTATTTATAAGTCTAGTTTCATGTAATAAATGAGATTGTGACAATTTTACCCTTATCAATTGTATTCATAAGGATAGAAAGAAAGAAAACTGTTGAAATATACTCAATCGTAAATAAAGGTAAAGTTAAAAATTTACCCTTATAACCATTGAGTTAATTATCCCTTTTTGTTATATAAGATTTAGTCAAAATAAACTTATAAATAGGATAGGATGAGAGTGGTATTTAAGAGGGAAGTGACAAATTTATTAGTTTTATTTGAAAACGTGCAAAAGCTAAATCTACGAGTAAGTGGGGTATACAAATAGAATGATAGATAAAGAGATGTTAAGAAACTGTGTCTTGTGTGGGTTTAAAAGGGTGCAAAAAGGGAAGGGCATCATTTGGCAATCAACGAATTTTAGTTAGGGAGGGAAATGAGGGAGGGAGGGAGTGATGATTTCAAGATTTTTGTTTTGTTGGTGGCCCCCACACGCCCACATGTCACCTACCTCTTGTCTCCTTTGTCTCTCTTCTCTTTAATCAACCCACTTTCATCCCAAATACTCCCTCTGATTCTTATCATAAGGCACTAATTAATAAGTTTATTTGGTCTTTTTTATAAGGCACTTACTTGTTCCCAATATACATTAATTATTTGTTTCCATGTCTGCCCCTAATTAATGAGGGTAGTGGGTGAGAGTAATAATTAATACTCCCTCTGGTCCTTATTATAAGACACCAACTACCAATTTTATTTAATCCTTTTTATAAGGCACTTCCTTATTCCCAATGAGCATTAATTATTTGTTTCTATGTCTGCCCATAATTAATGAGGGTAAAGTGTGAGACTAATAATTAATATAATATTAGAGTTCAGCACAATTAGTAGGGGTAATATTGGAAATTACTTAAATTGTAGGGTAACTTTATTGACTTTAACTGTTTTTATTAGTTTGTTAGAAAAGTTAGTTGGTGCCTTATAATAACGACCATAAGGAGTATAATATTAAAGTTTAGTGCAATTAGTAGGGGTAATATTGGAAGTTAATTAAATTGTAGGGCAACTTTATTGACTTTAACTACTTTAATTGATTTGTGAGAAAAGTTAGTTGGTGCCTTATAATAAGGATCAGAGAGAGTATATAATCTAGTTTTGTAACAAGAGATCGAATGATATAAAATGACCTCCTAAATCTACGTATCCCAAATCAATAATCCTTTTTGTACAAAATAATAATAATAATAATAATAATCCTCAAAGCAACTCAATTATCTTAAAATCGTTGGGGACTTCTCCGAAATTAAGCTTTAGTGTGAAATGACATACCCTATCCTTCTTTAATATAAGATATATTTACTTACTTTTAATTAAATTAAGGAATTTATTAATTAATATGACATGTATTTTTCTAAATACCCTAAACATATTTCTTAATTCTCTCATTTCATCTCCTTTTTGATTACTATTAAGGAAGCATCAATATGAGTGAATTAAAAAAAACATTGGCAAATATTAAAAAAAAATATGTCTTAGATTAAGGATTAAAATCAACTCTTTAAATATGTCATATATTAAGAATTAGAGAGAGCATATTTTTATTTTTAAAAAAAATTACATGAGTTAGGTCATGGGATTTAACAAGATCAAAGCATACCTTAACGCTTAAAGAGTGCTTATAAATCACTACCAATAAGGTCCTTATATAGACAATGAGATTCGATATGTTGTACTATCTCTGGTCCTAATTATAAGAGCTAGTTGACTTTCTTTAGAGAGATTAAGGAAGCTAAATAAGTTATTTAATCATTTTATATGTTATATATTTTTAGATTATATATTAGTTTATTAGTTAAACTAATTAGTTTGAAAAAATAAAAATAAAAATAGTATAAAGTAATTTAATTAACTTCCTTAACTTCTTTAAAAAAGTTAACTAGCTCTTATAATTAAGACCAGAGAGAGTATATGTCAATTCTTTTCTAACTGGACCAACTTTTATTGACCGTAAAATGACATACCCATTGTTTATTTAAAAAAGAAAAAAAGAAAAGAAAATCTCCTTCCATTGCGACAAAACTTAGCCCTAAAAAGTCCACAGTAAAACTTCATGATAAATATTATATCATTTTGGATCCTGATTTGATATAGACAAAGCGAAAATGATAAAAAAAAAGAACTCTGAAACTAAGAAGTTGTAAATTTGATTTGTTATCAAGAATTGATAAAATTTATAAACAGTTTACAACTCATTTTATGAGAAATGCCTGTTTATAATTTCAAAATTATATTTCTATTATCCTCTCCAAAATAATTGAGATTTTTTTTTGGCCGTTCTCATGTGTAGTTGCATGATATATGGTGTACTTTACTAGTAGGATGGGATCATCATGGCTTTGTACGCCCAACAACTTGATTTTGTTTCCTGCTTGGTGCTTCATTGAAGAAGTGGTCAACATGTCATTAACTAAAACGCGTGGGTGTTCTAGATTCTCTATACATATTAATTATATCGGTCTTTTTTATGAACAAATTTTTTTATTATACAAAATAAACAGGTGATTAAGATTAGTTAAAAAAGTAAATATGTAAAAAATATCATGTCTTTTACAAATATGTCATTATTTATGAAAAGAGTATATGAAAGATAATGAATAAAAATATGTGAAAGAGAATGTGAGAAAGAATGAGTAATAAACGATTGAATGAAAAAGATTAGTGATAAATGAGAAATAATTAATATAAAGTTATGTATTTAATAAGGATAAAAAATAAAAATATAATCTAAATTTTGAGACACAAAAATAAAGTGGTTTGCTTACTTATATTAAAGATCAGCCCCATATAAAAATTTTTTTTAAAAAAAGTTATTTATAAAAATAATCGATGGAGTATTTACTTGGACAACCCTGTTTTAATTTCAAGTGTCCATTATAATATTCTCAACCTGACAACTTGTAATTCAACTAGCTTTTCATCCCCCCCCCAAAGGTGTTTCCTTTCCCCTATATTCTCACATCAATATGAACACTCCAGCATTCATTTTATAATACATATGATCATGAATTTCCCACTAAATATGAAAGTCCATTCACGAATACATACACAACCACACTCTTAATTACATAAATACATGTACTTTGCAATATTTTCACCCCATGTTGTTCTTTTCCTTTCCCCACTCATTCTATGGTTTTTAATATACATATACACACACACACACAAACTAAAACTACCTCATTATTTAGAGAATACGAAATAAACTCTAGTGGACATATATGAATACCTTTATCAAGCACGCTCTTTAATCTTAAAAGTATACACTTGGTCCTAATGAACTCTCAAAACTCAATACACCTAAACTTTTTGTTATAAGAAAAAAGCTTCATGAAATAAGATTTTTGAATATTGACTTTCAATACTTTCTAAATTTTAATCCACTTTTGTCATCTAGTAGTAGTATAGCACTCCTTCTCTATTAATATAAAATATTACAAGTATAATAAGTGTAGTATAAAAAGTTCTGACATTCATATACCATAAAGACGCCGTAATATATATCAACCTCTTTATTAGAAATACATGGGGCTAGCCAGTTTCTTAATAGATACTGTGCCACTTCTGATAACAATGAAAAAGTCATATTTTACCTTAACTGGTAAATAGCTGTATCAACTTAACTAGAGATGTTCAAGTTCTTGAAATGCATCAGTATTAAATATTTGGTGGTAAAACTTTATTGTCATTATGATCTCATCCAGTTCAATTCGGGTTAGTCTGAATCTCCAATAAATCCTTCAAATTAAAAGAAAATAGGTCTAAGAAATCGGATACTCCGATCCCCACAAAAAGAAGAAATGAAAATGTCATATTTTTAATGAGAACAATTCATATTATTTCAGCTAAAAGCTAATAGAATATGAGTATCACATTATATCTGAACTAATAAAATGAATTTTAAAAATGATTCTGAAACAACCAAACTGGACGACGCTTCTATAATAGTACTTTGGAGGAGTTGCCCGCATCTCAGAAATATCAGTTCATTATTACTCATCATTTAATATATAAAATTAGTAGAAATGTACATTGATCATTGGTGAGTCATAATAAAGGGGCTGACCTTACGTAGGACTACTCTTGTTTTTAATGCTACTTTCGTGTTATATATACAAGGTTAAGAAAAACTATAAACCTCATTAACTATTTTATTTAATACCACTTTGGTTCATATTTCTATGGGTTAATGTGCATTTTTACTCTTAAAGTATGCGTCCAGGAGTAATTTTGCTTCTAAAGTTTTCGGCGTAGCAATATTGCCTTGAAGTTTCAAAACGAAGCAATGTTACCCCTCCGTTAAAAACCCTAACGATCAAGTTAGGGTTTTTAACGGAGGGGCAACATTGCTCCGTTTTGAAACTTCAGAGGCAAAATTGCTACTTTTTTTGGGAGCAATATTGCTCCTAAAGTTTACAAATGAAGCAATGTTGTCCCTCCGTTAAAAACCCTAACGTTGACTGTTAGTTGACCGTTAGGGTCTTTAACGAAAGGGCAACATTGCTCCGTTTTGAAACTTCAAGGGCAACATTGCTACGCCTGAAACTTCAAGGGCAAAATTGCTCCTGGGCGCATACTTTAAGGGCAAAAATGCACCTTAACCCTATTTCTATTTATAAGTTCATTTTGACCAAAAAACTTAACCCTATTCATAAGTATTTTTGACTAAATAAATGAGATTGTGACAATTTTACACATAATATTGTACCAATAAAAATAGGGAGAGACTAAAGAGTTAAAAGGTATTCATTCATAAATGAGGATAAAGTCCATAATTATTGAGTTTTTTTACCTCTCCTTGGTATGTGTGATTCGGTCAAAAGAGATTTATAAATAAGATAAGAGTGCTATACATTATATCCATAAGAATAAATTCAATATAATAATAAATAAAATATTTTTTCTCCCTACCTTATGAATAGGACAAACACATTTTCTCCTCTCTTTACCCCCTATATGTAAGACTAGATGAGTATACAAATTAAAAGACTAATCTATTGATTTTTTTTTGTAAAAATTAATTAATTTATTATTTGTAATTTTTTGCCCCCAAACTTATTATACGTAATAAATAATGTGTATTGGTTTCTAAATACCGTATTTATTTATGTCATTAGAAATACTCTGATAAAAATAATAGCCTCTCACGACGGACAATCAATAAATATACTTTCAGAAAAAAATTATAAAAATTTAAAAGACAAAATAAATTGATGCCTTAAAATTAAGATAGTACTTGCTCATTATAATATGTGTGTGTGTATAATCATAAATTTATTTTAAGAAATCAATTATTTATTATTCAATTGAATAATTTCAACCATTAAAATATAATATGAAAATATTCTACAATATTTTTTTTTATTTTGAAATTTTTTCCTATTTTATCAAAGGGAATTGTGAAATCATTTTTTAATCACAACCAATGAACTATCAAAGTAAGATCTAAATTAGGAAAAAAAAATTAAAAGCTTAAACCACCACTAAAGTCCACTCACACTCACGTTCCTCATCCTCTGTCTCTCTCCTGACAAGATCACATGCAGACGCAGACATATCCAGACCCACGAATACTCATCCCACATGGATTCGCGATATACAGAACCCACACCCGCATCTCTTACCTTCTTCCTCCTCCTCCTCTTCCCCTAAACAATTCCATTTTTTTCCTTTAATTATTATTATTATAATCAAGCCAGCTCTCCCCAGATTGGCTACGCATTCTGATGTTAATAATAATAATTCTTCCTTCCATTTGTTCTCGAACCACAACTCCCAGACAATTCTTCTTGGATCTGCAGACATTCGCTTGCCCTCTCTGCATTGGTACTATTAACTTCTGTTCCTTCTTTTTTCCTTTCCTTTTCTCTTCCTCTTTCTGCTTCTCTATGGGGTGTTGGGCCCCCTCCCTTTTTTCCTGGTGCCTTGTTTTGTGGTTATTGTCATTTAAGGTATTGTCTGGTTGGTTTTGCGAAACCCATTAATGTTTCCTTTCAAACAGTGATGGGAATTGATTTAGCTTTCGGTGATACATTATTGTAATTACTGAGATTGGGTAAAAATTTTGTGAGTGCTGAATAAGGGAATGTTCAGTTTCCGTTGGATTACTGCTGGCTCGGCAAATATACTCTCTGTTTGTTTTTTGTTTTGCTTTCTTTGGTTTTGTTTTCAGTGTTCAGAAATGACGAATCAACTCTGTTTTCTTCTGTTGCCAGGGTTCAGAAACTATGAGTCGTGACCTCGACTAAAAAATTTGAGGTTGAAGGAAGAGAAGAGGAAGTTCATCTATTTACCTTTAAGAAGGCTCGATTTTATCTCTGGATCGAGGTGATCTCCATGAGTTGTTTAAAATTACGCATTCGATTTGGTGTTAATGAAGTCAAAATCCTATCTCAGAAGGGTCTTACTGTGTTGTATGGGTAGTCTGGACAGTAAATGATAAATCTATCACGGAGTGGAAGTAAAACTTTGAGTAGTTGGGGAGGGGTTGAGTATATTTAAGAACAGGTGGGTATGGCCGCAAAACTCCTTCATTCTTTAGCAGATGACAACCCCGATTTACAGAAGCAAATTGGATGCATGACCGGGATTTTCCAACTTTTTGATCGGCATCATATTATTACTGCTCGACGGATTAACCAGAAGAGGCTTCCTCCTCCTAATCGTCCAAGTATGCCCTACTTAGTTTAGTTGCTCACTTAATTTTTTTCATTTATTTTTCCTTTATCAGTCCCAGAATGATGATCATTTGAGCTGTGTTGACTTATTCATGGAACTGATATGGGACATTGAGGTTAACCTGTTGCATTTCCAAATTCATTGCAAACAACAGATCTTTTAGGTTTCTAGATCTTCGATCTCTTTCCTTTCTCTTCCAAACTCAGTTTTTCCTCGAAGTCTTCTGAATTTTTCTTTGCTTTCAAGGATAGTCCAACCTGTAGGTGTAGTATGAAAGATTATTCAACAATGATCATTTTTGAAGTTAATTTTGAGACTTTGGTATGTAGAAGATGTGACCTTCTCCATGAATTAGTCAGCCTATAGTGTTTTCTACCCTTATGTTGCTCCATTTAGTATTGCTTCTTGCTCTTATGCTTTAGACCAGTGTATAACTGTATTCGCAACTAATGCTTCTCCAATTCTAGGTGGAAACTCTCACTTTGGTGATGGCATCCTGGGAAAAGATTCTAGTAACGCAAGCCAGCAGCAAACAGCATCTGTATGTATTTTCCTCCCTTACCTTTGATAGACTAGCTATTGTTTTACAGTTCAACTAAATACATTGTCCTGTGGGTGGCATACTGTTTGGGGAATGAGTTGCATTGATCATAACCTGTAAATAGTGTGGATTGTTTTAGGTTTTATTACATATAATTGAAAAAACTTTTGATAAAGGCTCTTCATTGAGGCACGGGCACTTTTTAAATTATTTGCATATGCTAAACCAGTGATTTACTACCTATGCCTCATGAATCAATTTGATTACCATCTAACTGGGTGAAAAGTAAAAAAGGTTGAGAACGTGGAAACATCAACATCTTCCTCACACCATCTTTTGATTAGACTCACAATCTATAGGCTTTCTTGTTCTGGATGCATCTTTCTTCTCCTTTTGGGCACACTTCTTACTATCTGGAACAAAGACAAGAGAATTAGCTCTAAACTGAACCTGAGCAACTTGTAGAATTTATTGCAGGATGTGAACTCAAACAAGGGAGTTGGTGAGAAACAAAGGATATCCACCGAGTCATCTAGAGCCTCTTTCTCATCTTCATGTTCATCATCCCTGTCCTCTCTGGATTGCAGAGCTCAAGTGGAGGGTTCCTATGATCGCATTATTTATCCTGAAACTCCTTCAAGGGAACCAGTTATGAACCAAACAAATGTCTCTTCCCATTTAGCAGTGCAATCCCTTGATCTAAGGGATGTGGTAAAGGATTCTATGTATAGGGAGGCCAGAGGACTATCGATGAAGAAGGCTACATCTGAAGAAGAAGCTGTCTTTCATGCTATGAAGCACAAGGACTCCCCAAGACCACTTCAGCTGTCCAAATCTGTTGATGGATCTTGTGGAGTTGGAATTGATGGGAAGAAAAGTGTGCCTGTTGATGTAAAAGAGTCTCTCAGAGTTCTTGCCAAACTTAGGGAAGCACCATGGTATTATGATGAAGCTGGAGAAATTCCAATATCGTCAAGTGAAGTAAAAGACAAACACTGGCATTTGATCTCAAAGGATGCTCCTCGGTTTTCTTATGATGGAAGAGAAATAAGTCGTCTATCTTTTGAATCAAGGGATACAATCAAAGGCCCAATGAGGCTAAAAGAGCTGCCTAGACTTTCACTGGACAGTAGGGAAGGTTCATGGTGCGCGTGTAGCTCTGATTTGAAACCCAATCACCTATCAAGGGGCCTTGGCAGTGGCAACTCCACATCAGATGCGGCAACCCAGAGGCGGCCCCCTAGTGTTGTAGCAAAATTGATGGGCTTAGAAGCATTGCCTGATTCCTACATGGGTGTTGATACTCCATTGAATGTCTCAGCTCAACATGATGCTCAGTTTCCAGAATCATCAAAAACTGGACTGATCATGCCACTCAAAGTTTTCAATTCCCCAAAAAGATCATTGAAAGACCCAACTTCACCACGACGAAAGAGCACTGATTTGGTTATGAAACCTATTTCAAGTTCAAGATTTCCAATTGAACCAGCACCATGGAAGCAGCAGGATGGAAATCGGAACTCTCAGAAATCAAGTCTGAAGGCCTTGAAAGCTCCAGCAAGAACACCAGATTCATTTCCTTCAGTTTATAGTGAAATTGAGAAGAGATTGAAGGATCTTGAATTCAAACAATCTGGAAGGGACCTTCGAGCACTCAAACAGATACTGGAAGCAATGCAAGCAAAGGGATTGTTGGAGACCGGAGAAGAAGAACAAGCAGTAGATGATGGATGTCAAAGAGACAATAAAACAAATAATATGAGTCTGATTCAGAACTCCAGATCAGTAAGGCAACAAAACCCACATAACAATAGTTTTCCGTCTTCCTCAAGGAGAGTAGCTGACTCTGCAAGGGCTTGTGAATCTCCAATTGTGGTCATGAAACCAGCAAGGCTTGTTGATAAAACTGGAATTTCTGCTTCCTCAGTAATTCCCGTTGGTGGACTTTCTGGTTTCCATAAACTTGACAGTGTTGCAAATGAAGAAAAGAAAAGAATTTCAGCTTCTAGTCGAATATCAAAAGATCACTCTCCTAAAAGCAGTCGCAGGGATACTACTGCCGGTTCCAATGATAGGAAAGCTGGTATCGGCAGGACTATAAAATCTGCACAAGCCCAACCTAGGTCCCAACAATTTTCAAAAGAAACTAGCTCAAGTTCAACAAAGAACTCGGGATCTGTGAGCCCAAGAATGCAACAGAAGAAGCTAGAGTTTGAAAGGCGATCTTGTCCACAAACTCCCCCATCAGATTCAAATAAAGCCAGAAGGAAATACAGCAAACAAGCAACAGATTCAGGTTCTCCAGGTGGAAAACTGAGACCAAAATCCCCTTGCTTACAGCACAGTGACAACCCTCTGAGTCTGATTAGAAATGAAACAAGAACATCAAGTTGCCAAAAGGATGATATGTTTGTAGAATCTGACAGTATTACCATCTCAGACTCAAATATGGATACGGAAGTCAGCAGTAGTTTACAATCTTCTCAAACTAATGATAGCCTGAGCACTTCCATGAAAACTATGAAGCAGCCAATTTCAGGATCAGTGCAGAAGGTAGATGCTGCTTGATCATTCTTTTTACTCAAGCTTATGATTGAAATTATTGTGATGAATAATTATTTCCTACTAAATCTTCCAATTATCTGAACATGTATATTTTTTATTTTTAGAAATCAATTCCAAGGTTGGATGAGGCTGAGCCAGTTGTTGATATTGCAATCAATTCCCAAGAACATCCAAGCCCTGTGTCGGTCCTCGATGGCTCTGTGTACAGAGATGATGAGCCTTCTGCTTTAAAGCAGATTGCTGATACTCCCAAAGGTATAGTTTCTGTCTTCGAACTAAGTCTGAAGAGATGGGAAATTAAGAGTCCAGCCATCTTATTACAAGACCTGATTAACTGCAGTGCAACTGTAGAAAAAATTCTTGTTATTTGAAAATCAGGTTGTTATCGAGATGGATTAAAATTTTAAACATCAGGAATGCTTAATCTCTTTGTTATTAATTGTTGACTGAAGGAATGAATTGAGAATCTTCTTTATGCCTTGTCTGGCTACTGTTTTTTAACCAGCTCTAAGTCATACGAAGTGCATATATGTGCAATATAAATATAGTTTTACTTAAGATGTTCTGTGTGGCTACTCTTTTTTAACCAGTTTTGAGTCACAGGCATAGTGCATATTTATCAAGAATTTATTGATGGCAACGATGTTGACAACTAGGAACATTCTTTTGATGTCTGCATGTAGAAATAACTCAAGCTGTCATGGGCATGACACTTATGTGCTTGAGCCTCCGTCCATTCTTCCTTGCTTAGCCCGTGCTTAAATTTTTTTATCTAAAGTAATGGCAAGAAATTTGAATAATTGTCACGTATGAGCTAGTCTAGAAATGATATGATGATTTGTTCTGTCTACCCTGTTTCATTGTAATATTAAATGCTACAGCTGATGGTGCCCAAGAGTACAAAGGAAATGAGAATGGAGATTGGTGGAATCCTGTGGATAAATTAGTGTACAGTTCAGGATCCGGGGAGATCAATCGCAAGAAACTGCAGAGCATAGATCATCTTGTTCAGAAGCTTAGACGTGTGAATTCCAGTCATGATGAATCTAGAATTGATTACATTGCTTCCCTCTGTGAAAACACAAATCCTGACCAAAGATACATATCTGAAATACTGGTAGCTTCAGGCCTCCTACTGAGAAACCTGAGCTCGGATCTGCTAACATTTCAACTTCATCCTTCAGGTCATCCCATTAACCCCGAGTTATTTTTCGTGTTAGAGCAAACCAAGGCAAGTAGTTTCATTCCAAAAGAAGAATGTGGGACAGGAAAAGTTGCTTGCTTGAAGCTAAATGCAGAGAAATTCCACAGGAAACTCATATTTGATGCTGTGAATGAGATTCTTGGTGTGAAGTTAGCTTTAGTCAGCTCTTCCCCTGAACCTTGGGTTAAGCCTAGCAAGCTTGTGAAGAAAACCCTCAATGCACAAAAGCTTCTTAAAGAACTGTGCTTTGAGATAGAAAACGTGCAATCCAAGAAGCCAGAAAGCAGTGTAGAAGATGGTCTCAAAAGTTTACTCTTGGAAGATGTGATGCATGGCTCAGAGAGTTGGACAGATTTCCATGGTGAAATATCTGGGGTTGTGTTGGATGCTGAAAGATTGATATTTAAGGACTTAATTGATGAGATTGTGATTGGTGAAGCCGCTACCCTGCGAATCAAGTCTGGTAGGCGCAGGAAGCTGTTTGGGATGTAGTTTGTTCAGTTGATCTGCTCATCTCAGTTCTACCATTTTCATGTCATTCATAATTTTCTTGTTTTTTTTTTTTCCTTTTCTTGTCAAGGTGTAAAAATTTGCAGATTATAGCTGCGATTACTGCTGCTAAGGTGTAACAAAACTTGACTCACCATGAATTTACAGCATAAATATACATTTATGAAAAATTCAGAATGTGAAACTCCTTTCTGATTTTTTTCCTTTCTGTAACCAACCAACCAACCTTGTTTATGCTTTGGGTCAGGATGTTGTTGTTTTACCTGACATACACTTATTTGTTGCACTTAGAACAAAAGGCGAATGCCATAGAAATTATTTTATAACAAGGAAGTAAATGAAGGTTCGCAAACAAATTACGTAATTATTTCTGATACATTCTTCTCTTTTTTAGGAAGTTGGAGCAGGAACTAAATGCTGGTCAACATGTGTCGTCGGACTTATTATGTAGTTAA
This sequence comes from Acacia crassicarpa, assembly GCA_034222035.1. Classification (NCBI taxonomy): domain Eukaryota; kingdom Viridiplantae; phylum Streptophyta; class Magnoliopsida; order Fabales; family Fabaceae; genus Acacia; species Acacia crassicarpa. Next base: position 625,876 of record JAWXYG010000023.1, on the reverse strand, counting down.
GTTTACCCTACAATTGCACACATGCAAGTGAAGAAGACCCAAAAAAAACAAAAACAAAACCCGGTTGCTTGTTTTTGTCTTTTGAACTGCAAAATTTGGAAGTTGCAAGACTCATTTTTTGGCCAATAAATGGACATCACAGAAACTTTAGAAAACAAAAGTTACATAAGGATTTCCGGATTCTTCAAACAACCACAAAATTTAAGATCACAATAACTGTAAAACATACCCAGACGGCCCAAACTAAACTAAACTAAACTAAACATGGCCGTTGACCCAGTCCCAAGTAAAGAGTTGATTTTTTTTTTTTTTGATAAAAAAATTTTAGAAAAGGGGTCGGGCTTACCCACAATCCAAGGACAGGACGCTTGGAACCCAGTCCACAGGGCATATTGGGCCAGAGGGTTTACATGCCTCCACCTCCTTCCAGCGTTTCCACTGTTTTATAGACGCCTAGGATGCCTCCCCCAGCGCCTTGACCAACTCCAAGATCGAAAACCCCCCTTTGGGTGAGGAAGTTCGACCCCTTCACCAGTTGAACCCTTCGCAAAGAGTTGAAATTGATTGAGAGATACAAGTGGACAGTACATTAACTCTAAGTTTTGAAAGGGATTATACCCTAGTCAAGTAAGAAAATACTCCCTCCCGTCCTAATTATAGGACATATTTATCAGATTTTAGAAAGAGTAAGGATGAAAGTTAAATTAGTTAATTTTATTTATTTTCGTAAAATACCATTATTAAAATTTAAAATGGCATCAGATTAGATACGGAGACAGACGAACATGGGCTAGGATGGCATAATGGACTGTATCAGGGGTTTTGGGCCGCATCTATCCCCCTTCCCTCAACCTCAGATAATTAAAACAAGCATCTCATCAACCACCGTCCTTGCAGTGCAGTGGCACTTGAGATGTTTAATCTCCCCCTAGTCTATGGTTCGATTCCCCCCTCCCCTCATCTGTACCAAACAAAAAAAAAAAAAAAACAAGCATCTCATCAATTACTTGAATAACTTTATATCAAAAAAAAAATTACTTGAATAACTATATACATGCTACTCGTGATTTAGATATATTTATTATAAATTTTCTACATTTATTTAATATTAATGGTTGATGGATTAACATTGATTACTCCTTATTAATATGCCCTCAGTCCAACAAGTATTACTTACTTTAAAGAATATAAGCATTGTTAAATTATCATTGAGTTTAATTATTATTAAGAAAGTATCAATAAGAGCATTTTAGGAGGAAATTGACAAAAATAAAAATTAGAATTCTGTCTTATAACTAGGACCAAATTCAACTCTCAAATGTTGTCCTATAATTAGGATCGGAGGGGTTATAAAATTTTCATACTGCTATATTTATTTACTTAAAAGGAAAAATGTTATTATTATTATTATTTTCATGAAATCAGGTTTGTTCTTGTTTTTCATCAATCTCATTTTGTTCTAATATGAAATATATGATATTACTTTTTTAGGGAAAATTATAAAAAAGGATCAATTACACACATTATTTTTTATAAAGGACCATAAAAATTTAATTAGATTAAAGGATCAAATTAAATACCAATAGGGGTTGAATCTAATGAAAGAGGCTAACTTTTCACAACGAGGTTCAAATCCTTATTAGAGATGTGCTTATATTTAATACTCAATAGTACTTGAATATAAAGAAAATTAGTCTCCGTGTTTATTTTTCTTAACGAATTGAGGGTGGGAGCGTAATTGAATGAACTTCCATTATTTCTTATGACATAAGCGAGGTAACAAGCCTGCAGGCTCCTAACCAGAATAATAATCTAGCTCAAATCTATCTAAATCTCTTAAAGATGAAATCAAATAAATGAAACAAATGTATTATTAATCAATTTATAAAATTATCAATTATTGCATCTTAAGAAGAGTTGTTTTTACAAAAATAGCCCCCAGTCATAAAATAAATAATTCCATGTGATACAATTTCATAAAGAAAGATCCAAAAAGAAGGGAAAAGAAAAGCTTGGAAAGTAGGTCTGAATTTATCTACCTTTTTTTTTTTTTCGAAGAATTTATCTACCTTTCAAAACTACCAAATATTGATTATTGGAAGCCCTACAGCTAGAGTATGTAGCTTTAAAGTTATTTGTGTTTATTAGAAAGCAACATGATCTTCTTCCTTCAATTGAAAGTTTCTCTGCTTAATTTCAATGTCTATTATATATGCAACTTAATTTTACCTTTCGTTTTTAATAAACTAAATATATATATGTGGGTGCAGCACTTAGATGTATATGGAGAAATAGTGGAAGAGGCTTTGGCCGGGTCTTAAATTTAAGATTATGTGAACGTAGAAAACATCTTAATTTGAAGAGGTCACTTACTCCAATTGAGTGGGCTTAACAATACCTGAATATGACACAATCATATAGATAGATATATCATCGTTAGTTCTTATAGTTTGATTAGATTTTGATTTTGGTTTCTATAGTTTCAGATCGTTGGTTTTGGTCTCTATAATTTTATAAGGACTTGATGTAAGTTTATATATATGGTCAAAACTGAAACTTGTTAAGAGTATAAGGACTAGTCCTTAAATTAAGATTAGATTCTTACAAAACTGTAGGACCAAAACAAATTATTTGGAACTCTAAGAACGACAAAAATCAAAATTTTCTTAAACTATAAACATTAACAATGTTGTTAACCCAAAAAAAAATCTATGAGAATAAATGGGGAGCTCATTTAATTTGTCTTAGAAAAGAGAAAGGGAGAAAGAAAGAAAGAAAGAAAAAAAAAAGAATAAAGAAGGGTGAAATGTGGTCCTTGTAATGGAAGCACGAGTGAGAGTGAGAGGTGTGTTTGTGACTAAATAATGTGTGTGTCTAAATATATATATATATATATATATATAGAGAGAGAGAGAGAGAGAGACATAGTGATATATATATAGAGAGAGAGAGGACCACAAGTCCCATAAATTGGTGAGAGGAGGCCAATTAACAAGTACTACTCTGCACGCCTACAAAGCGCATGCAACATTACACACACACATATTTTTCTACCTACTAAACTTAATGATTCCTTCAATTCCTTCCTTGCAATATTATCGGCATGCTTATCCAACAGAAAAAACAGAGAACGAAATGAAATCTTGTACAATTAATTCTACATTTTATGTGGTTTACGTACACTTTTATGCCTCTTTGGGTAATTACTTCACATGACGACTAAACCAAATCAAGCTTCTAATTATTAAAGCTGTCGGAATAACATTTTTGTGATCATACGGAAAGTTTGTGGTCCGATTATATATATATATATATTTCTTATATATAAAATATATATGCCTCATTTATTTAATTGTGTATATATATGGACCATTGTGATGTGCCCTCTCCGTTCAACAAAGTCTGCATGGGACAATATTAATATTGTATAAACACACAATATTATTTGCGAAAAACAATAAAGTGTATGTGTATGTGTATGTATATATATTGAGATTTGAGAGTGGCACCATTTGGCATTTACGTATAATATTGCTGCCTTGTGTTGCTTTGGTCCCTATAACTATTGTCCAACATTCTAATGTCTTGATGATAGCAAATAGCTTTGTCTCTAAGGTTTTTTTGGTTGAAAGCGTGGCACTGGTAAGTACAAACAAACACTAGTACACATGTGACTATCACTTTTTTTTTTTTTAACCAGTTCTTTTAAATAATGTATTAAAATTTCATTTTAGTTGTCACTAGAAGCCAATTAAATTTGTTTAAAAGATTACTCAAAATAAAGTAAGAAATCTCTTGAGAATATATATATAAGCGATCACAAATGCTTTCAAAACGTTATAACCAGATTTTAATGTCATCACAAAAAGGGACAGTAATAAAGACAAAGGATGAAATTGTAATTTTGAATAAAATAATGCAATCGATCTGTTAGTTATAGAAGCACACATGATGTAATTAATTCCAATTATATATTCTCATTAAAAAAAACAGTTTTTAAGCTTTGATTAATTAGAAGTAATTTTTCTATAGTGCGCGCGCGCGAGTATAACCTATCAGATATTGTACTACTAATTTAAAAGTTATGAATATTACCACACACTTCAAACTTTGTGCATAACACATAATCTATATTATAGTCATATTTCATGTATAAAGTTGACCAATGACTGAGAAAATAAATAATGTACTCTACATTTAATTTTCACCAATTATTACAATAACAACAAGCATTATTTCACTAAGTAGGATTGGCTACATGTACTGCATGATACAATTATGCTCTATCATGATAAAATTTTTAGATGGACAATTAACCAAAAGATCTTGCATGTTCAATAACTTCATTGGGTCTCTCTTTATTCTTCCTTTTAGAGGACTCTATACCACTTGACCATCTCCTCTCTAATGACATTATTCGAATGTTTTTTAATCACTTCAAATAATTTTCTATCATTTCAATAGATATCACTCCAACTCTTTCATGTATATATGTGTTTATTATGAATCTTATCTTTTTCTTATATCATTACATATTCATTTCAATATCTTCATCTTGACTACCTCTACTTTATACTCATATCGTTACTTTAAAGCTTAACATTCAATATCATATAACATTACTGGTCCTATGATAGTATGATAAAACTTCTCTTTTACCTTATTAATTAAGTGCTTTTTTATTACAAATATTTCTAGTACCCTTTATCCATTTAACCTATTGAGTTTGAATTCTATGATTAATATCTCCATCAAATTTATAATGTTTTTGTATAATTGATCCCAAATGCCTAAACTTAACCACTTTCGGATAATTTAATCTCCCAATTCAACTTCCAAATCACTTCTAAGCGTATCTCTTATCAAAATTATAATGTATATACTCTTTATTGGGCAAAATCCCTTAGACTCTAGGTCCTTCTCCATGATACAATTTTTAGAGTTAATATCTAAAAATAGGATATAAGCTTCGCTGGGGATTTGCACTTAGGGATTTCTTCTTGGATAAGCTCATTTGGAACATTTAAAATTAAGTTAAACAAATATAAGGATGAAGATGATCCTTGATGTAGGTCAATCCTAATAGGAAATACCTTTATCTCACTTCAAAGTATATATTATCCTTTTATACATACCTTGTATGACTTTGATATGTAATATGCATTTTTTTCTGAGACCTTTCAAATTATATCTCTTGGCACAAGGTCATAAAGTTTTTTCCAAATTAATGAAACCATATGCAAGTCTCTTCATTTACCCCATTGCTTCCCCCCCCCCCCCCCCTAAAAAAAATGCAAGTCGCTTCCTTTGCTCCATTGCTCTTCCATTAAACCCTTAATGAATAAATTGTTTCTCTGTTGTGAACATTCTCGGATGAACCCAAATTGGTTCTCAGATATACAAAGTCTCTAATTTCGACTTGTGTTCAATCCTTTTTCCCAAATTTTCACCAATTAACGCGGGATTATATATATCATTGTAGGCCTCTTTTTTTTTTTTTTTTGTTCAATTAGATTTTCTTTGATATATAGTATTGAGCAGCTAAGGTTGCGTATACATATAATCAAGGTAATTAATTAAGCAAACTCCACTACCACTATGTATGAACTATGAACAGATCATTTTAGTATGGATTGCTTAGATATGATAATATATTAGTTTGATGATATGGCTATATGGAAGCGTAAATTAAAGTAATTAAAGGACCACAGAACTTTTTGGTCGTTTTCTTTGATGCAACTTTAAAGGACTGTTTTTAAAACCCAACTAGCAGAAGCAGAAGCAGCAGAACTGAGTCTCTCCCACCTGCTTTAATTAAATGTTGTTGGATCTTGTGCTATCTATCTATCTATCTTTTCTTTCTTATATTATTGTGTATATAATATAAGCTAAACACACAGATCGAGCTTTCGATTTCAGCCTCTGTCTCTCTGATTCTATTATGTTCCTTCCTTTTCCTTCGTCAGAACAACTGTATTACGTGGATTCTCTCACATTTATTTTCTCCTTTTATTTTTGTTTGAAATATATGGATGCTGTGTTCCCATGCCAAGGAGACACACCATGAACATATATACCTACGACTTTATTATTTCTGAGACCTATATATTTACTGACATCTCATGTCAATCTCAAGTTTTCTCTTGATATTCAAATGAGTATATCGAATTTTAGTTTAACTTGTATGTACTTAATTTTAATCTATAGTATTCTTTTTTGTTCTCTTTAAAATGAAAAAATATAAATGGTCTAAATATATTATTTATGCTCAAATTAATTGAAAATTCCGTTTCGGTTGTCTCTTTCCTTCGCTATTCACGTAGGATATATATATATATATAAAGAATTGAAAACAAATTATTGAGCATGTGTTGAACAGAAACTTTGGAGTGAAGCCCTAGCAGTATGGATAAGTGACAGCTTTTTCTTTTTGCAAGTCTTGAAGAGATACCAATGGTCAGTTTTGTCATCAGGCTATAATTAAAAAGTTCCAATTATTTTTTCGCCTTTTTCTTTTTACTGCTAGGATAATGATCATATATATAAACATATATGCATGTAGGTAGGGTATATATATCTCTTGATGATAGCTGTCTCTCTGGGAATATAGTCGACTCTACTAACAGTTTTAGCTTTTGTACTTTTGGAGGGGCTGGACCAAAGACGAGCTTGAGATAAATATTTAAAGGGATTAAATGTATACCCATTAACTAATTAAAAAAAAAATTGGGGGTCAAATGTATAACTTTTTGAGACTAATGTATAAATATATATATATATATATATAATTTTCATTAAATTTTTAGGACAATTTGTTTTTTGGGGGGCCCCTATATTGTAGAAGCTTCATCTTTGGGCTAGACCTTTGGGGAGTTTAAGAAGAAGAAAGTAGTACATAATGTCTTTAAGGTATGTGCAACACTTTCCTTTTAATTAATTCGCGTCAACCTATATCTATCTTATAAAGTGCAGTTTGGATAATACAATGAAGATCCTTAAGTATGGATTGTACTTCCAACATTAAAGCTAAGACAACAATAACTTTTACAAAGTAATAATTTGACTTTATCTTTGTGTGCACTTAAAAACAAATGTAATGAGTTTGATCTTTTATTATTGTGTGATTTCTGATGTTGTATCATATATTACAAATTAAGTGATGGTGAGGGTATTTATAAACCACAAAGTGATGTCTTGAAGTAACACCTCTCTTGAAGTAAAAGTCATAACTATATATTAGATTCATGAACCAACATAATTTAAATAATAAATTATTATTTAAAATAACTCTTCTTTAGAGTTATGCCTTTATAATATGTAGGGTTTTTTAAAAATTCAATACAACCTTTCACCAAAAACCTTTAATCATAACCTTTCATATGTGCCTCTAAGAACCAAAGAGATATAATAACATTGGTAACTCTTAATGTTATAACTCTCTACAAAACCCTTCACATAAATTTTTTAATTTATAACAACATGCCACATCTTTTCATTTTAAAATATTCCAACATGTACAGTTGCCTCTTTAGGTCGGCTTGCTTATTTCTAGCTGCATGCATGCACGACACACACTTGTATGTAACAAACAGTACTGTTAATAAAGCTTGTTTCAACTTTTATATCCGTACGTAGGTGCTTCAATTTGAATTTGAATTTTACAATTATGGTATGTGGGTTTGAGGGTATTTGATCGATCAATGCTTTTGTGTATCAAGTTATAAATATGCAATCAATTACTCCTCGTCATCTTTTTCCTCTTCTCTATCAGAATGCATTACATATATGCGATTGTTGCTGTGACTTTGTGGGCGGGGATTTAATTAGAGAGTTAATTTAATTTGTTTGACTTTAATTATCATTTTAGGTTTGTTTTGATTGGATGACAAAGTAGAATCAGTTTATGTGTATTAATTTGAAACTCAAATGCTTTAATTATACACTTAGAAAAGTATGAAGTGATGATGGGAACCCTAAAACAGATTTATGACAAAAGCTTCATACCATACATATGTTGTAAGACAAAAACGTGGGTGGGTCATTCGCCTATACATATATATGTCTCCTAATATTATCCGAAAAAACAGACAGAGATTCCAAAAACTTAAGCCCCAGAAACAATCGTCTGGCTCAAAACAACAAGCAGAATTAATCGATAAACAAGCTAGCTACACTATGTGCATCGATCCGTCAGAGATTTTTCTCACGATTTATGTCCACATCGTTTTTCTAAATATATACCTCTAAACACACTACTCCCAGAACACACGTACGTCACATTTGAATCATTTTTAAAACACACACGCATAGAATTACATAATTGCTTAAAATTTTCCTTTTTTATTCAAAAGATATTTAAATTTATTGAACAATGCAATCATAACAAATGAACAATGCAATTATAACAAATGACTATAAAGGACTAGATTTAAAACTAGCTCTATATATCTTGAGCTTGACACTAATCACAGCGAAACATCAAACTGGCACGCATAATTAATAAGGATTCAATTACTACGTACTGTCATACTTGTACTGTCATACTTACAGAGACGTGAACGAATTCAAGACTTTGTAGTAGTTTAGCTCCTCAGAAAATGCATATAAGTACATCAAAAGGCATTCAGCTGCAAGGCTTTATATATATGTGCTCATTTGCTTCTTGATCCATCAGCAATTCATTACACCATGGAGAACGTCTTATGAAGTGAAGCTACCTAGCACGTACGTACACCCCCATTAATATGTCCTTCAAGACGGAGCAGTATCCTTATCATTTGAATCAAGAAGCCTGGAACTAAAAGGAGGTGTGGGAATTAGGGGTTTCAGAGATGGAAGAACAAGAGGATGAGGATTATTGGATGAGGTCATGAACTGAATATGGTTCATCAATTGTTGTTGCGTTAGTCTTGGGTCTGTTTCAAGTGACACTGAGGAATAAGAAGAAGGAGCATAATAAGGAGCAGCAAAAAGTGAAGAAGGTGTTGTTGCAGGAGATGTATTTGGACAGAACAAAAGTTGCGAGGAAGATGGAAACTGCACGCTAATATGGCCATTAGGATCTACCTGGTGGTGATTATGGTTACTATTATTACTATGGAACACACTATTACCATGGCTTCCAAATAAAGATAGAAAATTTGAAGGCTCAGAATGGAAGGGATTATTATAATACTGAGAAGAAGAAGAAGAAGAAGAAGAAGAAGAATTATTCCCAGATGGGAAAAGATTGTGAGCAGAACCAACAGTAATTCCATCTTCTTCATTGTTTGTTTTCATCACCCACTTCCCTTTATCCATGAAACTAGCATGATTATTATTAGCATCAAAGAAATTAGCTCCAAAATTATGATGAGAGGAAGAACTTGATTGATGATCATGAAGTAGGGTTTGGTTGGTTTGATGATGAAATTGGGGGAAACCAAGAGGGATGGGAAGAGGAGGGAGCTTATCAATGTCTTGTTTAGTCGCTTCAATGAGCCAATCAATGACCTTGCTGGGCTGGTTAAGGCCAAGCCTATCCTGAAGCTCATATAGCTGAATTGCTGTGGGCACAGATAGCCTGATCCTTCTGTCTCTTAGCCCTCTTATGGTGCACACCTTGCTATGCCTATCTTTGCCACCAAAAGTCCGCGACACTCGCACGATCCTCGGGTTTCTCAGACCAGAAGTAGATGAGCCTACCTTGCTGTACAACTTCTCAATACTGTTACTAATCATGTGGTGTTGTTGATGATGATGCAGATGAGCAGTGCTATTATCCTCATCATCCTCTTGCTTCCCTTGGTAGCCTTTTCTTGAATTCCCAATCATCATCTTTAAATAATCAATTGCTACAATAATAATACTCTTCTCATGGATCGATCGCCTGCACGCAATATCAATTAATTGACATAATAATCATCTTCTCTTATATATGCATCTTCATTTTCAGTTACTTTTAAAACTTACGCACAGAATCATCAGGAAGGGATGTTATTAAAGTATAGATTTTGGGTCATAAAATTAAGAAATCTCTCCAAGGAATAGAAATTATGCACTGATGAAATCAGTTTTTCATCAAATCCGTGTGAGAATTCTTCAACTTTAATTTATGTTGCTTCAGGGAATAGGGCAAAACACAATTAATGGTTGGAACCAAAACGTATCTGTACCTTATAATTGAACGGAAATTTCCCTGGTTTTTGTTGGAAACAGATGAAGATATGTATATGTAGGGCTTATATTGTTGGAAATCAGAACATAAGAGACCATAACAAAAAATAAACTTACGTTAGAGAGAGAATTCTGAGTGAGCTGTATCTTTAAGCTTCCACCATAGACAAGGAAATAAAGAGGACAAGGAGGAAGTACTACAAGAAGAAGAAGAAGGATCGGAGGAGAAGGTGATCGAAGAAGCAAAGCAAAGGTCTTTCTCCAGAAGGATCTCTTGAATGCCAATAAGTAGAGAAGATGAGACCTCTCTCAAGTTTAGTCTCTCAAAACCTTTTCTTTTTTAGAGAGATGTGTAGAAATGAAAGCTTAGGTAAAGAAAATTTTGGAATTTTAACAGCACACCACAGTGTGACCGGAATTGAGTTGTTTCCATGTGTCGCCATGTGAATGAAACACGTATTTCTTCCACGCTGCAACTAGTAATCCCTGCTTATCTACATATGCCACTTTACTAGCTGGACAATCACTTTCTTCATGATTAACCAATATTCTCACACAATTATTCAAATTATTTACTTATTAGACTATGATAGGCTTCACTATATATGTTGTTGATTGTTATAAAAGCAAACAAATTAACAATGGTTTACTCTAAAAAATGCAGATTAACATGATAGGTTTCACCATATATATGCTGATAAAACCGGATTAATTAGTACGATGAGCATTTAATTTATGTGATTTATCATTATTTTGTTTAAAAGACTTAATGAAGAAAGTTACTAATTAATACATATCATCATCAACAATAATAACAACAAAGCCTTATCCAACTAGGTGAAGTTAGCTACATGAATCGCACAACGTCATTGTACTCTATCGAAAACCAGATCTTTAGATAGATTATTAACTAAAAGATCATACTCTATAACCTTATTGAATATTTACGTTAGTCTTCCTCTACAACATACTGCTTATAAAATATCACTGAGGCGAGTCAGAGGCTTTGTGATGGAACATAATGAATTGAAAGGAGCTAGCTAGAGGAAGGAGATTAAATAGTGATTAAAGGGAAAAATTGAGGAGAAATGAAGAAGATAAGTGTTAAAAACAGATGTTCCAAAAGGTGTGGTGGATGGTATTGGAGTCGGAGGGATCAGCTGGATTAGAGGATAATAGAAGACGATATGATAGATGGGTAGCTGCACTATATAGAGGAGGGACCAACTTAGGTTCTTTAAAGCATCGATCCACTATACTCAGCTTATAGAGGCAAAAATTAAACAAAGGACCACATGCAGATATGGCAGTGAGATTTGCACGGCACAACTTGGACTCTCTCTAAATATATATCTTTCATTCCACACCAGTTAACAATAATAATTAATATTTTTTTAATTATTCCCTCTAATTTCTCTCCAATAAGTGCTTTATAATCCACCTCATCTTCAAATTTACACTTAAACTTTTATGCACAATTTGCTATGTGCTTTATATTCTAATAATATGATCATGAAAACAATTAACTTAAAATTTTGTGTATGTGAATCTAGGGGTTGCTTTTACCTCTCTCAGCTTTTAATTTGTTGACCTTAACAGCCCTGCAGTAATACGCCACCATAGTCCAAAAATGGAAAAAAAATAACTTTGGATGCTAAGCTATGGTTTTCTGACTAAATGAAATTCGTATACGGATCCCTCCAATTCTTAAATATGACATATTTGTAGAGTTAATCTCAGTCCTAAATATAAGGCATATTTTACATGTTTGTCAATATTTTCCTAATTTACTTATATTAATACTCACTCAACAATAAATAAGGTGGAGAAGAAATAAGGGAATTAAGGAACACAAGCAATTACTATATTTTAGAAAATCTATATCATATTAACTAACTTTCTTAATCTATTCACATTAGGTAAATATGTCATATATTAAAAACGAGGAAGTGATAACTAAATATAAATATACCAAATTATTTTTGTGTACCTGTTAGTTAGTTATCATGTCATATCTAATATATTTGGGGTTTCAACAGAAAAAGCTGAAGAGCAAATGTGTCAAGTGAGTTCGTGAAGAAAGAACGAACCCAGCAGGCTCAATATTCTTCAGTTTTGCTGCTACAGCAGCTAGAAAAGCAAAAAACTGACGGTGATGAAAACTTTACTGCTTCTTGATTGTTTCATCACTCACCATAAAAAGTTAAGCATCAGATGAATTTACATACATGAGAACTAAACAGCACAGTACGTATATATACTAATAGTTAGCTTTTTTGAGGAGGCAGAGAAACCTGAAAACTCCTATACTTTGAGTTTGAGTATAAGGGGGGAGAGAGAGAGAATAATTATAAAGCATTTATCTATGATGAGTAAGAGAGGGCACAGTGCAGCTTTTTTCCCCCCTTCAAGAGTGAAGGAACCAGTTTCAGAGCTCGTCCTACGGACGAGCTCTCCCTGCTCGTCCGTACGGACGAGCTCTGGACCGTCCAGATTTGATCTGGACGGTCCAGATCTGATTTTTTTTACTTTTATATTTTTTATCCAAAATAATTTTAATGGGTAGAGGATCTAAAATAAAGATAATCTCTCAACTAACATTTTTTCAAAAAATAATTTTTTCATATAAAAAAAAATAAAAAACGAAAAAAAAAAAAAAACAGATCTCAGCCGTCCAGATCCAGCTCTGAACGGCTGGATCTGGACGAGCTCTCCCTGCTCGTCCAGAGGACGAGCAGGGAAGCTGAATCCCAAGAGGGAATTAAGACTAGTCACTCAGCAATTTCTAGAAAATGGGAATCTTTCACCAAAATAATTGAGAGAGACTTCATGACACCGCAACAATTAACAGTTACTGCAGCAGCATGCACCTGCATCAATTTGTTTCACCATACTGGTCAAAAGCCGAGCCCTACTTTTTGCACAGTTCCTCTGAATACCCTAATTGGATGTTCATTATTCAACCCCTTCAACAACAATAATTCAATAATGTCTCTCGTGCTTCATATTTTCCCCGCCAAATGCCCTTCTTTTTTTCTTTTTTCTATTATCATTCGGTATCCAGCTCAGATCGTGGCTTCCCCTTCTAATACAACTCAACTGAACTCCAACTCCAGATACAAAAGGGATTTAGCAAATACTTACAACACTAGACCAACTTATGCCCTTTTTACATCACCATGTATATATTTCAACAATAACCCTAAAAAGAGTACAGTCAATCTATAATATTCTATATAGTGTATATTTACTTTGGAACGTTGAATGATCAGTAAAAAAAAAAAAAAAACTTTTTGACTGCGTCTCAGATATAGAGAGAGCTTATGCAGTTTGATACAAATTGACATGGCAAAGTCATTAATGTTTTATATATGTATCTTCTGCTATTGAAAAGAACGTGAAGGTTGTGGATTGGGCAAGGGTGTTTTTGTTTTATTATACGTCTGGGCGTTATTATCTTTCAATATCAAGTTAGTTATTGCAGAGAAAAGTGGTGTATTTAACAAGATCATAGGTTTCGTAAAGTTATGGGTTGTTGTCGGTCAAACCACATTGATCCTTCGTCACCTATATACATTAACCCTCACACAACTCTAAGCCAACAAATTTTGGTCAAATTAATAAAGAGTTGACTCATAATTCATAAAGTTATGAGTTTAAATCCCGGTAAGTATACCTCTCTAAATACTCTTTAAATAGGCTTGTCTAGGTTTGATAAGCCTCTAGACCCAACTATGTATTAAAAAGTTAAAGTGAAGAAAACCCTTAACAACAACGTAACTATGAACAATCTGATCTGAACCATGTTGTTTTTCTTAATCACAGGTTAAGCCAACACCATCACCACAACAACAAGAAAGTTATCCCATGAGATAGGGTCGGCTACAATTGCACGACACAATTGTATTCTATTGAAAATCAGCTCTATGGATATATTATCAACCAATAAATCGCCTTCTATAACTTTATTGGGTGTTCTCTTCGATCTTTCTCTATCTCTTTTTAAAGGACCTCATACTGCTTAGTTGACCCTCCTTACTGGTGCACCCAATGGCCTCTTCTTTACTGGTGCACTCAATGGCCTTCTTTGAACGTGTCCAAACCACCTTAGACGATCTTCTATCATTTTTTTCCTTAATAGATGCTACTCCAACTCGTTTGCATGGTCATTACAAATCTTATCTCTTTTTTATATGATCCACACATTCATCTCATCATCTTCATCTCGGCTATTCTTACTTTATGTTTTTGTTATTCCTTTAAAGCCCAACATTCTTTACCATATAGCATTGATAGTCTTATAGTAGTGCGATAAAACTTTCTTTTACCTTATTAATAAGTACTTTCCAATCACAAAATAGCTCATGTAGCTTTTAAACCATTATTAACGAGTGGTGATTAGTTAATAAACATTTGCAGCGATTGAATTATATGCACTTTGAAGATCCAAAAACCAAATGGTAAAGTACCATAAATACCTTTCCCCTGGTGGCATATAATATATATATATATATATAAAGCTAATATATAATTCAGTGGGATGCAGAAATAATATAATAATAGTGGTTTAAAAAGGTGCATGCAGCAGAACATTTAAGGGGAACAGAGGGGAACAGAAGGGTAAGAAAACATAAATTTTGGTTTATATGAAGAGAGAGGGAGGAGATGAAAAGGGCATATCATAAGAAATAAGTGCGAAGAACGGGTTGTGAATACAATCAGCGTCATCTGAGCTATATTTATAAACATGAAGGCCCCATTTTCATTTAACGTCTTTTTTGTAAGTGTTGGAAATTAAATCAATTCAGATTTGAAAATACCACAATTATCTCTCATTGATCATAATCCTTGATTTATGCTTCACCGTTTAGGAAGCAATCTCTTTATTTACTCCTTTGATTACTCTCTTCAGCCTATATATATATATATATATTGTATCCTTCCTTGTTGAATACTCCTTTTGGTCCTAAATATGAGACATAGTTGACTTTTAGTAGAGAGATTAAATAAGCTAAATAAGTTACTTCATCATATCATATGTTGTGCATCATTAGATTATATATCAATTTATATGTTAGGAAAAATAGTTCGAAGAGAAACGATAAATTTAAAGTAATTTAATTAGCTTCCTTAATATCTCCAAAAAAAATCAATTTTATCTTATATTTAAGACCGAAGAGAATAAGATAATATATTCCAAGTGAAATTTGTCTCTTATTTAAACATGGTATTAGAACTTGAATTTGACCTAGACTTATAGAGAGGTAGAGAGGGAGCGACGCCCAGGGTTCCAGCAGAAGAGCGAGCGACGCCTCGCCACTACCACCACAGGGACCAGAAAACACCGATCGGCAAACCCCTAGTCACACTCTAATCTAAACCTAAAAAGACACTTCATTTGATGAAGTGGTGAGCTTAAAACATTATGAAATGTAGATATATATGTGTGTGTATGGCATGGTGTGAATACAAAAAGTAAGTACTATACCACTTGCCCCGAGTGGCATAGTGGTATGACTACTCAATAGTGGGAGATTGCGGGTTCGATCCTGGCCATTGTAATTCAAACCATTACTGCCTGCCATTCATTGTAATGCGGAAAAAAAAAGAGTAAACAATATAAATAAATAATGCCACTATAAGGAAGAAACCAGCTAAAAAGCAGTACAATGATAAAAGAATGATGAAGAGAGGGAGAGAGAAATTTGATGGGAAGTGTGCAAATGTGGTGCCACCATATGGTGAGGCAGTTACTGCTCTGTGCCGCAAGCCCACCAAAAGCGACCTCTCGAAATAAACACAATGCATGCCAAACCCAAAACCTTAACTCTTTCTCTTTCTTCTTACTATGTCTCAAACTCAAAGGAACCTGCTTTAATTTGTTTCATGTATAATCTTTGGTTTAACTCCCAAGGAAATAAAGATTTAAGGGATATACATGTATATGATTGTATAGAAAGAGATGGGTAGGTATATAAATGATGCAAGTAAAAAGGAGAGGAACAAGTGGTCCAACAAAGAAGGAAGGAGGCATGCAGAGCATTTTGCAAAAAGAAGAAGCAAAGATGACGGAAGTTCCTTTCATTCCTACTTCCACTAACCCTACTCCTATCTTTTCATCAGCTCCAACGTACATTTTAATCATATATATTCGCTTCTCCTTCCATGTTCATCATCCCCTTTCCATTTGAATAAAATTAAATTGGGAAAATTGGTTTAAAGTACCTGTTTAGATATTTTATTAGCTAAAAAGACTTGAATTTGAGCATATGTATGTGCAACTAATCTTTAACTGGGTGTAATTTTTCTCCTTTTGTATACAACATATATTCAGCTATGTGTAAATGACTGCATACGATTAAAGATAAATTGCATGCAACTAGAGAGGAATTGCACCAAATCCCTTTGGCCAGTAAAATTTCTTAAAACAAGTACTTTTAACCAAGTTTCCCAATTTTATTTAATTTACTTATTATGCTTTCTTGTACTTTATTACAATTTTATTCCATAAATTAAAAGTCATCTTTTTTCTTATAGGCATAGATATTCCCTTATTTGAAGTAATCTTATTCAAGGCCATTATCAAACGCTGAATGTGAGCACTTATCCCAATGAAGATTCAAACATTATTCAAAAATGTCATCTTATCACTTCAAGAACGAATTATACATTATTCAAAACAATTCTCTCAAGCCTTTTAGCCTAAGATTGCATCATTTCATGTAGGCTAAAGTATACTTTTAATCCTTTAAGTTTACATGAGATATCATTTTAGTCCTTTTAATTTATAAAATGTTCTTTTAATCCTTAAATATTAACACGGTTAAAGTTACTAACGAAAAATGCTGACTCAGCAAAATTAAGTGGTGACAATGTTGACGAAGCAAACTGGACTTCTATCATTTAATTTTAATCCTACAAAGCAATTACTTAATTTACATTATTTTATTTTTAAATAAATATTTTAATCAATTTCTTAATTCATTTCTCTCTTCTTTCTTCACTGGGAACCCTAGCCTTAACCAATAACCCTTCGTCATCTTCATCCTCTTCATCTCGTTCATCAATGAAATTTTCTTGTTCTAATGTCTGGCGACTAGCTTACAACTCCGCACCAAGTTATTGTTGGATTGAGCCCATCATCAATTCCTTTGCCATCAGGAAGGAAAGAAGAAATTGCAAGTCAGTAAAAAAAAAAAAAAAACCAAACATGTCCTACCAAGACGAAGACAAAGGCTCGTCGAATATGATCAACCCAACAAACCTCTGAAATATTCTAGGAGTAGAGAGAAATTTTTCCCAGACACTTATCATGTTCTTTATATTTTTTTGATGCTCGAGATCTAATTTGTATAGAATATTTATAGACTTGGGTGGTGCAATATACATGGTCAACTTAAAGATGTTCAAATTGTTGCGATTTGCACCCCTTTGTGCCTCACGCTCCTAAATCTCCTTTGGTCAATTCCTGCCATGCATTTGGATTAATTAATACTACTCCAATTAATTGTTAAATCAAGAGAACGATCAGGACTCATGACTCAGGAGAGTTGATGATTTTATGCTTGGAGGGAACAAGAAAATCATCAGCCTGATGGTACGAGAATCCAAAGGAAGTATGGGGATGAAAGATGAAGAGGGTACTGTGGCAAGAGACTAGGGTTTTCCAATAAAGAAAGAAGAGAAAATGGATGAAGAAATTGTTTAAAATAATTTATTTAAAATATATTTATATCAAAAAAATAAAATAATGTAAATTAATTAATTGCTTTGTAGGATTAAAATTAGATGATAGAATTCTAGCTTGTTTCATCAGCATTGCACTGTCACTACTTAATTTTGCTTAGTCAACATTTTCCATTAGTAACCTTAACGATGTTAAGTTTTAAAGATTAGAAGTGCACTTTATTTATTTAAAAGACTAACATAATACTTCATATAAACTTAAAGGACCAAAAACATACTTTAGCCTTCCATGTAATTATCTCTGCTCTTAACCCCTTTGGCAGCATAAATTACCATCAAAATAATGACTCAATTTTGAGAGCTTATTTAGCCAAGGCATGTTGCATGAGTTTCGCTCTCAGTTCAGCACCTACGCATTAACCAAAACTCATTTGACCGTGACTTCTATTCCATTCTTATAGCTCATCACAGACACGCTGAACAGAGTCCAACAAGAGGACAAGAGACAGAATTAACATCAACTGGGATCCAATACTAGACTGACAATAACGCTCTGCCACTTTTGAGTCATCCCATGACCAAATCATTGCTGTTCTCTTTCGTGTTTACATCCTCTGCTTTCTACGGTTGTGAAACCGCTTTATACGCAAGTTCTAAACAAGGTACGAGTAAAGACTAGAGGCCAGCCCAGAAAGAGAAAAGCACGCAAGTCCCAAAATTGTTTTAGGCTCGTCCTAGCTACTTTATAGGGGAAAAGGTTATGCAGACACTAGATTCCATAGTCATGGTCTGCCAGGCGACATGTCACGAAACAGTTTGTACTAAATCAGGTCTCTACTACTTCATGCCGACAGAGAATGTTCAAAAATATGTACACACATATACATTAGGTACTTAAACTTTATGTGCTCATTATATACTTATACTTCAATTAGAGGTATAAGCTTTTTTTTTAATTTTTTTATATATTATATTTATTTAGATTTAAATTATGTGCTACTTTCTGAAATTTTTGTTATAACCAGTTACTTAAATTAATTAGTTTCCGTGATACTAGTGTTACAAACAAATCTTTCTAAATATAAGACTACAAACTAATTAATTTGAAATACTAAATGTAAAAATCATTGTAGAGAGTAGTAGATAATTTAAATCTAAATAAATACAATATATATACACACACGCTCATACCTCTAAATAAGGTATAAGCATGTAATGAATCCATAAGGTCTAAACACTTAATGTAGACTCTACCACGGACATGGGCGACATGGAAAGCTAAGACCCAACAAGGAATTCGCAATTCTGCAGATCTATGCAGAAAGATTGATCGCACAACACCAACTAAATAGCCTGCTAGAATTGGTATAGAACTACAGAGTATAGATCCATCCATATTGCTTCTCCTGGCATCACATTTTATTAATACTAGCATGAACATCAGCTCGTAACCTTGAATCAGGAGTTCCATATCTCCTCCACTAGGAAAAAAAAAACCCGGCACTATAGGAACTTCAGATGCAGCTAAATAATAAACACAACCAATAAGGGAGCAGCAAACAACATGAGACAAGTAAATCACCACTTGAGATTAACTGAGAGACACTAATAACTAATCAAAATGAGAGAAATTAGACTCAGTTTCAGGAATATAAAATGCTGGGTGTTGATATGTATGCTAGACGCATTGTTGCAATCACACTGCAAACAATAACCGGTAAAACACAAAGACTTCAGTTATCGTTCAATTTCTGCATTATCAATTCACCAAAGTAATTGACTTTTGATCAACATTCAGAGGGAAGTATATAAGTCAAACTTCACTGCAGCCACCTATGCTTTATTGACGTACTGTAGTTACAATTTTAAAAATGGAAATCTTCTCAAACATCACTAAGCAGACTTTTCACTGACTAAAACAGAAAGGTGATTGAATTGCGTCCGCCATTCCAAGATTGCACACACCTGGTGGCATGCAAAACAAAATTAGCCAACAGTCACTCCAGCCCAAATAAAGAACAGTAATAATATCAATAACAATAACAAAGCCTTATCCAACTAGATGGGGTTAGCTACATGGATCACACAACACCATTATACTCTATCAACAACCGAATCTTTGGATAGATTATTAAAGAACAGTAATAACATCATAACTCATAAATAATTCTATTCACACTACAACAGTTAAGAACAGTAATAATATCAGGCCACAGCATGGCTAAGTAAAATGCAAAATCAATGAACACGAAGAGAAGAAAATAAGCTAATCAAAGGCAGTGAATTGTCCATCAATTTCTGAGTCCCATTTGCTCCACAAGCTTCTAAATAACTTTTGGGTGCGAGTAGTCTTCATGATTGTAACCACTTCCAGAAATCAGGATGCCATATTGACACTGATGGGAAAACTGACATTCGAGCACAAATGCAATCCAAGCATAACCTCCCTTCTATAGCTTGAACGGCACACAGGATAACAAAATGTATGGTGAATATTAAGAGAAAACTGATCATGCACCTTTACTAAACTTTGGCTTTTGGGTTGAATAGTTCTTGATATAATATCTTTAAGTGCAGGGGCATACGGGAAATTATAATATTATTCATTATTCACAGGCTTTTACTTAACAGTTTGAGCCTACAGAAAAAATCGTGCTTGACCACATAAATCCAAAGAGATACAACAGAACTGAGGTTTCTACAATGATAACCTTTCGCAGAAGGTTTTGTCATTAGCTATGTGAACAACTAAGCATGTGTTTAAATAGTTAATTTATAATCTTCCAGTTAAAGAATTAACATTTAAAAGATAAATTTTTTGAACAAAAAATATCAATCGGTTGTTATTCTGTCATTGACAGCATGTTCAAAAGTGCAAAATTTCTTGTGCAATTTTCAGTTGACAGGGTAATCCCATAACATGATAACACCAATCACTGGATGAATGAAGCTTTGAACGGAATAACCACTTAAATCATGCAATTTGTGCCAAAGAAGACAGGAATAGCACAATCCAACAATTTATCAAATTTCAATCTCTGTCAATTTCATGTAGGTTCTTTTTTGCGGCTTGCAATGTATGGATTTCATGAACTGAATGTGGAAATGGATATATTTTGGCCCTTTTCCATTTTTCCTCACTAGATCCGATCAGAAACCCAAAAAGCAGTGCTGTGTTAAAATTTTCTTCACAAACTCTTAAATTCCATTAAATGATCCAATTTGTGCTAACAATAAGTGATGTTTTACACTGCCATTCCATTCTCAAAATTTTTTAAACCAAGAAACTTCTCAATCCCCAGTCCCAACTCTTCCTATAATTCTGTCTCTAGTGGAGAAACTTGAGTCACTTCTTCCAAATTTTCAGAATCCAGCCTCTAATATGAGCCTGTGAGGTGTAATGAGCATTGTGATTGTAGAGTTGCTTTGCTACTGCTGTGGCCATTATACAGCATCAGAAAAAAGCAGCTTAGACTGGGTTAAGATGACCTGTCACTTGTGATTGTGAGACTAATGGTTAAGTTTAAGTAATTCTGTTAAGTATCAGGTAAAATCAATTATATGAAGCTTGTTTGGGATCACGTTTGAGACCTCCAAAAGTGCTTATTTACGTAGATCAAGATAAAACTCCTCTCACGTACTTACCTCTTATACCATAAATCACGATTGAAAAGCTTCTTTTAAAGGCTCAAATCGCTATTCGAAACAAGCACAATACTATTTTGTTTCTGCCATAGATTATAGATATAAGCATCATTTATATGATATATTTCAAGCTATTTATAAAGGTGTTTCAGAATCTTGCCATTTTATACTATTCATGATTCACAATGACAAAATATACTTTCCAATTTATGGTACGCATCATGATTTGACAACTATAGTGTCAAAGTATTAATGTTTCTACATGCCAAAAACCACAAAATGCTACCTTTGTGATTCAATGGATTCTATTTTGTAGGTTTGATGGCTTAAATCAGACAACTATCTACAGGATTTCCAAGTTGCCTAGTCTAGCAGATTATGTTCTTCATCAAGTACCTCCGCTGCAAAGGAGAAATCACCATAAGAGTAAAACAGGGCACTGAGCCACTGACCAGAACTACCTGGCAGAGTGGCATTAATCCTACCTCAAATCCAAACTATATAGATAAGATTTTCTCCAAACTAACGCCAAATCGCAATCATATGTCAGCTTGCCCTACCCAATCAGAACACAACACATTAAGTACCCATAGGTTGGACCTATATCACCATCTCTAACCACGTTTGAAAATCACCTTTTGAATCTTGGGGTAAAAAGATTGGGCAGGCTGCCAAAAGAGACGGGTAAAACAAGAATCAAGTCAACATAGAATGACCTTCAATCACATTATATTCCAGCATTTAAATTTGTTGTCACTCTAGTCTCCAGCAAACAGCTCTAATTCTTGACAAATCCCCTATCCCTATAATATTCATATTCTCGTCACAACCAAAATTGTTTCCAGAAAAAGCCATTCAGTGAACCATTACCACACATAAGATGTCAAAAAAGTAAAACCAAATACAAGATCAACCTGCTAACAGCAAAGCAGAATAGTACTGCTTCGGTCCTAAATATAAGACATATTTACCTAATTTAATTAGATTAAGGAAGTTGATTAAGTTAGTTAACATGACATGTATTTTATAAAACACCCTAATCATCTTCCCCAATTCCCTCATTCCTTCTTCTTCTTGATATTGTTGAGGGAGCATTAATAGTTGATGACTTCCTATTTTGAATTGATTTGAGAAATATTTTGATATATTTAGAAAGTCATCAATGCTAAATTAAAGAGATTTTATTATGATTTGAAGGGATATCAATTTAGATGCATCATTTAGGGGATTTCAATTTAAAATACAAGTTTTTGAGTTTAGGAAATAAATCATAATAATGAGAAATTTGAAATAAATTTAGTTTTGTTATTATTGTTATTATATATTTCCCTTTCTTAGTGTCATAGGTGTAACATCCCAAATTTTTGGGATTTTAAATTAGAAATGTTGTATGGAAAATTTTAAGTAGAATTATTTGGACATGAGCATTTTGGATATAAACACTCGGGATCCATTATCTTCATCTTGGCCCAACGTACAGAAGCAATAAACCCATTTCATTTCTTTATCTTCATCTCTCGGGTCCATAAGCTAAAAAAAAAAAAAAAAAAAAAACAACAACAACAACAGCAAGGGAGGGTATTAGCTGGAGATCACTACGTCATTTACATAGAAGGAGATTTCGGCAACCCACATGCATACTCCGACATCCATTATGCAGAACCCATACCTCCTAATCCCAACGATAAGAATCTCCATACCCTCTGCTTCCCTTTAGCTTAAACAAGCCGACAACACTAACACCCATACCTCCCTCACCAGCGCAGCATACTTTCGGCTTTACAATGGTACATGCAACAATGGAGTTCCCATACCATCCCTTCCTCCTTATATTATCAGACCAGAGCATCCTAGAAAAGCTAAAGAAATAGAAACGGGAAAAGGAAAAGAAAAAAAAAACGTAGAGAGGGAGGGCCTGGAAGTTAACGTGAGAGAAAACCAAAGAGGGAGGAGGAGCCAAGCATGCGTGCAAGCTTGTAAGGTGAGTCCCTTAAGTCTTCTCCTTCTAGTTCTTACACATTGGTTCTGAGTTTGAGGCTTCTACACCTTGGTTTTCGCTGCTGCACATGAAATACCTCTGTTTTTCGAGCTGAAAACAGAGTGGTCTTGCGAGCTTCTGTTTCTATGGAAAACGTTTGAGTTTTTGCACGAAATTTTTATGGAAGATAGTTGACATCTTAAGCTTTAAAACGAGCCAAAGAACACCCAAAACGGATGTGTATAATAAGAGATATGATTTTCCAAAGTTCAGCCAAAAACCTGGAACGTTTTCTGTATCTCTGGTGAACAGTCATTTTCGTGTTTGATTTTGAAATAGCAAACATCTGAGTTTTTAAGTGAAATTTTTACAGTACATAGAAGACGTCTTGAGCTTTCCAAAAAGTCAAAGAACACCTAAAACGGACGTGTAGAATGGGAGTTATGATTTTTCAAAGTTGGACCATGAACACTGAAGATTTTCTGTTTCCAGAAATGAACAGTAATTTTCGGGTTCCATTTTGGAACGTTAAACTTTTGAGTTTATCTCTGAAATTTTTACAGGAGAAAGTACACTTCTTGAGGTTTTAAATAAGCTTTGATTCACCTAAAACGGAGGTCTATAACTCTAGTTATGATTTTTAGAAGTTGAGCCAAAAACTGGGAAAATTTCTGGTTTGCCTCAGGAGTAGTAAAATGGCGTGGCTTTTCGGATTGCCTTAATAAAATCATAAAGTTGTGATATTTTCCAGTTAAATAGTAGACACATAGAGGTTTAATTTGATAGGTAATTCGTCAAATTCCGATGAGAATCGAGGGAGATATAATTTTCCAAATTTTAGCCAAAATCTGAAATGTTTTCTCCAACTTTTGGTGACCAGCGATTTTGGAGCTCGATTTTGAAATAGCAAACGTTTGAGTTTAATCTTGAAATTTTTATAGTAAATAGTAGACATCTCAACCTTTCCAAAAAGCCAAAGAACACCTGAATCGGACGTGTAGATGGGGAGATATAATTTTCCGAAGTTTAACCAAAAATCTGGACGAATTTTGTGTTCCAGGAATGGTGATCATCTTATAGCATGTGTTTGAACTTTTGAATTAGGAGCGGCGTAATAATAATTAGCTTTGGCGAGAGGTAACCACTTTCCACTTTTTATGGGTATTGATATGTTGCCTGCGAGTGTTTGTGAAATGATTGTAAATATTTTAATAGAAATTGCCTTGTGGGACTTTATGATTTGAATGGTGAATATATATTTATTTATTCATGTATAAGAATTGTTCATTTTAATATCATGATATTTATCATAATTATTTATTCATGTATAAGAATGGTTAATTTTAATATCATGATATTTATCATATCTACTTATTAATGTATAAGAATTGTTTATTTTAATATCATGATATTTATCATATCTACTATCTCATGTATAAGAAAGGTTCATTTTAATATCATAATATTATTTACTCTGATAATTATGGTAAGGGTTGGATTGGGAAGATGGAGTATTTTATTCCACCACGTGGTGAGGCCTCCATTAAATGCATGATGGTTGGCTTTCTATTGTCCCATATATTCAGGAAGGGACGGGCCCGCTAATTCAATAAGGGCATACGACACCCCACATGTTCAATAAGGGGAAAAGGCCCATGGTCTGGGACATGTGCTCTGAGGATTTTGGCCGGTCCTCATCACATGACCAGAGAGCTTTTTGAGTCACCAGTAACATGGATGTAACTCAGCCCATGGGACTAGTCGGAGGAAATAAGGCGGTTCGGTTGGACTGGTGGGAGGTAATTTGGGAATTGTTTTAATGAGAACTGTGACATATAATTTTGATATAGAATTTATGATATAAAATTTAGTGACGTGTATATTGACGAATTATATTCTTTATATCTTGTTATATAAATTGTTCCACATGGCACCTCATTAGCACATAATAGTATTCGTAATAAGTTGGATTGATGGTTACCCACATTTTTCAGGTGATAGCTCTTGTGCAGAACCATCAGGGAAGACTCCAGAAGCTTAGACTACTTTCGCCAAAAGTAGCACTTCTGTCTTTATGGTTATGTTGGATGATTGTATAATGCCACGTTAGGGCTCATACTGCATACTCTGATTTACATTTGCATATTTTAATTCAATAATGGGCATTACTTAGTTGTTAATGAACCCCTAATTACTTATTATGTTAAGTAAATTTTTGGGATGTTAAAATTTGGTATCAGAGCGTATGATTCTGATAACAGTTATGCATGCACTACATATAGTGGCAATATACAATATTCACACATACCTTCCCTGTTTAGTTGTTTTGTTGTGTTGCTTTATTATTCACTTATTAGGGTAGGTTTCATCCTTTGGTGGGGAGAATGGTAGATACACGAAGGATCATTTCGCCGTTTATTCACCTCCAGACGCTCCTGAGACACTACTGTCTCAAGAAAACGAAGCTCTTTTACATCGATACACCAATGTCTCAAGATGACGAGACTCTTTTCTTTGATTCAAAGATACGTTAATGACTGTCATGGATGCACGGTTTCAACAGCTGAGGAGGATTTTCAAGAGAAGATAAGAGAGAAAGGAGGTATTCCCATGCCAATGAATAATGACGTACTCGAGTCTAGTATAGAGGTATCACAAAGAGCTGAGCCGGGTGGCTCAATTGATCATGAAGAAGCTATTAAGAGTAATGGGGGTAAAGCATCATCGCAACTCAACCTTGAAGACCTAGCTAACAACAAGGTTTGAAAGGATGTTCATTAGCACAATCCTGAGAAATTTAATGGAGAATTGGATCCATTGAAGGTTGAGGCTTAAGAGATAGATAAAGTGGCAGAATAAGGATTATAATGCTAACTTTAGGGCTTCTGATATGGAGATAGGATATAATTTAATTCCCTACTTTGTGTTATGGGAATATATAGGAAGTTGGTATAGTATGGTCTAAATCCTATTAGGATTCTGAGGATAAGTGTGCTTAAGGAAGATAAATCTCGGGATGGGCGACCTCCTGGGAAGTATTATAAGAAATTAAGATTCCTTTGATTTAAGGTCTTAGTACTTTAAGGTATGACATAGAGATGCTGTGAGGATGCTAGGTTGAATAAGGAAATGATTGAGACTGGACTTGAACCTAATACAAAATTGAAATAGTGCCTAGGTCAAAGTGTGAATGAGGTTGCATTAAGGTTCCAATACATGAGAATAGGAATCCTATTAATATTGAATGGTGAATTAGATCGAAATGAGATTAAGGTTGTCTTAAGGTTTTAGTACTCGAAGGTAGAAACCCTGTAAGTATTGATTGATATGGTGCTATGAGCAATGCTTTGGGTATGATTGAGGGTTGTCGATTAGATGAAAGAATAATGTTAGAATAGGCTCTTGTGATATTGAGGACTGAAATGGATTTAGAACCTTGTGTGTTGTGTTTTGGTTATGAAGATGACATTTGAATGTTTCAAGGTTTAAACTAGAAATGAGAATTGTAATCCTAGTTTGTATATTGGGTATTATTGAGGTAATATGATTTCTTGGTCCAAACTATGTTCTGGATTGTGAATCTGATAATTACGTTGTTTGGGGTTATTTGAGGATCAGACTATGAATTGTGATCTAAAGATCTAACTTGACAGTTGAATAATTCTTACAGGTGTGAATCGACCCGAATGAATTGAGGTATTAGGATATGGTGCCAAGTGAATTGAATCACTTAAGGTAATAGAATGTGGCACCAACGTATATGAGGATTTATGATTCGAGGACGTGATTGAGATTAAATTTCAGAGCCGCGTAGCGGAAGATGGTAAGTAGAAAATTTATTGAATATTGGATTCTGTAGGCCCAAAATTACTTTCTAGGGGATGAATATTTTTATTGGTGTCTAGGAAAGTGATTGAAAGACTAAGCCCCTATTTGATGGTTATTCAATTAGTTGCCGTTGTAAAAAAAAAAAAAAAAAATATGAAGAGATTTTCGCTAGATTTACACTTATCTAGCTAATTTATATGAATAACAGATGACAATACCATAACAGAATACGGGCATAGTCTTGATTATACAGAATAACTGGCTTAAGTTTGAATTTAATAAGATAAAGTTGAGTTTGGCAGGAAAACTCGAAAATCCTTATGAATCCTAGAATAGAGATTACAAACATTAGCAAGAAGGCTAAGAAGAGTAGACTATATTAATTCAAGCATCAAGAACAACAGTCGGTACAATCCCACCGCAAGCTTCGACTATCTCAAGTTTAAGTCTATTAATTTCTTCCTGAGCGGCTGCTCTTGAGAGAGGACCATCAGGAGACATTGTTCTTCTCAATCTAGCTATTTGCTTCATAGTGCTTCGAATTTTTACATAAGGCCAATGCTTTATTCCTCCCCTATGGCATATTTTCATTAGAACATTTTTGCATAGACGAACTTGTTGAGCCGCTTCTTGTTGAGGTAAATGGAAGAAGTCTCTAAGATCATCTATTGACATTGATGCAGCTCTAATATTTTGTTCAGCTCTTGATCGGTATGGATTACTAGGTATGGGGACTGAAGGATTATTATTTACAACCATGAGCTCTTTTCCTTTATTGGATATATTTTCTGTATTGGTTGGAAATGAACTATTAGGGAGTTCATTTTGATTTTTAGTCCATTCCAAACCAACACAGAGGGCCTCATAGTAGGCTGATAGGGGATCCGACACCAGGACATACCCTAAAGATTTTTGATTCAAACAATAATTTTCTAGAAAATGTTTGACATCATCCAAATTTTTCTTACCAAAGTCAAATACTTGAGGATTGGAAGAACCTCCTTGTACGTCCTGGTGAAAGACAGCGTGGCATATCATACCAATCCTCCCATGAACTTCAAGTTTATGGTATTGAAGTCCATTGGTATGAATGATCTCTCGTAGAACATGGCAGCAACCACATGAAAATGGATTAGTAGTCTCAGTCAAGGTAGAAGCAGGATTCCTTGGTTGAGAAGGTACCGTAGACTCCATAAGTTCTGCCACATTACGACACCTTTGGACAGGTCGCCTTGATGGACCTGCTTCAGATTCCTTTCTGCTAGTAGTTGTAAGAATAGAATCTTGTATCCTTGGAGGAGGAGTAGGAATGTTAATCGTTGAGGCAGATGAATGAACGTTCATACTTACGGGATTTTGGGGAAGTAAAGAAGAATAAGGGTATGATACATTGTTTGACAAATCAGACAACATGTTAGTCTGATAGTCATGAAGTAAGGCTTCAAGAAAGAAAGGGTTGAATGAATCGGAGACTGGAATAGAGTTACTTGAACCGGCCATGTTTAAGGATAATGTGGAAGGTTATAGTGAAGGTTACGATCGGAGAGGAAATGAATATGTGGAAGTTTTGTGAAGCTTGAGAGAACGTGAAACATTTACTCTTTCTTTACTCGATTTATAGCTGGGCTAGTAACGTCTAGATTTTGTTAAGCAGCATCGGATTCTCATCTGTCGTTGGCTCAGAATAGTGCAGACTTTGTTATTATGTGGAAATTTTATGGCACCGCACCCTAATACAATCTGACACGCCCTAGCCACCTCTATAGGTCGGAGTCTTATAGACTTTCGGTCCAAACAGAAGACAGTGTAGCATTTATTGCCGGTTGTATCTTCAAGAAATTTAGTTTGACGAATACACGTTGCGTGATGATTATTTCAAGATCGTGTCTCTTAGAAATTTGTCTTGCAGCGTGTAGTTGGTTCGAGATGACAGACTGGCATTTGAAAATGGGAGTCTGATCAGTTAAAGCCATCTCGAGAAAGGAGACTCTCTGGAAGTATTGGGAATTTGAAATATCTCGATGTAAGATCTGAATATCTTGAAGTATGAAAAATGGTGAATTTTTTCAAATGCTAAGAAAATATAAGAACGAATGCGGTATGATTAAAGATAAGTTTGAATTTGTTCTGAGTCGAAACAATGTTTAGGTCAGTGTGTGATAAAGTAAATCTTGTGAACCTTGTGATTAGTGCTGCATTGTCAACAATGTTTTGTGTATGAACGGTTATTACCTCTGAGGTATAAGAATGATATTTAAAACATGTTTTGATGATATTGAGAAATGAGGTAGAGGTAGAACCTCGTAGAAATTGCTGAATTTTATTTGAATGTTTGAGGACAGTACCTGAATATTGTAAGATATGAATCTTGGAAATGTTAGCAGGTTTATGAAATATAGTGATCCTTACGGATGCCATGAGAATACTAGAATGTTGTGCCGATGTTTATGAGGGCTACCTACGAAGGATGCTCACCGAAGAGGTTGACCAACTAGAGTAGCGCAGTGGAAGCGTGGTGAGTATGATAGGTAAAGAATGGACTCAAAGTCCCATGAATGGCTTGGATAACCAACGATAGAGTCGGAAATGTGATTAGTAGAAGTAATGACCTTCTATAGCAGTTGTCTAGTTCCTGAGTTTGAAATTTTGAATTTTGAATTTGCCAATGCACCTGCAGAATTGTGAAATTTCTGAAATGAATTTTCTAAATGAAATATTTTGAGTAGAATTTGAGACCAGGGCAATGGTCACTTTTGAAATGATGTTGTCTCAAAGAATGGGTTTAAATCCTGAATTTGAAATTGAATTTTGAATTATGTGGTTGTGAAAGCAGTACAGAACTGGAAAGGTCAGAAACTGTTGTAAAAGTACTCAGTTTATTGGATCTTGTCAGACATGTTTAGAATTTTTTTGAGTCGTGTGCCATTGATAAAGTTCTTTTGAACAAGAGATTTGAAATTGAGGGGATTTGTTTTGAGAAGCTGAAAATCGCACCAGCAGTGAATGTACTCAATCCAAGATACTTCGCCTTGAAGGGGCGTGTATTTTGCCTTGTTTGATTGGGACCCACACAGACGTTTGGAGCAAGGCTCCTGGACATCTGTCCTTTTTCCCGAGGAGGGATTCTGGTGGGGTGGCCCATTAATGTGCCAGTGAAGACACTGGGTCTCTTATGGGGGGACGGAAACTCTCCCACATTAACCAACAAGTGCGTTGCCACTACGGTGGTTAGTGTATGAAAGGATTGAGATATGTCACTGTACCGGAAGGTTGAAGTGGTGGTGAGAGCTTTCAATTGTTAAATTTTGTGAAATAAATTATCCCGCTCAAAGATGTGTGCCGGTAGTAATTAAATGTTTTCTGAAACAACTCCGGCAGTGAAAGTGTTTTCACGAATTTGAACTGGCAACGATTTTGTTTTCCTTGAAAATGTGAAAGCACTACTTTTTATAGTGCGATTTTGAAAATGTACTGCTACCACAGAATTTTGAATATTTGAAATTGAAAATCAGAATTTTGAATATGAGACAACATAGAAGCAATATTGAAAAGTAATGATGTGATTATTATTACTAATATTTTGAATTGAAAAGCGGTGCATTGAGTGACTATGTTGTTACAGGGACAGAAACTGATAGAATGGTCCAGAAAAATGAACTGGTTAAGCCAGATAGTACTTGATAGCCACCAAGCTAGTCAAGAGGAAGTGGTTTGAGAGCTTAAGTTGAAGAGGCTTAGATGATCGTTGAACAAATAGAGGCTCAAGGCTGTAAGACCCGATGTGCAAGATGGCACAGGGCGGTGTCCCTGGGTCGTAACACCTGTGTGATTAGCACTGTGTGGAATGCTCACAAGTATGATAACTTTGGGACCAATGTGTCCAAAGAAGTTGTGAGTCTAACAGAACACTCAGACTGTACCAGGTGGTAGTTGATATGCCAATGGCATAAAGGTGGTTTTCTAGGCATTAAAGCCAGAATATCCAGTGCTACAACAATGGAATGAACCAGAAGGTAGATTGAAACAGGCAGAGAAGCCTGAGTAATCAAGTACTTAGAGAATGGACTAGTGGGTCCTGTATGGTTGGGAACTATACCTGGGTATAGAATGGATAAGAATGTGGTATGATGAGTTGTGTGCTTTGTAAGCATGCATAAGAAAGGAATAGACTAGACGTCTAAAATAATTCCCCGAAGGTATAGGTTCAAATTTCGAGGACGAAATTTAAATAACGGGGGGAGAAATGTAACATCCCAAATTTTTGGGATTTTAAATTAGAAATGTTGTATGGAAAATTTTAAGTAGAATTATTTGGACATGAGCATTTTGGATATAAACACTCGGGATCCATTATCTTCATCTTGGCCCAACGTACAGAAGCAATAAACCCATTTCATTTCTTTATCTTCATCTCTCGGGTCCATAAGCTAAAAAAAAAAAAAAAAAAAAACAACAACAACAACAGCAAGGGAGGGTATTAGCTGGAGATCACTACGTCATTTACATAGAAGGAGATTTCGGCAACCCACATGCATACTCCGACATCCATTATGCAGAACCCATACCTCCTAATCCCAACGATAAGAATCTCCATACCCTCTGCTTCCCTTTAGCTTAAACAAGCCGACAACACTAACACCCATACCTCCCTCACCAGCGCAGCATACTTTCGGCTTTACAATGGTACATGCAACAATGGAGTTCCCATACCATCCCTTCCTCCTTATATTATCAGACCAGAGCATCCTAGAAAAGCTAAAGAAATAGAAACGGGAAAAGGAAAAGAAAAAAAAAACGTAGAGAGGGAGGGCCTGGAAGTTAACGTGAGAGAAAACCAAAGAGGGAGGAGGAGCCAAGCATGCGTGCAAGCTTGTAAGGTGAGTCCCTTAAGTCTTCTCCTTCTAGTTCTTACACATTGGTTCTGAGTTTGAGGCTTCTACACCTTGGTTTTCGCTGCTGCACATGAAATACCTCTGTTTTTCGAGCTGAAAACAGAGTGGTCTTGCGAGCTTCTGTTTCTATGGAAAACGTTTGAGTTTTTGCACGAAATTTTTATGGAAGATAGTTGACATCTTAAGCTTTAAAACGAGCCAAAGAACACCCAAAACGGATGTGTATAATAAGAGATATGATTTTCCAAAGTTCAGCCAAAAACCTGGAACGTTTTCTGTATCTCTGGTGAACAGTCATTTTCGTGTTTGATTTTGAAATAGCAAACATCTGAGTTTTTAAGTGAAATTTTTACAGTACATAGAAGACGTCTTGAGCTTTCCAAAAAGTCAAAGAACACCTAAAACGGACGTGTAGAATGGGAGTTATGATTTTTCAAAGTTGGACCATGAACACTGAAGATTTTCTGTTTCCAGAAATGAACAGTAATTTTCGGGTTCCATTTTGGAACGTTAAACTTTTGAGTTTATCTCTGAAATTTTTACAGGAGAAAGTACACTTCTTGAGGTTTTAAATAAGCTTTGATTCACCTAAAACGGAGGTCTATAACTCTAGTTATGATTTTTAGAAGTTGAGCCAAAAACTGGGAAAATTTCTGGTTTGCCTCAGGAGTAGTAAAATGGCGTGGCTTTTCGGATTGCCTTAATAAAATCATAAAGTTGTGATATTTTCCAGTTAAATAGTAGACACATAGAGGTTTAATTTGATAGGTAATTCGTCAAATTCCGATGAGAATCGAGGGAGATATAATTTTCCAAATTTTAGCCAAAATCTGAAATGTTTTCTCCAACTTTTGGTGACCAGCGATTTTGGAGCTCGATTTTGAAATAGCAAACGTTTGAGTTTAATCTTGAAATTTTTATAGTAAATAGTAGACATCTCAACCTTTCCAAAAAGCCAAAGAACACCTGAATCGGACGTGTAGATGGGGAGATATAATTTTCCGAAGTTTAACCAAAAATCTGGACGAATTTTGTGTTCCAGGAATGGTGATCATCTTATAGCATGTGTTTGAACTTTTGAATTAGGAGCGGCGTAATAATAATTAGCTTTGGCGAGAGGTAACCACTTTCCACTTTTTATGGGTATTGATATGTTGCCTGCGAGTGTTTGTGAAATGATTGTAAATATTTTAATAGAAATTGCCTTGTGGGACTTTATGATTTGAATGGTGAATATATATTTATTTATTCATGTATAAGAATTGTTCATTTTAATATCATGATATTTATCATAATTATTTATTCATGTATAAGAATGGTTAATTTTAATATCATGATATTTATCATATCTACTTATTAATGTATAAGAATTGTTTATTTTAATATCATGATATTTATCATATCTACTATCTCATGTATAAGAAAGGTTCATTTTAATATCATAATATTATTTACTCTGATAATTATGGTAAGGGTTGGATTGGGAAGATGGAGTATTTTATTCCACCACGTGGTGAGGCCTCCATTAAATGCATGATGGTTGGCTTTCTATTGTCCCATATATTCAGGAAGGGACGGGCCCGCTAATTCAATAAGGGCATACGACACCCCACATGTTCAATAAGGGGAAAAGGCCCATGGTCTGGGACATGTGCTCTGAGGATTTTGGCCGGTCCTCATCACATGACCAGAGAGCTTTTTGAGTCACCAGTAACATGGATGTAACTCAGCCCATGGGACTAGTCGGAGGAAATAAGGCGGTTCGGTTGGACTGGTGGGAGGTAATTTGGGAATTGTTTTAATGAGAACTGTGACATATAATTTTGATATAGAATTTATGATATAAAATTTAGTGACGTGTATATTGACGAATTATATTCTTTATATCTTGTTATATAAATTGTTCCACATGGCACCTCATTAGCACATAATAGTATTCGTAATAAGTTGGATTGATGGTTACCCACATTTTTCAGGTGATAGCTCTTGTGCAGAACCATCAGGGAAGACTCCAGAAGCTTAGACTACTTTCGCCAAAAGTAGCACTTCTGTCTTTATGGTTATGTTGGATGATTGTATAATGCCACGTTAGGGCTCATACTGCATACTCTGATTTACATTTGCATATTTTAATTCAATAATGGGCATTACTTAGTTGTTAATGAACCCCTAATTACTTATTATGTTAAGTAAATTTTTGGGATGTTAAAATAGGCATACCAGGAGGAAAGAATGAGGCAGATCACGTACCAAAAGGAATCTTGAAGAAATCATATGAGATAATTGGTGGATATAATGTATCTTGGCATTAAAAGAAAAGTTGTGGAATGAGTGACTGAGGATGTGGGCTCCAAGCAAATGAGGGATCAACAATTGAAGGACGTGGGCCCAACACGTACAAAATCAAAACTCTATATATTGGAAGAAAGACGCATCAGAGATGGCAATTCAGGAGTGAACGACAATTCAAGATTCAAGAGGCAGAGGCGTACAGCTGTGAAGAAAACTCGGAGCGTGAGATTTGCTGGGGACGAAAAGAAGAAGCAGAGCGTGATATCAATTCAAGAAGCAGAGTTGTTCTGGGATCTCTTTTTCTTCTTCTTCTTCTTCTCTTTATGCTAGGATCTGAATTTCTTATTTTTGTAATGGGTTTTCTTATAGCCATGTGTGGCTAAATTTTCTTTTCAACCTAGAGAACCTATGAACTTGTTTGGATTTTAGAGATTGTTCCCACTAATTAGTTTTGCTTAATTTTAATTCAGTTTATTTAATCCTGTGTTTATTATTATTACTTAGTGAGTGGCCACCATTGAGCATGTTTTGGGGATTTAGGGTTGGACTTGAAAGAGGGAATCCTAAATTGACCTTGGGAATAAATAATGTGGAATTAGGTTTAAATTTAACGTGAAGTTAGGTTTTAATCTAATTTGCGTCTAGGATAGACATATACCTAGAAGCTCCGCATAGTCAAATTAGAGTGAGCCCGATTTGAATTGCACCTTAATTAATTGTGTGAGACATTGCATAATTATTTGAGGTAGGTATATAAGTGGACCGATAAGCATTTATAGACACTAATACTCTAGATTAGCTGATTAAATTAAGTCAAAGTTAATTTAGTGGGAATTAAAATCTAAGAAACAAGCAAGGGATTAGGATTAGTATCTTTAGGTTGTCCTCCTTGATATTTGAATTCTCTCTCTGAAAGTGCTTGTTTCTATTAGATTCTTTTGTTTTTCTGTTATAGAAAATAATTCTTATTTGCTCAACTTAAATGAAAAAAGGAAATTTAATACCTAATCACTAGTTTGATTGAGTCTCTGTAGGATGACCTTGATTTGCCACTTACTATTTCATGACCCGTACACTTGCGGTGCTTAGTTAAATTTTGGCAGTATCAATAGTTAAATTAGGAAAAGAATAACATGAAAACTATGTCTTATATTTAAGACTAAGATCAACTCCTCAAATATGTCTTATATTTAGGACTAGAGAGAGTATACTATACGTCTATGTACAATTTATGCATACAGCAAAACTTACATCTAAAGGAAATAAAAGAAGTGTTGAAACTGAGTTTGAAAATCTTGAAAATTCTAGAAACTCGAGAGAAAACCAACAATAGAAGGGTAAAATGACATTTTAGTCTTCAAAAAATTTATCTTTACTCTTCATCTCGTATTTAAGATATTCAAAAAGTTCCTAGACAGCACTCCAAAAACGAGCCCACATGAAGCTACCAAAGGAGCCTACATGCGTTACTCGCTTACTCTATAGACTATGAAACTCAATGTTTGCAGTCTCAAAAGTGAAGCATTGTCAAATATCAGCTCAAGAGAAAGGGTTCATGGTCAATGGATAATGTCGATGCCAGTGCCATTACGTTCTCTAAAGAAAGGACTTTCTGTTGTAAGAGTTTTATCCAAAAGCTACT
Organism: Acacia crassicarpa; assembly: GCA_034222035.1. NCBI lineage: Eukaryota > Viridiplantae > Streptophyta > Magnoliopsida > Fabales > Fabaceae > Acacia > Acacia crassicarpa. The sequence continues at coordinate 589,758 of JAWXYG010000023.1, read as the reverse complement.
AGTTTTAAACACACGAGAAGGAATTTCTGAAGTATGACAATGGAATCCACTAGCTTTGATGCATATTCAAGTACAGTAATAAGAAGCAAGCAAATTCTAAAATGCTGAATCCCCAATTTTCAATGAGCATAGCTTCAGTCGCCAAAATGCGGAAAAGCGGCGAACACTCCCAAGTACAATTCTAGTCTACTGTGGCATTAAGCACGCGAACTTAACAAACCCATGCCAAAACAAACGAAACCCCAAATCACAAAAACCCAATTTTTAGATTCTTATTCACCATAACCTACGAGAAATGTAACATTTTCTCACACGAATTCATACAGAAGATGAATTGCAGAGCTCACCTATTTCTGGTAGCCTCCACCTCGAGCATTAATGTCTTCTTCAACCGTGGAATTCACATAAACTGGAGGAAAGTCCGAGACGTCAAAGGTATTCTCCTTTACCATTTTCTCCACATCGGCCTTCTTCAAGATGGTGTGGCGGATCGGAGGACGATTCCGCCGCTGATCGCGAGTATAGTACTTGATGTCGTAAACAGTTTCAGGATTAGATGTGGGTACAATGGCCTTTTCCCTGGCGGTGGCGGGACAGAAGACTCGGTATTCGAGCGCGCCCGGCAATGCCGACTTGTATTCCGGGTCGGCGCACGGACCCGTGATCTCCCATGGCTTTTTGAAGAAACGCTTCAGGTTCTGGAAGAGGGAAGTGGAGGCGGACTTAGACATGGCAAGCGAGCTTGATAGAATAAGCAAATGGGATGGGAAAGATCGACCCTTGGAAATAGAACAACCCAATTTCTCCAGGCTTGTGGGGTTGGCCTCTCGAACTCTCGATGAGCGAAAATGAATAGTAATTTCTTATAGAAGTAAAAGAAATTTATGGAGATAGATGATAAGATAATAAGGCCCCGTTTGTTATGAAGAAAGAGGAGAGGAGGGAAAATTTTTTTAGAAGGACATTTATCATTTTACCATTAATGAAAGGAATATTTTTTTTTTCTGTTAGTATATTTTAAAAATATTAGAAATTATCTATGAGCAATTTTGTAAAGATGAGAGAGAAAATTTCTCTCTCAACTTTCCCTCCTCTTCCCTTTCTTCATACCAAACGGGCTAAGTATAGTCATTCTCATTTAGTTTTTTTGTATAACCTCAGTACAATCTTTTCATATATATTAACGTGGAGAGGAGAAAATTTATAATAGTTGACGAGTTGGAAAGTTTTATGTAATTTTTACCTACCATAGATAGGGATAAGATATTGTCACTACCAATTTTATGTTACTACCAAGTCACAACCACTTTTTTATCGTTAGATTAGAATTTTATCTACCTTTATCATTTCTCTCTTCTATTAAGATTCGGATCTAACGGTGAAAAAGTGGTTGTGATTTGGTAGAGACATAAAATTGGTAGTGACAATATTCTATCCCAATATTATATAGTATTATAATGTATAAAATATACCTAATTGATTTTGTGAAGGAATATGGAAAGTTAAGAGTCAATGGATATCCACTTAATATATTAATAACACTTCCCCTTGGATATTCATTATAAATATTTCTCATTAAAAACTTTAACTAGGAAAAGTCCAGTGGGATAAAAACCTTACCAAAGAAAAGAGTACATCATCCATTGATATACTTTTCAATACTGCCTCATTAAAAACCTTTCCAGTAAACCCTTATGAGACAAAAACCCAGATAAGGGAAAAAGAGTACGGTGTCTATTGACTCCCCCTTTTAACAACATCAGTATTACTCCCCTGATGACAACGTTACTTCCAATGCCTTTGTGTTGGTGAAAAACTATATTTTGCTAATAAGCAAGATACATTAGTGTTCCAATATCACTAAAATATGATACTTCTGGACTAAATAGTTCTTCAAACAATTAATTGTCTTTTGAAGCTCTTCAGGAATTCCAGTGATGTTGATATCATCAACATGAACAATAACTATAACAAATTCATTTCTAGATCTTTTCATAAAAATGCATGGGCATATGGAATCATTTTTGTATCCTTCTTTTAAATAATATTCGCTGAGGTAATTATATTACATGTGCCCTATTTGCTTCAAGTCATACAAAGACTTATTTCACTTAATTTAGTATTGTATGTTCTTGAGAACTTAAATTAGATGATTTTGACATCTTGAGTCCTTCAGGGAATCATGCTTCTGGCACATTAAGTCCTTCGGGGACATGTGCCTCTAGCAATTTAAGTCTTTCAGGGACATATGTTTCTAACACTCGCTAATAGATTATGGCTCATGATTCTCATTATCATTGATTACATCATATGTTATATTACAAACAAAGATATCGTTAACGTTGACTTCCTTTCGCTCTCATCAAATTCCATTCATAACATAATTCATTGAGATCTCATAATTTTTTACATATTTCAGGTACATGAGTCCCTTCTATGACTACAACATTCTCTTTTGGAGATATCTCTACTAGAGATAATAACTCTTCAGGAGATGACTCTTCTGGAATTACTAACTTTTTTTTATTATTCTCTACTTGATCATCTATATTCTTAGCTCCTTTTCTTTTTTGAGGATTTTTATCTTTGGAACCAATAGGCTATCACGCTTCAAGCGTGCTTTTAATTCATTTATAATAGATTGTCTTTCAGGGACATCAATTCTAATAGGAGGATTAATAGCTAGGACATGTGACTTTGTCACTTTCTTTAGGTGAGTAAATGTTTCTAGTATTCAATTAGCTAAATTCTGCAAATGAATTATTTTTTGAACTTCAAATTCACATTGTTTTGTACTATGATCAAAATGAGCCAATAATAATTCATTTCAGCTAATCTCTTTACCCAACTGCTTATTTTTTCCTCCTCATGTTGGAAAAACAATATCAAATAATAATTGACTAATCATGCAGTATAAGTCTCCTAAATCTATTTGTTTCCTTTAGAAACATCCTTTTGTTTCATTTAGAGACAAACAAGAAAAAGGAAGTCCTTACACAACATTTATTCATATTTGTGCATTGTGGTGGAATATTGCAATTCAAAACTTTTAAGATAGAATTAATCTGGCTCCTGACCAAAAGCCAATTTTACAGGGAGAATTTTGTTAGTTTATATAAATATTGCAATAAGATCAAATATACAAACATAGAAATTTTGTTCTCACAAGCATTGAATACATGATTTTTGGATCGTATAATTGGAAATTATGAGCTTAATTTATTCAAATATTATTACAAACTTTAAGTTGCAAACATTATTGTAAACTTCAGGTTACAAACATTCTTACAAATTTCAAGTTGCAAGCTAATAATCTCACGTGTAAGATGTAACCATCTTATAGATACATCTTTCAAATTTATATGGTTTACATGCTATTTCAATGAACCCATATAAAACTGTTTGATATATTTCTAGAAATACTGATATCCATTACTAATCATAATCAATGAGAACAGGTAGCACATAATTAATAAATAATATGTTGGTTACTTATGAAAAATCTTCTAATTCTTCAATGGATGTACATGCATGCATACATACATACATACATTTATTTACACACACATATATAACTCGAATGATCAAACAAGTCATGTCAATAATAAATTTGTTTGAATTAGTAAAATTTTAGTTTATTGTAGCATATATCTCAACTAATCATAAACTTTTCAATTTCCTTAAAATTATGATTTAACTTTTCAAAAATTAGACTTTGTGTGAGAAGTATATAACTTTTCAAAAATTAGTTCACACTTGTATTTTAACAATCTTTCCCTCCAGTGTGAGTCATACAAACATACTTTCTTTATATCTATATTTCAGAATCACTTTCAAACCTTTTAAAGCTTAAAAGGGAAATTTATGTTAGTTCTTCACGAACTACCATATAATATTATATCACTTGATAATCTCATTACTAATCAAAAATACACTTAAATTTAGTTATATATATGCAAAATATATACAGTCGACCACATATGAAGATATTCATGATCAAAATAATTTAGAATCACACACATGAAAATTCTCTAGTAGAAAATTCTCATGGGAACAAATTTATGATAAGTGATCACAAAAAATGTAAATAATAATAATTTTTAATAACAACAAAATTAAACATCATATTACCTTATGGGCTTATTCCTTCTTCCTTCTTCCTTCTTCTTGGCTTCAAAGTAAATCTAGAATATTTTTTTGTAGCTCTTTGCCTTTTAAATATCTCCTTAGTAGCACTAACAAATATTTGATTTGCATTAGCAAACTTCTAGTTTGTATTTACAATCCCTAACATTATTATTTGTAAATTTTCTATTTGATATCCACTTCTACAAATAACTTTGAAACTCAATAAGTTTCTTATTTAGAGTAAAATGCATTATTAATGCACAATTTTGTTTCTTCATGTAGCAAAATATCAGCTCTTCCAGAGCCTTCAATCAAATTTATACTTCTATGTATAGTCTAAATAGCATCCTCTCGCATAATAAAGTTGGAAAAAATATGATAATTAGTCCTCAAAACTATTAACCTTTAGACTTATTACCTTTGAGTGGCATAATTCTCTACAAATTATTTTTTTTTTCAAAACAATACTTTTCTAAGGCTACCAAAATCTCTGTATCATACAATATTTGAAACATAAGCCTTCAAGGTCTTAATATTTATAACTATCTAACATCACAAAATTTTTCTTGTCATGGTATTTCTTTGAACCAATAATGTTCTTTTAGAAAAGAACCATTATAAAATTGATAAAACTTCTTGTCATCAAATCAAGTATTAATGAATAATGGCTATTCGATAAAATTAAAATATCAGTAGATATCTAAATTATAAACATATGTAAAACTTAAACTTTAAATGATAAAATAAAAAATATTAGGAAAACAAATTCTACATGTGGCTATATAGGAATTTTGACAAAAAAGAAGGGCACCTTTATATAATATTTTCATCACTTTTTTAAAAAGTGAAATATCAGAGAAAATTACATAATTTACCCCTAAATTCATAAATGACATTTTAGTACTAGAGAAAATTACAAAGTAACCCTAAAATTCATAAATGTCAAATTAGTCTATATTTCCCAAAAATCACCGACTTCCAAAGTTGAAATTGATTTTAAGGTTGATTTACTCATAATTTTGATCTTATCAACATAATTTATTTCAATATTTGACTACTAATATGTCTTGGCGTACAATAGGTATAAGACCAATGATCCTTATCACAACAGTGATAATATGGATTTTTAGCATGTTTATTATGTCCATTAGTTTCTCTTTTATGGTTCTCATCAATTATCTCTCTCCACTTCATGTGAAAATTTGAACCATCACAATTATAACTATGATCATGCCCAAGACTATAGACATGTTCACACTTATATCCACGATCATAATTAGATTCATTTGTTACTTCATTCACTTCTGGGAATGGAGTCGAACCTGTTAGACGAGATTCATGATATTTGTAACAAAAACACATTGTTTTATTTGGCCATATGGGGGAAGAAAATAATTCAGCATATTTTTTAAAATCTCTTTTCACAATTTTGCTACTGCAGGAGTAAATTGAATATACACATTTATAATGAGCTTTTGGAAAAACAAACATCTTTTGGTGGTAATACAATTCATTTAATTTGTTCTAAAGACCAAGAGGGTCTTATAAGACCAAATATACAATTTTGATGCTTCATGAACCACAAATTTAAATTTTATTATACAATAAAAAGAAATTCATGAGATATAAAACACAATATAACAACATAAATAATAATAATAAATTCATAAAGACAATAAATAATCTATAAATTATGATATTACAACGAAATTAAAAATTTATGGCTTTAAGCCATTTAATTTTAATTTTTAATGGCTTCAGGCTAATTAATTTTCATGGCTTTAGGCTAATTAGTCTCATTGCTTCGGGCCAATGATGAGAATCTAGAATTGTTAGTTTCTGGCCTTTTATCTTCAGGATAGATAAAAATTAAATATATGTTTCTAGCCATCCAATAAAATAAAAGATGAAAAAGTATATGACTTCAGGTCATATAATAGGGAATCAAATACATATGGCTTCTAGCTATTTTGTAATATATATATATACATATATATATATTATATATATGACTTCTAGCTATATAATATAAAAATAGAAATCAGAGGAATATGGTTTCTAGCCATATTATATCAAAATAGTAAATCAAAATGTATATGCTTCAGGTCATATAATCTCAAAGTAGGAATAAAAAGACTATGGCTTCTGGCCATATAATAGAAAATCAGAACAATATGACTTCTGGTTATATAATTTCAGAATATAAAATCAGAGGTGTATGACTTCTAGGCATACTAAAATAACAATATCAATAATATAAAATAACTCGTAAAGGAGATCAAAATAAGATCTAATACAGTAATAATTTCCAATTCTAGCCATGAAAGCTGATGTATAAAACCATTGATAAAAGTATCTCTTTAATTCCTTATAATGGCTCAGATTATCCCAGATAAATAAAATAAACATATAATTAAATAATGTAGAGTAAATCGTTAAAGAAACAATCATACTTTCATTAGAGCTTTCGTGTTGATAACGTGTTATAAAACTAAAAGAAATCTATGATTAAAAACCAACAGATAAATGAAGAGAGAAATCAAGAAAGAGAAAATGTATAGTAATTCTCATTCAATTCCTTAGTATGATCACAATACAATCTATTTAGTATACATTTGTGTGGGGGAGGAGAGAATTTATAATGATTGGAGAATAAGGAAGTTTTATGTAACTTCTACTCACTCCCTACTATAAACGTAGTGAGTGACTTTAATACTCATAATGAGTGATTTTAATATCCACTACATAATACTATATAATACTATAATATATATAATATACTCAATTGATTTTCATGAATTACGACAGAACATGGAAAGTTAAGGATTAATGGACATCTACGTAATATATTCATAACATAATTGAAAATTTTTATCGATGATGAAATTATTTTACACCCAATAGAGTATTTCCAATTTTTATGATTTTCTTTTGGCCTCTCCAATTTTTATGATTTGGTAATGCATGAGTTAAAAAACAATGTTAGTTTATGGTATCTTTAGGCATAATATTTAACAGTTATTTTATTAAGGTCTATTTGGTGTTGAGATAATTTTATTCTTTTTTAAGGTGCTTTACAACTAGAGCCGTCAAAATGGGCCAGGCCCATCGGGCCCTAGAGGAGAGAGGTGATATTTGACCCTGGAGGGCCAAGGGCTTACACGGGCCGACCCTGGAGGGCTGTGGGCTGGCCCATCGGGCCCTTCAATTTTTTTATTCTTTATTTTTTAAAATTGAACACTTGTTGAAGATGGATATTTTAATAATTTATATGTATTTTTTATTTGTTATAGACAATAATAAAGGATCAATAATCAAATGTCGCTTGAAATTGATGATAGTGGCGAAGATGACGACAATAATAGTCATTATACTAATGTCGCTTAGTAATTAATAGTATGCTTTTTATGTTTTATATGAGTTATTTGTGAACATAGTTTGCTTTTGATTATGAATTAGTGACTATGTTTATTTGTTAGATGACTTATGTTGTAATTTACTAATTATATTTCTTTGAAAAAAATGGAGGAAAAATAATTAAAATTTGGAATAGTAATTTCCAGGCCCTACGGGCCGGCCCTGGCTCTGGTGCTCTCGGGCTGGGCTTTGAAAAACAGGTATTTTTCTTACTCCGGGCCCTGGAGGGCCGGCCCTGTTAGGCCCTGGCCCTTCACGAGGGCCAGGCCGGCCCTGATTGACAGCTCTATTCACAACAATAAGAATGGATCTTTATATAGAATAGAAAAATGAATTTTTACAAATAGTAAGTGTGCTAAGATTATGGATTCCTTGTGCTACATTATATTATAATATCACCTACTATGTAGGTATAATATTTTTATTATTGGGACATTTTAATCCATTGACATCAAATACCTCCCTTAAACCGATTTTAGATGTGAGGTTGTTAGTTTAAACTTCATAGCATATTTATCTTCTTTTTAATAGAAGAGTTGAGTATTGACAAAAAAAGATATTAGAGGAGATCCAAATCCATCATGCTTGTGTTTGTTTTAATCAAATTAATGTGAGAACAATTGGTTAAAATTTGGTTTTGGTTAAAGAAACCACAACCAAATACACATAACATTGAGAGGATTGTGTCTATTTGAGTTGGCGATAGAAAAACATGTTCATGGACATTTAGATAAAACTTCTCTCACACACTTATCTCGTAAACCGTAAATTATGTTAAAAAAACAGTTTCTGACGCTAATCCAAATGGACACAATATAGTTTTGACCACATTTTCATTCTTTTGTGACGGTACTAGGTCAATCTGCCTCACCAATAGTTGGATAACATCGTTCAAGAATGAAACATACAGAGATTGAAAGTCGTCTGAAAAGGAATAGTGGACAACGAGGATAGGATATATATCATAAAATGTCAGCCATATTCAAATTGAACACCAACTTGCTCACATTTTCGCCGAATCTCTCTGGTACAACCTTTGCCAAGGAGTAGGTTTGACTAATAAAAGACCATGAATGAACTTCTATGATACTGTGATTAAAATGGGAGGAAATCTGTGTTTTTAAAATGCATTTTTTGGGCCAGCTTTGGTATATTTGTGTTTGTCTCTTGGGTTGTCTGCTTCTCAAGACATGAAATGAACTAAATGAGCTAATCAAGGATAGGCAAAAAAAAAAAAAAAAAAAGAGTCAAAAGCTTCTGTTACCAATGAACTCAAATTAGAGATGTATCACACCATTCACTTCGTGCTTATTTGTCTACTGTGTGTCTGAAGTCTTTTTCCAGTGGAATGAAAAAAATTCTACCCCTCGTCTTTGATTTGACTGGCAAAAGGGTTAGATGCTCTCAATCTCATTAAGGGGAAGGGGTTTGATCCTAGAGTTGGTGAAGGCGCCGGGGGAAACATTCTAACTCATTAGTGCCTAGGTAAATGCTTGAAAGTAATAGACAGCTCGCCCTGCTCAACAGTGGTATCACCTAGAGGGAAGAGAGATTTTACCCTACTCTTATATCGTCAGAAAGCCCAACCCGCTTCCTTTTTTTAAAAAAAAACGAAAATAATAATAATAATAATAATTCTTCAAACAATACCGTACCGCGTAACTTGGTTATCTAGTTCTCACTTTTACTAAACTTGCTTTCGTTACTGAAATGAATAAATTATTTGCTTAAACTGAAATTAGTTCTATCGTCTACACACTCGCACACCTCTTAATGGCGTCCGGATCCTCTCATTTTCTCTCCCCTCCCCATCCCTCCCAGGCGCATCTCGGCTGTCCATTCCGTGATCCAACGGCCGAGATGTAAAAAAAAAAACAAAATTTTTGTTTTTTGTCTTTTTCGAAAAAGACAAAAAACAAAAATTTTGTTTTTTTTTACATCTCGGCCGTTGGATCACGGAATGGATGGCCGAGATCGGACTGTGAGGGATGGGGAGAAAAAAAGGAAAGGAGAGGATCTGGTTTCCCTCTTAATGTATCACGACACCCCTATCTTGCATACATGATACATGTATTTTTCTATTCCCTTCATATTAAGATGGTGTTGGTAGTAGTTTGTACTCTGCAGATTGTAGTGATCACTTTGTGATAGCTTGGCCTTTTACATTTCCACACATCATGAATCAACAATGGCATAAAAGCTCATAATAAAATTGCTAAACTAGTTTCCAGCGTCACACATCACAGTTAGTTATAAACAAACGATCATTGAGCATAAGTACTGCTCGATGTGATCTGATATATTTTCATTATCTTTTACCCATATATTTAGCTACACATATATCCCATTAGCCATTGGAATTAAACTTAAACTGATTATGTTTTTCATATTCAAACTTATTCTGTTAGGGGTAGTAGTGTGAGAGAGAGGGGTATGCTTTCAGAAGAGGTGGATTTCCCATGAATGAACAGAGTCGTGACTCATCAAAGAAGAGAAATCAGAATCCCCGAGAAGTTTGAGACGGCTTTCGGATTTTAGTCCTCTGCACTAAACAAGTAAACAATTAAATTATTCATTGGAGTAAACTTGGGGGCATATTTGGATCTCCATAGAACAATTTAAATATGTATATATATGTCTGAACACTTCATACTTAGAAACCATAATGATAAATTTATCTCAGTTTCTGCAAGTTGGATACAAAATTTGAACCAGCAAACGCTGCAGAACCACCAACTACAGAGAGCAAAGCAACTGCAATTTGCAAGCCCACTTCTCCAAGGTTATCCTCAGGCACCACATAAACACACAATGGTCCCAGAAGCAGTAAAACCAGGCTAAGGGTCAACAATGAACCTGGGGTTCCTGGATCTGTCGCTGCAGATAACACCCCAAGTTCTTCGGCTTTTGAGAGGAGTCCCAGTCTCTCTATGGTTGAAAGGGAAAACCCAAATTTCTCTGCTGCTGATAGCAATCCAGCTTTCTCTGCTTTGCTTAATAGCTTCAGCTGCTCCATTCTTGTAAGCAGCTTAACAGGAGGTGTATTTGTTATAGGGCTACTCCGAGGGCCTTCTCCCAGTGGGAACACAGTTGAACTCTGCATTGTAAACATGGTGTGGTTCTCAGAATCATTTGAAAATGAAATAATGTTCTGCATTGCCATTACTGATTACAGCTGGGCATCTCCATGTAACAACAATAATGACAGTAACATGTGTAAAATCCCATACATTTACGTCTATCTCGGTATCTATACTAAAGGGACAGTCAAATACTTAAGTGTTTGTTTGGAGTTCCTTATCATAAACAATTTTGTGTAAATTTGGGTAAGTTCAGACAAAACTCCTCATACTTATCTCGACATCTAAATCACAATTGAAAAAACTATTTTAAAGGCTCCAATCACCGTTCCAAACACCCACTTATAAGATATAATGTGTGCTTGCTCAAAACGCATGCAATATGAAAGTAGCTTTGCCTTGAAGGTAGCAAAAACCGGTTTCAATAGGTTTCCAAACATTGAAATAAAAGATGTCAATCTAACACTACATGATGAGCTTATCTAAACCTAGGCCAGGGTGCCTATTTCCCTTTAACAAAGAAATATGTCAGACATCCATGTAAGGGATAAACTTAAGGCACAATTATTTGTTGGTAAATCATTTTAACAAACTCATGTCATGCAAGTGCTTTTTTTTACCGTTCTAATACTGTCATTGAATCTTTGAAACAACTTTTTTTCACGCGTCATAATTTCATTATTAAAGATCATGGTGGCAAATGCCTATGAAATGAATAAACTATTTCACTAATGCTTCAAGATACTTCACCTAATCATACTCTAACCCTAAACGCCTACATAACTCTAGCATAAAGCAAACCCCTAATAATTCTAAGAGGGACGAACTTTTTTCCTTTCTAACAATACTCGCATCCTGTTCCACTAATGAAATCACAGAGCAACCAGCTACTTCAACAGCCTCTTTCATCATGACAATACCAAACAAATTGTAATTAACGATTGAACATCACTTAAGCAGGTTCAAGGAGAAGGAGAAGAAGAGGGGACAGATATTATCCAATTTGATGGAGGCCAAATTTAGCGAAGTCAGGGACGGACCTTTCTAGAGCTTACAGTTCTGGAAACGGATGGAAGGGGTTTCTGAGTAGCCATGGATTTGACGAGTAGGGGAGAGGTACGGATGAAGAGTAGCCCTCTGTTGGTGCTACACATGGAGGCTGTAGTGGCTTCCATAACCATAATCTAGAGCTTTTTCCCTCCGTCTAGAAAGCATGCATCTAAGCTGAGTGGACGATGGTGAATCACAAGAATCAGAGTGAAGGATGAAGAAGAGGATAATGTATTGCTCCTATTGGTTTCCATTGTTTGGATGTCCACGTGTCACCAAATAGTTGATTCTTTCTTGTTGCTTTTCGTGGTTCTGACTTCTTACTTAGACGGGAAAACAGAGGTTAAAAAAAAAAAAAATCTCAACAAATAAAAGAACTGTTTATGAATTAAATTGGACACCACACCATTGTTCATAATCTGTACTACTGGGTTACATTATTTATTGGGTTAAGGTATATTTTTGCCAATAAACTATTACAGAAAGAGCATCCAGCACAAATACTAATTAAGCGTACCTTAAATACCACCAAACAATTAAAAATGAGCAGATTTGCTAATGAACTTTTACACAGGTGCAGTCAACACAATGCCATTATGAAAAGTTAACTGACCGTTTTCTAAGGTTTAGATTGGCCAATGAACTTTTACTCTAGGAGCACCCAGCACAAAAAAGTTTTACTCAGGAGCTGTCACCACAAAATTCTTAATTTCACTAAATTAAATAATTTTTTTCTCAACCGTTATTATTCAAAACTACTTGTATAGATATCTATGGACAAAAATTACTCATTTGCTAAAATAAACAAAAGTTTTAATTAAAGATATAATTATATGATTTAAATAAAACTCAAGGTGTCTTACAATTTATTATATATGTAAACAAAAAAATTATATGATTTATTTTTATTTTAGAAGAAATTTATGTGAGTTAAGAAATTCATTTAATGTTAATAATATTTAAAAATCTAAAAAAATCTATTATATCCGGAAAAAATGGAGTTTAATATTTATTTTTATAAAAAGAGCTTAATGGATATATACTTAATAATATAAATTCAGCAACTTGATGATATTTTTATTAATTAAATGATCTATTGATTATATGAATATGAAACTTGTTGAAAAAAAATTAAAAAAGTCCTATAAATAATTTGCTCAGGCTATTCCAAGATGCTTAATTATGACAATTTTTTTCAACAAGTCCCATATTGATATAATAAATAGATAATTTAATTAACGAAAATATCATCAAGTTGCCGGATTTATATTATTAAGTGCCAATGTTGATATCCATTAAGTTCTTTTTATAAAAATAAAAATTAAACACATTTCATTTCTTTCCGGATATAATAGATTTTTTAGGTTTTTTAAATTTTATTAACATTAAATGAATTTTTTAACTTACATAAATTTCTTCTAAGATAAAAATAAATCATATATTTTTTTTGTTTAACATATATAATATATAAGAAATTATAAAACACCTTGAGTTTTATTTAAATCATATAATTATATTTTTAATTAAAATTTTTGTTTATTTTAGCAAATGAGTAATTTTTGTCTATAGATATCTATACTAGTAGTTTTGAATAATGATAATTGAGAAAAAAATTATTTAATTTAGTGAAATTAAGAATTTTGTACTGAGTGCTCTTGGAGTAAAAGTTCGTTAGTCAATCTGCACCTTAGATAACGGTCAGTAAACTTTTTCTAACGGCGTTATGCTGACTGCACCTGTGTAGAAGTTCGTTGGCAAATCTGCTCATTTTTAATTGTTTGTTGGTATTTAAGGTACGCTTAATTAATATTTGTGCTGAATGCTCTTTATGTAATAGTTTGTTGGCAAAAATGCACCTTAACTCTTATTTATTATTTGTGACTAATGTATTTTTATTAATTTTATTAAATATATTGATCCAAAATACACGAAAAGTATGACAATTTTTCTTTTAAAAAAATAGGTGAGTTGGACTCACTAGGGTCTGACCATGTTTAGGGCTCAATAAACACTTATAGAAATACTTTATAATTATATAATTTAAATCTACAACCTTATAATTATGAAGCAAGTTTTTTACCAAAACTGAACTATCATTTGTTAACATTATAACATATAATACTACTAGAAGTTAAAATGAAGACAATGAATTATATATACTTTGTTTGACAAATACACACACACTTATATACTTTGTTGACTTGCAAAATATATACCTCCTATCCTAATTATAAGACATAATTATTTTTTTTTGGAGAAATTAAGGAAACAAATTAAATTACTTTTGAGTATTTTTCATTTTTATTTTTTCTTCAAAGTAATTAGTTTAACTAATAAACTAATATATAATCTAAAGATACACAACATATAAAATGATTAAGTAACTTATTTAGCTTCCTTAATCTCTCCAAACAAAGTCAATTATGTCTTATAATTAGGACCGAAGTAGCTAACACATACTTAAATCTTGAATCTTAATTCCTTTTTCCTAGATTTTAAGTAGATAACACATACTTAAATCTTAATTTCTTTTACCTCTAATAATCGTTATTTTATTTTGTGAATGAAATAACAACTTAGGTGTTGTTTTTTTAATTAAGAGAGTAGGTACTAATAGCTTAAGGTTATAAATAGAATCGAATCTGTGACCTCTCTTTTAAAGAGAAGCTTTCATGGCATTACGCTACAATGTTATTGGCTAACAATTTAGTTGATGACTAGTTGTCTCGATGACAACATCGCTAATCTCAGTGCTTTGAGTTCCAAATTTAAATTTATTACCGATATGAGTGTGTTTAAATTGTCCTTAAATAAAAATATAACTAACAATTTAACATTAAAATCTTTTGTCAATAACAAAGGAAAAGATAAAGTGAGGAAGTATTCTGGATTCATTGAGTTTTATTCACAACATTCCTATTAAAGTCAGCAACTTAATATTTAATTAGCGAATTCACATCTTCTCTTAAAAAGTTTAGTAGTCATTTGCAAATGAAGATGAGCTATGTTCCTAAGTTGACAACTTTTTTAAAGATAGCTTAAACTAATTATGGCAAGGCTGTTGTCAACTAAACAACTCTACTAATAACTCATACCTAACAAGATTTGACAATTTCAATATGAAAAATTCATAATTACAATATAGTGAATTTAACAAATGCTAACAAAACAATCTTTTTTGCTTGATAACTCACTAAATGTGAAAGACCAAGTTTAATATACGTGTGTGTGTAATTTGCATTGTGCCTTCAACGAGACCAAGTAGCTCAATACTGATTTTTTTTTTTTTTGGGGGGGACAATCAAGAGGTCTTCAATTCCCATTAAAGCCAGTTTATCAACATTTACAGGTTAGGACAGGGGAGGGCATTTTTTTAAATAATTAAAGGCATTTTAATAAATTTAATTCAAATATTAATAAATAAAAGATAGAGAGTGAGCCACTGAGGGAATATATTTTGATTGGGAGCTCTTTAAGTTTACATGAAGTCGCCAGTAGGTATAACTTTATAAAATATATTTTTAGTCTTATAATTCTAAGAAATAGGATATTGTCACTACCAAAGTCACTACCACTTTTTTACCGTCAGATCAGAATTTCAAGAAGAGAGAGAAATGATAAAAATAGATAAAATTTTGATCTGACGGAGAAAAAGTGGTAGTGACTTTGGTAGTGACAAAAAATGGTAGTGGCAATATCCTATCTCTAATTCTAATATTGTTAATTTTGCTAACGAAAAATATAAACTCAAGTGATAACGGTGTAAATTTAAATGATGATTGTGTGATTAAATGCTATTAAAATTAAATTTAAAATATGAGTAAATCAAAGAATATATAAAAGGGTAAATGATTTCTCCTGTCACTGGAGATAGAGTTATCTCCAGTGACCCTAAAACTATGTCGTTTTGAATTAATGAAGGGTGTGTTTGTAATTTTAGGTGAATTAATGAAGGGTGCAAAATTACAGAAACACCCTTCATTAATTCACCTGAAATTACAAACACACCCTTCATTAATTCAAAACGACGTAGTTTTAGGGTCACTGGAAATAACTCTATCTCCAGTGACCGGAGAAATATTTTTCCCATTATAAAATTAATGTAATTAAATGCTGTTAGTCATCACTTAAGATCGCTGCGTCAGCATTTTCCGTTAATAACATTAACGGTGTTAGAATTTTAGGACCAAAAGTATACTTTATGAAGTTAAGGGACCAAAAAGGATTTGGCTTGTATCCTTTGCGGATACTGTCCGCTGCCATCCGCTGCTCCTGAAACGTCATCGTTTTTTCTGTTTTTCCAAGCAAAACACACACATGGTTCCTTAAAAAAAAAAAAAATCAGAACACTGCTAGTAGTAAAAAGATAATTAAGGATACTGAATGGTACTGAAAAAATTATTCATGATCTTGAAAAATTATTTGAGGATCTTGAAAAAATATTTTAAGGTACTAACTGCTACTAAAAGGATATTAACTGGTATTGAAAAAATTATTTATGGTCTTAAAAAATTATTTATGGATCTTGAAAAATATCATAAAGTATATTTTTAGTAGCATTCTTTACCTGAAATATTTTTTCAAGATCCCAAAATAATTTTTTAAGACTATAAATTATTTTTTCAGTACCAGCCAGTATCCTTTTAGTAACAACCAGTACCTTGAAATATTTTTTCAAGATCCTAAAATAATTTTTCAAGATCATGAAGAATTTTTTCAGTACCATTCAGTATCCTTAATTATCTTTTTACTACCTAGCAGTGTTCTGATTTTTTTTTTTTTTTAAGGAACCATGTGTGTGTGTTTTGCTTGGAAAAACACAAAAAACGGCGACGTTTCAGGAGCAGCGGATAGCAGCGGACAGTATCCGCAAAGGATACTAGCCAAATCCGACCAAAAAGTATACCTTATATAAAACTTAAAGGACTAAAAGTAGGGATAGGATATTGTCACTACCAATTTTATGTCACTACCAAGTCACTATCACTTTTTCACTGTTGGATCAGAATCTTAATAGGAGAGAGAAATGATAAAGGTAGATGAGATTCTGATTCAACGGTGAAAAAGTGGTAGTAACTTGGTAGTGACATAAAATTGGTAGTGACAATATTGTATCTCCTAAAAGTATACTTTAACCTTTTGATTGTTTCAATTTTTTTTTTTTAATAATTAAACTTATTGTGTGGGTGCGATAGTAATTTTATTTTGAAGACCTTACCAGGAGCTTGACATCACCGCGCCCATTTAAAACCCAGAACCCTAACCCTCAGCCACCCTCTCACTTTCTCGCTAGTCATCTCCTCTTTCATCAATGGCGGACCCTGTGTTTACGATCCAGTACCTGAAGGATTTCGTGAATTCTCAAATCCACGACGAAGAGAAGTGGGCCTTCAACATGGTAATCTCCCCACTATATCCCTTCATTTTGTCTTTTATACGCTGGTTCACCAATCCGTTCTTTTTCCTTCCGATCCATTTAATAGATATGATATAAATCTTTTGTTGCCAAAGCTGGTTGTTTGTTC
The DNA here is from genome assembly GCA_034222035.1 of Acacia crassicarpa. Lineage (NCBI taxonomy): Eukaryota > Viridiplantae > Streptophyta > Magnoliopsida > Fabales > Fabaceae > Acacia > Acacia crassicarpa. Next base: position 572,558 of record JAWXYG010000023.1, on the reverse strand, counting down.
TCCGGAAAAATAGTTAGATAATTTAGAAATGGCTTCAAATTTCTTCTTGACCTCATTTTTTTTTATCTGCTCGAATTGAGCACGTGGTTTGTAATTTGCATTAATGCGAATCGGGAAAACCTCGAAATGTTTCTTAGTAGTATCTGGCAACCTTTGATTTGGGTAATGCATCACTAAGAATGGTCCATTTTCATTTCAAAGCATTAACGTAGCTTCATAACCAACTAATGGTATATGCTTTGATATATGCGTTCGAGAGCCCCTGAACGCCTCCGCGGAGGATTTTCTATTCTTAATTAAACTCTGATAATGTTTGATGTTTGGATGCATCGGGTGATTGTTCTCTTTCCTGTCATGGTTAGAGCCTTACAAGTCTCGTGTTAAAAATAATACTCCAATACTGAATGTTTTTATTCATTCATTCGTACCTTATTCCAAATGGATGAGGCACCTTTATACAGATGGAAATTAACAACTAAAGCAATAAAATAGGAAATAACTTCTAGCAATAAAGTAGGAAATAATCCTAACAACTTGCTACTTATTTAAAATTCCTAAAATAGTGGGAACAATAATTCAAACTTTAAATCAATAATTAAAAACATATTTATTTTCAACACTCCCCCTCAAGTTGGGGCATAGATGTCCATCATACCCAACTTGCCAATCATTTCTTCAAAGGTCTTCACGGAAACTGCCTTGGTTAGGATGTCAGCCACTTGATTTTTAGATCTGATGTAAGGAGTTTGAATGATCCGTTTTTCAAGCTTCTCTTTGATGAAGTGTCTATCCACTTCAACATGTTTTGTTCTATCATGTTGAACTGGATTTTGTGCAATCTCCACAGCAGCTTTGTTGTCACAGTATAGATTCATAGGTCCTTTATGCATAATTCCCAGATCTGCCAAGACACTCTTAATCCACAGAAGTTCACAAATTCCATATGACATACCTCTAAATTCAGCTTCTGCACTTGATCTTGCTACCACCTTTTGCTTCTTGCTTCTCCATGTGACTAAATTTCCCCCCACAAAGGTGAAATACCCTGAAGTGGATTGCCTCGTGGTTTTGTCACCAGCCCAATCTGAGTCTGTGTAACCTTCAATACAAGCCATATTATTTTTGGAGAAAAGTAGGCCTTTTCCTGGAGCACCTTTAAGATACCTTAGGATTCTAAACACAGCTTTCATATGCTCCTCACTGGGTGAATGCATAAATCTACTAACAACACTTACTGAATAAGAGATATCTGGCCTAGTATGTGACAAATAGATCAGTTTTCCCACCAACCTCTGATATCTGGTTTTCTCGGTTTCAATCTGATCTGGGTATATGCCTAGTGAGTGATTCACTTCCATAGGTGTTTCAGATGGTTTGCAAGCTAACATACCAGTTTCAGACAATAAATCAAGAATATATTTTCTTTGAGATAAGAAAATACCTTCCTTTGATCTTGTAACTTCTATGCCCAGAAAATATCTCAGCTGACCAAGGTCTTTCATATCAAACTCAGCTGCTAATTTTTTTTCCAATGACTTCATTTCTTCTAAATCATCCCCAGTTAGCACCATATCATCCACGTATACAATGAGAATGGCTACCTTTCCCTTATTCTGTTTTATGAACAAGGTATGGTCAGCGTTGCTCTGCTTGTATCCAAATTTTGTCATTGCCGATGAGAATCTCCCAAACCACGCCCTAGGAGATTGTTTTAGGCCATATAACGCCTTCTTGAGTCTGCATACTGTATTCTCGTTTGATTCTTCCATTGTTACCCCTGGTGGGACCTCTATGTAGACCTCCTCTTCTAGATTACCATTGAGGAATGCGTTCTTGACGTCAAACTGCTTTAATGGCCAGTCACGGTTTGCTACTATGGAGATAAGAATTCGGACAGTGTTCAATTTTGCAACTGGTGCAAATGTGTCTTGATAATCTATCCCATATTTCTGTGTGTATCCCTTTGCTACAAGTCTCGCCTTGTATCTCTCAATGCTTCCATCTGGGTTGAGTTTTACTGTAAATATCCATTTGCAGCCAATTGTCTTCTTTCCCTTTGGCAGTGAGGTTAATTCCCAGGTTTCATTTTTCTGGAGTGCCTCCATTTCTGTATTCATTGCTTTCTTCCATTTAGGATCATCTAGAGCTTCCTGCACACTATTAGGAATGGATACAGTAGATAATTGATTGACAGTTAGAGCACATGATTCAGATAACCTATGAGATGATACATAACTGCTTATAGGATATTTAACTCTATTTTTTGGGTCTGGTTCATAAACAGGTTTAGGTACACCCTTGGTTAGACGTTCTGATCTTCTCAATGTGGTATTTTGAGTAGTAGAATTTGTAGGGACAGAAACATGAGTGTTAAGGTCAGAAATTACCTCATTTGTAGTCTGATTCTGTACTTCAGGAACATCCATAGCAGGGGATCCAGGTGTGAGAGTTAAACATGGTGTTTCAGCATGTGAGGGAACAGTTTCAGTGACTGGAACTGGGTTTTGAGTTTGGTTGGAGACTATAGGAGTAGAGAGCCACAATTCTTCTTCTCCAACAACAAGGAATGGATGCTCCCCCTGAGAAGAAGAAGTGGTGTCTCCCCCTAAATAATATGGTTCAGTTTCATGGAAAGAGAGTTCAAGGGTGACATACAACTTATGAGAGTCAGGGTCAAAACAGCGGTAGCCTTTTTGGAGATCTGAATATCCTACAAAGATACACTTCTTGGCACAAGGGTCTAGTTTGCTACGGTGGGACTTGGGGACATGCACAAACACACTGCAACCAAAGACACGTGGTTCAAGATTTAAGGTATGGGGAATGAGGAAATACGACTCAAGTTTTTGTTGAGGGGTGATGAAATTTAGGACACTAGAAGGGGAATGGTTGATGAGGTAGGCAGCGGACATAACAGCCTCCCCCCAATACTGCTGAGGGACATTCATCTCGAGTAGAGAAGCTCTAACAACTTCTAAAATATGGCGATTTTTCCTTTCAGCTAGACCATTTTGCTGTGGTGTATAGGGACAGGATGATTGGTGTTTAATACCATTAGAGGATAAAAAATCAGAGAAAGGACGATTCATATATTCCAAGCCATTATCAGATTGAAAAATTTGAATGGGGCACCCAAATTGAGTATGTACCATGCTATGGAATTTTCTGAAAACAGTAAAGACCTCACTTTTCTGTTTCAACAGAAATATCCAAGTCATACGGGTACATTCATCAATAAAGGTGTCAAAATACAAAGAGTTTGAAAAAGAGGCAATTTTCGCAGGGCCCCATACATCAGAGTGAATGCCTTGGAATGGAATTGCACTTTTATTCTGACTAGGATAAAATGGGATACGATGACTCTTGGCCATATCACAAATAGCACAGGGAAAAACAGATGACCGACATTCAGAGAACAAGTTAGGAAATAATTTTTTGAGATAACTAAATGACAAATGGCCAAGTCTCTTGTGCCAGAGCAAAATATTGGAAGTAGTTTGATCAGGGGAAATAGTGGCAGACGCCCGAGAAAGTAAATGCTCCTCACATGCATTAACCTGGAGGTAATACAGCTTTCCATGTTTAACACCAGAGCCAAGGATTGCCTGCGTCTGGACGTCCTGAAATAAACAAAAGGTAGGCCAAAAAATAACAGAACAATTCAATTGTGAGGTGAGTTGGCTAACAGATAATAGGTTAAATTCCAGGGAAGGGACTACAAGAACAGATTTAAGGGTTAGGGAAGGGGAGAGATGCATAGTACCCTGACCAGTGACTGCGGCAGTGCTACCATTAGCGGTAGTAATAGTGGATTTGGAAGAGGTAGTAAAATTGACTAAAGCAGTGGCATCAGTAATCATGTGATCAGAAGCGCCAGTATCAATTATCCATATATCATTCATAAGGTGAGCAGAGAGCGCAATAGACTTACCCACAATACCTTCATACACAACATGAGCCCGGGGGGAAGAGACAGAGTCACTGTTAGTTGTTGTTCGAAGAGCCTTGGATGGAAGATGACGCCGAGGGCGTTTGGTGAAGTCCCACCACTCGGGATAGCCAACGATTTCGTAGCAGCGAGCTTTGGAATGACCAGAGTCGCCACAATGGGAACAAATCAGAGTCTTGTTGGTAGAACCATCCCTACGTGGCTTCGACATGGAACCAGCCAGAGGGGGACGAGGAGACTGAGTTACCAAGGCAGAAGAATCCGAAGTAGGCAGAGAGCGATTCATCGTGATACGTTGTTGAACTTCGCGGCGGACATACGCATACGTACATTCAAGGTCCAGTTTAGGCTCCTTACGCAAAATCTCCCCACGAACCTGATCAAAGTCAGCATCTAAACCACTGAGGAAGATATAGACTCGGAGGCGAGCTACTGTGGAATGTGACTGAACGACCCCATCTATGGTGGTGGTCTGAGAAGTGATTCGATGGTCGATTTCTTGAAAGATCGACAAGAGTTCATTGTAGTAAGTGGAAAGAGGTCGTCCATTTTGCTTCGTGTTGAAGGAGCGCTGGTTCAATTCAAAGAGGCAGGATTCATCAGAGCTATCGTAGAACGTCCGAAGAGCAGCATCCCAAATCTCATGTGCAGATTCAAGGCGAATAAATCGCTTCATCAGTTGCGGAGTCATAGAGTCGATCAGCCAACTCTTGACACGCTTGTTCTCAGTGACCCAGGTATCATACGTAGGATCTTCATTCGCAGGCTTCTTCGTCGTACCTGTGAGGTACCCGGATTTGTTTCGGGCTCCGATTCGCATGTCCATCAATTGGGACCAAAGAGGATAATTGGAATCATCAAGGGTTACGGTAATGGGAAGAGAGGGGCTATCCTGCTGTATGATAATATTCTGTGAAGGGGCGGAAGTCTGTGATGGGCAGGGGGTGGTGTCCGACGGTGATTGAGGAGGATCCATGGTGGAGAAAGTTTGGGAATAGGGTTCGAATTGGGGCTCGGGATTTCAAACAGAGTAGTTGGTAGGGACGAGTTGGGTGGGTGAATGAATGATTAAAGAGAGAAGTGCGGGCCAGGGGCTAGGGACGAGATGGGTGGGTGAAATAAGGAATACCAAAAAAGGTGTGGGTCAGGGGCTGCAAGTATTTGGTAAAGGTACGGTGGGTTAGGATCATACTGGTGATACCATGTTAAAAATAATACTCCAATACTGAATGTTTTTATTCATTCATTCGTACCTTATTCCAAATGGATGAGGCACCTTTATACAGATGGAAATTAACAACTAAAGCAATAAAATAGGAAATAACTTCTAGCAATAAAGTAGGAAATAATCCTAACAACTTGCTACTTATTTAAAATTCCTAAAATAGTGGGAACAATAATTCAAACTTTAAATCAATAATTAAAAACATATTTATTTTCAACATCTCGGATATGTATATTGTATCTTATGAATATGAATTCTTTATTTCATTGTTTTGACTTTACTGGAAGAGTAAACTAACAATTAATTTTCTAAATTTACATATCCATTGGCGTTTAACGTTATTCCTTGAATATTTGGGAGGAGGAATACATTGCAAGTTACATGTCTTTGTGAACTAAACTGTGCAGTTCCATCACTTTGAGGTTTCAAGCTAAGTGAGTTGACAATTCAGCGACTAATTTGCTAGTATAATCATATTTTGATGTTGCTTTGAACGTTTTCTGTTATTCCCATATGTTAGGTTCATGCCAACTCAAATTGATCTAGCTATCAAAGTTAACGGTGACTTAATACTTGTTCTGTTCACGTTTCTCTTTTTCCTTGTGCAGTATTAAAGTTGGGATGAACATTGTCTCACAATAATACCTGGGGTAAATTAGCCGGTTAATATGCTCGTGTTTCATGTCTTTTTGATGTGTTGAGATTTTGAACCTTTGGCTTGTTGCCTGCGTCTAAGTGACCTTGCTGTTGGCCATTAATATATATGATAATGGATCTTGACATTCTTCTGTGGAAAAAGTTCTTGATTGAGGCCAATCTTGGTTAGAAACCTATAATAGGTTGTTCATTATTTGTGGTTAATTGGTTATTCAAGAAGCTACAACACAGCTGTTTGAACACAAGAAATTGATCATCTGATGTTAGGAAATAGGTTTCATAAGTATACTTTAGTGCTTGGTTGGAATAAAAGAGGGTATGACCAGATAGGATTGGTTTTATAATTCTTTTTATTTTTATTCTGTTGAATATACTGTAGAGTAACTGATGTGAGCCTGTGGTTTGGGCAGCAAACTATAAAGGCAGAGGTATATGTTCTTTTTACTTGAGTTGTGAGTAGTCCAAAGAGCAGCACATGTATGTCATTTGATAAAAGGCTTGAATGCCCTTAGCCGAAAGGTATACTGATTGCTAATTAAGCAAACTGAATGTCTTGTTAACTGAACCCTAATCCTATCTGGAAGTGATCATGGCATGAAGGCATGGTGGTACCCTAGTCCAATTCTTCCAGGTCATTACCGCATGTTACCACTTGTTCTCAGGATGGAAGGTGCCTTGTCCTTGGCCCAAAGCACTTCCCCTTGTTTTGATTGCTTGAGGCTTCACAAGGTTTTTTATGCTTCTCATATCTCAAGGCATTGAGTACCCACATTTTGCACCTTTTTTGGGAGTCATTGAAAGAGCATGTTACTTTGAGTTAGGGCTTGAATGACATTGAAGTGGGTCATCTGGTATTAAATAGTGAATGTGTGATTTAAAAGTAATGCCTTTCTCCCTGATTATATATATCCAGGAGCTTCACATTATTTAGAATGAATGTGTTAACTCTTTTTCCTCCTACAGAAATTGCTGCGTGCTGCTGGGTTGTTTGGAGGATCAATACTCCTTATGCGGAATTATGGTGACCTTATGGCTGTTTGAAGGTAGAATGAAGGACCTGCAGCGAGCTGCTACGCACTCTTCTTCATCAGTAATTTTTAGTTTCTCTTTCAGTGTTTTATAATGAGCCCTCGTGGATCAATCAGTTCTAGTCCTTCGGTGAGAAATGATTTTGCAGTTTCCATGGGCATCGAATACGTAGATGTTAAAATATGTCCAAATTGGGTGTATGCACTAATTGAGATCAAGTTTTATTTTTCATAACTTGAATTTTGTTACTGAATAATTTTGCTCGAACCCTGCAAAATGAGTTTATAAAGTGAAATCTAAATTAAATTGAGTTAGAATTGGAATTAAGTGACAAAAAATCGAAACAAAAAGTCTAAGGTGTGTGTGTGTATTAGTTTGCTTAGTTGAATAATCAATTAGTCCAATCACCAACAGCAATATATCATTCTTAAAGAAATATTGATTCTCAAACGTTTAAACTCGTGCTACAAGGATAATTTTGCTACAAAAATTAGTACCACATTAAATGTAAGATATGCAAATTTCGTAAATACTAAATGTAAAATCAAGGGATGGATGCGGCGGGTGCTGCGTTGTGGATGGTCAATCAAACCGAAGCTGGGAGGATAAGTCTTGACTGGAGAGACATAGACCAACGAAGCTGGACATGGATCCAAATGAAATGTTCCACATTTTGACCTTAATACCCCTAACATTTTAATCAATTGCATCAGAGAGTTACGCCTGATTGGTTTTAGGGAAGGAGAAGAGGTATATTTTTCTCCCATCTTTATTAAATAATTAATGAAAAATTTTCAATATTTTAAAAATATACTTTCAATATTAATTACAACTTGATCAATAATCTCTTATTAGACTCTTTCCATCCCCTCTGCTAGCACTGCGCAGAGACAGTGGGACCCACATTCCTCTGTCTTCCCTCATCGTGAAATGCGTTTCCTTAAAGGAGAGGAGAAAGGGCGCAGCCCAGTCCTTCACCCTCTCGTGACTTGTCTCCCTCACCCACATGACGTTGTAAGCTTCTCTTCCTCATATTTTTTTTCCCCCCTTCTTTACTGTAAAATTAAATTTGAACTGGCGTACAGATCTAGCTTTACTTCCTTTGAGGTATACGAGTGACTATTGTGCTCAACATCCAAGGGGGATTTCGCTCACAGAAGTTCCACCGTTCTCTTGATTTCAAAGAAGATAAAACATGAAAGCCACTAGTCCTTTTTTCATGCAAAACGTTATTATTGTTTTAGTGGCGTTTGCGGAGATTTTGTCATAAGGAAGAAGACGATAGGATAGTCTCAATGCTACCAAAATGGTCACCTATTCCGAGGAGATAGACCTTAGTCTTGAGCTTTCTCTGGATAAGCCTCTCACAGAAAACGCAGAAATGTTTCTGACAACACCATCGTCATCAATCAGTGACATAAGAAAGAGTCTCGTCGGAAATGGGGCTTGTGAGGGTTCATCTGTTTCTTCTCTGTATAAGCCTTGCTCGCTGCCATTGAAGGCTGAGAAGATTGAGTTTCAGGACTTGCAGACGATGGGAAGACCAAAAGATGGGAGCGTGAAGAGATTGGAGAAGATAAAGAGATTGATGCTGCAAAAGCAGAATAAGGAGGAAGTGGCAAAGATAAAGAAAGAGATATCTCCGACGGAGTTGCCAGCATTTGATAAGCGAGAGGTGCCTTCTGAAGTGGTTTCCAGGGCTGCTACCACTGTTTCCAAGAACCCTGCATTCATTCGTGCCATTGCTCAAATCAAAGAGGACTTGAAACTTTTGCAGGATTTGAAGAATAAAAGTAAGTTTGCTTAATAAGACATTCCTTTTTATTTTTTCCTGAAATCACTTTAAAATATCTCAGTGTTACTTGATCTTTTCAAGATTTCTTAGTCCTTATGTGGTTCTGTTCAATTTGAAATTAATCCTTGTGATATTTATTAGTGTTGCTTGATAAGAAAATGAAATAGCGGATATAACAGTGTGGTTTGTTTTTACGAAACTGCTGCTTGAATCTGGATACCCCTCTATGCATTGTTTTGCCTAGAAACAGAACAAAATTTCCAAACATTAACATATTTTCTCGCTAAAATTATGTTTCGGACAATAGGATTCCCAAAAATTTACAACTATCCTTAATCTTAGAAAACCACTGTCTTTCTGTTATGCTTGTTTCAGCCCTAACTCTTGAATGTTCTCTAGTTATTCACCAAGACAACAAAAGAAGTATTGACACACAAGAATGTGATTGTGTGTACGGAACTCACTTTTCTTTCATATACTCACGATCTCTTTTTTCTCTATCTTTTTCCGAATGCACTATATAAAACCACTTTCTAAATTGTAGAAGATCTAGATGGTTTGTATGTGTTGATTCCAAATAATTGAATTATCCAAGTTGATCCATCAGGATGCATAATGATGTTATTTTGTTGTCTGACCTTGTTTCTCTGAACCTAAATCCATTTGCATATAGGTGCAGGAGGTTTGGCCAAAGGTGGGGCTACTTCCAGATTCCTGAGATCTCCCAAGAAGGAGAAAGATCCGATGAAACCCTCCGAGTGGACGGTCAAGGAGGAAATGCCAGCAAAGCCTGCTGAAACCATGTCAGTAAATCCTCTTAAGAAGAAGGTGAAGCTAGAGACAGATACCAACTGTAACAAATACTGGGAATGGTCCCAATAGGTTTACATACAGCAAAAAAGTTATTGACCTTCGTAGACTATATAAATGAGTTATAGTTGACATTTTCTTAAATTCATAGATCATATAACTACAATCTGAGCTTTCCAATGTTCCAAGGGTGTTTTGGATTTGTTATTAACTTTGGACGAAATCACCTTTATGAAATCGAGAACGCCAGGTTGTACTTTAGCCAGCATCAATGGTGATATAGTTTCATGGTCTTTGGAAGAAAAATTGAGTTTTAAAGTCCCGAGAAAGTGTTAATACTTTTGAGTTATAGATAGATCACTTTCCCACTTCTTTACTGGCGTCACAAAGGCCAAATCTGCATTTTATGTACCGGGCATGGAAGCTTTGGAAGCTTCTGGTGGGTGCATTCCCATGAAGCACATCTTTGGTCTGTGTTGTTTGTCAGATTTGTCTCTTCAGCGAAGAGGAAACAAAAAGAAAGCATATTATCTTCTGTAGAAGATGGAATCTCTTCTTTCTGCTAATTTCTGCATTAAATTGTTCTTCGCAGTGTATAGAGTAGCTTGTGATTTTTATGTTCCTTCGTTTACGACTTTTCATATCCTTCACCATTTCATAAAAGAGCCAGTTCAAGAAATCCTGTACTACTCCACTGTAACCGGCTAATGTTGGAAGCATATCCTCTCTTATTATCTTTTTTTCTCATTATCTCTTATAAGCCTTTCTAGACTATTGATTGGAAAGAGACGTTAGTATATAGGTTGTTAGGATTATTGTTAGGATTATATCTTGTTAGGTTGTTGGGTTGTTAGGATGCTTACAGGACCTATATATATATATGGTCTAATAGTCCTTGTAATTCACAAAATCTTATCATTAATCAATACAGCCCATGAGTGTACATGGTATCATGAGCTTTGGTTTTGTTTTGATTTTGGGTTAGGCCAGATAATTAAGAAATTCTTGGGTTTCTACCCTATGAGTGCTCCAATTGTCCTGACATAGTAAAAAAAAAAAAAAAAGTAGCAGGCTGTTCTTGTAGCATTTAAATCAGAGGGTCGAATATAAAGAATTGGCCCAAGACTCATGGACTTTCAAGATCCAGCTGGAGAAAGACGTGAGAAGAAAACAGAACAAGACTGCAATCAAAGACGAAGCGTTTGGAAGGAAAGTTGCAGAATAAAGGATGAGAATTAGAATAAAGGGTGTCCAAGCAAAGTGAAGATCCGAAGTGCTTTTGCAAGATCCGGTCGAATAGGGTTGAGCAAGATTTGATGAGTTTCTGCCCAGTGCCAATTGTGAACGTTGGTCCCGTCGGCCCTATCCTCAACAATCCAGCGCTTGTCGCCCTCACCTAACCCAGCCATGTAACTAGAGAAAGAAAGAACGGAACTCAAAGAATTATCCGGAAAAGGATCAAAGACATCCTAGAAGAGGGTCAGGATCCCGATGAAGAAACGATCAGAGGTGACGGATTAGAAAGAGTAACTTATCAAGGAGAGAAAGATGTAGAGAGATTAGATGTATCTCTACAATAAGAGAAGAAAGAAAAAGGCTTGGGGACAAACCAATAAAGTAGGAATGGTGCTAAGGAATGCACCTTCACAATCTATTTTGTCTTGATGACGTTATTTCATCGAGAGTTGTATTTTGTCTTGATGACGTTATTCCATCGAGAGTTGTATTTTGTCTTGATAACGTTATTCCATCAAGGGGTTGTTGTCTCGGTGATGTTATTCCATCGACGGTTTCTCGGTGATGTTATTCCATCGAGGGTTTCAGAGTTTCTATGATTATGGTGTCAGTCCATTCTCGGTTGTCTCGGTGACGTTATTTCATCGAGGTCCTATTAGAGCGAGAACACAACAGATGCGCGACGGAGGTATACGGTTCAATTTGAGGTATCGAGAACACAGTGGTGCTCCAATGGTAAACTTGGAGGTTTCAAGGATTGATGGTTGTCGCGGTTCTTATGTTGATTGTGGGTTATGCAATTGTTCTTGGTGACTGTGTTCTCGGTGACTCTGAGGTTTGAGTTTCCACGATATATTGTACAATTTCAATGATGATAGGAAGAATTTGACTGTTTACGTTGGGGACTCGGTAGGTGATTTGCAATGTCTACTTCAAGCAGATATTGGAATTGTGATTGGTTCGAGTTCTAGCCATTAGAGAGAGTTGGGACACATTTTGGTATTTCATTTGTCCCAATGTTTCCTGGCTTGGTTAAAAAGAAGCAGAAGGAGTGGTTTTCAGAAGAAGTGAATGGGAGAAGATTGTTTTGAAAAAATCGTTGTATCATTGTATTCTTTTTTTAGTTTTGAAAAGATCATTGTTAATTATCCCTTATTTTATGTTGTTCAAGTTGAACACATTTAAGATTAATAGTATTCAACTTGAGGGGGCGTGTTAGTATATAGGTTGTTAGGATTATATCTTGTTAGGTTGTTGGGTTGTTAGGATGCTTACAGGGCCTATATATATATGGTCCAATAGTCCTCCTTGTAATTCACAAAATCTTATTATTAATCAATTCAGCCCATGAGTTTACAAGAGAAGAGGAAACGTTAAAATAGTATCATGACCTCTCAAATTGATTGGACTGATTTAGAAATTATGGGTGATGATGATAAAATAATCTAATCATTAAGCAAGGGAGTTATGGGAGATTTGCAATTTCAAGGAGACCCCAATATAATTTTTAAAAGGATGAATGATATAACTTTGGGAGAAAATTAATTATCAATGGTGCTTTTCACAATTATCACTCACGTTAGTTTCTTTCTTTCCTTTTTTTTTTTTTTGTGTGTGAAAATTAGTTTATTTTTAGCTTTTACAACTTGTTCTTTAAGCTTGGTGATTTGGATTTGTGATCTCTTTTAAAAGAAGCATGGAAATTTGTTATTTAATGATAATAATGTTCTAGGATTTTATTTTAAACTTAATGATAAATGAATCGTTCCCTTAGGGTCTGTTTGGTTCGACGGAGGGGAGGGGGAGGGAGGGATTTTAATGAAGGGGAGGGGATGGGAGGGATTTTAATATTACCTTGTTTGAATTGGTCAGAAGGAAGAGAAGGGGATGGATTTTAATGTTACTTTGTTTGGTTTAGGAGGGGAGGGGAGGGAGATTTTTTTAACATTGACAACTTTACCCATATATATATATTTGCTGAGAATCTTGATCCATAGAGACAATTTTTTCCCTGCTCCAGAATTTATCAAGGACAAAAGAATTCAAAATCCAAATAATCCCATCTAGGAATCACTTCTACTTAAGATACGGCTATATGTGAAGGGGAAAAAAGTCATGTGTGATTGATAGATTTGAACATTCCCAATTACCAAAGCAATGAAGGATCATCTAGAAACCAAAAGCGCAACCGTACGCACTTCAAAAATAATTAAGCCAGCCTCCGATGAATCTAACTGTTGTCTAAAGGGAGTAAAAGCTTATGCTCATCACAAGTTTGCCGTGACAATTCAATTTTTCTTCCATGTTTGAACACTGCATGATGTGAAAAGGATGTCCAATACTGATAATTTAATTCATGGCAGAATTTTTATGTATTCTTTTCCTATGAATTTGAGTTTTACCTCATCAATTAGATGACGATACACGGCAATTAGCAATTGATACAACCACATTCATAGATGAAGACAGATACACTGCAATTCTTTTGCTAAATCACTCGAACAAGATGAATAAGACGAATAGGAATAGGGTTTGCAACTACATCAACTTATAAAGGGGCAAAAGGGTATTCTAGGAATAATAGAAAAATTATAGGGGCATCTTAGTCCACTGACACACATATTCTAATAATCCCTCCGAATCCGTCCCATTTGGGGGTGACGTTTTTTAGGGGAGGGAGGGAAAAATTTTAAAAAATTTCCCCCCTCCTAAAAAATATGATCAGCCAAACGAGGGGAGAAGACCAAAATCCCTCCATCCTTCTCCCTCCCTTCCGGTCCCTCAAACCAAACAGACCCTTAGGGTTAGTTTGGATTGAGGGGAGGGGAAAATTTTGAATGAGAGGAAAATGATGTGGGCCCCACTACTCTAAAAAATTTAATCCCATTTTCTTTTTCTCTCATTTTTTCCCCCTCCCCTCCCCTCAATCCAAACTAACCCTTAGATATTGAAACCAAATGATTTTTACACCTATTGATGGGCTTTTTTTTTTCCCCTTCAATTTACCCTTTTTTAAATAACTATTTAAGCATCTGCCACTGTTTGAAAATTATTTAAGCATCTGCCCCTATTTAAAAACTATTTAAGCATCTACCCCTTTTTAGTCGACTAAACACTGTGGTTTAGTCGACTAAAACGTGGGGACTTATTTTTTTAAACATCCCCGCGATTTAGTCGACTAAACCACAGTGTTTAGTCGACTAAATCAGTCAGAGGGGGTTTTTGCGACTTCACAAACCCTAATAGACTAAGGCATATAGATCTTGGATCCATATATACATAATAGTATATATAAGTCTTGCATATAGATATATATGTATAAGTGCTGTTTTTTTAAATATATATAAAGAGAAAAGTTGTTACACCTGTATCTTTAAGAAATAAAATATATATATATATACTTTGTTGTCATATCTCTAAATGTTTAGCTGCATAAGAAAGAAAGAGAAGAAGTTTTGCTGTTGCGTCTGGTAAATGAAAAGAAAGAGACTATATCTCTTTAGATGGCAATGAGCTCATTGTTATGTAGGGAATGAATAAAAGGCGGGTCATATATATATATATATATATATATGCAAGTCGCGGTGTATGTTGTTTGAATACAGAAAACATGATTTTATAAATATATATATACAAGTCGCGTATGTTGTTTGAAGAGGAATCACTATGCCAAATATATATATATATATTATTAAAAGTCTCTGATTTAGGAACTAATAAAATTTGAATGACTAATATAGGAAGCGTAATTTTGCTGTTAATTGAGATTTTGTGGACACGCACACATAGATGTAGATATGTTTGTGTATATAAGGTATCTATTAAGGAGTTGGCTCCCATCCTCTTCCTATCCTCTTCTTCATCTCAACCGTTAGATTGAAATATCAACGGTTCATATTTAATCTGTTATAAAAAAATTAATAAAAAATTAAATTTTTAATAAAATATTAATAAAATATTTAAAATAATATTTTTATAAAAGATTAAATCTGAACGGTTGAGATTTCGATCCAACGGTTGAAATGAAGAAGGGGATGGGAAGAGGACGGGAAGGGAAGAGGATGGAAGCTAAGTTAAGGTTGTTTTTATATCTATATGTATATGTATCATAATAAAATATATTTTATGTTGTTAGTATTTATAAACTCCTATATAATAGGATCTAATCTAACTCACTCCGATATTATTCCATTTATAATATTAAGTTATAAATATATATATACACATATATCATAATAAAATATTTTTTATGTTGTTAATATTTATTCCTAATTTAAAGTATTGATGATGTATTTAATATTAGAATAGCCTCTGAGAGTTTTATAATAATTGTAAATAAATAATAATTAGTAAATGATAATAATAAAATAATAATTATTAATAAAAAAGAGAGAGAAATAATATATATATATATATATATATATATATATATTTGGTTGTTTTTAAAAACCCCCTGGATTTAGTCGACTAAATCGTGGAGATGTTTAAAAAAAAATAAGTCCCCGCGTTTTAGTCGACTAAATCACAGTGTTTAATCGACTAAATTGCGGGATCTTCAAAAAAAAAATTAATTAAGGCCCACGTTTTAGTCGGTATTAGTCGACTAAACAGAGGCAGATACTTAAATAGTTTCCAAACAGGGGCAGATGCTTAAATAGTTATTTAAAAAGGGGCAAATTGAAAAAAAAGCCCCTATTGATGTGTTAGAAATCAAAAAACACACTGCACACATATTTATTATTGAAAAATGCTTATATTAAGTTTTTTATATCTATTTTATCCAATTCTTTATAGGTATATCTCTTATTTTTGAATTATTATTATTTAACATGGTCATGTATAGTTGGAGAACTCAATATAATAAATTTAAGAAACTTGATGTAAGTATGACTCTTTATTATTTTTTTAATGTTTTTTTATATAATTATTTATTTTTGTATGGCCCTTTATTATTTTTTTATGTTAATGCAATGAACATGTTGAAATATGTGCAATTCTACTCCAAAAGTAACCTCTTAAAAACGCTTGGTATTTGAAAGCTTTTTAATTGCAAATTGGCCTCAATCATTTAAAAAACTAACGCGATTGACTAAACATTTTTTAAGGGTGACGTTCAAAATTACTACATTTCCATTACTTTCATAATAAAATTCCTCCTCATAAAATTTTGAGGTACCCTTACTTGTAAGTGAATCTTCCAAGCAAAATTGTAACTATACCTTTTCCTTTTTGGAAGCGGCTACTCTCATTTGCTCCTTAGCCATCTATTACCCTCTTTTACTACTGACTAGTACTAAAAGGATATTTCAGAATATTGAACGATACTAAAAAAAGCTTCATGATCTTGAAAATTATTTCAGGTTTTTGAAGAAATATCTTGTAGTATATTTTAAGTTGCCTTGAAATATTTTTTTCAAAATTCTAAAATAATTTTTCATGACCATGAGATATTTTTTTTTAGTATTAATTAATATCCTGAAATATTCTTTTAGTACTGTTCAGTATCTAAAATAATTTTTCAAGATCATGAGGTATTTTTTCAGTATCCTAAAGTATCTTTTTAGTACCCGTCAATACCTGAAATATTTTTTTAATATCCTAAAATAATTTTTCAAAATCATGAGGTATTCTTTTTAGTATTATTCAGTATCTTAAATTATCTTTTTAGTATTAGTCAATACCTTTAAAATATTTTTCAAGATCACAAAATATTTTTTCAGCACTAATCAATATCAATATCCTGAAATATCTTTATAATATTATTCAATACCCTGATTTTTTTTTTTAAAAAAAAGACACCAGCTTGTGGTCCTTCCTTTTTGCCCTTTGCCCATCACTTTATAACTGATTTTTGTTATTAATATTATTCAATATTCCTAACATTCTTTCTGTTTGGATGCGCCGTGCTTAGAAGCTAGAATAACGATTTTTTTTATTTTTTTTTTGGAGTGAAAAGGAAATTCATTAGATGAATAGACAAAAAATTACATCAGTAAAGCCAAAAAATGTAAATAACGATTTTTTTTAATAGATAACGTAACGAGTTTTGTGGTAGATGATTATAGAATCCTGCCACGCTGTCGACAGATTCCGGAGTCCATTTATTTATTAAAATTTCAAAGTCGTCCCTCTACTATATATACTAAGAAGCAAGATTAACGCCACTTATATCCGGTTGACCAAAAAAAGAAAAATCCTTCTCAAAACAGAGCAATCCATACTTTGCGCGCCCCCGTCCTCTTTGAATGTCATAGGGATTTGCAGATTACCATCTGTCACTGTGAATCCTTTATCCTCTTTGATTCCGAATATTCGAGTTGACGATCGCTCACGACTTAGCCGGTCCCACTTATTACTCCAATTATTTTGAAGTGTTCGCAGTCTACATTCATATCATTCGATAGTATATTACTGTAGTCAGCGATCTCACACTCACGCCACGTTGCGATCCTTTTCAGAAGCCTGAGGGAGTAGGAGGAGCGAGGACGAGGGCCAGCTCCCATGGCTTCTTCAACCAGTAAGTCCCATTCAAATTCGAGGAGTTGTAGTTTTAATTGTCTGTAATCGGATTCTCCCAAGTATTGAGCTTTCTTTTTTACGTTGGTATTACCGATTGCCTCTTCATTTCTCTCTACTCTCTTTGTTTCTCCCAGCTGCGACTATTAATTGTTTCTTGATTAAAAAATCTCTTATTTTCAATTGCTCAAGAGATAATTGGAAACTGCGGAATTGTGGGCATTTGACTGGTTGATCACTCAGAATTCGAGGAGTTGTAGTTTTAATTGTTTCTTGATTAAAAAATCTCTTATTTTCAATTACTCTCTGTTTCTTTTTTTTACTTGAAGAATGGTGTCTTTACTGGTTTGTTGGTTTAGACACTCGGTAGTGTTTTTGTTTTGATGCTTAATTAATCCTGCGTTTATGGGGGAGGAGAGGGTGGGACCAACTTTATTGCAACTGGGACTGGCATAGATAATCCTTCCAGGATTTTGTACGTAAGAACTATGAACCTCAAACGTTTTCATACTTTAATTATTTCAGCACGACTCGTCTAGATTCTATTCATGACGACTTATGCATAGCCTTGAATTGAACTAGTTGGGTTGAACTTAACTCCATGTTTGATATTCATGTTTGCAAATGTTGATTTTTCTGTGGAATCTATGCTTCTCTGTGTAGTTAGCAAGAAAATTCTTAGGAACTTCCCACTTCTACATGCTTCCATTCTAATTTAATCACGGTTTATCAGTTTTTGGAGTTTACCAATAAGTTTTGCTAGAGTATCAATACAATTCTTTTCCTTCTTTTCTCCTCTTTTTTTTTTTTTTTTTTCCTTGACTCATTTGTACGAGTATCTGCCTTGCTGGGATGTAACTTAACGGTATCTCCTTATATAAATCGCTCTCTGCCTGCCTGTTAGGAACCCAAGGCGCATGGAAATCAGAGATATATTCTCATGTCGTTAAAAAATATTTATTCTATTAAGATTTCATCTGATAAATATCTCAACTTGGTGTTAAAATTCTATACTCGCAGGTTTTGTACTCTTTTTTTATCTATTTCTCATCGCTGGGTGCACTGCAAGGCCTCTCTATCCGCGTCCCAGTAAAGAATCTGAGAAACATAGACAGCCTCTGCAAACCTTTCGCCCATATAACATTGCACACCGAGGTTCGAATGGGGAGCTTCCGGAAGAGACTTCTCCTGCATATATGGTGAATTGGCGAAATCTCTCCTTTTATTGCTTGCATATCTGATTTTAAAATTTACCAAAATCACGTACACAAGATTATTTGAGATGCTCGATTTACTGTCCCATCACTTATGGTTATCTTTTTATGTCTGTATACAGTATACACTGTATGGCATAATGCTTTGTTTTAATCATGGAGTTCTAGTTATTTCTAAACACGTAGCATATTGACTTTTGTTCTCAAATCCCAGAGTCTACAATTATTATGCAGAAAATTATAGGTGTTACTGAAAGTGAGTAATCCAGGTAACATAAGAAGACTATATATTTCATCATATTGACTTTCGTGCTATTTTCAACACTTAGTGTTATGTAAATAACATTAAACTTATAGTAAGTTGAATTAGTTATGGGCTAGTTATGTTCAAGGGAGTTTATGACCATTAGTCCTAGGATAGTACAAATAAGGGACCTGTTTCATAATGCGTTATGTCGTTGCTTACCGGATTAATGCAATTCTGATCTCTCTATCTCCGTCTCTCTCTCTTCTCTTCCTTCTTCGTACCTCTTTCACACATCATTAGCGTATTGACTTTCATGCTATTTTCATTGCATTTCTGAAAAACGAGAGCTTTTTTTTTTTTTTTGGGGGGGGGGGGGGGGGGGGGGTGGGGTTGGTGTTAAGATTTAAGATGGGCTAACTTGTAAAACTTTTGGACTTGATGAGGACTGAATCTTATGGATCTCTTAGGGAACAAACGAGAATCATATGTTTAATGAATATATCTGCCTAAAATGAGTTTCCTTGCAGAGAGCTATTGAAGAAGGAGCTGACTTCATTGAAACTGATATCCTAGCTTCCAAAGACGGTGTTCTTATTTGTTTCCATGATGTTACCCTTGATGATACTACTGACGTTGCAAAGCACAAAGAATTTGCAGACCGCAAAAGGACATATGAAGTACAAGGGGTCAATGTTACTGGCTTCTTTACTGGTATTATAGCCATTCTTTACGCAGCTTTCTTACAAATATTCTCGCTAAAAGACTACTGGTATTTACTGCTTATTACGCAAATGTACGATCAAGGAATAATATCCCAAGTTCCGATGTTTTTTAAGTGCATTTGTTTTTAATATGTAGCATTTAGAGGTTTGGTTTTCTTTGAAATAATTTAATTTTGATCAAATAACTATATTGATGAAATATGCGCAGTTGATTTCACATTAAAGGAATTGAAATCGTTGAGGGTGAATCAGAGGTACAAGTTCCGCGATCAACAATATAATGGTTAGTTTCTTTTTACCACTAAAATCTTCTCATTCAGTTATGGATCCCCCGGGTTGTGTTTGACTTGTTCATTTAAAAATTATAAATTATTCCGTGATCTGGGTTCATTTTATGGTGCTACTAATACCTTTATAACGAGAATTTTTTTATTTAAGACATAGTTTCATACTCATCAATAGCATATTAGAAGGGTTCATTTGTGAGCATGAGGAGGCTTTGAGCATTTAGGCATATACAATAATAGTTAACATTATCTTTTTATTTTCAATATCTTTCAGGAAAATTTCAAATCATTACTTTTGAAGAGTACATCTCCATTGCACTAGATGCACCGAGAGTTGTTGGAATATATCCAGAGATAAAGAATCCAGTACTTATCAATCAACGTGTGAGTATTTCCTTGAATATGACCGATGAATTTATGTTCAGAGAGCTAATCTAGTTTTCACCTAAGAGATGAATATATCAGGATCCCCTGGGGTTCTATATTGTTTATTTGGATCAATGGTTTGCGTTGGCGGCATCATGTATAATCAATGAAAAGCTATCTCGTATGTATTTAAATAGAGAACTTATAAGTAATAAGTTGCATTTAACAAGAAATAATATAGTCGGAAATTTCTGAGGATTCAACTGCATTAATAACAAGATTGTTATTGTCATTGCAAAACTTTATGGAAAATGTTACTAGTAATAGTTTGGCATTCAACTTTCAAAATGTTCTTTTAGATAAACTCTACCAGTTGCTCACTAAGTGGATAAAATTTGCAGGTGAAATGGCCAGATAATAAAAGATTTGAAGACAAATTTGTGGAGACCCTTCAGAAATATGGATACAAGGGTTCATACTTGACAAAAGATTGGTTGAAACAACCTGCATTCATTCAGTCTTTTGCTCCAACTTCACTTATATATGTATCAAATCTGACAGACTTGCCCAAAATTTTCTTAATCGATGATATCACTGTCCCGACACAGGACACTAATCAGGTAAGTTATATCCTTGGTGGAGCTCCTTGTTTAAGTAATATTAAAATTATCTTCCTTTCTGCTAACTTTATCAATACATGTTACATTGGACTAGTAAAGGAAGTTTGTTGGTATATCATGCAACACTTATTTATATTACTACAAGCTTAGACAGCAAATGGCAGAGAATTGTTTGAGATAGTTTGGACATGTACAGAGAATGTCATTAGATGTTCTAGTAAGGAGGATAGATCAAGTTGTTTTGAGCCCAATAAAAAGGGTTAGAGGAAGACAAAAAGGAACGTTCAATAGATTATAGAGCAAGACCTTTTAGTTAATAATTTATAGGGATTTAGTTTTCGATCGAGCTCAATAGCATCGTGTCGTTCAAGTAGCTGACCTTACTTAGTAAGATAAGGCTTTGTTGTTGTTATTGTTAGACAATAGAACAATAAGCTTTTATACAAGGAGGCAAAGGAAATGAAGTTGGTCTATTCTACAGTGGTATCAAATTTTTGAAGCACTGAAGCCACAGGTGTTCACATTGCTTCAGCTTAATAATGTGATAGTTCTCAGCTCTGACATGACAGCTAGTTAGCAATTACATTTATGATTTCATTAGTGGTTAAAATCTTCAGATGTCTTCAAGCAATTCATGTTGTCCGGAATATTTACTGAAGTCTGCTGCCTAGAATAAGTTCTGATATTTTCTCTCTCTTTTTTTTTTAATTATTTGCAATCCCTTATTTGATTTAACATGTTTGTCTTAAAATTGTGGGTGCAGTTAAGGGAGTTATTGGTATAGGTTGGAGGAGGGAAAATGTAGGAATAAAATAATGTATATAAATTCAGACTCTTTGCGTCCAAAAATTTTGCCAGTTTTCCCTTCTTTTTTTTCCCTTGCTATTCAAAAAACTACCTGGCGCTGTCTATATCGGAAAAAGGTTAGACATAGGGGATTTACTACACCTGATGCATGATTATATATTCATTTATGCTCCCTTGATTGTAGTGTGTACTATATATCTCCATTTTATGTTGTGGCATATTGTTTTTCTAGAAGATAATCTATCGATTTAAAGCCTAACAAATTGGTACCATATTGATTATCTGCAGTCATTTTGGGAGATCACATCTGAGGAATACTTGAACTATATAAAGAAATATGTTGTGGGAATTGGACCTTGGAAGGATACAGTGGTTCCTGTTGCAGGGAATTATTTGCAAACGCCTACTGATCTTGTTGCCAGGGCACATGCCCATAACCTGCAGGTATTGTTTTTGTTTAAAGCTTGAATTTGTGTTCAATGGAAGTACTTACACATAGCTGAGTCTCAATGCACTTGGGGCAAGAATCATTACAAAAATGATGCTGGGATTTGACTTTTACTTTTGATTTAATCATTTCTTCATAGAGTTTTATGGGTGTGTTTTGAGGACCTTGCATATTTCAGCCTTCAATTTCGTAACTGTTATTTCCTATAAATAATTTAATGTGCACTACTATTTTCAACACCGGCAGGTGCATCCATATACTTACCGAAATGAGAACCAATTTTTGCATTTCAACTTCCATCAAGACCCATATGCGGAGTATGATTACTGGATCAACACAATAGGAGTGGATGGTGTTTTCACAGACTTCACAGGTTCCTTCCACAACTTTCAGGAATGGACCTCTTTAGATGACAAAAATGCAGCAAAGTTGCTGCATGAAATTGCAAAGTTGGTCTCCCCCTATACAAAGTTATAAGTTGGGAGCAAAAAACCACGTGCATCAGTCTCTGAAACAGTAGCAAATTTGTTTTCATTTGATTAATCAGGATTTAAGGGCTCTTCTTAATGATGCATCAGAAGAGATGTGTTTTAGCTATTATGTTATTAATTTTATGAAAGAAGCTATGCTGTTATTCTGTCTGCGTTATTTATGAAATGTGAAAGCCAGAACTACCAAGCCCCTATCTGCTTCTGAAATTACCAGCTAAATATGTAGTTACTGATGCGGCTGATAAGTCAACCCCCCCCCCCCCCCCCCAAAAAAAAAAAAAGGACATGGCACAAAGCCCAAAGAAAATAAAACTAATCTAAAACCCTCGAGATTAAAAGGATTGTGTTGTTTTTACCAAAAAAAAAAAGGATTGTGTTGCGTCCAACAGAGACGTTGAACTAAGAAAGAAATGCAATCCCAGATTTGATGACCCAGCGAGAGTGTTAAATTATGGTCAGCTAGAGAATATGCGACTATTTATTTCAGGGTAAGACGTGAGGTTCTAACTTCCCAATCCTTGATCAAGCTAACTCAAGTTTTACGAGCTGTTTACATGCCAATACCCAGTAGAGTATGATAACGTTGCATAAGGGTGATGGTGGATTTATATGGAAAGAAGTGCTAATCAGGGAGTGAGGACTGAGGATGTGTTGAAACTCGCCCTCAAAGTGATATTTGAACTAAAAATAATCTGGCAAAGCGTAAGTCTAACTGGATAATAGAGATAAAATAACAAAGAAACGGACGTTCCAAGCAATTCGAGTGCCAGGCTCAGGCTTTCCGACTAACAAAAACACCAAGTTTTCCGTTTTAATCCGTCAGTTCTAATTATAAGACATATTTACTTAATTTTGAAGGGATTAACGATAATATTTAAATTAATTAATTATATTTGTTTTATCAAAATGCTCTTATATAAAATTTAAAATGGCATTAAGTTACTCTAATTCTCTTTTTTGGACTCTCCTACCTAACTATCTCACACAACTTCTCCGAACTTTCATACAATCTAGTATCATTGCTTTCCTTCAACAATTTCTGGTTTACTCTAAGAAGTTTGAACTATAATTTCATAATGATCCCATTATTAAATATGACAAAAATAGCTCAAAATTACTTTATTAAAAAATAAAAATAAAACAGTAGAATTAAGATGAGCATTATTCACTAAATAGAATATGTAAATGCAAGTAAATTATTAGCATGTTTAATTATTATCGAGAAATTATCAACAGGGGTATTTTGAGAAGAAATTGATAAAAATTAGAACTTTGTCCTATGATTAGAATGAAAATAAATTACCGAGGGTTGACACAAGTGGTAAGCGGCTTGTGTCGCTTAAGCAAAGTCTCGAGTTCGAGCCTTGTGAATGCAGAAAAGCCTCGATGGGAGACTCACCCACCATAGCCAGCTGCGCAACCCGGGTTGGATTCGGATTAGTCAAGGCGAAGCTCACTAGATGGGCAAAAAAAAAAAAAAAAGAATCAAAATAAATTCTAACATGTTAGCTTATAATTAAGACTGGGAGGAGTAATATTTATTAGTCCAACGTGGGGGTAGCACGCTTCCAATGGCAATATTGGATTCCATCGCATCTAATGCGTAAAAACTCGTTAATGATGGGAGCAAACGGAAGAAATCTGATAGATATTGGAATGAATTATTATGCTTAGCTACTTTGGGTTCATCGGTCGAATAGTCAAGATTCAATGAAGGGAGGATCCTAGTTACAATCAACCTCAAGCCAGCATACAGTGGTTGTGACGACTGACGAGGGATAATCCAAAACATGAGTGACATTGGCCTTAGGTTACCATCTCCTGCGCAAGGCTGTAGTAAAACCTTATCATTATGGTAGGATTCAATAAGTGCGCTTTACATTGAAGCTCAGCTACGATATTCTAGGAGTAAATATCAGCAAAGTATCAATCACCTAATGGCCTGATATATATATTACAAGGGAAAAAGACGAAAATGAACGGCTACTTACAAAGAAGAAAGTAGGAATTATAATTAGCAAGTGCATCTTATTGTGAAGCTCTCATCTTTGATATCTCTTCCAAGAGAAATCTTGATTCAGCAGCAAAGTCCATCGGAACAACTGCCCGGGCTGTAATCCTCTGCCTTTTCTCATTATTATATTCATTTTGAGAAACACTGACCCGGAAAAGATATGGAGTCCATGTTGCTTGTTTCAGTTTCAACTGATATGGATCATCTTCCCCTTCCTAACATAAACACAAAATAAAATTATTTAGGGGTAAAAATCAGATTATCACGTAGATCATGTGAAGATCCCAATAATTTAAGTTGGTTACGACCTACCTGTGACTTCAGGCTATCAAGTTCTTCAGCAGAGCACCCAACAATCTTCTCAGCTTCTTCGTTGAAGACTGAGACAAAGGCTTCCCCACTTCTATCAGCAACTCTTACAACCATAATGTATCTGAAAAGGGGAACGAAATGAAAACTTGCAGACTTGAAGCAAAGTATATTATAGCAACATCAGCCTCTCACTCTTCCCTATATATATATATATATTAAAAGGCTCCTACTGGTAAACTGACCGCTTGTTACCTTAAACTGCACTCTTCATAATTTTTCTGGCAGCCTTCACACCAATAACCAGCGCTGATGGATTCGGTGACTTTCTTGTTGCAAGTTTTACAAGCTCGGTACCACATTGTCTGGTCAGGCTTGATGTAGCTTATATGTGCCCTAATACTGAAAAATGCAGGCTGCCAAGAGCAACAAAATAGATTATGGATTAACCTCATGATTCAAATGATTCCTTGTACCCTACTGAATTTCGCAAACCAATTGTATTGATAGTTTCAATGAACAATAGTTTCAAATAATAACCAGGTGGGAAAATGTAAAAATTTCAAACTCTGCAAAATTTTCTTGAGTCTACATGGAAAATATTAATCTCACACTATAAAAAAGGCAAGAAATAAGCCAAAACATTTGGATGGATTGGAAGATTAGGAAAAACACTACTTGCAACAAGGAGCAGAAAATAGTACCTTGTCCTCCCCTAAGGATGGGTTTGAGGTAATATGAGAAAGTGAAACACGGTCTGAATACACTGATCTCATTCCATTCATGGATACCAAGCTTGTGCCTGGGCTTATGGGTGCCAATGATACATCTTTACCTTCAGAATCGTACCTGTTACAAAAGCATGATCAAGAATATCACGAGAACATCATGAGAAAATAAAAGGTGTGGCAATCTGATCTTGAACTGTGATATACCAGCATCTAAGCTTCTTTGCTTCAGGTATGTCTGGATTTACCAGCACTAGACTTTTACTTAAAGTTGACAAGGAAACACCTGAAATAGAAGATATTCAAGCATGTTAAAAACGAATTCTCTTGCATTCCTGCTATTCATAATTTGTAGAAGCTTAAGCTTTACGTACCTTGAAAGTCCCCAACCTTGAGCGATTTGATTGCCACTATAGGAGAATTACCAACAAGGTCCAACAATTCCTCCCCTACTTTAGTCGCATGCTCATTCCACAAAGACACAATAACTGTTTTCTTTCTGTAATGGCAGATTTTGATTTTTTAATTTTTAGTATAACAGCAAAAACACAAATCCTAACACGTGAGAAATGGTCTGTACTCACGTCTCATCAGCAATAGTAATATCACGCTTTGGGACAGTTTCATTGTTGCTCTTTCTGCGTATGCTCATTGTAGGAGACACGTTTTGAACAATTCCAATGACATCTGAAATCCATCAATCCAGATATTTAAAAAAAACAGAAACGCTAAGGTGCAAGTTGTGGCTGTGGCATGCCTAGAAAAATACTTACCAACAAGTTCATTTTTGTTGACATAGGGACCCAGCTGATCAATGGGGACAAACTTGAACCTTGTTTCTGGAACAAAGCTTTCTTCATTGGTTGCCTCTTCCACTTCAGAGTTCTCATTTAGTGTCATTTCGTAATCATTTTGAATGGTTTTGAACTGCTTGTTGGCGATTTTTAAAGTACCCTTTGAAATGTAGTAAACCTTCCCCAACACAAATTTTTCATAGAATTTCCTTGCAGCTTCGTTAAACATAGTTGCTTGGATTTGAGTTCCCTGAAGAATTGATAATTAAATTCCAGTATTGACGCTTAATTTCGTACAATAACAGCAAACCATAAGGAACCATTGAAATGTATGAAATTATTCAAAATTTAACGATAGAAACAATTCTTACATCTTCGTCTGTCAGTTCCACGTTGAAGACACAGCCTTCCCCTCTTGCATTCTTATAGGTGCGCATGATTCCTTTGTTTGTAACCCGAACTTTTATTGTCCAGTTACCCTGATAAGGGTTTAAGGAAACCAGAGGACGCACCCTGCGAGTCATGGCCATTCGAGCAGCAGGGACCATACTGAAAGACAACAAGAATTTTGATTATGATTCCTAGCAACCAGAGAATCTTTTAACAAGAAAACCTTGAGCCTAAAATATCATCATACATTGGATGAAAAAAGAATACTTACTTTCCGTGCTGTTCATGTACGATCTGAGCAGCAGACTTGGCCACGATTTCTTGCTTTGGTTTCAAAAGAAGGCCTGCTCCTTCAGGTTTTACCTCACTTTTAATTCCGTTCTCTTGCTCTTGTTTCGAAAAAATGCCAATTTCCTCAGTCTTTATCTCATGCTTTATTTCCATTTCAAGTGCAGGGGAGACTGGTTCACATTTTGTCACAATAAGATACCTGGGAAAAAAACCAGGTCAGCTACAAACTTAGCTGATACCTTCCTTGGCTTGCTTGATACATTCACTTAGGCTTACTTTTCTGACTTATTTGGGATGTCTTTGAGAGTATAGTCAATAATGCGAATAAGCCCCAGTTTCTCAATATTTCCTGAGATGACTTCAGAATTCTGATAAGAGGGTAGAATTGCTCCTAATTTCAATCTGCCATCGCTTGCAGTAAACCTGTAATACAATAGCCAACATACAAAGTGTGAAGATCGTTAACAGGAAATATAGTATATAGCAGGTGGTGCTCTGGAAATTAAACACAATATGAGATCGACGATAAGGACATGAGATCATCCTAGGCGCAGACCAACAACCCAAATAGAAACCTAAAACAGATCTAACGTTTAAGATAAAAAAACAATAAAAATAAAATATGAAACACTACAACCCAGGAAGAATGGGAAACCCAAATATATTTTTGATTGATGCAGTTCTTAGAGCTGTATTAAAATCGGAGGAAGACAAAGTAATGATCTTTATCATTCGTTTGTGAGAAAGAAAAAACACATCTAAAAAAAAAAAAATCGTATTACGATTTCAACTAAGAATAATGAAAGCATATAAAAGAGATTGCGAAAGCGAAAGACGCATATGTATCTGTTACCACTTTGCTTGAGATCCAGGACTTGGACGACGATCTTGGGAAGCTCCGTTGAAGAATCCGGGGATGGATTCGCCAACAAGATCGAAATCGCATCCGGAGTCATTGACTTTGACATTATCTCTCTCTAGGTCTTTCTGGGATTCTTAGCCTGTTCACAGTATTCGGTCGATTAATGAACAAAATAGTGAAATACTCATCAGTGAGCGAATTTAGTTTTGGAGGGTGAATAGTTGAGGCGGGAAATGGTTTTGAAATCGAGTATGTGGTATTGGCGGTAACGAACTGCAGTGCCAAGCATCGAGGACATGCAGCCATGTCAGGGGTGACGTGGCCTGTGCTAGTTTAGATGGTTGCCACGTCAACTCTTGGCAATCCTGTTGAAAATTATTAAACTTTTTTTTTTGGTCGAAGAAAATTATTAAACTTTAAACTTAGGCATATCTTCAAATAGGGATTTAAACCTTTATTCGACCATTTTCACTGGATCAAACCTTCATTGGTAAATTAGGTTTTATGTGTCCCTTTATATTCACCAGTAGGATTAAAAATTAGGTGGTATTTTTTTTTTAATAGAGTATATGTGGCATTTTTATATGCACCGTGTGATGAAAAATTAGGTGGTATTTTTTTTTAAATAGCGTATAATTTTTTGATATAAAAATAATGTTTGACTTAAATTTTTATCTAAGTTAAATATGTTTCCGACGCTATTTAGAATATATTTTTACATATTAAGTTTGTTTAGTGTAAAATCACTTTAAATAATCCCTTCAGAACACATATTTAACTTAGCGTAGTGTTAAATAACCCAAACAGAACACATATTTTTATATTTTTACATATTAAGTTTGTTTAGTTGTTAAGATTAGTAATTGTAAATAGATATTAGAGGATTATTCTAGAATATGCCACATCTAGAGCTACGATTCATTTATAACAATATTCTGTTATACCCACTTATTATATATTATACAGAGGCCAGAGGACAATTTTTACCTTTGGACAATTCATTTTCACTCTATCCTTTTTTATCTTTCTTGGTACTAGAGCAAAGGTTGCTTTTCTCTCTCTTCGTTTTTCCTCTAAAAATGGCGTCTCCCTCTCAGGTTTCCATTGGAGGAGTTTCCTCTGGCCTTAATCGTGCCGACGCTCTCCTTTCTTTCGGCGGCGCTAAACTCTACCCTCTCTTCCAGTCGTCCAGTCAAATGTCTTCGATTAAGTTGGATCGAAGCAACTATTTAGTGTGGGTGTCCGTGGTTCTCCCCTTGATCGAGGGCAATCGTCTTCAGCGACACATCGACGCCGATGCTTCCACGCCGTCGTTCACCACCGTGCTGCCTGGCACCGACACTATTATCCCAAATCCGGAGTTTGAAGACTGGTACTTCGTTGATAGGATGCTCATGGGGTGGCTCCGAAACACAATGACGCAAGACGTCGCCACCCAACTCCTCCACTGCCAGACGTCTCTCCAGCTGTGGACCGAAGCTCACCAACTGACCTCTGCTGTGTCTAAATCACGAATCATGGTCTATCATTCCGAACTCCACAACACCAGGAAAAACGGCCTCTCCATGACCGATTATCTCTCACGAATGAAGCGTACTTCAGACCACCTAGCGTTAGCTGGAGCTCCAATCTCAGTTGATGAGCTCATCTTGTGTACTATAAATGGGCTTGATGGAGACTACAACCCGATTGTGGTGAAATTGATAGATCAGGATCATCTCTCATGGGTCGAAGCTCAGTCTGCCCTTCTTGCTTTTGAGAATCGACTAGAGCAGCTCAACCAATTTTCTTCCCTATCCATTCAAGCTTCCACTAATTTTGCTCGCAAAGATGGAGACTCAGCTCCCTTCTCGGTTCAAATCCCTGACCGTTTCTCCAATCGCGGTTCAGGGAGAGGAGGCCGGCGTTCACGAGGCAGGTCCAACGGTGGGAATTTCGGACGTCCGTTCTGCGACCTTTGCGAACACCCAGGCCACAAGGTGGCTAACTACTACAAGAGGTTTGACCGAACCTTCAGGCCTCCTTCTCATCCTACCCCTCCTCAATCCTACTATGCTGACTCTGATATTGTGGCTAACCCTGAGTGGTACATGGATAGTGGTGCTAATCACCATGTGGTTTCTGATTCTTCACAGCTTGACTCAGTGAAATCAGTTGGTAAGACAAGTTTAATTTCTTGCACTGGTTCAAAAGCTCCTATTTCTGGCGTTGGTACTGCTTCAATACCCTATTCTGAATCTGATCTCTGTCTCAAAAATGTTTTGGTTGTTCCTCATATTGCTAAAAACTTACTCAGTGTTCATCAGCTTGTCTCTCATAATCCTGTCTCAATATTGTTTACTAATGAAGAATGTGTTGTGAAGGACAACAAAACAGGGCATGTATTGATGAAGGGAACTCCAAAGGAAGGACTATATCCAATGAGTAAGATGACGCCTCAAGCCCGTACTGCTATAGCTTCTCTCAGTCATGAAGATTTTCTTACCTGGCACTACAAGCTTGGTCACCCAAGCAATAAAATATTATACCAAGTTCTTAATAGTTGTAATATCAACTTTTATGTTCATGATAGTTTTGTTTGTGAAGCTTGTCAGTTTGGAAAATCAAGAACATTACCATTTCCAAAATCTTTTTCTCATGCTACTTTCCCTTTTGAGCTTGTTCATACTGATGTATGGGGTCCTTCACCAACACAGTTAATTCATGGATTATGTTCATTTTGTGGATGATTTTAATAGATACACATGGTTATACCCTCTCAAGAACAAGGGAGAAACTGTTACAGCCTTTAAAATTTTCAAACAAATGGTTGAAAATCAATTTCAAGCCAGGATTAAAACCATTCAATGTGACAATGGTACCGAATGTAAACCCCTCATATCTATTGCTGAAAGTTGTGGTATCTTAATGTGTTTCACTTGTCCCTACACATCACCACAGAATGGTAGAGCTGAATGAAAGCATAGGCACATTGTGGAAATGGGGTTAACTCTTTTAACTCAAGCTAAGCTTCCTATAGCTTATTGGACTGAAGCCTTTCATATGGGAGTTTATTTAATCAACCGTCTTCCCACGCCCACGTTGAACGGAAAATCACCCCTTGCTTGTCTCTACAACAAAGACCCTGATTATCATACATTGAAGCCTTTTGGGTGTATCTGTTACCCTTGTCTCAAGCCTTATAATTCTCACAAGCTGGAATTTCATAGTCAAAGATGTGTTTATCTGGGCCCAGATCCTAATGAAAAGGGTTTCAAATGTCTAAGCCTAACTGGCAGAATTTATATTTCAAGACATTTGATTTTTAATCCTACTATTTTTCCTTGTCATTCAGGGTTTATCAACAAGAGAGGCCCACCTGATGAAGCTTGCACCAATTTTCCTCTAGTCATTCCAGATCAGCCCAGTGAGAAACGCCAGGCCCTACACAATAATCCCATGTTAGCTATATCTCAGCCCACAATAATTCCCAATCAGCCCAATACTGAGACACACCCCTCTTCTCCCACCCTTTCTACTTTCCCATCTTCACCTCAGCCCAATGTTTCAACCGAAGCCCACCTTCCCTTATTAAATCCCAACTCCTTTATCTCACCTCCAGCCCACACTTCCCCTCCAGCGCATCGTCTCTCTCAACCCCACATTCCACTTCGTCTTCACCATCTCGCCACTCCCCTGCTCCGACCTCGTCTTCATCCCCTTCTCCACCCACCTCACCTTATAATATTCACCCCATGACAACCAGAGCAAAGTCAGGTATCTCAAAACCCAAATACCCCTTTGTCGGGCTCTTTACCACTGAAACCTCCTCTACTCTCTCCCAAGCCTCTGAACCTCAATCCCTTACCGAAGCCCTGGCGTCTCCTCATTGGCTTAATGCAATGAAGGTTGAGTTTGATGCTCTCTGTCAAAATCGCACCTTGGTACTGGTTCCTAATTGTGGTCAGAAGCTTGTCGACTGTAAGTGGATCTTCAAAACTAAATTTAAAGCCGATGGCTCCATTCTCAAACACAAAGCTCGTCTTGTAGCCAAAGGTTTTCAACAATCTGCTGGCATCGATTATGGGGAAACCTTCAGTCCAGTAGTCAAGCCAACCACGATTCGCCTGGTTCTTACTCTCGCTGTCATATTCAACTGGGATATTCGACAGTTGGATGTTAACAATGCCTTTCTAAATGGCTACCTGAAAGAGGAAGTCTACGTGAGCCAACCACCAGGTTTTTGTGACTCTGAAAAACCTGGATTCATCTGCAAGCTAACCAAAGCACTCTACGGTCTTAAACAAGCCCCTCGTGCCTGGTTCGAGAGACTTCGGAATACTCTACTCAGCTGGGGCTTTAAGAACGCTTGGAGTGATGTCTCCCTGTTTTTCATCCGAAGCAAGAGTCTACTGGTATTTGCTCTTGTCTATGTTGATGATATACTCATAACAGGGAATAACTCTAAAGCTGTTCAACGGTTAATTGTGAAACTGAATGCTGTGTTCTCTCTTAAAGACTTAGGGTCTCTTTATTATTTTTTGGGATTGGAAACTTACAGAGATAGTTCTGGTATATATCTCAATCAAACCAAATATGTTCTTGACTTGTTAAAGAGGTTCAATATGTTTGATTGTGCTCCTGTTTCAACACCAATGGTTATTGGCCGTCCGTTTTCTATTAAGGATGGAACACCCATGATAGATCCTTCGTTGTACCGAAGAGCAATAGGGTCCCTACAGTATCTTACAACTACAAGACCTGATATAGCATTCTCTGTGAACAAACTCAGTCAATTCTTAAGCAATCCTATTGATGTACACTTCCAAGGGGTTAAAAGGATTCTAAGGTACCTAAAAGGCACTTACCATTATGGCTTGCATATTAAACCGGTTGGTTCACTCCGCCTAATGGCCTTCACAGATGCTGATTGGGCTACTGACATTGATGATAGAAAATCTATAGGAGGCTATTGCATATATTTGGGTGATACCCTTGTGTCTTGGTGTTCAAAGAAACAAAAAGTTGTCTCACGGGCTAGCTCAGAGTCTGAATATCGCTCCTTATCTGATGGGGCAGCAGAGATCAAATCGTTGAATTCTCTATTATCGGAGTTGGGGCTTTTCACCCGGAAACCCTCAATTATTTGGTGTGACAACCTAAGTGCTCAAGCCCTTGCTTCCAATCCAGTTCAACATGCTCGAAGCAAGCATATTGAGATTGATGTGCATTTCATTAGGGATCAAGTCTTATCTAGCTCCATTGGTGTTAGATACATATCTTCTTCACTCGAAGTAGCTGATTGTTTCACTAGAGCACTATCATTTTCTCATTTTAGAAACAAACTTGGTGTGTGTGCCACACCCCCACGTTTGAGGGAGAATGTTAAGATTAGTAATTGTAAATAGATATTAGAGGATTATTCTAGAATATGCCACATGTAGAGCTAGGATTCATTTGTAACAATATTCTGTTATACCCACTTATTATATATTACACAGTGGCCAGAGGACAATTTTTACCTTTGGACAATTCATTTTCACTCTGTCCTTTTTTATCTTTCTTTAGTGTAAAATCTCTTTAAATAATCCATCATGTGCCGAAGTGTTAAAGTTCCAGTGGAAATCAAGGATGGTTGGCTTCTCCAGATTAAATAGCTTACATTACTCACATGCCAAAATATAACGACCTGTTACCTTTAATTTAATATTTATCTAACTAATATGGGTAGATTAAGAAAATTAATTAAATTAGTTACTCCTCAAGTCCATAATATCAGACCTAATTGTGAGGTTAATCTTGATTTTACATATAATATATATTTCTCTTTTTTATTAGTTGTCAATATCAATATTTTCTAAAATTATACAATTGGCGTTTCCTCAATAATAATCAAATAAGTGATAGTTAGAGTGAATTAAGATAAATGATTAGGGTATTTTAGAAAAATAAATCGTATTAATTAACTTAACTAATTTCTTTAATTTAATCGAATTAGATAAATAGTTTTACATTACGAACGAGATAAGTGTTGAAAAAAATATATATTGGTTTCTCTAAAATACCCTATTAAATCATTGGTATGAAATTACCCCTTATGCAAATTCCCTTGACATGTGCAACTAACGCGGATAGTTTTTTTTTTGGGGGGGGGGGAAGAAGAAGATAAATATGGGATAAAAGTTGATTAAAGTCGTATATTTATGACTAAATTCAACTTTCAACTAACACTTATATTAAATAACAGAGGAGCTAGTAACATATTACAAACAGTATAAACCCATTTATACAATGTTAGTCACAATGTTGTCCTTGTCCACCACGAAAAGATGTAAATTAAAGCACAAACATGCACTGAAAAAAGAGTTAAGCCTAACTAACTAGAGCTACATATCCTTTTGTTTAGCGCCAATGTATGCTTGATGCTACCTGTTAATAACACTAATACATTAACGTCCGTTTTTAGACCCTTTCCAGGTCTGTTTTTAAGGGTAGCATATGTGAGTGTCATTGAAAGTTTGAAAACGAGATGCTTCCTAAGAGAGTTCACATGTATTCACAATCAGATCCCAGACAGCTTGGAATGGAACCTGTCTCTAACGACAGAATGCACAACATGCAAAGCAAGATAACCGCCATCTCTTGTTCCAAGCTTTTTGAGCTGAATTAAGAGCCTCAGCGCCTGTTTTTGATTCTTCAGCTCTCTGTTTCTCTGCCTTCTTTTCACCATGCTTGGATGAACCATTCTTTCTTTGACTTCCATCCCCTGTCAATCTTCACACAGCAAAACCAGTTTAACTGTTTACTCAATACGTGTATATCAAATTGATTTGCAAACATTTAGTGTCAAAATTCTGAATGTTCTGATTGATCCATTAAATGAAAAGCTTGATAAAAACAGCCATGTCCTATCTTGTTGGCTTAGCAATTTTAGAAGTAATATATTCCCCCGGTGTTTAAGGGAAAATGTATTTATCTAATTTGATTAGATTAAAAATGCTAATTTTTTTCATTCCCTCTCCTTCTTGACTATTGTTGTAAGAGCATCAATAACAATAAATTAAAAAAATGTTGACAATAATAATAGTAGGACCGGAGGAGTAATTCCTCACGGTATGCATTTATGCACATAAAATAGTATTACTTAATAAGAGCAGTGGCCTGTGCTTACGGTTGAAATGAAAAAGATTTTGCGCTCACATCTGAATGGCCAGACTTGTTATTAGGATCCGAAAGCACTTTGGCTTGTGAAGTTCCATCCTCGTCATCAATTATCGGCGGTTCCTCTCTGGTGTTTTTCTGTGTGTTTTCCATTATAACCTCTCTCATTGTCTCAGCAGCTTTAGCTTCCATTATTCCTTGATCTTGCTCAGCAGTTCTTTGGCTCATATCATTAAACTTATTGCCAGGAAGTAGATGATTGCTTTGGAATGAATTAGGCAGACCCGGCATGATCATGTCACCATACTTGTCCAACTCCCCAGATTTAAACCAAGGTACTTCTCTAGTGAAACTCATTGTTCCCGTGTGGATGCTGAACAATGAATCATTTGAGGCAATACTCCATTCTGGGACATTTGCACTGGTTCTATTAAACACGTGCGAAGGAATCTTGTAAAAGGAACCAGAAGGAACATTATCCTCCATCACTTGCAAAGGAGGTTTTTGTATTTCTGGATATTGGCTTCCACCTGATTGAAAGTTCTGAGAAGGATTAACTGCCGGCGAGTTTGCACCACTAGCTTTACCAATATCAGCAACACGATCCGTCGTCAAACTGCTACTCGCCACGCTTTCTTGTTCTACACCTGAAAAAATAGGATGCAATTCTTTGGGAAGATTCCAATGCAGCTAATGATGAAACTAAAGAGGGGCCTACATTAGTCTTACCAGCTGTGTTACGAGGATTTGTCCTCATATCAGAGTTGTTCATTTCATTTTCATGATCGTACTTTTCCTCAACTTTTTGAGCAACACCAGCAGATTCCATGCTGTTCATATTTGGTCGCACCTGGAAGGGATCTTCTAGTAAATGCGTTTTTCCTAAATCAGCATTAGACATGATTGAATGTCCTTGTTGCATATCAGAGAATGCCGGTGAGTTTGCACCACTAGCTTTCCCAATATCAGCAGCAACATCCGTCGTCAGACTGCTACTCGCCATGCTTTCTTGTTCTACACCTGAAAAAACAGGACGTAATTCTTTGGGAAGATTCCAATGCAGCTAATGATGAAACTGAAAAGGGGCCTACATTAGTCTTACCAGCTATGTTACGAGGACCTGTTCTCATATCAGAGCTGTTCATTTCATTTTCTTGATCGTACTTTTCCTCAACTTTTTGAGCAACACCAGCAGATTCCATGTTGTTCATATTTGGTTGCACCTGGAAGGGATCTTCTAGTAAATGCGTTTTTCCTAAATCAGCATTAGACATGCTTGAAGGTCCTTGTTGCATATCAGAGAATGCCGGTGAGTTTGCACCACTAGCTTTCCCAATATCAGCAGCAACATCCGTCCTCAGACTGCTACTCACCACGCTTTCTTGTTCTACACCTGAAAAAATAGGATGCAATTCTTTGGGAAGATTCAAATGCAGCTAATGATGAAACTGAAGAGGGGCCTACATTAGTCTTACCAGCTTTGTTACGAGGATCTGTTCTCACATCAGAGCTGTTCATTTCATTTTCATGATCGTACTTTTCCTCAACTTTTTGAGCAACTCCAGCAGATTCCATGTTGTTCATATTTGGTTGTACCTGGATGGGATCTTCTGGTAAATGCATTTTTCCTAAATCAACATTAGACATGCTTGAAGGTCCTTGTTGCGTATCAGAGAATGTCGGTGAGTTTGCACCACTAGCTTTCCCAATATCAGAAGCAACATCCGTCGTCGGACTGCTACTCGACACGCTTTCTTGTTCTACACCTGAAAAAACAGGATGCAATTCTTTGGGAAGATTCCAATGCAGCTAATGATGAAACTGAAGAGGGGCCTACATTAGTCTTACCAGCTATGTTACGAGGATTAATTTTCATGTCAGAGCTGCTCATTTCATTTTCATGATTGTACTTTTCCTTGGCTTTTTGAGCAATACCAGCAGATTCCATATTGTTCATATTTGGTTGCACTTGGAAGGGATCTTGTGGTAAATGTGTGCTTCCTAAATCAGCATTAGACATGCTTGAAGGTCCTTGTTGCATATCAGAGAATGCCAGTGCAATTCAAGCGAAGTGATATTGTGATGGAGATGATGGGCCTATGTGTTAAATTGTTCGCATTCACCTAAACCTGCGACAGGACCAGTTATTTAATCAACCCCAGATCCAGTACAAGGTACAAATTCTATCTTGTAACTCAATTAATAAGCAGAAATCTCGTTTTACAAGCTTTAAAAGGGAATTTTATCAATCAATTGAAGTGCATAATGACTAACCAGGAAAAAACAGAAAAAGATAAACAATTTTTGTAACTTGCCTATCTCTCTTGGGTTGTTTCTAATTTACTGTTCCATTTAAAATCGTGACACCCTGCACAACTCTGCAATGCGAATTCTCCAGGCAACTATATAATGACTATTAATACGCAAAGGCTAAGCTGGGCCAAATCAAACATTGCAAACTTACCCTCAGCTAGCAAATTCAAAAGGAAAATACATTCCCAAGACACAATCCAAGTTTGATCTGCACGTCAGGAAAATGGGAATGGAAAAAAATAAAATGATCAGAGAGGGTAAGAGAAAGAAATGGATTGTATCAGGAAAAAAAAGGGAGAATAACAGGAAGTAAAACAGAAATAAGGTGTTTGGACAAGTTTAGGCATTTCATTGTCTCGTAGTTGTTGGAGTAATAACGAACTTCAGTTGCTTCGCATGCCATCACCAACCAACCTGTTCTTCATCTTTGTCATTTTGACGCGGCAAAACGATTTCGTTTCTTAATTTAATTCTCCTACGCAAAATATGATATGAGAGGTTTATTTGTTATTTAGTCTCAAAACGAGCCATTCATTCCCAATTTCTCATTCATTAAATTTTGCAACAGAAAAACAATACTGTTTAACTGCAATAAAAAATTCTGTTTTTCATATGAATATGCTAAAAAAAGCTCAGCTTGCAGTTAAGGAATTATATTTAACTTGGCCGACATTATTTATATATTCTTTTAGCAATTACATCCAAACAAAATTCAAACATTGCAAAAGTTGTAACTGAGAAATTTTTAAAATTTAATTTAGTTGAAAAAAATGAACATGATTTTGTCCTATATAAAGAAAAAAAAATCAATTAATTGTTTAGAAGGTTCTGAGCTAAATTTCTTCATAATTATGATTTTTTAACTGCGTATTTCTCAAATTAAAGAGTACATCCAAAACTTACCTAGTTATAAAGCCATTTGAATCACCCAAAATTTCAAGCTTGTGAAGCGTATCTGTGATAATAGGAAATTTATAACACGAGCCTTAGTTTTATTTTCTTTGATCACTTGCTGTCAGGTCATGTCAATATTTGAGGATTCAAGAGTATATTCTTTTTTTTCTAAGGAAAAAAAAAAAAAACCCCCTTGAATTTAAGAAGATTGCTTCAAAAGGCTTCCTGCTACAGCCATCCAATATCCAATCCAACGTTCACTACATGAAATCAAAAACCATTCGGTGGAGAACCAGAACAAAGATAAAACATAATTCTAAACGTACAGTATACTTTCTTTGATTCTTGATATAAGATATAGTTTGTAGTTAATTTTTTTTTTTTTCCTTTTCAATTGAAGTGAATCACATGTTAAGGACAAGAGCGAGTAACATGTATTACTATCAATTATTAAATAGAAGTCACTTTCCTTTCGAAGGTTAATTAACTAGATTAAATCAATTTCAACTGCTACAACAATATATATACTGAATACATTAGCACCTTCCAGGCTATTAAGAAAACTGAGAATGCAGTATAGTGCATAGTCATAGATCTTAAACATGTTATACTCTGGTATTTTCTAGTCACTAATGAAAGATTAATTCAAGGATTGTAAGACTTTTTGAATTAACTAGGTAGTTGATAGTATTCATTGTTTCACGGTCCTATAACAATAGATGGGATATGCTCATGATTTTGTGGAAAATTAAATAAATCGCCAGGCAAGCATCAAACTCAGGAAATATTAATTTTTAAGTAACTTAGAACATAAGGAGGTTCAAGGAACATTGCAAAACAAATGATTCAAGCAAGAACCTGGTCAAGAAGTAAAAGGATACTCCTAGCATAATTGACACTGGAAGAGCCGGTAAGGCTCTCTGATATAATGCTAATAGCATCAAAGTGATGCCCAGACCACCAATGGTAGCTAGATAACAAGCATACACTGCCATATAATCATACATCACTGCCCTGCCAACCAAAACACTGTAGAATATGAAATCTCCTAACCCTAGCTTGATTCCTCCAGATGACCCCAATCCAATCCCCTCTGGCGTCAAGCTTTGACCTGCCACTGCATCTTCTTCTCTGTGGACCTGTACATTCAATTCATGACCAATCAAGGGTTCAGAAAGCTCAGAATCGGTCTCCAAAACCCGTCCCTCTTCAGCTCTCACCAAATTTCTGTCACTAGTAGAAGGATCTGAGTTTAAATCAGGATTTTCCCTGTCCAAATTTGAGACTTCATGGATTCCATCTGAAGTATTACTGACCAAATCTCTGTTAATAGCATTCATTGTATCAAGATTGGAGCTTGATCCACTATTCTGGGTTTCACCTAGCACAGAATTGACACTTGGATTGGAATCACTTGGTAGAATTGAGTTCTCAACCCTCCTTCTCTGAGTTACATCACCCCTCGGATCCACCTGGTCATGGTTCACTGGTCTAGCCTCATAAACCAGTGCAGGAATTTCTTCATCTCTTGAGATTGCAAGTTCTACCAAAAGTCTTAATGGTCCAACTGGTAATAAAACAGCAGCAAGATCATACAATGCCATGGCAACCAGAAGCACCCAGGTGGTCCATTCAGGCAACATGGTGAACCAATAAGCAACCAGCATTCCAATAAGAATCAAGTAACCTTGAGTCACAGCAATTGCCATTTTGGACATAAAGACGGCCAATACACCAACAACAGCAAAATTAAACAAGGCCAGGAAAAATGTTATGCAATCAATAGGGATACTAAAATCTTCAATAAAGAGTAGGGAAATCTCACCACCCAAGAATCCCAATACAACAAAAGAAGAGAACCCCATATATAGTTTTAAGAATCTGGTGCATCTAAGATAGAAGAGAAGGACCAAAACAAAAGTTGCAACAGTGACAAGGGCTACAAATGCCAAAGAGTTCAAAAGGGCACCTACGAATTTGTCCCAGAAAGAGTCTGAGCTGGTCTCGCTGTATGCAGTGGTGGCTACACTGGAGATTGATGCTGAAGAAGAAGAGTTGGTACTGGTATTAAGGATTGAGACCAAGAAGACGACCAAAACCATACAGATTGATACTGGTGCGATGATTCTCACGATTTCTTCACCTACAAAGTCGATGACGGTTGTGCGTCTCTGGTTTTGGGCCATTGGAGCGTTGAGAAAGCATGAAGAGGATTCAAGCTTTTTTGTTTAGTCATCAGGCGTCATGGCCTGTGAGTGACTCGCGCGGTGTTACTGTGCTAGGCATTTCAATGATTTAGTTACCCATTTTGGTTCGGAACCCTGTCGAATGGTTAGTGAACCCATTTCCCCGTGCCGCGTGGACGGGAGGTTGGGCCACGTGCTTTTTATACTCAAACCTTTATTTTTTTTCTTTTTTTTTTTCTAAACTCAAATCAAATTGAAAACCTTTTTATTACTCGGGTTTTATTTTTAAATTTTTAACTAAATCATTTTTTTTAGGGGAAAATCTACCTGAGGGCCCAAATTAGTAAAATATATATAAAAAAAAAAGCTTATAAAAAAGTCACATGTTAAAAAATCTTAAGCCCTAAGACCTAATTTTTAAATTTTTAACTAATATCCATGTAGTTATGCAGTTAATGTCCTCGGTTCTTTGCGGAAAACGGTGCGTTTTGGCGCTTTTTAATACCAGTCAATATTTTAAAGTTACTTTTTAATGTCAGTCAATAGCTAAAATATTTTGGTATCGTTTTGGAGTTTTTTAATACCAGTCACTATTTTAAAGTTACTTTTTAATGTCAGTCAGTAGCTGAAATGTTTTTTTAAGATACTAAAATAATTTTTCAAGATCATGACTTTTTTTTAGTACCAGTTAGTATCCTAAAGTATTTTTTTTAATAAGTACTTGAAACATTAAAAAAAAAAAAGGAGCATCAGCGAAGTGCCAAAACGGCACCGTCTTTTCCGCAAAGGACTGCAGCGAACGTTATTTGCATCGGATAGAAGCCAAGTCCTTTCTTGAGCGGGTGCTGTGGGCCTGTTTGGCAACAGGCAAAATGGACTTATTACCCCATTAAATGGGATAATAAGTCCATCAAGTAATTTTGGCCTGTTTGGGAAGAGAAAAAAATTGATGGACTTATTGGGGTAATGGAGTTTTTTTTTTCTGAAGCACTTATGGGGTTGCTTATTACCCCATTGAAGTCCATTGAAAAGGAGTTTATATTTTTCAGACCATTATGCCCCCAAAAGTCCTGTGCCTTCTCTCTCCCCCATCCTCTCCTCTTCAATTCTTCTCTTCGCCTGCTCTCATCCGTGAGCAATTACTTCATCCCTGACTCTCTAACGGTGTTTACAAGATTCGAAGTGTGAGGGAAAATATGAAAAATGAACTGGAGAAAATCCTCAGTTTTAATGGATATGGATTTGGTCCATTGAACTTTTTCCCCGTGAGGTTTTGATAGAATTAATTGAGTTAAAAAATGGTTTCAGAATTCTGTTTTTTTTAATATAAAAAAATTAAAATAAAATCTTTCATAAAAATAAAAATTATTTTATAAAAATTAATTCAAACACACTTTAAGACTTTAAAAGGAGTGGTTTGATTAAGCACTTTATTGTATTGTAATATATTTAATGGAATTTTACCATTTTATTTGGTAAATTTATATTTATATTTGATTTTTTATCCCAAATTATTACATTTTATAGGGCACATATATGTGTGTGAGAATTTGCTTCATGCCCTTTTCAGTCATTTTTCATCTCATCCAACTTTTTTAAGCTATGCCAAACAAGTTCCCATTACAAACAAAAGCCACTTCTGCTACTATTATCCCAAACACAAATCACATCAGAAAAAAGTCCATCAGAGAAAAGTCCATTAAGAAAAGTCCATCAGAAACAAAAGCCACTTTTC
Organism: Acacia crassicarpa; assembly: GCA_034222035.1. NCBI lineage: Eukaryota > Viridiplantae > Streptophyta > Magnoliopsida > Fabales > Fabaceae > Acacia > Acacia crassicarpa. The sequence continues at coordinate 530,483 of JAWXYG010000023.1, read as the reverse complement.
TCCCTACTTTCCCAAACAGGCCCTGTGTGTGTTTCTTTCTACCTCCTTCACCGTTTCTCCCTTCCTCCCCTCCTTGCAGCCATGGCCGCAGCTGCTCGACCCCTCGTCACTGTCCAAGCCCTTGAAGCCGATATGGCTACCGATTCCCCACAAGCCATCCCTCTCCCAGACGTCATGAAATCTTCGATCCGACCCGACATTGTCACCTTCGTCCACTCCAACATTTCCAGGAACAGCCGCCAGCCCTACGCTGTCAGCAGGCGCGCTGGTCATCAGACCTCAGCCGAATCATGGGGAACCGGTCGTGCCGTGTCTCGTATCCCACGTGTTCCTGGTGGCGGTACCCATCGTGCTGGTCAGGCTGCTTTCGGCAACATGTGCCGTGGTGGCCGCATGTTTGCTCCGACTAAGATTTGGCGCCGCTGGCACCGGAGGGTTAATGTGACTCAGAAGCGGCACGCTGTCGTTTCAGCCATTGCTGCATCGGCTGTTACATCTCTGGTTTTAGCTCGCGGTCACAGGATTGAATCAGTGCCGGAAATACCTCTGGTGGTAGGTGATTCTGCCGAGGGTGTTGAGAAGACCAAAGATGCGATCAAAGTTTTGAAGCAGATCGGCGCATTTCCTGATGCTCAAAAGGCGAAGGACAGTCACGCCATCAGGCCCGGTAAAGGCAAGATGAGAAATCGTCGGTATATCTCTCGCAAGGGTCCTCTGATTGTATATGGAACTGAAGGAGCTAAAGCAGTTAAGGCATTCAGGAACATTCCCGGTGTTGAAGTTACGAATGTGGAGAGACTGAATCTGCTTAAGCTAGCACCTGGTGGTCATCTTGGGAGGTTCGTTATTTGGACCAAATCCGCGTTTGAGAAGCTGGATTCTATATATGGTTCATTCGACAAGGCATCAGAGAAGAAGAAGGGTTACCTGCTACCGAGAGCCAAGATGGTCAATTCTGATTTGGCTAGGATTATTAACTCTGATGAGATCCAGTCGGTTCTGAGGCCGATCAGAAAGGAAGTCAAGAGGGCAACCTTGAAGAAGAACCCGCTCACTAATCAGAATGCCATGTTCAAGCTGAATCCATATGCCAAGACGCACAAGAGGAATGCTCTGCTGGCTGAAGCTCAGCGTGTGAAAGCTAAGCAAGAGAAGCTTGACAAGAAGAGGAAGTCCCTCCCTAAGGTAGCCCCCCCATTTTAATTCCTTGCTTTTGTTTATAATTAACATATAATGCTGAATTGATTATTGGGTTACTGTAGATTGATAATATAAGTCACATGTAATGCTGAATTGATTATTGGGTTCATATTGATCGTTATAAGTCGAAATGAACGTCTAAATCCTAAAATTTCTCCGCAAAAATTGGAAGGATCATTGCAGTCTGCTCATCTGCCTAGTGAAAGTTGAAGTTATCATAGAAATTGCATTCATGAACCTGTGTAAAAGTTAACATGTGTTAAACACACAGTTCTGGTTTCACACGGACACGTTAGATTTTGTCTTGTTCTGGTGTTTGTGTAAGTTTATATGCTTCTTAGGTGTAAAAATCTGATAAGGCTACTGATGCTATAATTTTCCATGTCGTTTTTTCCTATGATGCTATCATACGGGAGCTTTTGCTACACTGGTTGGCCTCATATATCTTTCTCCTTATAAGAATTAGTGAATACCAGCCCACAAAAAATATCTCGGCAGATTGGATCCTTTGTGACTCAGGCAACTCACTAAATGGGTGATATTAAGGGATGAAAAAGTTGAATGGTGGGCTTTATTAATTAAACTTGTATAGTGGAAAGACGTAGGGCATGCCCAGCCTTCAAAATTTATTCGTGATGGTATTTCTTATGGTACTTTGAACCAATTTATGATGGAAATTTTTATGGCACCTAGAGCTCCACAGATTTAATGCATGTTGTACGGGTAAATTTCTCAGATCCAGTTTGTTCCATGATGTCAAAAGTGGAGGTGAATTGACTATTTTAGTACTTTTGGTTGTACTTCATCACCCAGTTTTAAATGCAGAGGACACTCAAATGCAGTTTTTAGGGCTTGCAGCAAACTTTTTAGAGAAAAATATAATGCATGCATTATTAATCTTCGAGTGGTTTAAAGTTTAAGAGGCTTATTTGCATATAAATCAAAGTTCAAGGGGATTATATGCATACAAGAATAAAGTTTAAAGGCGTATAAAATTGATAGTCTGGAGTAGTCTGCTTAGACTTCAAGTTTATGGGGCTTATGTTAAAAGTTTAGGACGCCATTTGTATGTGGTTCTAAGTTCATGGAAGTTCTATGTAATTTAGCCTTCATTTTCTTACATTTCAAAAATGGGGAGCACGTTGTTGATTTTTAATTTTCAATATCTCTTGTTTTCGTTCTATTTTCATTTTAGTTTTCCATTAATATCCATATAAAATATAAAATCTATATTGAGTTGCATCATTTACAAGTGGTGTGGCTCACAGGAGACATGTCTAGTTTTATGCAATAAACTAGCCCCAAATGTGCTTTACGGTAAATAGCATATTGTTTATTTTTGCCGGTATTGTTGTCCGTGTCTTGATGCTGCATCTTTTAGCTTACGGTTGATATGATTATTAGATTATTGGCGCGGATTTAACCTCGTTTTACTTTTCCCCACACTGCAGGAGGAGGCTTCTGCGATCAGGGCTGCAGGGAAGTCATGGTACCACACCATGATCTCTGACAGCGATTACACTGAGTTCGAGAACTTCTCAAAATGGTTGGGTGTCTCGCAGTGAAGTCATTTGTTATTGGGCGTCATTTAAAATTTTGTTTTGTTCGCGTTTTTTTTCCCAGTTTTGAGACGGCAATTAAAGGGGCTGATAACTTCTGGAATTATTCCCCCAGCTTTTTAACTTTGTTTCTGGTTAAGATGTATGGGTTTTAATTTATTAGAAGTGGAATTAAATGTTTAGACCTTTTTAACTCGTTTCTATCTTGTTGAAATTGTTCCCTTGTCTTCAAAAGGTATTGTTGCAGATCCTTTCAAAGGAAGGAGATCTTCTTCTTATCTTGTTTCTCATTTTTTCTCATTGGCCTTATCTGGACCCTTGATTGGGAAAGTGAAAGAAAAGTTCAAGTAATATTGTATTGATTGGTGATTTAGAGATTATGAGGGATGATGAGAAAAACATGATAAGAGAAACTCAACCCCTCTCGTTTTGTATTGTTACTGATTTATTTATGTATTTGTGCGTTGAGTTTAGAAAACGATCAAAAAGTCTACTAACCTGATGAGTATTGTTGGGTTGAGTATTTCCATTGATGAAGTTTCATATTGATATTACATTCATATATAATACAACCCTCTGGCTCATAATATAACATGTATTTTTGAAGCTTTCATTAACTATGCAAATAAGAAGGGTGCAAGATGTTTAGCCTTTACAATATCCTACCCATATCTTTCAGTACCATTCCTCTTCACTAAGTATAGTCGGTGCTGATGACCATAGTTGCAAAAATCATTCTCAAAGTCATTTGCAAGTCTAGCTGACCGATTTGCGAAAAGAATGGCTTCTTTATATCCAAAATTAATTAACTTCCGTTTCATCTTAGCTCACATACAACACTTTTGAAACTCCAAAACTTTCTGCTTTTTTGTTAACTTTCTTGACTCAATTACACAAACTAGCTTTCCCCCAATATATCAACGAGAGATTCAGCAAAAGGGGTCAAAATCTCCAGGAATTTAGGACTGCCCTCTTCCATTCCTACTAAAATATAAAGTATTTAAATCAAATTTCATCTTCATCCATTGAATCCAATATCCTCTGTGCATTCTGGAAGACAGGAGATCCTTTCTTAGTCCTTTCAACAATTTTCCTAATCAACTCCATCTCATAATCAATACCACAATTTTCATCTCCACTAACATTTAATTTAGATACACCTGAGCTTTGGCCTTCCAACATTGTAACCTGGTTTGAAGTAGTTTCTCCTGACATTCTCTCTCCATTAACTTTGGAATAAGCTACAGAACAATTTGCTTCACCAAGTTGATTTCCCAATGCACGCCAACCATGTGAATGTGAACCCTCTCTGGGGCCAATACCGTAGATGCCTGATGGTGAGTTCTCTTCTGTGTAATCTCTCTTTACTAACTCTTCATAAGCCTCATTATAAGCATCAAGTGCCTCACCTGATAAATTTACAACAAGAGGATGGTCCCACTCATCATAATGACCACTGAGCTTGGGTTCCATCATTTGCACTTTCCTTTGGCTACTTTCAAGGGCAATCTCAAGCTCCTTCACACGTTCCTCAAGTCTGGATTGTATAACTTCATGCAAACGCAGAATCAGTTCATGATGAGACACAACATAAGATGTGGAAAGAGTTGTGGCAGTGTCACTGGCATCATCATTTGATTTTCGATGTGCACAAGCTTTCTGACTGACCATGTCAGGTCGCAACTCACCTTGCGCAAAATCTGCTTCAAATTCTAGGTCAAGCTGCCAGAAATTGTGCGCCATCAATTACTATTGATTAAAAAAGATAATGGAGAGGTATAAAGCATGCATAAAATATGACAACAAAGTGACCTGACTAAGAATAAGGTCAATCAATGAAGTGGGTCCTCCCTCCAACTTTCCAAGTTTTCTTCAAGAAACAGATCCAGGGGGAATAAAAGAATAACAATAAATTTAGAAAATACGCATTGCTAAATTACTATTTTTCTTTTCCTCCTCTTTATATATCCCAAACAAAGGATAAGGTCATTCTCAACTTGGTGCAATTCATGGTTATCCAATACAGGTCATGACATTAATCATGGTTTCCCAACATAAACACTTCTACCAAATAGAGTGAGTAAATAAGAGATTGTCCAAAATCAAAATTAAAGATGTCTTGACATAGAAAACGATATAAAATTTGAGATTTCCAAAAAAGAAAGATAAGATTAAATAAAGTGAAACCAAGTGAGTAAAAAAACAAAATTCTATGGCAGGAAATTTCATATGGTATTGCAATATGATTTCTACTTAAATAGAAAGTAACTAAATGAAGGAGCAAACCATCCTGTAGCAAAAAATCATGAAGGTCTTCAAGTAATTGAACTAATTCGATTATTTAACTATTAAACAGTTAGGGCTGCGTCTCATATGACTTGTATCTATATTTATTGTGTCCTATAAGACTGAAATAGGCATCTGATCAATTTTCTGAATCAAGTGCAGATTAAGATGGATCTGACTCAGTGCATGGCAGTCGACTGACTCGTTATAACACTAAATTTAGAAACCTATCGAAATTACATGTGTAATTCCTAGAAGATGCAAAGATAAACATGTGAAATTACCTCAGCAAACTCAGATAGTCTTCCATCCAGGCTAGATGCATTCATGGTCAAACCCAACCTCTCAAGTTCAGCTTCAAGCTCGGCTTCAATTTTGCTCATAGATCCTGGACTTTCTTCTTCCCTACGATCATGTAATTCTTCATTGTTATTTATAGGAGAAACGCCAATATGCTTTTCAGGGGAACACCAGGTCATATCTTTCTCATAAAAGCAATGACCACACATGTCCTGTGAACCATAATTCTCATTATTCAACTTCTTTACAGACACAGAATCCTTCATTTCAAGTTCCTCTTGTAGATCTTGAACCAAGTTCTCGGTTTGCTTCAACAAGCCTCCTAAATTGTCAACTTCTCTTTTATTCTCCATGGTGGAAGCTATCATGCCAAAAGAAATTCCAAGACTGAAAAGGAACATTGCATCTGATGAATATGGAAGTGTTAGCAGATGTAGCTTAAGTAAAAAAATACATAGCGCCACATCAGTTAGACAAAACATCATTATATAAAAAGAGCAATCTAAATCATTGGACGGTCGTTAAGTGTGGCTGCTGATGCAATTGACTGGGTTAAAAACCTAGCTGTGATCAACATATCATCTTCCCCAGGGCTAAAACACAGACACCAAGATATCCTTTTATAAAGAAACAAATACAATGTTCAACTGAGAGTTTGGATTTCAATTCTTGGGAGAGGACCGCAAGAAAGAAACAAAATTGATAAAAAGACCAAATGATATTCAATTAACTAATACTACATAGTTTCACTTCCAAAACGATTTTTTCTTTTACAATTTCTATTCTCATGCATAAACACTGAAAAAAAAAACGAAATATGGAATGTAGGGAAATGTCAAAAAGGAAAGTTTATATCATATGGGCGTTCGAATGAATCTCCTCAAAAGTCAGTTCAGCATGAAAAAGGGGGAAAAAAGGAGGAGGAGGAGCATTCGCATGTTGAATGGTTTGAGAAGATGTTACTGAATTGAGAGACATACCATGTTGAGAATGCATGTGCTTTCTGCTGAACACAATATTGGAAAAGCTCAATCTTCCCCTACTCCCTTTTCCAACCTTAATTTTCATCTTCTTGGGATCCTGCAAAGATCCCATTTTTGGTAAAGATGGAATCCCAAATACATCTTCATCATTTTCATGAAAGACTTTCTCATGCAGCTTACATCCCTCACTTTGAATCAATGAACTGGAAGAATCAATACTTTTTCTGCTGATTATTCTGCTCCCATCACTAACAAGAAATGGCCTTGTGGCTGTGGGGGGTGGTGAACGAGAGCTAAAGACATATTCTTCTAATCTGGCATGTTCCTTGCAGAGCTGTGCCAATGAGCAACTTTCTAATGAACTTACTGGTCTAATAAAATGTCCATTCAATGGTCTAGTCCTGAGAGAGATTTTACTTCCAGCAGAATAATATTTAGAACCAACTTCAGCAGAAGAATCAGAAAACTGGAACGTATAATTGCTATCAATATTAGAACTTCGCTCATTAACATCTTCAGTGTCTTTATAGTTCTCATTTGGTGAGATTGGTGATGATAAGTTTGATAGAGCAAGCCCACTGCTCTTGCTGTAAGTTCTGAAGCCTCTTATTTTTTCACTATCAAGCCCTCTGAAAGCGGTAGAAGCCAATTCTCCTGCCAAAGGACCATCCAGTAAATATATATTTGAAGAAAAATCTTTGCCTAATCCATCTCTCCATCTGGCAAAGGGGCAGCTAAGGGACTCTGAATTCTCAACTTTGGAATCCTCTGATGACAAAGACAATTTAGATGTGCTATCACTGTTCTTTGAAATTCTGTTCCAATATTTAGCTAAATACCCGGCTCCTGTAGCAGCCGCAACAACCCACAAATCCATTTTCTGTTCTCCCTTTCGCGGAGAAAAAAGAACTATCCAAATCCCACAATACAAATTATCTTCTCTCTTTCAATCATTAACATCAAACAGCCAAGGTAAAAATATTCCATTTATTTTACTGCAACTGCCTTCAAAAAGATTCTGGCAACGATAGTCTACGGAATGGAAAGCTGCAAAACACTTGAAGGAAAATAAAACCGGAATCCCTCATTCAAGAAAAACATTTTCCTCCACCCAAGTACCAGTTCAAAATCCATTAGAATCCTATCATTCACGAACATAACAACTTGTTATGCTTTTCCAATGGCAGTAAAAACAAGGAAGGAACATACACAAGAACTAAGAAGTAATATCCACAAGTTTACGTGAAATTTCAAAAGCCATCAGCAATCAATCAATGTAAGCAACGAATGCCACCGAAATGAACACGTTTCAAGACGTAAATTTCAAAGAAACAAACCCCCCAAGAGACTTCAGCAACTCCGAGAACTTACTTTCATCATAGCATATGTAAAATTACATGCCATATCCGCCTGAAAAGCATCTTCTCTGAGAAAAGCATAAGTAAGACGTACTCATTTCACCAAAGAGCACGGCACCACAATCAAAATGGGTGCATGGTCGTAAAGACGGCCATTATAATAAGATGAACATCTCTTGCAGGTTGCAGCTACCTTTCTGCCATAACTCATAAATGAAAGGACAACGAATATCTCCTTTTCTAACAAATGAAAAATAAAAAGTTTGCTTTTGAAAAATCCCTTCGCACTGCGCAGAAATTCCAACACCCAACTTTCCTACACGATGTTGGTCGAATCTCGCAGGTTCAATCCCTGGGAAGAAAACGACCGGCGACACGGTTCTCTCCACAGGCTAGAGGCACACCAAAATGGCTCCACCATCCACACACACAATTTTCGCAGATGCATAAAGATTTTTTTTTTTTTTGGATAAACTAAACAAAGATGGTTCTATTTCTTTTTCTTTCTTTCTTTTTTTTCCTGTGAATTTTATACGGCCACTATGGCCTTACCCAAACAAGCTTAAACTTTGAAAATAAAAAGAAAATTAAACACAAATTACGAAAATAAACAAATATATGTATCTTGAACATTTTCTTGACATTTTAGGTTTTATATGATGTATACTTTTTAGGGATATGATATTGTCACTACCAAGTCATTATCACTTTCTCACCGTTAGATCAGAATCTCATCTACCTTTAATATTTCTGATCTAACGGTGAAAAAGTGGTAATGACTTGGTAGTGACATAAAATTGGTAGTGACAATATCATATCTCTACTTTTTATTCATTAACTTCTAACACCATTTATTTTACTAATGGAAAATGTTGACGTATGATGTATCAAACTTAAGTAATGATTATGTAGCTGACAAAGTATATTTAAGTATTAATATTTTTATATAATATCTTTAGATTATTAAACTAAAATTTTTTGATATGAATTATTAAACTAAATTTGTTTAGTACAATGGAGGTTTTGAATATTGACTGCTGGCTGAGCAAATTGCCCTAACCCAATAAACCCGCTCAAGCCCAATAGAAAATTACACATTTTGGTTCCCAATAAAAAAGGCCCATAACAGGTAGGCTTGTGCGTGTGTGCGCGCGTGCGTGAATTTAAGTAAAGTAGACCATATTAATTTAATTATATCTCACGTATGTGAGACAAAATGTATATTTAAATATAAATATATTATATTATTTATAAAGTGAAGTCAAAGTTGCTTTGGAAGCAATTTTTTCTAATATGATATAACTTGAAGTCAAGTTGAAGCATACTATGAATATCTTGCATCACTTATATAATAGCTTCATTACTTGTAATGAAACATCTGAATCTTAGCCTAAGTCAGCATTAAAGCAAGTAGATTATAGTTTTTGTGTTGTAGATGTTTTAGTTTGAAATGTTGAAACTAAAATGTCATTCCCTGTCGTTGATCACACATTTTAGAAGTTTTTAACTAATGAAAAGACAGTGACTAAAAAGGTTGAGTGATGAATATCCTCAGATCAATTTAATTTAAAATTGTGAATCAAAATTTTATCATTTAGCATGGTGGAAAATGCATTCTTCCAAGTATAAAGTTCTAAATTTTATTGCACCTAATTTGTTTGCTGCATCAGTCTATAAAGTGTCTTTAAGATCTGCTTTTAGTACTAAGGCTTGAGTACTACATACGTTTAGAAGTTTCTTATCTTCAAAAACAGTTGAAACACTTGTGTACATTCTTATCTTCAAAGACGGCTAAAATTGGCTACATATATGTTCTACCAAATTGAAGGAGATTAATGGTGATAATTATGTCCATGTCATTTCATGTGTGTTTCAATAGGGAATGATAAGGATTATGATACTTTATTATTAGTGTTTCTTGTAATTTATATTAAGAAATTAGTGACAACAATGCAGTAAAAATGCAGCTCCATATATTTCCCTTTTTTTGAAAAAAATGCACTATCGAGCTATCCATGCCGATTCAAATCCATATGGGTTTAGCCCAGCCCATTTGATATGGGCTTTAATGGGCATTTCACGGGTATGGGCTAGCACGTGCCCATTAAGAAATAAATGGGTGGGTTGACCATTGAGCAGCCCAATGCTCAGCCCTACCTATTTTATTAGGTTTTTAAATACTTTTCAATTTACACATATTTTGAATGATTAATACCATTTAATTACACAGTTATCACTTAAGGGTTGTATATATGAGGGGAGGGGAGAGAAAGTGGGCGGGGGGAAAAAATTGAGTTAAAAAAAAAATTTAGACAATTTCACCATTAGAATCCTCGACAACATGTTTTTAGTAGTAAACGCTTTTGTTAAAACAAGCAACAAATCCCCCCGCACGATGTGCGGTTGCAATAATTCTATAATATTAAAGTATATTCCAACCTTCTACTCATCTTAAATGATTAAGGAATTGAATTAAACACATAAACATGAAGTAAATAATTGGATTTTAAATCTACTTACACTAAAAATAAGTTATATCATTACCTAAAACCATAACATGGACCACAACCACTTCAGTACTTATACTCTTATATGTCTAGCAACTTTGCATATTCTAAAGTGTAGTGGTACTTGAGTTCACAACAAAAGTACAGAACTAGTTAGTTCTAATCGCCACTAAGGTCCAACAAAAAACAAAGTCATAACTAAACATTCATATTATAAAAGATCCAAATTATAACACATCAAGAAGAAGTAAAATTTCTCTTGCTCAACGACTTTGACAGGCTTTGAAAAATTCTTGGCTAGGGAGGCAATGAAAGCAGGTGCATACTTCGCTCATTCCCAGCAACACTTCTCTTTCCTCCATCCTTCTTGTTCCTTTTATATATGTTGCCGATGTCATCACCAGAGAGATAGGCATGTCATTACACCTAAAGCTGCCATGATCATTACACTGTTTTCCTTGTCTATAATATTGATCATAAAATTGGATTAGTATAGCAATGAAAACTAATCCATGCCAAACTCATTTGAATTTCCATCAACTTATGCCCTTACAAAATGAAATTATTTTAAAAAAAGAAAGTGCAAACTTTTGCAATTGGCTCATAAGTGCCCTTCATAAAGAAATTATTTCAAAATTGAATAATAAAAAACATATAAACAATAAGTTGAAGAAATTCTATAAACTTGACAAACACCGATATGTTAAGTAAAATGAAAATTTGGCAAGAAACTGCGGCAAATCAGAAAGAGGGAGGGAGGGAGAAGCAGCAGATTGATAAGCAGTAAAGATAGGCTACAAATAAGGAAATCCAAAATAAAAAAGAGAAGAAACAAAAGGTAAAATAAAAAGTATAAGACCACGAGCTAAAGAAGATAGTTCCAAAAGCATGATACAAATATAAATGAACAGACATGGTAAAAGATATTTTGCAAAATATCCCCCAATCTTGGGAACATCCAAATTATTAACACCTATTCCAAATAGTAGACTTATTACGAAATCATCAAGTTTTTGTTACCTATTGAATGAGCTTTCATGGAGCAATGTAACCAGTGTCTCCACTCTTCTAATTGGCAGTAACATGAATTGTATATCATATACCAATGAATCCGTAAAAAAGAAATCTTCCTTGAGAATATCTCTCAATATTGGGAGTAACCAATGGGAAAATAAAAATTGTAGATAACAGTATTAGGAAATCATTTAGATTATAATGCCAAGTAAAAAAATACCTTATTATGCAGCTTTCGTAAAACAACTTTATCTCAACTCTTCTGACTAACAGCCTAACACTATTATGGATTGCTTAAGGAAGAAGCAAAACAAAGAAAATCCCCTAATCTCTAGGAGGAACTAAGATATAGATATTGCGCATTATATCTTTACACAATTATGCGTAAATACAAAAACTTATTGCAGGCCAATTGGAGCTGCAAACAAATCAAAAAGTTATATCACTTCTACCTCCTCTCCTTTGACTAACAACTATGTATGAATTGCATTACAAAAACCAATGAAGAACATCACATTAGACTTCCTGCCTAATATCCCCCAATATTGGAAGGATTAAATAGGGTGACACCAAACTTATACTACAAATTAATTAGTGACTCAACTACCCCACCTTCTATCAGCACCCTGAACAAATCTAATGGCAACCTCACGCAATTGTTCAACTTTCATCTTTGGCATTAATAATTGACACCTATAAAGTAATGGGTATATGTTATTTAGTAATGGCAATATAAAGAGAATTGAATGCTGCTAAATTTGAATAGGGACACATCATGTTAAACATGCGAAAAATTCCTACTTTGGATAAGATACTGCTATCAGATGAAAACTATCATTTAATTTTAAATCCAATTGTCAATTCCCAGCTTTCAACAAACATAAAAATCCTTAACTCAAATCAGTATAAATAATACCACTCATTCAGTCGTTTAGCCCACATCATCAGATGGAAAAAAATATATCAAAATCTGAAACTAAAAAGGTAAAAAGACAAAGATAGCAACATATTTAATAATGGATGCTTAAGCAAAGCCAACCCTGAATTGAATTAGGAGTATATTTTTTCCCTTCCATAAGCATCTTTATATAATATTTAATTATTTATATTGATTGACATCTTTATATAATATCTACTTTGACTTTAAGTTATCTTTGGCCATGCTAAAGGCCAATGAATTTGGTGACTTTTCTAGCATCATCTCCTTCAAAATAGGCTAGCTGTACCCACCCATAATGCCATAATAACAGATAGAAGTCTACTGAACTATAGTATTATCTGCTACTACTCTTATTCAACCACCATACCTCCCCTGCAACTATCAATAGCTATTTTTACTTTGGAATAGAGTATTTTTCGCAAAAATGGGTTATATTGACCACCCTTCAAGTGGAAAAAGGTATCTAGCATCACATATATTTAGCACACTAAAAAAATCAAGTAAGCAAAATAAGTTCCTCAATTTCTATAACACCCCCTATAATTTGTCATCAGTTATGAATGAATGGAACCCATAATACATTAGCTCCTTATGAGCATCAAATGTGATATGATATTATAATAGAAGAAAAAATATATGAAAAATCACTCATTTACCTCTAGCCCTACCTCTATCCATCATAGTACATAAACATTTCTATATGTAACATGAACTTACATCATCTCACATATGTTGCTAAACATTTCTAAAGATCTCCTTGTAAACCACACTGTTAGTTGTACTCTTTATATGATTACTCCTGTCTTGTATAAGAATCTTCAAACCTACTTTGTAAGGAAAACTTCCTAACCGCCATTGAGAATATTGAGCCTGCTAACTGTGTCAACATACACCAAACTGATTATATGGAGATAACACCCAACTGATTTCGCTTATCTAAAGACCTGGATCCAACATAGGGTTCCATCCTTTAAATACTTAGAACAATCCTCTACCAAACAAATGGATGGTCTAACTCCATGCTAAAAGGTATTGTTACATGAAAAAGTATAATGCCAAATAACGTTTGCTTAAAAGTAGACTGGTCAAAACAAAGGCAAATGGAAGGAAAAAAAAATTCTAAAAGGCACCTTTAAAACTCCAGATATTAACAAATTAAATTTCATATACTCTTTGGATTTTTGTTAAGAGAGACAATATGTATGGAAAATATATCATATAATTCAGGCAACAACAACACCCATAAATTCAATTAGTTTATTATACCAATAATGGAGACCTTGCTATTTCTAGTGTGAATATTGAAACATACATATTCATAAATTCAATTAGTATACTATACCAATAATGAATGGTTTTCTCCTTATTCTTTTTTGCTTATCCCATTTAAAAAGAAAAAAAGAAAAAGAAAAAAAGATGAAGACCTTGCTTTTGTGCTCATCATCATCCAAAAAACACAACAACCTTAAGAAAACAAATAATACTAATTCATAACCCAAAAAAAAAAAAACAAAAGTAATTTTGTTCACAGCATAAAAACGGAAAAAGGATAGGATCATCGTTCTACTTTATTCACCTAGAAACGCTACCTTTAGTTGATTCCTCTTCACCATTACGATGGTCATCATCAGAACTCAAGCATTGGTCAAATGAGAACTCAAAATCTTGGCAAGATGACTCTGGATCTAACTAATCAAACCTAAACTTCACAAACTGACAACCAAGAAAAATATCCACAGCACAAATAATATTAACATCTGGCCTCATAAAAATCATTACTTGTTGAACTCATACACTGCTCCTATGTGATTATTGACATATTAAAGCAGGGGTACCTGTCTACCCAGTAGCGATCATCCCAGGATTCCCCCTTTTGCACTGTGACATAATAAATAAGAAAAACTCAATAATCACATACAACTTTTCAATTAAACATCGTAGAAAAATAAATAAAACAAACTTTATTGACTAAACCACTTTTTATACCTCTATCTGATACTGAAACATTAAAATCTAGGGTTTTTGTAATGCCCCCTACATCCAACAATTTGCCACATGCTCTATATAGGTCAATAATCACATGCTTTATATATAGAAGAAAGGTTTTATAAAATGAATGACCATACTACCACCATAACATAAAATAATATGACAAAAATAAAAATGTAAATGGCTGTATTAAAACACCTTGGTTATGGTTAGCATTCCACTGAGCAAAAATTTGGACAAACATAGTAGTGATCTGCATTATCAACCAACCACAACTTTACTTGGAAATAAAGCATTTAGCAGGACAAACCTTGAAAGACATTGTTATCCTGATCAAGGTTTTGTAGAGCAGGAATGCAAAAGTCAACTGATTTTCCCGTTCCATTTTTTGCTCTAGCAAGGTAAGAGCAGTTGCAACACCTTCTTCCTCAATAGGAGAAGACCTTTCAAAACCCTTTCCATATATTCCCATAAGCAGCTCGCGCTTCAAAAGTAATCTTAAAATTCATTTCCCTTAGTTGCTGTTAGGTAGGGGGAAAAAAAAAGGCAGGTGAATACAAATATAAGTTCAAAATTAAATTAAAAAAATTTCCCAAAACCCCATAATCGTTGATTTTGAATGAGTAAACCAAAGATGGTACAGTATTTATTGGGCTTTTCAAGTAAATAGAAAAACACAACGTGAATTTCTTATTTTGCTAAACACGTGGTTATAAGAATACAATTGAAGCTTCATTGGATATAAGATATTGACAGAGGTTGTTTAGCAAAAGCAAACTGCATTTATTATAACAAGTAGAATCGAGCAAACCTTTTTTACACCTTTATCTTTACATAAAGCACAAACAATTATAGAAATTGAAATGAACTGTACAGTCTTTGCAGCCAACAGGCCTTTTTATTTTTTTGAAAATATGGGCAGAAAAAGAGAGGCGCATATCAATGTAATGCTGGTCGGAACAAATATAACAAAATGAACTATAACAAACAGTTTTAATATCTTATCCAATGAAATAACCACAAAATCCCAGTAAAGATCAATCAAATAGGTATAATAACCAATCACATCATAATAGTACTCATAATCATACCTCATCATCCTAAAAATGAGGTGGTGGTATCTTTGATCTTGCCTTCCAATCTTGAAAACTGAACTACCAACATAAAATAAAGGAGGATAATATTAGAATGTGAAATCAAGTATGAGCAGACTAATGAATTATGCTCCAAGGGCATGAGATAGATCCTGGGTGATATGGAAAATATTCAATTTTCAGACTTGCTGCTTTCCAATATAATGGTTAAAACAATATCATGATCATACCTTGCATCAAAAGGATTGTAGCACAAAAGATTTTATTGTTACACTTGTATGCAATATCACAATATGAAAAAGATATAGGGCAATAGTATAGTAGTGTTGAAATAAAAAAGTGTTCACATTGGAGTCTTTCGAAGTGTTTACATTACAAAGCCGCAAAAGCTATAAAGTCCCAAAGGTTTTAAAAATCAATCTTATAGACAGCTAGTAAATCATTGATCATCTTCTTACATAGCCCCATTTGTTAAACCATTTGCAATTAAGTCAATTATGCTAACCTATATATCACCTACTGAGAGAGCATAAAGGTCAAAGCCTACACTCATTGCACAGTGCACATAATATTATACCAACTCAATCACAATTGACAGATTGGGAAAGGAAGACAATATGAAGTAATATTTAAAAAAAACCCTGGACAACCATTAAAATTTCAGGAAGCATCCTTAGAAAGAAAATATATGGCACAAATATATGGCATAAACTATGAGTTGAAGCAGTTATGATTCTAATGAGATGACAACCTTCCACAGTAAATAAAGAAAGTTCATATCAGTTTTGAAAACCAAAATTGAAGCAGTTATGATTCTAAAGTTAACAATCTGATGTGAATTAATATTATTGAGCCGAAAGTTATATTGAATATGTGGGGTACAACCTATTGAGAAGAGAAAGAAAATATAATATTCACAGTAATATAATATTATACCATATTATATAACATTTAAACCACAGGTGGGAGACATAATATGTGCTGGATTTATCCAAAAAAAAAAAATTGGGTATGACCTACTGAAAATTGAAAAAAGGTAAAGGGCTAGTGCATAGATAGAATGAAATGAAAGAACACAAAGCTATCAAAATAAGAGTATTAGTGCATAATTTTCACAACCTATAAAATGCGTTGGTTTCATGATTAAGCTCACATGGAAGCAAAAAGTCACTAGAGGGGCATAATCAGACAGAGAAATGGGTTTGCAATTTGGACTTCACTTTGTCTTTGGGAAAAAACAAAGATTTGAAGAGAGAGAAGAAATCGAAATCCATAAAATTCACCTTGCATAGCCATTGATTTGATGATATTGAAGCGCATCAACGACAACATCAGTGGTGTGCAAGCAGAAACCTCATTGCTGATACAGTAGTAACGATAGGCTTGAATTTTTTTGAAAAACTTGAACGCCAACCTGCAACGGAGGAAGCATCCCATCGTGAGTTTTTTCCATCGCAATGAGCTTATTTAAAGGAGTGTTATTTATGGAAGGAATAAGAAGAAATGCTCTAACCGGAAGCAGCTGTGATGATGACGGCAACGATGGCGGTGAACAGGGACAAAGGAGAGATGACGGGGGAGTGAACAACTCACGAATGGAAATAAACTGATTTATGTGTAATGAATGTGACATTTGAAGATTTGAAATTTGAAATTGGAAGAAAAATGTTAGGCAGAGATTTAGCCTATACCTATTTCCTGACAACCACATCTGTCTCTCTTTTTTCTTTCTTCACTTTGTCTGGCACGGAGCCATAAATAATGCATGGCTTGAAAATAAAGCCGACACTATTGCAAAGAACAGTAATTTGAGACACAAACTACAGTAGACGGCTTAAAATGCTATTCCTATTTAGAATATATGGATCATTACTAAACTTATCAATCCTATTACGAATGTCTATGAAATACCACAAATGTTAGTGAATCTTCATTTATATGTTTTCATCAGCAAACTCTTTTGTGAAAACTATTACTAAATTTGTCAATCTCATTATGAATTTTGTGAAACTCATTTTGCATTTAGTTAATATCATATCTTCTATTATTTACCTTCTTCTTCCTCATAGTCACTAACCACTTCTTCACCTTCCTCCACCTTCGCCTCTCTCCTTATCAAGGACAACTTTCATCTTCACCGTTGCTAGCGAGCTTTGACTACCACTTTGCCATTACCACCAACAACACCATGATTTCAAATGAAGGGAGACAGAGCTTGTGGGGGGGGGGGGGATCAAACAACCATTTTTCTTCTAGTGAACCGCTGTCTTTACTCCCTCTCTTCTTCTTTCCTCAACCACACCATTGTCTCTGCCTTTATCGCTGGACCTCCATTTTTTCCGGCGACAATAATGGTTCTTGACCATCGACCACCACATCTCTCTTCTTCTCATTTTTCTTTTTTTCTTTATTTTAAAAAATAAGGGTATAATAGTAAATTTATTAACATTTTAAAATCTCAATTTAATCCCTATCACCTTTATGTTCTTTATAAATGTGAATAGATCTTTTGGGGTTTCACAATTTGATATAATATTTACCTATGATCCTCCAAAAAAAATTTGGAGAGACGGGGCTACTGTTATCAACTCTTTAATGGAACAAATAATTGTTAATTGTTAAATACAATAAAATTATAATTTTATCAAAAATCTAAAAATTATAGGAATCACTCAATAATATAAAAAGGAACCATGTTACCCCCAACGAATTTATGACGTCCTTAAAATAAAAAATGAGCCAATCAGCTTTCGCAGCAACAGCTTCTCTGAATTGAACACCCGCGGAGCAAATGAACAAGTTTGCACCCCCTGGTCTGCGGAAGCGGCTACGGCCCTCTACCTTAGTGTCCATTGCTGTCCACTTCGGTTTATCCGTTCACCTGTTTTTTTTTTTTTTAAAAAAGGGACCAATGCGTCCACTTCGGCTTATCCGTTACGGATAAGCCGAAGTGGACAGCAATGGACCCTAGGGGTAGAGGACCGCTTCCCTAGTCTGCGAGCCTAAACGTGAAATCACAACAGTTACAAACACACACAAAATGGTTTAGATCCTCCTTATCACCTTTTCTCCATTTTTTGTCAGTTTTTAGAAGAGATAATCACAAAATACATGAGTCCCATCACTCAAGTGGATCCCACAAATTTAAATACGACTTATTATTTATGTGAATCCCATATATCTTTCTTCAGGATTGAAAAAAATTACAGACAAAGAACTGTAGAAGATCCAAACTCAACTATTAGTCACATTTCAGGGGCGGAGCCACATTGGGGCATGTGGGTGTAAGTGCACCCACAAAAATTTGAGAATAAATAAATTTTGAAGGAATCTTGTGACAACTTGGTTGGGTGGTGTGGTTGGTTATGCATTATGTGCACCCAGAGGTCCCCTATTCGAATGTCCTCTCTCCCTTTTGCCAGTTTTTTCTATTTTCATTTTCCCTGTCTGCCCGTCTCCAAATCGTGTCCTCCCCCTCTTCCCCGTTTCATTTTCTCCCCTCTTCCCTATTCTCTTCCTCAGGTCTCCAAATAGCGTCCTCCTTTCTTCCCCATTTGCCGCTCTTCCTTTGCTCTCCAAATCGCGTCCTCCCTTCTTCCCCGTTCGCTGCTCTTCCTTTGCTCTCCAAATCGCATCGCCCCTTTGTTTTTAATTTTCATTTTCTCTTAACCCTCGCTGCTCCCCAAATCGTGTCACCCTCTTCCCCGTTGCCGTTGCCGCCATCGTTCTTCGTTTGTTCTCTCAACCCTTGCTACTCTCCAAATCAGCTGTCTTATCTTCCCCTGCTCCGTCGTTTAGTCTTCCAATGTCTCGGTCTTGCTTTTTGATTCTGTCTTCCAGCTTTTCCTTCTCGATTCTCAGTCAAGTTGGGTGCTTTCTGAGGTAATTTTCATTTATCTCTTGTTTCTCTTTGTTGTTCCTGTTGGGGTTAGTTAAATTGGACTTGAGATTATGGTGAGGATTGATGAAGGCGAAATTCTTGATGTGAATAAGGGCTGAATTTAGGCGAAATTTAGATTTTATTGTTATGCAGATTACAATCCAGACCTAGCCAAATTTCTGAATTAGGTATTTGTCTTTTGGTCTTCTATATGTAGATTCAAACATTCTAGATGTTGGTTTATCTCTTAAATTATTAATTTCTGCTTCGTCTTCTTGATCTCTATTATATTCTTCCCTATTTGTAAATTCTTCACTATTTCTATTTGGTGTTTCTTCGTGGGTTACATTTGATGATTGTCTTTCTTCCATATTTATTTCCCTTCGCATATCTATTTTTGCATCCAACATTCTAGATGCATCAGAGCCATCCGCCATTAGCTAGCCAAAAACCATTATGAAGTAATCTCCTGCTTAGCTGCATTACGTTTCACTGCTTAGATTCTTGCATTCATATGCTTTTCCAGTACCTGTTTATGTTGTTGATTTAATAGGGAGAAAAAAAATCTTTTTTTGGTAGATTAGAACAAGGTTTGGTGATTAATGAAGGTGTAAGCAATGGTTATGATGTAGAAGTATCTGTAAATAAGATTGTAGATTGGAACTGTCTCTGCTTTCTTTTTTCTTGAATTGGCTAAGATGTAAGCAATGGTGGGTCTATCTTTATAATATAAAAAATCTATACCACAATATTTATAAGTGGATTGCCTTTTATCCTTCTAAACTTTACGAATAAGTGAATTGACTTTTATCCTCTTTTTTTAAAAAAATTCGGGAACCCACAAATCTTATCACTAATTGTGCACCCACAAACTTCAAATCCTGGCTCCGCCACTGGTCACATTCATCTATGTTGCCTAAAAATCCAGGAGAACAAGTTAACTGAAAACAAGGAGGTGAGCTTTCAGTATCCTAGGACCAGGATACATGAGAAAATAAAAATACGGAAAAGATGTTGACAGTTGGGACCTTGATATTCCATAAATACCACTACTTGAATTGAATATTTGAATGTCCTTACCAACCTCAAGATCAGTTGCACCGTCTCCAATCATAGCTAATGTTTTGTACCCAAGAACCTGAAATCTAAGTTTAATTAGCTTAACAAACAATGTAGTTGGTAAAACTAAAAGTTGACCTTCCTTATTTGTTGAACTGCAATAGCTTTTCCCCCACTTCTTGAAGTAGGCTCGTTCTTATCAAACCCAATGAACTCTCCAGAGCTACTAAAAAGCAGTTGATTGGCAGAAATATTCTCTTGATGAATTCCAAGTATTGACGCAACAGGCTTCATAAGAAGTGACTTAGTAGTTAGAAAGGAAATGAAGTATCAAATTCGTTGCACTGCACGCTTGTCAGATGCGAAAATCACTGCATCAAATTCTCACGAGACGTGACAGTGTTATATCTTCACGTGCAATGACACTGTTAACTCAGTGTACTCCGATCCGATTCAAACCTTTTGAGACCAAAACTAAACAAATACAAAATCATTAATTATTAACTTTCCACATACATTGATCATTTGACGGAAGCCCCCTGAAATCAGATAAACATGTTTTTTATTAGCCCTTAGCTTCTCAACTAACTCTTGAATGCCAGGGGAAAGCCTGCATATTGATGAGAAGTAGCATCATAAACAACGCCCTTAATATGTTCAAGATAAACAGTTCACGTTTCTCATCGAAGAAACGGATTGGGGTTTGCAACGTGAAGAGAAAAAGAACAAAAAATGGAAATTTGAAATACAAAAACGGTGAGACATATGAACAAGTCTGTTAATCTTGTGTTACCAGAAGAAAATTTCTCCAAAGCACAATTATTTTAAGTATATTATTGCAGTTTCGTGATAAGAAAAATTCTCTTCCAGGAAGTATATGATTTGATGACACCATGCAGAATTTCTCCTGAACTTGCATAAGTGATCAAGTAAGCGTTGGTCATGGGGAAGGATATAGCACTTCTGAGACGAACATGGTTACAGCGTGGGACGTTATTAGAGATCTGGTAAGATGGACATCATATCCTCAGTGGGAGCTCATAAACTCTAAGTTCTATCAGTCCTGATTCTTCACTTTCCTGATACATCTACCTCAGTCGTCATAGAAGAACACCTCACGCACACAAAATGGGCACGAGTCATTGGCAATTCTAAGTGCGCACATCTAACACCTATCCCTTCATTCGAGTACCGACAGACATGACACAGATACACGCAACAAAAATGCCTTGAAAAAAGACTCTAATATGTCCAAGAATATTCTGATAAACTTACTTCCTCATAATTAGAATATTCGATCATGAAATTGGGAAACAATTATTCGGGAAGCACGATCAGATTTTAACAAAATGATAGTATAAGCCATAAATATCTACAATGAAGTAAAAATGTCATATTCGTTATTAATATTTCGTATGCAATCCTAAATATTTAGGAGGTTTATGTTTATTGATAAAGCAAAGGAATAAAACTCAAGCGTGTAAAGATTTTTCGTCTTTCCCATTAAATATGTTTTCTGGGATTTGAACCTGTCTTCTTGTCACAGGGAAGTTCTTCACTACCTCAACTGTGTTATCATTTAATTTGATCACATGGTTTGTAAGAAAAAGGCCTTTTGATTAGTTTTTAGTACGATCGAATTTCGAAACGATTTATCTTAAGGCTAGCCTCTTTCTTATTCCTTAATCCTCAAGCATCTTGCTCAGTAAAAGTTGCAAATAAGAAAGCACATGGGTATAGTATGATTGCACTCTTTTCGATCCATGATGATGCTTCAAAAATGGTTATTATAATTTGGTCATAGTAGTACTTTGGCATTTTCATAATGCATTAAGTCCAACCTGTTCCATTCTCATCATCACGGGCAGGAACCGACCTTTTTTTCTTAACTGATTTGTTTGCCCATCAACTCACATTGAGTCTATTTTTTAGAATAACCTCAAATACTCAAACCACCCCAACAAAGAAGAAAAATATTAATGCTAACCACTCTCAATTCACATCCTAAAAAATATAGAAGAAAACATTATGAAAAATTACTTTTTGGAATCCATATCAAGTATGAAAAGGAGCAATCATTTTTTTTAAAAAAAAAAAAACATACTAGTTAAATAAATATAACCGTGAAGATGGTCAAGGCACGCCTCATTAATATAACCGTGAAGATGGTCAAGGCACGCCCCAAATGAGGAAAAGAAAAACAAAAACAATATATGGGTTTAAAGGGCTGAGATGTGATTAACAAAATTAATAAAGAAAAAAACAGAGGAGCAAGAATGGAGGTGGAACAAGAGGAGATATTTTTTAGGATTACCACTCTGGTCCTATTTATAAGTCTCATTTTGACTAAATCACACATACTAAGGAGAGGTAGTTAGCTCAATGATTATGAGGTGAATTTTCAACTTTACCCTCATTTATGATTGGGTGCTTTCAACTTTTTCTCTTTTCTCTATTTTTATTGGTAAAAATATAGGCAAAATTGTCACAATCTCATTTATTTGGTCAAAGGGGACTTATAAATAGGACCAAATTTTTTTAGTCAAAAGGGACTTATAAATAAGACCAGAGTGGTATTTGTGTGTGGATGATAAAATTGCTAATGTGTGCACTTAGGAGAGGAATTTTGACAACTCCAAATCTCCAATTGTTTGATAGTGAGGCTGCTCCGACAATAGCTTTTTATAAAAACAGAAACATGACATTATTTAAATGAAAAACGAAGAGCTAACTAATGTGCACATGCCCCGTGCGAATTGCCCCAACAAAAGAAAGAAAAGTGATTGGGTGAGGGCCTACATGACAGTAAGGCCTATAGGTTCTACGAAACCTTATTCCACGCTCAATGGGCCCTTTCATTTATTTATATGCTTCACCTTCACTCTTTACTCTTTGCTCTTTACTCTTTACTCCCGACCGACCGACCGACCGACCGACCCCCCCCCCCCCCCCCCCCCACCCCCCCAAAAAAAATCTCTCCCCCTCAGTATCCCTTAACCGTTGAAAGATTGATCTAAACGTTTAGAGAGAGATACCTTATTTATTTCAAATTACTGCACACAGTAAAGAAGAAAATTTACAAAGTAGATGAAGTCTCTCTCTCTGGATGTTTAAATCAATTTTTAAACGGTTGGGATGTACGGATACTAAGGGGAGCGATTCTGAGATAATCTGGTCCCTTTTTTCCCTAGTTCAATAATAATAATGTGTGTGTATACTATTCTGGCCTTTATCATAAGATCATTTTGGTTCTTATTATAAATCTAGTTTCAGAGCAATAAATACATTTTTAAAAATTTTACCTTATGAATTACAATAAACAAAAAGAACTTATAGATGTTGACTCTTGCAACCAATCATAAATAAGGATAAAATAAAAAATTTAGCTCATCATTAATGAGTTAATTACTCTCATAGATATGTGAGAATTAGTTAAATTAGACATATAATTAGGACTAGGATGATATATAATTATCAAAAAAATAGGTCAAAAGTGTTTTTTAAGTTTAATAAGCATCAAGGATATGATATGTCTTTATACATGGAAAAAAATACTACTTTCTCATATCCTTTTTATAAGGAACAATGATCAAAATCATATCGTTCAAAATATTACTCACTCCATTCATTTTTATAAGAAACGTTTAGCCGAATCTCATGGTTCAAAACGTTTAGAGTAACAAGTGTGTCAAAATTGTAACCTTTTTGACAAAAATATCCTTATTTATGAGGGCATAGGCAATAAGAGAGATAATAAGAAAATTATTATCGTAAAGAGGATTGTAGAATAGAGAGAATAAAAAATAAATATGGTAAAAGTAATAGATCTTTGGGGCTATGAAAATTTATTCTATTGACATTAAATGGGGTAATTAAACAAGGGCAAAATAAGAAAATAATATGCAAAAAATACAAGATTTTTCTTTGAATTCTTCTTCTAAAAAGAAATAGAGAATGTGTGACAATTGTTTCTTATAAAAAGGAACAGAGGAAGTAGTTAAAAGCAATACATATATAAATTTTATACATTTCTTTCTTTTTAGTTATGCCTTTACTTAGAAAAGGCCATGTATACCAGATAATTGATGGAAATTTATTGAACAGATAATGAATGACACATACTCCTATTGAATAAGGAGAAAAATGGGAAAATTTAGTTCAAAATTTCAAACAAAGTATATTTATTCTTTATTTTAAGGATCACCTCTATAAAAGAAAATGTTCATTATAAAAAGGATCGGCCGGAGTAATATTTCGCAGGATTTCACACAGAAAGTCCCAAAATTCAAATTCAGATCATTGTCACCAATAACTGAATAAAGTTTTTAAATAGGGATTTTTTTTTTTTTTAATCGATTTTCACTTTTATCTCTAAATATATCCCAAATTGATAACATATCCCAATTCTACCCTCATTTATTTATACATTGTGTTTCACTTCTGTCTTTTCTCTTTATGTTTAATAGTTGCAAAGTGTAACATTATCATTAATTACTCTCTGAGTAAGTTATAATTAGAACTTTTTTTAAAAAAAAAATAAAACTTATAAAAATTACCAACCACAGTTGCATTGACTATTGAGTATTCATTCCCTGATGCCCCCATTGATGAGACGATGAAATTATTAGAGATTGGGACAAAACGTCAAAAAGCTTGACTTCTCAAATGCCTTACGCAATCTGGGATCGGCAAAACAACAAATTCCACATGCCACGTTTCCATCATTCCACAACATACACACCCTCACATTTTCCACTCACTCACTCACTACTTCGGGAACAATAATTAATTAATTTCAACTTGCTATAGTACTATATATATTCCTTCTATTATTTTTAATTGAAATATTACTAAAAGTTGCTAATACCGTAATTCATTTTTTAAAATAAAAGTGTTAAGTATTATAATATAGTATTAAAAATATTTAATTCTCTTAAAATACATTCATTGCTTAAAAATATTATTGATCTTCCTATAATTTTTGTTAGTATTATCAGATAAAATAAATTCAAAAATTAAGATGGATTACTTGATGAACAAATTTTGATTCCGAATTTTCTTCTTAAAAATGTTATTATGAGCGATGGATGACAAGTTCCATAGTTTTATGCCCTTGAAATCATTTTGCCTGGAGCATTAAAGTTTCTGGATATGGTGATTTTGTTATTTCAAATGAAGGCAAAATTAAAGTGAACCTCTCAGAGCGAGTTATATTTATTGAAGAAGATTATAGAAATTATTATCATTTAGAAATTCAATTAAAAAATCAAAATCAAAAATTATACATACACCTACACCAAATTTTTAATCGTGTTAAGATAAGTGGTTAGAAATTTTTGAACGTTGTTAAAATACCAAAACACTCTTTTTTTTTTTTTGGAAAAACGTTGTATAGTGGTATGAATAATTTTTATAATTAAGTCAAGGTAAAATGGGTAGTTTTTTTTTAAAAAAAAAAACTGTTAAGACATTTCCTTTATCTATCTTATAAAATAGAACGGGGCATATCCATTATTTATATCTTATAAAAAAGGTAGAAGGAAATAGTAATTAGGTGGATTTAATTGAGATTTTTTTCAGATAAATTTAAAAATATTAAATTGCCTGTTATCAACATCGATGTGATCAATATGTATCTTATTTTAGCGGGTTTTAAAATCTCTGTCATACGGTGAGGCATTAGCCGTAGTCCATAGATTTTATCGTCGTTGGCTGTTAAAAATATTTTTTTTTGGCTGTCAAAGTATATAATACTATTAATTATCACCCAGACTGAATTAAAACAATGTTCTTCGATTACATTAAATAAATCCTAAATTCTTTTGGGGCTTACGGGGGTATACACTGGCTCTCGCTATTTAAGAACGGATACGAATTTATTAACAACAGTACAAGATTTTCTATGAAGGCATATTCTCCTCTGTTGGTTTTAATATAATGCTCCCTCGATGCTACGTATAGGACAAATTTGGAGTCTAAATTATACTATAAATTTTATCTTATATTCAAGACCTGGGGTCAAGGTTATCAAACTTACGAGTTTAAGCAAACTCATGACACTGGCGTAAACTCGTATTGTGAACTCGAATCCTAAACTCGTAAAAGTTTACTTTTATTATTAAATAGGTATTACTAGTATATAGTTAAATAATTAAAATATAAAAATGACAACAATTTGATTAAAATATATTTTAAATCCAAATAATTGAAATTAAATTCATTAGTATTCATCATTTATCATATTTAATAAAAAAATTTATATAACATTTCTATATAAAGCCGCTAGGCATGATCAAATCAAATAAATTTACATAAGTTGAAGAGTAAGTTAACACGGTTTTGTAAGCTAAAAACGTAAAAACATAAATTCAGTGTATAAACTCGTGAGTTTAACCGAGTTTACAACTAGTATGAGTTTACCACTGACTTGACTCGTTTTTATAAACTATAAGCGTAAAAACGGTAAACTCAGAGAGTCACCTCGCAAGTTTGATAACAATGTCTGAGGTAGTATTTAATTAACTATTACTCTCTCTAATTCTTAATATAAAATCTAATTGACTTTTTTGAGGCATTAAGGAAGTTAAACAAACTATTTAATCATAATATATGATATGTATCATTAGATTGTATATCAGTTAATGAGTTAGGTAAATTAACTTAGAGAAAAAAGATAAATATATAATTTAAAGCAACACATTTAGCTTTTTTAATGTATCTAAAATAGTCAACAAGATTTTACATTAAAGACTGAATATAGTAATTTGATTAGTTCAAATAAGTTAGTTAACATAATATATTTTTTAAATGTCATATAATTTTTGTAACTCCCCCTCTCTTTTTCCTATTTAATTACTATTAAGCGAGTGTCTATGGTTAATATAATTGATAAATATGTGAAATAAGTATTATAATTTTATGATTCACTATAACGACCACATATCTAATTTGATTTGATAGGCACAATGTCATGAAATAACAAAATAAGATGTCATTAAATATTAATTTTGATTTTTCTGAAATCAATATAATTTTATTCTTACTTTAATTTTTTTTTAAAAAAATCTAAATATAGGAGGATTATACGAGATTTGACTGGAGTAATTTTAAATTTTAAATTTATATTTTTGTATTTAATCATTTTGAATAATTATTATCTCCGGTCCTAATTATAGGAACACTTTTATAGTACAATTGCACTATAAAGGTGTTCCTATAATTAGGATCGAAGAGAGTATAATTTTTGCTATCATCTCCCCTAAATATCATTCTTTCCACATGGTTCGCTTTAATAGGATAATTTTAAAATTCTTGCGGGTCATTATTCATAATAAAAATCACATATAATAAGATTTAATTAGAGATAAGTCTGGGATATAAGAGAATCAGAGATAAAAGAAGGGATGTTATGAAAATAGAGATAAATTTAGGATAAAAGATCAATATATAAGAGAAAGGAAAATTCAACAGAGAAAAGTGGGGAGCAATTTTCATTCAATTTCTTGTGTTTTTTGTGATCACAGTACTTTGTACGAGGCTTTATTTATGGACCTCCAAAATATTGTAATTTTATTATTCATGTATGTGAATATACATTAAATAGTATTTTAGTTTCTCAACTACTATTTGTGAATGTGTACTGGACTATGTGAAATCAAGAATCAAGATATCTACATAATTAATATATGGGGTTTAAATTTTTCATTTTACACGAGAAGAAGAAGATTCCTACACACATGAAATAGTGAGACCCACACACACACACACACATATATATATATATATAATGCTAATTATATATATGTGTGTGTGGGTCCCACCATTTTATTTGTGGGTGACATGAGAAAATACTTCTTCTACAACATGAGAAGTGTTTTTTCCTTAATGTATTCATAAACTAATGAACATAACTTAATGGACATAAGTTGTCTTTTTTTAATAAACTTAGTTATGCAGTGATATTTGGATGAAATAAATATACTACCTCTATCTTAATTATAGGAATACTTTTTATACTGAAAATATAACCAATTACTATATCATTATTTGCTTTTGTATACCGTATTTTTTATACTGAAAATATATGCTGTCTTTTTGTAAAATTAAAAGATAACTCAAAACAAAAGCGCGATGACCTTTCTCTCTTTCTTTCTGGTTATTTTAAATCCATGGACTTTTGAAATAAATTGTGATTATGTATATGCTCACCTTTTGGCATGTGAAGAAACAAAGTGCCGTCTGTGTGTGTATTTACGTACCAAACACATAATATACCAGTGAGACTGTGAGAGTATAGCACTTGTCGCTAAAATATTCATGATTAAAAGCCGAAACGACATATTACTATTACCAGAATTATGACGTTGGCTGAAAGAAACTAGGATAATACTATCTCCGGTCCTAATTATAAAAGCTAGTTGACTTTTTTTTAAAGAAGATTAAGGAAGCTAAATAAGTTACTTAATCATTTTATATGTTATGTATCCTTAAATTATATATTAGTTTATTAGTTAAATTAATTAGTTTGAAGAAAAAAATAAAAATAAAAATATTCTAAAGTAATTTAATTAGTTTTCTTAATCTCTTCGAAAAAGTCAACTAGCTCTTATAATTAGGACCGGAGGGAGTAGCATATAAGTGAAAGACATTAAAAGGCAAAAAAAAAAAGTGAAAGACATTAAATTAAAGAGGTAATTTTCAAGCTGTAGTGCTCGGCATAACGCAATTCTTATTGGCAAACGTATTTTCATAACATTTTGCCTGTTTTTTTTTTCCCCTTAATACTCACTCGTCTTTTTCCTTCGAGGTCACTGGATTTATGAATTATGATTACGAAGTGTGAAGAGCAAATAATCACAAGCAAAACAGATAAAGGCGTTATGATAAGAAGATAGAACACACGGAAAGAAACAAAATGCGAAATAACAATTAAATCTTCATTCAGACTTAAATGTTTATAGGATAAATCTTATGATTTTTTTTTAATTTTTACTTATTCAAAAGGTGAATATATATATTGATGATTGAATACATTGGTATAATAATTTAACCCCGGTAGTAAACTCTATCTAATAACATGAAATTTCTTATTACTATTTTTAAATTTAATCAAGAGTTTTCTCTTTGTCTTTGTCGTCTTTTTTTAAAAAAAAATACAAAAGAGAAACCTCAGCTAAACCCTAAAAAAAGTATTTCAGCCATTCCAATCTTTAGAAATCAAACCCTGAAGGTTATCTGAAGGAAAATAAATTTTATAATACCCTTGAGCGCCATCCAGACCTGTTTTGGCTAAGTAGTTCGCAGCGGGTTGCACAAACGAGGCACATAGGAAAGCTTTGTAATCCAATCCCTACTCAGCAGGGCTCTTACTTTCATAATAATGTCAAAGTCCATGTGATTCCTTCCAGATTCATGAATAATCAAATCCCGGCACTTCGTGGAATCAGTCTCAATCCAGACTTTCTTAAAACCCATAGCCCATGCCATCTGAAGATTGAGGAGACACCCCCATATTTCTGCGGAAAGTGCATCTCCCTTGCCAATGTGATATTTGAAGCCTTTAAGAAACTTGCCTGAAGAATCTCGTATCAGACCCCCGCAGGCACTCTTAGCAGTAGCCATTGAATGTGCACCATCGACATTGACCTTCACCCAATTTAATAAAGAGTTTTTTTTATTAAGACTTACGATACAAAGGGTTTTTGTCTATTCCAATAAAAAGATAATAATAAGAACCTCTCTAGTTTTCATTTGTCTTGTCGTCCACTTCTCTTCCTTTTTCTATTGTCACTGTTTGATCAATTTTGAACGACTGAAATTTGATATTTTATAAAGAAGTGGAGGCAAGTGGATAATAAGGGGACTGAGGGAAGTGGATAATAAAGGGAGTGAAGATGCTCTTTTTCTTAGAGGTGGGAAAACAGGCTGACCCCGTAATTCACATAAAAGGTCCCTAATTTAAAGTCTGACCTAGTTTACTCACGAGCTCCGACTGGCCCATAGGCCTAGTTAACACAAAAAAAAAAAATCATTCTTTTAAGGAAATTAAATTAAAGCACTAAAATTGTTAATTTCAGAAAAATATTTTTAAAGTATTAAATGTATTATCTTTTTATATGTATATATAAATAGAATAAGAGACTATTTATCTTAAAATAAAATTCTTGATGATATAGAGATTCTATCTTTTATTTTTCAATGTGTTATTAGTTTTTATTTTTGATACAGTTTTCATTTTCTATTGGGTGATGGTGCAATTTTACCAACAAACTATTAGGGAAAGAGCATGTGACACAATTAACTATTTTGGGTACCTTAAATACAAAAGAACAATTAAAAGAGGAAAAAAAACACAACACCGTCAGTTACCTAATAACCTCTGTTAGCCACGTAGATTTGAAGTCCAACTGCTCCCTTTTTTTTCTTTTGGTCAATGCCCAATTGCCCAGGTGGCTCCTTTTTTTTTTTTTTTTGGTCAAGAATGTCCAGGTCCTCTCATCCGATTCAAGAACCGCAATCCCTAATTCTCAAGAGTTTCAAACTCGTCGCTGTGCATTTCGCATCCTCTCCAGCAGATTGATGCCTTCCGTTGCTCCCGAGGCAGCCGCAATCGCTGAGTCCATCAAGCATCGCCTCGCCACTCAAGGTAGATCCGCTGAAGCCCTTACTTTTGCTGATTTTTACTCCAGATTTGCTTCAAAATCTGGTGTCAATAATAAATGTGTGCTTTATGTAACATCCTGAATTTTGAATCTAATATCTTGAACATAAACCTATTTTGGAAAGACTAGTAGGCTCTATTTTCAGAAAGTGATAAATTTGAAATCAGTATTTTGCGGGACCCACGGCCAAAAATAATTCTCTGCAAACTTTCTCGTGAAGTTTGAAAAAAATGACCGCGGGACCCACTCAATAATAATTTATTATTTATATAATATTATATTATAATAATAAAATAATATATATTATATTATATTATTAAAATATTAAAATATTAATAAATTTTTTAAAAAAAAGGTTCACGGGAAGAGTCACGGGAGGTTTGAAAATTTGTCACGGGGCGGCTGAAGAAGTCACGGGAAAGTTTCCATTTTATAATTTTGGGAAAATTACGTAAAACGACCCAGAAACGAAAATTACACTTAAAGACCCATTTTCCAACTATAAATAGACCTTCCATTTCATTTCATTCTTCACAACTTCTAAGAGCTATAGAGAGAGGTAGAGAGAGAGAGAGAGTAGAGAGATATTTGCTTGAGAGTTATAATAGCTGGTTGGTGATTCGGGTATTAGCAAGTAACAGGTAACTCTGAATATTCTTCCTTATACTTGTGAATTATGTATGATTATAAATTTGTTTGTTTACTATTTTGGCAAGAATATTTAGAAAATATTTATGGTTTTAAGATCTGGTGTGGGAACTTTGATTTGCAAATCTGCAGAGATACTATTTATACGTACGTTACTATTCATATTTACTATTCACGTATACCGTATTTACTATTCACGTATACCGTATTTACTATTCATTTTACTATTCACGTATATCGTATTTACTATTCATGTTACTATTCACGTATACCGTATTTACTATTCAAGTTACTATTCACGTATACCGTATTTACTATTCATTTTTACTATTCACGTATACATACCGTATGTACTATTCATTTTACTATTCATGTATATACCGTATTTTACTATTCACAGATACGCATAGTATTTTACTATTCATAAATACGCATATCAATGTATATAATGGTATAATAATGCATTATTTTTGAGTAAATACATTCATCATGGCGGTTGTAATGTGATGGGTGGAGTAAGGAGGGAATTGAATGATAAGAATTGTTTATGCCACCACTCGGTGCACAGTGGATGGTACTTTTCAGGGCCCCATCTTCCATGTTTTCCTCTGGCCGGGATTTCATTGGAGATGTGGGACATGTGACACCTCCTTAGTTGTTATTTTAAAGGAGGGGAGCCATAGTCCAGATTTAAGCTCTATACCTTTGGCCGGGTGTATCTTAAGTTTTGGTGAGCTTGAAACCATCCAGTCAAATGAATGAGTTTCTATTGGACTATATGTTAGCCTATGGTTCCAGTCAGCGGTATACGGTTGGAAGGGGATATAAGGGAGGCTGCATACTGCATAGTGCATTTCTGAATTATTCAATAAAGAATGATGAGTATTTTGTAAAGGCATTTGATGTGAACAACGGTATATCTAAAAATATCTGAGTATATTAAATTCACATTATATTACCTTTTATTTTTGTCATATGTAATTTGCTCGTGTAAGGTAGAAATATTCAGTAGTTACTGAGACGTGGAATCTCATCCCATATTAACATTTTTCAGGTGATTATTCTAGTAGAGAGCAAGGGAAGGCACCTATGGAGTGAGCTCTGGAAGCTCTTTTGATCTCCAATAGATTATGTTATGTTATTATATCTGCCATGAACCTAAGACTTCCGTTTTGTATTAAACTCTGAAATATTTTCTGGAATTTATTCTGATTATGTATTACGGGTTTTATTCGAAATAGTAACATTGTAAAAGGATTTGGATATTGTTGAACTCTTTTGAAGGTATTTTCAATATTTTGACCGAGTTTTTGGGTATTAAAATTGAGGTGTTACATTTTTGGTATCAGAGCTAAAGGTTCCATGGCAATTTTGTTTATTTTCTAAAGTGATTTCTTAAAAATTTTTTTTAAAAAGTTCGTGACAAATTAAATATCATAACATGAGCACTTCCCTTTGTTAGATTTAGAATTTATTTAGCTATTTTTATTTGTTTAGTGTCCTTATAGTATTAATCATAGGAGGAGATAATGGCAAGAACTCGAAGAACTAATTCAACCCCTGCCTCATCCCAAAGAGGTCTCCCTCCGCATCAAGATGGTTCCCATCCTCAGGATAACAATGCCCTTTTGGCAGAATTACGAGACGTCATCTTGGAGATGAGGGAGAAAGTGAATAGACACGAGGATGAACTAGCAAAAGGAAGAGGCCAAGGTGGTAAGGAAGGAAAGGAGAAGGCTCTGGAAGTCACACCTTCTGACCATCAATCTAGGGGAGGAAGTCGTTCTCGCACTGAAGATGGAGGTAGTAGCGGTTCTCATTCTCAATATCATTCCTTACCTATTACTGAGGTTTGGGAAAAATTTCGGAAGTTTACTCCACCGATGTTCGAGGGGAAGCTAGATCCGATTGCAGCACTGGAGTGGCTGAAGCGTGTAGAAAAGATTTTCAGAGTTATCGAGATTAGCTCACAACAAAAGGT
The DNA here is from genome assembly GCA_034222035.1 of Acacia crassicarpa. NCBI lineage: Eukaryota > Viridiplantae > Streptophyta > Magnoliopsida > Fabales > Fabaceae > Acacia > Acacia crassicarpa. Next base: position 497,024 of record JAWXYG010000023.1, on the reverse strand, counting down.
GATGGTTGCTGAACAATTGTTGCAGAAAGCAGCTGAAGAATGGTGGGAAAGCACCAAAACAAAAGGAAATGCTGAGATGACGTGGGAAGAGTTTAAGGAAAAGTTCGAAAATTATTACTTTTCCCCTTCAATCAGAATAGAGAAAGAAACTGAATTCCTCACATTCAGGCAAGGGGAATTACATGAAGACGAATTTATTACTCGCTTTTTAGAGTTGTCTAAATTCTGCGGATATTCACAGAACAACTCTAAATGGTTGAGTGCTCGATTGGTTGAAAAAGCTAGACCAGACCTAAAAACAGCTCTATCACCGTTCCTTGATGAAACAAGGGATTTTGAAGAAATATGCGACAAACTGCGCACGATAGCAAGGAACAAACGAGAAGAGGAAGCTGAGAAGATGAAGGGTTTTCAGGCCAGATCTACACACCTCATGAGACCAACGGGAGGAGTTACTAAGAAGCAGAGTCACAACTTCAGTAATGTGAATACGCGGTTTAGCCAACCATCCAGAAATCACTTTGGTGGACCATCGAGGAGTTATTTTACTGGACCCCAAAGAAGTCATTTCAGCAGACCACCGAGGAGTCAATTCAAAGGACCTCAAAGGAGTCACTTCAGTGGAGGTCAGAGTTTATATAGGGGATCCACAGCTCCTGTTGCAAGCACCGCTAACAATCAGATGTGTGCCAAGTGTGGAAGAATACACCAAGGACCATGTGTGACGTGTTTCAACTGTGGAAAGCCAGGACACATTTCCAGATTTTGTGAGGAGGAGCCTCGAGGAGCCAAGGATGCTAGAACTGCAGTGCCAGGGAAAGTGTTTGCACTATCACATCAGGAGGCAAGTGCTTCACCAAATCTGATTAAAGGTATCCTCAAACTCCAAGGTCTTGAAGTAGAAGCCTTATTTGATTCTGGTGCCACACACTCTTTTATATCATACGACTGTGTGCCTCGATTGAATTTAAGAGTGAGTGAATTGCCTTATTATATGATTATTTCTACACCGGCGGGAGCTTCAGTAAAAACTTCTAGGGCTTGCTTAAATTGTACGATTGAGATTGATAATAGGATCTCAAATATAGACCTTGTTTGTTTACCCACGAAGGGTATCGATGTAATAATAGGAATGGATTGGTTGTCAGCTAATGACATCATCCTTGACTGCAAGAGGAAGACTATCTCTCTTGCGGATGACTCTATGAGTCATAGTAGACCACAATTATTGTCTATAGTACAAGATGAAAAGCCTGTTCATCATGGTTGTCTTGCGTACATGGTGTTTTTCTCCATTCAAGCAGAAGTAGAGGAAGGGATAGAAGATATCGAAGTGGTAAACGAGTTTCCGGAGGTATTCCCGAAAGAAATGACAGGTTTACCCCCAGAGAGAGAAGTAGAATTTTCTATTGATCTCGTACCTGGAACAGAACCTATATCTAAAGCTCCTTACCGAATGTCTCCATCGGAACTAGCAGAATTGAAGAGGCAGATCGAGGAATTGTTAGAAAAGGGTTTTATCAGACCCAGTGTATCTCCTTGGGGATCGCCCGTACTCTTTGTGAAGAAGAAAGATGGGAGCCTGAGACTATGCATTGACTATCGCCAGTTAAATAAAGTGACTATAAAGAATAAATATCCTTTACCCAGGATCGACGATCTACTTGATCAGTTGAAGGGAGCATCCATATTCTCCAAGATCGACCTCAGATCAGGTTATCACCAACTGAGAGTCAAAGCTGAAGATGTCTCAAAAACTGCATTCAGAACTAGATATGGCCATTATGAATTTCTTGTTATGCCATTTGGGCTAACAAATGCTCCAGCAGTATTCATGGATTACATGAATAGAATTTTCCGACCATATCTAGATAAATTTGTAGTGGTTTTCATTGACGACATCCTTATCTACTCTAAGGATGAAGAAGAGCATAAAGAGCACCTTAGAATCGTGCTACAAGTGTTGAAGGAGCACAAGCTCTATGCAAAACTGTCTAAGTGCGAATTTTGGTTGAAGGAAGTAAAATTCCTAGGCCATGTCGTATCGGCTGAAGGTGTTGCAGTGGACCATACTAAAGTTGAAGCAGTTCTCCAATGGGAACGACCAAAGTCCGTGACTGAGATCAGGAGTTTTCTAGGTCTAGCTAGCTATTATAGGAGATTTATCAAGGGCTTTTCGCAAATAGCTATGCCTTTGACTAAGTTAACAAGGAAGGGTCAACCATTTGTATGGGACGAAAAGTGTGAAGCAGCTTTTCAAAATTTGAAGACTAAGTTGACTACGGCACCGGTACTTATAATTCCAGATCCTGCTCAGACCTTTACTTTGTACACAGATGCTTCCAAGAAAGGTCTTGGGTGTGTATTAATGCAAAATGGTAGGGTAGTAGCTTATGCTTCTCGACAGTTAAGGCCACATGAAGGGAATTATCCTACTCACGACTTAGAACTGGCAGCAGTAGTGTTCGCTCTGAAGATTTGGAGGCATCACCTCTACGGTTCAAAGTTCGAAGTTTATAGTGACCACAAAAGTCTGAAGTACCTGTTCGACCAAAAGGAGCTCAACATGCGACAGAGGAGATGGATGGAGTTTATCAAGGACTACGACTTCGAATTGAAGTATCATCCAGGAAAGGCGAACGTTGTAGCAGATGCCTTAAGTAGAAAGACAATCCATGTAGCCCAGATGATGATCAGAGAACATAAATTGCTCGAGGAGATACCAAGTACATCTATTGATGTAATGTCAGGTTTGGTCGCTACCATGGAAGCATTAACTATTGAAAGCACAATTTGGAAAGAGATTAAATTCGCTCAGCTCGAAGATGAGTATCTATTAAACGTGAGGGAAGATATTGAAGAAGGAAAAGAATCGAAATTTGGGATCGATAGAGATGGGATATTAAGGTATAAAGGAAAAGTGTGCATACCTAATGATGGAGAAATAAAAAAGCTCATACTAGAGGAGGCACATCGGAGTAAATACACTATCCATCCCGGAGCAACCAAGATGTATCATGATCTCAAGCGGAATTGGTGGTGGCGGGGCATGAAGAAAGATGTGACTGACTTTGTCACTTGTTGTTTGACTTGTCAGAAAGTTAAGATCGAACATCGGAAACCTCCTGGATTATTAAAGAATTTGGATATCCCAGAGTGGAAATGGGACAGCATCTCTATGGATTTCATCATGGGGCTTCCTCTAACGACATCCGGACATAATGCCATTTGGGTAATTGTCGATAGGTTAACTAAGTCAGCTCATTTTCTAGCAATTGCAGCAGAATACTCATTGGAGAGACTAGCAAAGATCTACATGAAGGAGATTGTCAGATTGCATGGGATACCGAATAGCATCGTATCTGATCGTGATCCACGATTCACTTCACGATTTTGGAAAGCATTGCAGAATGCTATGGGAACTCGGATGAGTTATAGTACCGCTTATCATCCTCAAACTGACGGGCAGACTGAGAGGACTATTCAAACTCTGGAAGACATGTTGCGGGCTTGTGCAATCGAACTAAAAGGAAGTTGGGACGATCATCTTCATCTTGCGGAGTTTGCATATAACAATAGTTATCACTCCAGCATTGAGATGGCACCTTATGAGGCTTTGTATGGAAGAAAATGTAGATCTCCTATTTGCTGGACAGAATTGAATGAGCGAATTTTAATAGGTCCAGAACTTGTGGACGAGACGACTCAAAAGATTAAGGTGATTCAACAGAAACTTCTCACTGCTCAGAGTCGACAGAAGAGTTATGCTGACAAGAGAAGACGACCGTTGGAGTTCATGGTGGGCGAACATGTATTCTTAAGAGTCACACCAATGACTGGCATTGGTAGAGCAATACGAGCAAAGAAGCTTTCACCTCGTTTTATGGGTCCTTATGAGATTTTGGAGAAAGTTGGACCGGTAGCTTACAGAATTGCATTACCTCCACAACTTGCGAATCTTCACAATGTCTTTCATGTATCGCAACTGAAGAAATACCAACCGGATCCTTCCCACATTATAGAAGTAGAAGAGGTAGAACTCAAGGATAACATGACGTATAAAGCCGAGCCGGAGCGGATTGTTGATGCAAGGGACAAGAAATTAAGAAACAAGACCATTAGACTTGTAAAGGTCGAGTGGAAAGGAATGGTTCCCGGAGATGCTACTTGGGAAACGGAGGAGAGCATGCGACAAACCTATCCTCATTTATTTAAATAGGTTAGAATTCTTATTATAGCGAAATTTTGAGGACAAAATTTTCTTTTAGGAGGGGAGAAATGTAACATCCTGAATTTTGAATCTAATATCTTGAACATAAACCTATTTTGGAAAGACTAGTAGGCTCTATTTTCAGAAAGTGATAAATTTGAAATCAGTATTTTGCGGGACCCACGGCCAAAAATAATTCTCTGCAAACTTTCTCGTGAAGTTTGAAAAAAATGACCGCGGGACCCACTCAATAATAATTTATTATTTAAATAATATTATATTATAATAATAAAATAATATATATTATATTATATTATTAAAATATTATAATATTAATAAATTTTTTAAAAAAAAGGTTCACGGGAAGAGTCACGGGAGGTTTGAAAATTTGTCACGGGGCGGCTGAAGAAGTCACGGGAAAGTTTCCATTTTATAATTTTGGGAAAATTACGTAAAACGACCCAGAAACGAAAATTACACTTAAAGACCCATTTTCCAACTATAAATAGACCTTCCATTTCATTTCATTCTTCACAACTTCTAAGAGCTATAGAGAGAGGTAGAGAGAGAGAGAGAGTAGAGAGATATTTGCTTGAGAGTTATAATAGCTGGTTGGTGATTCGGGTATTAGCAAGTAACAGGTAACTCTGAATATTCTTCCTTATACTTGTGAATTATGTATGATTATAAATTTGTTTGTTTACTATTTTGGCAAGAATATTTAGAAAATATTTATGGTTTTAAGATCTGGTGTGGGAACTTTGATTTGCAAATCTGCAGAGATACTATTTATACGTACGTTACTATTCACATTTACTATTCACGTATACCGTATTTACTATTCACGTATACCGTATTTACTATTCATTTTACTATTCACGTATATCGTATTTACTATTCATGTTACTATTCACGTATACCGTATTTACTATTCAAGTTACTATTCACGTATACCGTATTTACTATTCATTTTTACTATTCACGTATACATACCGTATGTACTATTCATTTTACTATTCATGTATATACCGTATTTTACTATTCACAGATACGCATAGTATTTTACTATTCATAAATACGCATATCAATGTATATAATGGTATAATAATGCATTATTTTTGAGTAAATACATTCATCATGGCGGTTGTAATGTGATGGGTGGAGTAAGGAGGGAATTGAATGATAAGAATTGTTTATGCCACCACTCGGTGCACAGTGGATGGTACTTTTCAGGGCCCCATCTTCCATGTTTTCCTCTGGCCGGGATTTCATTGGAGATGTGGGACATGTGACACCTCCTTAGTTGTTATTTTAAAGGAGGGGAGCCATAGTCCAGATTTAAGCTCTATACCTTTTGTAACATCCTGAATTTTGAATCTAATATCTTGAACATAAACCTATTTTGGGAAGACTAGTAGGCTCTATTTTTGGAAAGTGATAAATTTGAAATCAGTATTTTGTGGGCCCCGTGAATAGTATTTACTATTCACGTATACGTTTTTACTATTTACAAATACGTATTTAAAAATATATATATATATATATGTTATTCGCAAATACGTATTTAATACTTGAAATTTGTGAAATATGAATAGTGTTCACTATTCACAAATACGTATTTACTATTTAAAAATACGGTATTTACTATTCCTAAATACGTATTTACTATTCATGTGGGACCCACGACCAAAATAATTCTTCCTCCCGACAGAAACTCTCGTGAGTTTTGAAAATATTTCACGCGGGACCCACGTAATAGTAATTTACTATTTGATTTATAATATTATATTATTTAAAATATTAAAATATTATTAAAATTTTTTTAAAAATGTTCACGGGGCGGCTACTTAGTCACGGGGGGAGATTTCTTTTTAATTTTTAGGAAAATTACGTAAAACGACCCAGAGACAAAAATTACACTTAAAGACCCATTTTCCAACTATAAATAGACCTTCCATTTCATTTCATTCTTCACAACTTCTAAGAGCCATAGAGAGAGGTAGAGAGAGAGAGAGAGAGTAGAGAGATATTTGCTTAAGAGTTATAATAGCTGGTTGGTGATTCGGGTATTAGCAAGTAACAGGTAACTCTGAATATTCTTCCTTATACTTGTGAATTATGTATGATTATAAATTTGTTTGTTTACTATTTTGGCAAGAATATTTAGAAAATATTTATGGTTTTAAGATCTGGTGTGGGAACTTTGATTTGCAAATCTGCAGAGGTACTATTTATACGTACGTTACTATTCACGTATACCGTATTTACTATTCATTTTTACTATTCATGTTACTATTCACGTATACTGTATTTACTATTCACGTATACCATATTTACTATTCATACCGTATTTACTATTCATTTTACTATTCACGTATACCGTATTTACTATTCATTTTACTATTCACGTATACCGTATTTACTATTCATAATACTATTCACGTATACATACCGTATTTACTATTCACGTATACATACCGTATGTACTCTTCATTTTTACTATTCATGTATATATATCGTATTTTACTATTCACATATACGCATAGTATTCACTATTCATAAATACGCATATTGATGTATAAAACTTTATGGTATAATAATGCATTATTTTGAGTGAACATATTCATCATGGCGGTTGTATTATGATGGGTGGAGTAAGGAGGGATTTGAATGATAAGAATGATTTATGCCACCACTCGGTGCACAGTGGATGGTACTTGTTTCAGGGCCCCATCTTCCATGTTTTCCTCTGGCCGGGATTTCATTGGAGTTGTGGGACATGTGACACCTCCTTAGTTATTTTAAAGGAGGGGAGCCATAGTCCAGATTTAAGCTATATACCTTTGGCCGGGTGTATCTTAAGTTTTGGTGAGCTTGGAACAATTCAGTCAAATGAATAAGTTTCTATTGGACTATGTGTTAGCCTATGGCTCCAGTCTGCGGTATAAGGGAGGTGGTGATATAAGGGAGGCTGCATACTGCATAGTGCATTTCTGAACAGTTCAAGAATTTGATATGATGATGAATATTCTGTAAAGACATGAGATGAGAACTTTTGAGATATATATGTTTTAATACCTTCTATATTGATGACTATTAGTATAAATCATTTTGTATGATAAATTATGGAATCTATATATATATTTGAAATCAGCCCATATCTTTTTGTCATATATTATTTGCTCGTGTACGGTAGAAATATTTAGTAGTTACTGAGATGTGTAATCTCACCCCATATTAACATTTTTCAGGTGAATAACTTAGTAGAGATCAAGGGAATGCACCCATGGAGTGAGCTTTGTAGGCTCTTCTGTACTCCTTTAGTTTATGTTGTGTTATTTTATTTGCCATGAACCTAAAAGACTTCCGCATTTTAAAATAACTCTTATTTATTGGATTTATTTTGGCCCTGTATAAATGGATTTCTACCTTTGGCCATATTGTAAATATGTGTTTGAGTGTTGAATATCCTATATTTGGAGGTGTTACTATTATTTTGGCCAAGATTTTGGTATTGAAAATGAGGCGTTACATTTTTGGTATCAGAGCAAAGGTTCTGGCCAATCTGTAAATTTCCTATCAGTTTTCTAAATAAAAATTTTGAGGTCATGGCAAATTAAATATCATAACATGTGCATTTTCCTTTATAGCTTTGGATTCTTTTTACCAATTTTCTTGTGACATTCATGATAGGAGAAGAATGGGTTAATCAAAATATTCAAGTGATTGATAATGAGGATTTATGATTTGAGGATGTGATTGAGATTAAATTTCAGAGCTGCGTAGCGGAAGTTGGTAAGTAGAAAATTTATTGAATATTGGATTCTGTAGGCCCAAAATTACTTTCTAGGATGAATATTTTTATTGGTGTCTAGGAAAGTGATTGAAAGACTAAGCCCCTATTTGATGTTTATTCAATTAGTTGCCGTTGTAAAAAAAAAGTATGAAGAGATGTTCGCTAGATTTTCACTTACCTAGCTAATTTATATGAGTAACAGATGACAATACCATAACAGAATACGGGCATAGTCTTGATTATACAGAATAACTGGCTTAAGTTTGAATTTAATAAGATAAAGTTGAGTTTGGCAGGAAAACTCGAAAATCCTTATGAATCCTAGAATAGAGATTACAAACATTAGCAAGAAGGCTAAGAAGAGTAGACTATATTAATTCAAGCATCAAGAACAACAGTTGGTACAATCCCACCGCAAGCTTCGACTATCTCAAGTTTAAGTCTATTAATTTCTTCCTGAGCGGCTGCTCTTGAGAGAGGACCATCAGGAGACATTGTTCTTCTCAATCTAGCTATTTGCTTCATAGTGCTTCGAATTTTTACATAAGGCCAATGCTTTATTCCTCCCCTATGGCATATTTTCATTAGAACATTTTTGCATAGACGAACTTGTTGAGCCGCTTCTTGTTGAGGTAAATGGAATAAGTCTCTAAGATCATTAATTGACATTGATGCAGCTCTAATATTTTGTTCAGCTCTTGATCGGTATGGATTACTAGGTATGGGGACTGAAGGATTATTATTTACAACCATGAGCTCTTTTCCTTTATTGGATATATTTTCTGTATTGGTTGGAAATGAACTATTAGGGAGTTCATTTTGATTTTTAGTCCATTCCAAACCAACACAAAGGGCCTCATAGTAGACTGATAGGGGATCTGACACCAGGACATACCCTAAAGAATTTTGATTCAAACAATAATTTTCTAGAAAATGTTTGACATCTTCTAAATTTTTCTTACCAAAGTCAAATACTTGAGGACTGGAAGAACCTCCTTGTACGTCCTGGTGAAAGACAGCGTGGCATATCATACCAATCCTCCCATGAACTTCAAGTTTATGGTATTGAAGTCCATTGGTATGAATAATCTCTCGTAGAACATGGCAGCAACCACATGAAAATGGATTAGTAGTCTCAGTCAAGGTAGAAGCAGGATTCCTTGGTTGAGAAGGTACCGTAGACTCCATAAGTTCTGCCACATTACGACACCTTTGGACAGGTCGCCTTGATGGACCTGCTTCAGATTCCTTTCTGTTAGTAGTGGTAAAAATAGAATCTTGTATCCTTGGAGGAGGAGTAGGAATGTTAATCGTTGAGGCAGATGAATGAACGTTCATACTTACGGGATTTTGGGGAAGTAAAGAAGAATAAGGGTATGATGCATTGTTTGACAAATCAGACAACATGTTAGTCTGATAGTCATGAAGTAAGGCTTCAAGAAAGAAAGGGTTGAATGAATCGGAGACTGGAATAGAGTTACTTGAACCGGCCATGTTTAAGGATAATGTGGAAGGTTATAGTGAAGGTTACGATCGGAGAGGAAATGAATATGTGGAGGTTTTGTGAAGTTTGAGAGAACGTGAAACATTTACTCTTTCTTTACTCTATTTATAGCTGGGCTAGCAACGTCTATATTTTGTTAAGCAGCATCGGATTCTCATCTGTCGTTAGCTCAGAATCATGTAGATTTTGTTGTTATGCGGAAAATTTTATGGCACCGCACCCTAGTGCACCCTAGCCACCGTTAGGGGTCGCAGTTTCCTAGACCTTTGCAGACAGAAATCGCTATGGCATTTATTGCTAGCTGTGTTTTCAAGAAATTAAGTTTGGACGTTTATACGCGCATTTATCTAAGAAATCTGTCTTGGATGTGCAGCTGACTCAAGATGTCGGAATTGACATTTGAAAATAGGATTTTAAGCGTAAGCGTGCTAAGGTGATAGTAATCTTGGGAAGGGTGACTTCCTAATAATATTAGATGAACCGGAGAGAATCCGAAGATTTGAAATGATGATGAGTTGTGCCAATTAACCCGAGAGCATTCTTCACTCTCCGAGTATCCGAAGAACTCTATGAATTTGTCAAAGATAATTCAAAGACTAAGGTTTTTGGATAAACATGTTGGAAGATCGATGGAAAGGTATGAAATGGTGATCCTTAGGAATGCCAGTAAGATGTTAGAATGAATATAGTAAATATTGAGGATAGGCTTTAATTTAATCTAAGCTGAAATAGAACTCAAGAACGAAATGAGCCTTTGTGATATTGCAGGTTGAGGTAGAATTAGAACCTTGTGAATACTGCTGAGGTTGTAGATAGTCTTCATATAATCCAAGAATTAGATTAGGAATTGTGAATCATGATCTTAGTATGATGGGTATTTTTGGGGAAACACGAATTATCAGTTGATGTTGAGGTTATAAGAATCAAATTGTAAACTTGACTATTAATGTCTGGGAATATTTGAAAATAGACTTGAATTCAATCTGAGTTAAGATAGTGTGTCTAATTAAGAAAGTATGAAATCCGGTGATTTATGTTATAATATTAGTATGTTATTTGGGTGTGATTAATAGATAACTATGAGAGGAACAGATGATATTTAGTATATGTCTTTGAGATACTAAGGATTGAATTCGAATCATGTGAACAATGCTGAGGTTGTGAGAATAATATTTGAATGTTTTAAATCTTAGTCTAGGAATTGTGAAACATGAATGTTCTATGGATATTATTGAGGACACATGATATCTCTGTCGCTGATATTGAAGTTCTAAGAGTTGATTTGTAATTTGACAATTATCATTTTTGGGGAAAGTTTGAGGATAGTTCTTAAATGATATAAGCTATGGAGTATGATGAATCTAGTATGAATAATCGGGGTTTTAGAAATAGGATGATGAATCTGAAAGTTGGTAGGGGATCTAAAGGGTTGCTACTAGTATAAATGTAATATAACAGTTCAACTTAACAGTTGTATTGATTCTTTAGGAGACTGAATTGATTGAATAAATTGAGATATTAGAATATGGTATTAATTGATTTGAGAGAAATAGGGAACAAAATGTGATACCAACATGTATAAGGTGTTCAGAGATTGCCAACTGTTTAACTAGCATAGGAAATGATCTTGATAATAGAATCTTTCTTTAGAAATAATGAATTGAGTGTTTCATGGATGAGTTGAGTAGAATAAGTTGGAACCTGGAATGTATTCGGAGTTGGTGACTATTTAAAATAGTTGCTAGGTCCCTGAGTATTTGAATTTTGAACTTACCAATGCACTTGCTGTGTTTGGAAATTTTTACGCAATATTTACAACAGGATTTAAGACCAGTTTGTAATCGACATTTATAAACTATGATGTCTCATGGAATGAATCCTTGCGAAATTTGAACAAGAATTGACTTTTACATTATGATTGTGGTGGAAGGTGTACAAGCTAGAAGAGGTTGGAAACTGTTGTGGATATACTTAGTTTGCGGAATCTTGCCAAATGTACTTGTTTTTGAATTACTTGCCATTGGTGAAAGCTAGATTTAGTAAGTAAGTGTTTTCTTAAACTTGAATTGAGGAAGCACGGGTATAGGATAGACGAGCAGAGGCTTGAAGCGGTAAGACCCGTTGAGCTAGTTTGCATATGGTGGTATCTCTAGGCTATAAGACTTATGTGCCTAGTATTGTGTTTGTTGTCTATCATGGTAACATTAGACCTGTATGTCTAAAGTTTATCTTAAGGTTGGCAAAATAATCAGATTATATCATATTGTGGTTATTATGGCCTGAGGGTAACTTCTTAAGCTGTAAGATCTGAATATCCAGTGTCGTGGTAATACAATGAAATAAGCAGAAAGGAAGAATGAACTGGCCTGTGAGGCCAGTGTAACCAAGCGCTCAAATAAGGAACTAGTGGATCCTGTGTCTGAATATTACTTTGGGTACAGGATGAACGAAAATTGTGTTGTGTGCTTGGTGAGCATGTTTGGGAAAGAGATAGGACTTAGGGATAATATGATATATAAAGCTGAGTCGGAGCGGATTGTTGATGCGGGGGATAAGCAATTGAGGAACAAGGCTATTAGCTTGTAAAGGTTGTGTGTAAAGGAATGGCTCCCGGAGATGCTACTTGGGAAACGGAGGAGAGCATGCGACAAACCTATCCTCATTTATTTAAATAGGTTAGAATTCTTATTATAGCGAAATTTTGAGGACAAAATTTTCTTTTAGGAGGGGAGAAATGTAACATCCTGAATTTTGAATCTAATATCTTGAACATAAACCTATTTTGGGAAGACTAGTAGGCTCTATTTTTGGAAAGTGATAAATTTGAAATCAGTATTTTGTGGGCCCCGTGAATAGTATTTACTATTCACGTATACGTTTTTACTATTTACAAATACGTATTTAAAAATATATATATATATATATGTTATTCGCAAATACGTATTTAATACTTGAAATTTGTGAAATATGAATAGTGTTCACTATTCACAAATACGTATTTACTATTTAAAAATACGGTATTTACTATTCCTAAATACGTATTTACTATTCATGTGGGACCCACGACCAAAATAATTCTTCCTCCCGACAGAAACTCTCGTGAGTTTTGAAAATATTTCACGCGGGACCCACGTAATAGTAATTTACTATTTGATTTATAATATTATATTATTTAAAATATTAAAATATTATTAAAATTTTTTTAAAAATGTTCACGGGGCGGCTACTTAGTCACGGGGGGAGATTTCTTTTTAATTTTTAGGAAAATTACGTAAAACGACCCAGAGACAAAAATTACACTTAAAGACCCATTTTCCAACTATAAATAGACCTTCCATTTCATTTCATTCTTCACAACTTCTAAGAGCCATAGAGAGAGGTAGAGAGAGAGAGAGAGAGTAGAGAGATATTTGCTTAAGAGTTATAATAGCTGGTTGGTGATTCGGGTATTAGCAAGTAACAGGTAACTCTGAATATTCTTCCTTATACTTGTGAATTATGTATGATTATAAATTTGTTTGTTTACTATTTTGGCAAGAATATTTAGAAAATATTTATGGTTTTAAGATCTGGTGTGGGAACTTTGATTTGCAAATCTGCAGAGGTACTATTTATACGTACGTTACTATTCACGTATACCGTATTTACTATTCATTTTTACTATTCATGTTACTATTCACGTATACTGTATTTACTATTCACGTATACCATATTTACTATTCATACCGTATTTACTATTCATTTTACTATTCACGTATACCGTATTTACTATTCATTTTACTATTCACGTATACCGTATTTACTATTCATAATACTATTCACGTATACATACCGTATTTACTATTCACGTATACATACCGTATGTACTCTTCATTTTTACTATTCATGTATATATATCGTATTTTACTATTCACATATACGCATAGTATTCACTATTCATAAATACGCATATTGATGTATAAAACTTTATGGTATAATAATGCATTATTTTGAGTGAACATATTCATCATGGCGGTTGTATTATGATGGGTGGAGTAAGGAGGGATTTGAATGATAAGAATGATTTATGCCACCACTCGGTGCACAGTGGATGGTACTTGTTTCAGGGCCCCATCTTCCATGTTTTCCTCTGGCCGGGATTTCATTGGAGTTGTGGGACATGTGACACCTCCTTAGTTATTTTAAAGGAGGGGAGCCATAGTCCAGATTTAAGCTATATACCTTTGGCCGGGTGTATCTTAAGTTTTGGTGAGCTTGGAACAATTCAGTCAAATGAATAAGTTTCTATTGGACTATGTGTTAGCCTATGGCTCCAGTCTGCGGTATAAGGGAGGTGGTGATATAAGGGAGGCTGCATACTGCATAGTGCATTTCTGAACAGTTCAAGAATTTGATATGATGATGAATATTCTGTAAAGACATGAGATGAGAACTTTTGAGATATATATGTTTTAATACCTTCTATATTGATGACTATTAGTATAAATCATTTTGTATGATAAATTATGGAATCTATATATATATTTGAAATCAGCCCATATCTTTTTGTCATATATTATTTGCTCGTGTACGGTAGAAATATTTAGTAGTTACTGAGATGTGTAATCTCACCCCATATTAACATTTTTCAGGTGAATAACTTAGTAGAGATCAAGGGAATGCACCCATGGAGTGAGCTTTGTAGGCTCTTCTGTACTCCTTTAGTTTATGTTGTGTTATTTTATTTGCCATGAACCTAAAAGACTTCCGCATTTTAAAATAACTCTTATTTATTGGATTTATTTTGGCCCTGTATAAATGGATTTCTACCTTTGGCCATATTGTAAATATGTGTTTGAGTGTTGAATATCCTATATTTGGAGGTGTTACTATTATTTTGGCCAAGATTTTGGTATTGAAAATGAGGCGTTACACCTTTGGCCGGGTGTATCTTAAGTTTTGGTGAGCTTGAAACCATCCAGTCAAATGAATGAGTTTCTATTGGACTATATGTTAGCCTATGGTTCCAGTCAGCGGTATACGGTTGGAAGGGGATATAAGGGAGGCTGCATACTGCATAGTGCATTTCTGAATTATTCAATAAAGAATGATGAGTATTTTGTAAAGGCATTTGATGTGAACAACGGTATATCTAAAAATATCTGAGTATATTAAATTCACATTATATTACCTTTTATTTTTGTCATATGTAATTTGCTCGTGTAAGGTAGAAATATTCAGTAGTTACTGAGACGTGGAATCTCATCCCATATTAACATTTTTCAGGTGATTATTCTAGTAGAGAGCAAGGGAAGGCACCTATGGAGTGAGCTCTGGAAGCTCTTTTGATCTCCAATAGATTATGTTATGTTATTATATCTGCCATGAACCTAAGACTTCCGTTTTGTATTAAACTCTGAAATATTTTCTGGAATTTATTCTGATTATGTATTACGGGTTTTATTCGAAATAGTAACATTGTAAAAGGATTTGGATATTGTTGAACTCTTTTGAAGGTATTTTCAATATTTTGACCGAGTTTTTGGGTATTAAAATTGAGGTGTTACACTTTATGAAACAGAACCCGTGATTACGATGCTATGGTGCTATTTTTTTTTTTTCAATTTGTAATTATTGGACAATTTCTTAAGCTATTTCTTTTAGGCGTTTGAGGAAATTAGTAAGGTTGCAGAGTATTTTGGGAAAAGCGAGATGAATGAGAAATCTGACTACTTTATGCACTTCTCTTTATCTAAAATACTGCTTTTAAATTAATTTTTGTTTCTTGAATATTGTTGTTGGTCTT
Source organism: Acacia crassicarpa (assembly GCA_034222035.1). Taxonomy (NCBI): domain Eukaryota; kingdom Viridiplantae; phylum Streptophyta; class Magnoliopsida; order Fabales; family Fabaceae; genus Acacia; species Acacia crassicarpa. The sequence continues at coordinate 481,729 of JAWXYG010000023.1, read as the reverse complement.
CAGCTTTGATCTTTGCTAGTAACAAAGGAGAATGGGTGTATCAGAATTTTCTCAGGATCAAAATAGAGAGCATAAAAGTATGGGAAATGGAAAATAGAAGAGACCTAAAGGGCTGAAATCAAATTGAATCTCCAAGCTGAAGATGATGATGCTTTCTCCTGTTGGGACTGCAGAAATATACATGTGGGTTGCTTAAAATCGATTCCTTCGAAACACATTAACCGCCACTAAGTTTGATCTTCTCTGTTAGATCCTTCTTTGATTTCCTTTGAGTCGATGCCATGGAGAGAGGAAGAGACGATGTCGACACTTCTGCCGAGTAAGAAGACGCGGCAAAGTTGGGTAGGGCATGCACCTTGTTCAATGCTTTCAGTTTCAGAGTTCCTGTCCGGCTATTGGTTCCTCTCAATTCGCATCTCTCCTTTCTTTCTTCATGTCGCCGAAATTAATAGAGTTAAGAGCTCAAATCGCCGGCAACGGAGGTGGGTGTCGGTGATGATGGAGGAATGGAGAATGATCCAACTGCTAGACCAAGGTCCTCGTTACATCATTACTCAACCACATGTTTATTGCACGACAGCCACATCAGCGTCTCTGCCAAGCTAAACATCCGTTACATCATAAACCTGACGATGTTGTGTGTTTTTGTCTCTTTTAATTGTTCTTTTGTATTTAAAGTACCCAAAATTGTTAATTGTGTCAGGTACTCTATCCCTAATAATTTGTTGGTAAAATTGCACCTTCACCCTTTTCTATTTTCCTTTTATGTTTTGTCATGTTATTTAGGGTAAGTTTGCGTTTTTCGCTTTGTTATTGGTATGCTTTTGTTTCAACTTTTGTCCTAGTCGTTGTACCCGATTTGGCAGGGGGGGAAAAAAAGTTGTAGTAGGTAAGGAATGATATATTTTTTTAAAAAAATTTATTTGTATTGTTTTGACATTTCAAATTAAGCTGAACCCTTGTATAAAAAAAAAAAAAAAAAAGCTGAACCTGCTCAATTCATGTAACTAGTTGGGTAGAAATTTTTTTTTTTTCCGGTGACAAAAATATCACCATGTGTATGAGAGATTTGTATTGTTTTGGCATTTCAAATTAAGCTGAACCTGCTCACTTCATCTAATTAGTTGGGTTCAGTTTTTTGGCTGACAAAAATATCAATATTGTATATGAGAGATAAGTAGTCAACCGGTTGAATTTTTTATAAGAGCTATTTAATTAATTTAAAGAGATTAAAGAAGTCAAATAAATTATTTAATCACAAATAAACATTATATTGTCTTTTTTAAATGCGGCGCACACATGTACACACGTCATTATATTATATATCAATTTAGTTATAAGTGAGGCAAATTAATTTTTAAAAAATGATAAATATAAGAGATAAAATGAAAAAAAAAGAATGTCTTTTATATATATATATATATATATATATATATATATATATATATATATATATATAAAATTCACTTCGGACATGAGATAATACCCCTTTGGTATTTAAAATATGACTTATTAAAAAAGTTGATTATGATCATAAATTTAAGATATAATTTTTATATTAGTCAAAATTTTACCTAATTTACCATTATTATTGAAGCTCCTCCAATAATAACCACGGACAGGAGGAAATAATGAAATTAAAGAAGATGATGAATACTGTGTTTTAAGAAATATATACTATATTAATTAGCTTAACTAACTTTTTCAATCTAATCAAATTAGATAAATAAGTCCTATATATTATCTCATGTCGCAATTATAAGTTCTAGTTGATTTTTTTTTAAGAGATTAAAGAAGATAAATAAATTACTTAATCATAACATATATCGTGTATCATTAGTTTGTATATAAATTTATAATTTATATAAATTATTTGGTTAAAAAAAGATAAATATAAATATTTTAAAGTAATTTACTCAATATTTTTAATCTCTGATATTAAAAAAAAAGAGTTAATTCAGTCGTATTTTAATACAGTGAGTACTACTGATATATATATATATATAATTTTTTTATTATTATTTTTTATGGTCGAAGAGTACTAGTACTGATAGAAGGGAAGGGAAGGGATGGAGTAGCAAATATGAAGGACATTTTGTAGATGAATCGTTCAGCCTCACACACCTGGAGACATGCGCAGAGAATGTGATCTTCGTTTCGTTGCGTTGTCAACCCCACTATATAAATAAAACCCCAATCATTCCTGTACGTTATTCACAGTCTTTCCATTTTCTTTCTTCACCTGCTCTCTCCCTGTTTGGTTTCCCCACCCTCTCCTGTTCTCTTCCCACACCCCAACAAAACCTCTCTCTCTCTCCCCTCGCTCCTTCTTCCACAACCAAACCCACACATTTGGTTTATCATTATTATTTAGATTAAACCATCAACTCGATCCTTTTTCTTTCCCTTGCTCAACTACTCAATTTCACTGGAACTTCCATATCATGTTAACATTATAGCAAATCAAAAGCAAAGAGGCAAAACAAACCACATATACTAACTCTAGCTCTTGCCTTCTTCTTCCAGACTTGGAATGCAGCTCAAATAACAGCACAAGGAGTCAAAAAAAAAAAAAAAATCCATTCATCTTCTTAATCTCGTATAGATTCACATTTTCGCCGAGAGGAAGCAATCGGATTGTTGCCAAATACACACGAGCGGTCTCTCATTGCTCTTCTGAGATCATCATCGCCGTCTATGGATGGGAACTTAGAGGTGCGAAATACGCACGATAGGTCTCTCATTGCTCTACTGGGATCATCATCGTCTTCTACTTCGTCACTGTCTTCTTCATCCTATTCTTCCTGGATTCCGGATGAAGATGCTGTTCGTCATCCTTCTTCACCGACCAATCGAACCGGATCCGAGGCGGTGCCGGAGGAACTGGACCGGCCTCAGGCTGCGGAGAATGAAGCGATTCGAGGCATGGGATCGGAATTTAGACTCCTCAGTTTTGTGGGGCACGGCGGACTGGAGTGGAAGGAAGTGGAAAGACGGTTCGACCGGCTCGCCTCCCGGTCCCGGAACGGCAATGAGCCGGTGGTAAAATGGTCGGGGTTTGGGTTTTGCATCGGTGAGTATTGTGAATTGATTTCATAATTATTTGTGAATGTAAATAATTGTCAGTTGTCACTTTGTGCCGCCAAAAACGGCACCGTTTAGTTCCTTTTCGGTGTCAGCTTTGCTCTGTTAAAAGCGGTGCGCATGTTAGCAGAGCCAATGTACCCCCACCAGTGGAAGACTAGCTCCATGTTCTTCGCATAGCATATGGCATCCTGCCATAACAGGACAGCTTGCTGAATCATTAATTTAACTAATCTCCTTTCTTTATTAAATTTAAATTTGTTGTACTCGTACATTTTTCCTTCTTCCTTTATCTAATACATGCCTACCTGCTATAACCTTTATTAATTAATTTTCTAATCTGCAGGGATGGAGCAATCTCAGGAGTTTGCCAATGAATTGCTAAGGGCACTACGTGGAGAAAGAGACTGGAAAAGTGACATGACCAAGAGTGATATGCGAAGATTCTGGTTTCGGATGAAGGATGAGATTTTTGACTCTAGAATGAGAATCTTCTTTGACATGTAATTATCTTCTTGTAATTATTCCTGAACTGCCACTTTACATTTTTATCTGAAATTAATGTTACTTTTCTTACCCCAGGTGTGACAGAAACATGGATGGAAGAATTACTGAGACGGATATAAAGCAGGTCAATATTTAACAAACAATTCCTTGTCATTTTTTGCTCAGAAAACAATTCCTTGTCATTGTCCAAGTTAGCATTAAGTGAGCCTTAAATTAATCATGTTAATTGTCTTGCTCTGCGTAATGTTCATATTAATTTCGGTGCTTGGGCAGAGAATTTATTATGTTGTTATATGACTTTTATAATTTAAAATTTGCCTAATACCGAAATTTTCGTTTATAATTTGGCTTGTTCTGCTCGATTCAATGTTCTTTTCATTAAATGCTAATCTTGTCCTTCGTGCAGACAATCTTACTAAGTGCTTTCACAAACGAGCTATCCGTGACCCAAGAAGAAGCAGAGCATTATGCTGCTATGATCATGCACTTGCTTGATATCAGAAACAGAGGCTACGTTGAGGTAACAATTAGAGTGCGAAGGCCAAAAGTATTGCGAATGAGCATTTTTCAATGCCTATTTGATCAAATGATACATCATTATTTGTAGGTATCTCAAATGGAATCTCTATTGGAAACAAGAGTCTCGAATTCTTCTTCTCTTTCTTCTTCTCCAACTACGCAATCGCCGGTAGTTACAAAAAATGGTGTTGAGAATGGAGAGTTTGGTGAAGAACGAGAGCTAATGTCAAGGGGTGAAGTGTTGTTTAGAACATATTGGAGACGGGCTTGGATTGTTCTCCTATGGCTCATTGCTTGTGGTGTGTTGTTTTATTGGAAGTTTGTCCAATACAGTCACAGAACTGCTTTTCAAGTGATGGGTTATTGTCTTTCAACGGCCAAGGGAGCTGCTGAGACCTTGAAATTCAACATGGCGCTTATTCTCCTCCCTGTTTGTAGAAATACAATCACATGGCTTCGCAAACACCCTTGTATCAACTCCGCCGTCCCCTTCAACGACAACATTAACTTCCACAAGGTTAGTGCTAGATTTAGCTTTAATTTATCCCTGTTTATTCTCCTCTAAACCTACCCTTTGTATGGTAGTATTTTATGAAGTTCCCGTTCCACGGATCTCAACCACTTTGGTTTTAGCGAAGGCTATGAAAGTGCTGTGTAATTTATTGTTTATTTCAGATTAACCATTAATTATACACCTGGTCTGCTCGTCAACGTTTTTTCGGAATGGAGAGATTCGTGACATTTTATGAGCTTTTATAATCAAGCGGTTTACGAGTTTGGTCTCTACCATTTAAATTTTTGCACAGATTTCGGTGATCATGTGCTCTGCTTTGACGGCTGACCCATTAATAAAACTAATCATGAATCTTGGAATTAATGGATCTATCTTATTTTCATCTTTGTACAAGTTGCAATAAACTTTGTCAACCGAACTACCTGAGTCATATTATATTCATTGCGCCAAACTATTCATCACCCTGCTCAAGAGTTTACCCAGTTGGCACATTTGACAAGCATAAGATTACATTTCCAAATTCTGTATATGTATGTAGCTACAAAAAATAAAAAAAATATCACCAATTTGTCTTCATTTATAACAACAAGAGAGTCGATTTAATACGATAATTTTAGTTCCTTTGATACATAGTTGACAATAGCAAGGGGGTGATACATAATTTTGTTTGTGTATATACAGCTAATTGCAGGAGGAATAGTGGTGGGTGTGATCCTACACGGTGGGACACATCTAGCTTGTGATTTCCCACGAATCAGTGGCGCTGATAAAACATTGTTCGAGCAAACCATAGCCGCAAAATTCGGTTACCATCAACCAAATTACTTTGAAATTTTGACGACGATAGAGGTGGCAAGTGGGATTGCCATGGTGGTGTTGATGGCCATTGCATTTGTATTGGCAACAAAGTGGCCACGACGTCGTTCTGCTAATCTGCCCTTGTATCTCAGAAAGGTCACCGGATACAACACCTTTTGGTACTCGCACCACTTGTTCATCCTCGTTTATGCCCTCCTCATTGTACACTCAATGTTCTTGTTCCTAACCAACAAATGGCTGGAGAAATCGGTAAATGCGTGTTCTTTTTTATATGTTGTAACATCTTCGTTGACCCCTTTTTCTTTCTCATCTGAGGAAATCACTATTTGAATCGTCGAAATATACTCATTTCATCAGCTCCTAACAGAGAATTAACATCGTTTGACTCCAAAAGTTCAATATCTACGTCAGCTTAATATGTTGATCTATCATCAAAAACTTCGGAGTCAAATGATGATTATCCTCTTCCAAATAATGACTTGATTTGTTTATTCACTCAAAAAATAGGTTTGTTTATACTTCATATTGTTATTCATCTGTATTATTCTGTTTTGTTTGACCTAGTCATTGATGAAAGTGACTATAATTTATTACTGCTGTACAAGGTCTTAACTGAGACCTGTGTAACTAATGCTCGTATTTATCAACGTGCAGACATGGATGTATGTTGCCGTTCCAGTTCTATTATACATTGGAGAGAGGATCTTTCGGGCCATAAGATCGGGATTTTATGAAGTTGATATTTTGAAGGTATTTGATCAAATTCTTTATTTATTCAATCATTAAATAGTGTTGGGAATTCATAATACTCTATTTAAACTTGTTTGCTTCTTATCTTCTCACCTGAAAAGCAACAATAATAAATCTTTTAGTTGTTAAGACAGCTAGGAAATGTCAATTATTATCTTCACAATCATTCATTAATAATTTCATTTTAACACTAAAATGCAGGCAAATCTCTATCCGGGAGAAGTTCTGCTTCTTAAAATGCAAAAGCCCGAAGGTTTTGAGTACCAAAGTGGCATGTACATATTCCTTCAATGCCCTCAAATTTCAGCTTTTGAATGGTAATTCGATGACTCACGACCTTTTCATTCAACACAAAGCGCCTCAATCACAGTACTGATGCATTGAGTTTATTGTACCTAAATTTTCAGGCATCCATTTTCCTTGACTTCAGGACCACAAGATGACTTCTTGAGTGTGCATATTAGAACTCTTGGAGACTGGAGCCGCCAAATTAATGCTCTCTTTCAGGAGGTGAATTTTGAACATGATATATATAAACCCAAAGAAAACCCATTATCATTTACGACATATTTAACTAAAATCTGATTTTTTTTTCCCATATCTTTTTTATGTTCAAATATCTTGAGCTTCTAAATAAATTTATCCTCGTACAAAATACTATATGCAGGAAGTACTACCAAAAGGACATAGTTGTCCGAGACTGTACATAGATGGCCCTTATGGAGCTGCAGCTCAAGACTATGTGAAGTATGATATTGTGGTGTTAGTTGGGCTTGGGATTGGAGCCACACCTTTCATTAGCATACTCAAAGATATATTTAATGGTGCCCCAGCACCGCAAAGTCATCATGTAAGATCTTTGGGCCTTCTGTCTATTTTTAACCTTATAATGTGATAGAGCCTTTTACTGCTAAAAGTTGAGTTGGCGCTGTTTCTTTTCCATTAAGCAAATACCATTTTCTTGGCATTTGAAATAGAGCGGTCTCAGAGAATGCAGCTCAGGAAAGAAGCCACTAAAAGCATATTTCTATTGGATTACAAGAGAGGAAAGCTCCTTTGATTGGTTTCGAGATTTCATGAAGGAAATCTCAAATTCAAACAAAAAGGTATGCCAATATACAATTTGTTTTCATGTATTTACCCGCTACCTTCGAAGTGAACTATCATTTTGTTGTCAGTTCAGTCAATTTAGTCCCTGAAAGATAATTACCATAAGATCAGTCGAAAATCTTTTCGCTATAAAAACGATAGTCTATTTGTGATCCTTAATTACAAGAAGCAAGTAAGATGATCTCATATAAGCATCTTTTTACCATTCTACTTTACTGGTGACCTTGAAGCAGGTTATGGAGATGCACAATTTCCTGACAAATGTATATCAAGAGAAAGACGTACGTTCAGCTTTGATGGGCATCATTCAGGCCTTGCATCATTCCAAGAATGGAATTGATGCTGTCTTTAAAAGTCCGGTAAGAAACTGCATCTTCTCCAGATTTTGGCCACATTGTATAATCAAGGCTAACAGCCTATTTGGTTTGAGAGGAGGGTATGGGAGGGGATGAAAGGATATTGACCAAATTGTCACTAATAAGAATAATATTCTTTTTTTTTAGATTGTATTTTTAGAATATTGAAAATTTTTCATAGACAATTTGGTCAATATGAGGTAAAAAATTTCTTTTTCCTCCTTCTCCCCAAACCAAACACACCCTAAAAGAAAGACGTAATGAAGTTCTTAATGCTTTTGCAAAGGTATGGAAATAAGTTAGGCTAGGTTAGACTTTGACTAAATAGGCTTGAAGCTGTATGGGAATCTGAAAGCATAGTTTTTTTTTTTTTTTAAGGCTTAGGCCTGAGCCTACATGATGCTTGATCAAGCCTGAAGCCTTTTTACAGGTCTACTAACAATATAGGCCTATAAAAAGGTCTCATATTGTAGGCTTTGAAGACCATAAGTAAGTTTTGAGCCTACTAAAACCTAATAAATATAGACTTTTATTATGTTTCAAAGCCAATATATTTACAAACAGTATGCTTAAAGCTTATTTAAATTCTACATAAAATTAAAATAATCTTAATTACTAATAATAAAAAAATGTATTCATTATAATTTAGCACTAAATATACTCATATCAATATAACAATAGACACAAAATTTAACAACCACAAAGCAAGAAATAAAAATATCATAAAAAGTTAATATCACTATAATGAAAATTGTGTATAAAAAAATAATTAAACAACACAATAATATCAACATCAAGGCTTTAGTATAATCTCCTCCTGTTCAAATGGCTCCTGTACAATAACATTGGGTGATACAATAATTACCTCTTATAACATTAAATTAAAAATTACAATATAATAATGGTTGGAAAATAAAATTAAAATATAAGAATGAAAAATATATAAATTAAATATCATGTGTATACACATATATGATATAAATTAAATTATATTTTTGTGTGTAAACAAGTCAACCCTGAAGGCTTCTAGGTTAGGCCTTAATTAATAAAATAACCGACATATTTACACATTTAAGTATTTAAACAGACCTTAGCTTGACCTTTTTAATAAACAGGCTACACATATCAGGCCTTAAGTAGGCCAGGTTGTAAGCCACCTACTAAAGGTCTGACCTATTTTCACCCCTAATGTAACATGTTATCAACAAAGAAAATGTACATAAACAATTAACTAATGACTTATCCCCTCATTTTCATTCAAAAGAACTAATATTTTCATGATTTTCTTTATTTTTCAGATTCGCACACATTTTGCCAGACCAAATTGGTTCACCATATTTTCCAGGCTGGCTCGCAAGCATAGAGGTGCTAAAATTGGTGAGAAGAAAATCGCACGATTTTTTTTGCATATTAGATTATTTTTATGTGCCATATTCTTGCACTGATAAGAACATAAATAGAAATTTTGCTAATCACTCTCCGAAAAGGAACTTTGGTTTAACAATTATTCCTGACTAAGCATGTGGATTTGGTTATACAGGGGTCTTCTACTGTGGCCCATCAAATTTGGCACGAGACTTGAAGGGGCTATGCACCAAATTTTCCACCAAAACCACAACGAGATTTATATTCCACAAGGAAAATTATTAGATTTATACCTTATACGTATTCATGTGTCGGTTGTGCCACTTCCATAAATAGAAAGGCATAAGCACGTCCGAGATCCATTGTACATCGTAGATAGAATAAATGCCTCTACAAGAGATTGTCCTTTACACACACACACAACACTCTTTCTATATATATATATATATATATATTGCTCTGGCTTGTATGTCATAAACCAGCTTCAAGAATTGATTCAACACACTACCAATAAGAAAGAATATACATGAATAAGAGGTCCTTTTGATTGATCATTGCAAACTGCAAGAGTATGAATTATATTTTCTTTACAACTGCCTGAGCATTAACAGATCCTTCTGTAAAATTCTCTGATTTTGTTTCTTATCACAGTTTAACCATATAGGCCATGATGTTAATTACATGGACTTTCTTTATCTAGAATGAAATTATCTCGAGGAGAAGGAATTAAGAAGACAAGTCTGAACCTCTGAATTGAAGGTTTGCTAAACATTAAGGCTTAAAAATGGTGTTCTTTTTCTGTCGATATTATTATTGATGCGCAACGTTAATGTGAAGTCTGAAACAGTGAAACCTAAGTTTAGTTATGGTAACAAGCACAATCACCAGGAGTGACCAATTTGATACTTGTTAGAAGTAGAAGGGATTAGTTGGTTGGAAAGTTAGGGCCTATTTATATATAGAGGGTCTTAAATATTGAGATTAGATTATTGGATGTGGAGTTCTCACCATATTTAAAGAGAGAGTTAACTTGATCTCTTTTCAAGAAGAAATTAACTTAGTTCTTTCTAAGTTTTAGAGATAACCTAAGTGGGTTACTCATTGAATGAGTATGTTGCTCTTTATAGTTAATACAATAAGATCATTCATGTTCTTTCTCCATATTATTTCTTCAATTAATTTGTTAATAATACTATCTCCGGTCGTAAATATAGAACATAGTTTGTAGTGCAATTTTGCATTACAAAATATAGGATATAGTTTATAGTGTCCTATATTTAGGACTAGAAGAGTAAAACACAAATAGCATTTGATTCAACTTAAGGATGGCAAGTGTTTATATCGTCATTGTTATGATGATATATTCTGTCAACCTAAATTTTCTTTGGGTTAGGGCTTGTTTGGCATAGCGTTGGGGTCCAAAAGCCCAACGGCCATGAAAAAAAAGCCTAGCAAGGAAAAAGTAGGTGTTTGACATGACTTTTGTTTGTGATGGGCTTATAGTTAAAAAAAAAAGTCAATTCTGATAGAATACATAAATTGCAGCTTCTCCCACAAAAAAAAAATCACTTCTCTTACTATCATTCCAAACATAATTACATTTACAATCTGACTTTTATTCCTATTTTACAGCAGCAAAATTGAAAATAAGTCACTTCCATCACTATTATCTCATCCAGCACTTAAAAAGTTAAAAACCACTTATGAGCTTTTATTAAAAGCATGCCTAACACTATATGCTTTTTAGAGGTACAAAATACTTATAAACAATTAAAATGTGAGTAAAAATACCTCATTAACTTTTGTGGCGAGACTCACACCATTGAGGCCACACTATTTTTGTATATGCAAATGTAACAGGGTTAGATTTTATTTAACATCCTAACATTTTTCTTCTAGTTTGAATATTCTTGGGTATTTTTGCACTTATGAAAAACATACGATGTTAAGTGCATTTGATAAAAGCTTACTTTTGAGTAAAGCTGGGAAATCAAACCAAACCCATGGGCTGGCCCTTTTAAGTCTTGGCCCTTCAACAGTCAAGCTTATAAAATGGAGTCTCCAAATAAAGTTGAGTCTAAAAGGGCCAGCTTTGTAGGCCAAGTGCTTAAAAAGGCCGGCCCTGTTACGCTCGTTAATTTTTTTGTTTAACATGCCCTATTGATCGAGTTTAACTGTGAAGATAGCTACTTGTTTGCCCTGCTGCCCAGTACTCACTCGCTCATTCACTTTCACAGTCTTATTCATTTTTGTCACTTACTTCATGCCTCTTGCCTCAATCTCGCTGTCTCGGCCTCACGCACACATAGTCATGCATCAATGCATCAAGGATTTACGACATCATAACATCAGTGCTTCATTGCTTTAGCTCGCAAAGTCTACCATTCCGCTAAGGCATAGATGGTTGACGGACTGTTCCTCCAGCCTTCCGAGATTTTTGAAAGGTTTCTCACAGTCACTGATCTATCTTCAAATCCTTCCCATTCGGCCTACCAAGCTTTTCTGACGGCTTGTGCAATTAATGTTAGTGGTGAGCTTCTTATGCTTTGCGTGAATTATTGGTAGACAATAGTTTACTTTTGATTATAAATTAGTGTCTGTTTTTTGTTTGTTACATGGTACATGTTGTTTAGACCTTAATATTGACAACATTTATTTGATAAATTGGAACTTTAATTGTTGTAATTTACTTATTATATTTCTTTTAAAAAAACATAGGAAAAATAGTTAAAGTTTTAAAAAATAGCTTCAGGCCCTGGCCCATATGCTCTTAGGTTAGGCCTTGAAAAACAGATCTTTTTCTTATTCTGGACCTATAACGATCGAGCCTTTTAAGCCTTGACCCTTAAAAAACCAATCTTGATTCCTAGCTATACTTTTGAGCCTTGACCCATCTTCTTGATCAATTGATATATTGCACTAATATAAAACCAAGCAATCCATATGTTAAAATCAAAGGTAAATGTGCAAAAATACACATATGTTTTACTTGGAGGAGTGCCCAACACCCACATGCTGCTTTTTTTTTTTGGAACAAAAATATACATGTGGTTAGAAAATAGGTGCAACAGTCACACCACCGTTAAATCTGACTTGACGATGTTAACTTCAGAGGTGGGGCCCACACTATTTTCATGAAAATACCAAAATGCCCTCACCCTCCAAACCTCTTATTCTTCGATCCAGAACAAAGCCATGAACAATACGAAGCTTCATCGTTCCATCACCGTCCCTTCTTGGTCGCCGGTGACAATCTTTCACCGTCGCCGACAGCCTTCGCCTCTTCTATTACCTATGCGAGTTCGAAACTATAAAGACTAGAGAGATAGACAGCACCATAAAAAGGAACATTCAACATCAAAAGTTTAGCCCAGACAGAATTGCAGTTGCAATGAAACATATTTATAAAATTAAACTAGATCAATTGAACCAGTATAGAACAATGTGGAGCCAAATACCCCCAACTCCAAAAAAAAAAAAAAAAAAACTCAACGGAACACTCTATACTAACCAAATCGAAACAGAGTTTGCTGTTGAAAAAAAAAAAGTAGAGAACACCTCTGGACTTGATTCTTGTGCGATTTGCAGAGATTGAAATTTGCAGAGATCGATCAAGATTTGTAGAGATTGAAAGGAGATCGAGTGAATCGGAGCACCGTCAAATCGCGGTTGTCGTGTACTGGAATTGGTTACAAGATGTTGAAGGGATTGAAACTATGGAGGGGGCGTCAGATTGAGCTTGGGGGGGGGGGGGGGGGTTCGTCGGCGGTGGAGTAGAGTTGGAAGGGAGAGTTGGGGAGGTGGTTTAAGATCGAGATTTTTTTGGGATTGGGTGGGGGGAGTCCAGATGGAACTTGGAGCAGTTTTTTTTTTTAAATAAATAAATAAATTAGGGGCATTTTGGTATTTTCATGAAAATAGTGTGGACCCCACCTCCAAAATTAACACCGTCAAGTCAGATTTAATGGTGGTGTGACTTTTACATCTATTTTCTAACCATATGTGTATTTTTACTTCTAAAAAAAACATGTAATGTTAGACGCTCATCCGAATAAAACACATTTAATTTTGCACCTTCACCCTAAAATCAATACCTCTACAAGTCAGCCCATGGTTGACAACCCTGCATTTAGCTTTTGAATTAAAATAGAATAACTTAAGTTTTGCTGATTTTCGATTAAAGGAACAGCACATTTGCCTATTATTATTATTTTTTAAAAAATGAAAATAAACTATATAATTCCACCATATTAAAAATGTAAATGGTTTCTAAAGTCCAAATAAAATGCATAGTAGAACGAATTCTGATCCAAAGGTTCCCTAAATGACAATGGCCTCAAATGACCAGTTAAATACGGCTAAGTGAAATAAACGCGCATTCAGGTTTCTTAAGTTAAATAATTTGTCAACGAGTCATTAAAGGTAAAAGGAGACATGATTTATCTCACCAAAAAAATACAAGTTGAAATATATGACCATGAATCCCAGGAAGAGGGCATCATCCTGCAGTAATTATATTTATTACAGATGAACAAGAGAGTGCACAAATGCATCACAAAAATAACCCACTGGCAATATCCTTATTTCGTTATCATCAAACAGACCAGCAAAATCATCCTCCCACTGATCAACCTTCTAGAGCTGATGCTCCCGAGATAATCTCAATCAATTCAGTGGTAATGGATGCTTGACGAGTTCTGCAACAAAATGAAGCAAGAGATCAATCACAATTATTCTAGAGAAGAGATATCAGTCAGACCAAGCTCTAAACGTATGTAAAGCCCATTAGAGTAACAATGCAAATAATTCAGACAGACGAAGATATCAGCAAATTCTAAATGCGGAGACGTCACAAAGAGAGAGAGGGAGAAAGAGAGAGAGAGAGAGACCTGTTATAGGTGAGGGTGAGGCGGTCAAGCATATCCCCAGCATTTCTGCTAGAACTGTCCATAGCAGACATCCTTGCTCCTTGCTCACTGCAAGCATTCTCCAATACCGCATTGAAAAGGACCTATAACACCGAAATATCGTCCCAAGTGAAACACATAAAATAGACATTACCTTAAGACAGAAATGGACTTGAGTTTATTAACACTAGGTGACATGAAAATGCTAGAGAAGTATATCAAAAACAAAACCAGAGACAATGATCCTTAATCACCACAAAAGACGTTAAAGATTATAAATTCCTGAGGGATTTATAGTGCACATATGCTCACAAAGGCATATCAGTATCTCTTCCGGTTGAATTCTCATTCTGACTCCTCGATTTAAATTGGAAACATGTAAGGTAATTAGATAAATCTAAATGAATTGTGTGACTATTTGGAAGCAGTGGAAAAGTTCAACAGGCTCTATGAATTTGCACTCACACAAGAGAACTGGAACTCAGCCAGATTTTGAAGTATTTCTGACTTGGTCTCACCACCTTCCACCTCATACGAGTCCAATTCTCCAAGCTTTCCCCCAGATTCAGTCTCTCTCTCCACAATCTACAAGAGAGTTGAATTACTAAACTACATCAGAGGGAAGGAAAGACAAAAAAGCATCACATTACAAAAATCAGTTCAAGAGGCATATATGTAAGTGGGGAAACCAAACCAATTAATAAGTGTGTGAACTGATACTGGAAATCCATGAATACCATATGATATTCTACAGCAAACATATATCATTTAATAAACTTTAGTACCTCAGGAGATAATATGGTTGACATGGTAGGCAAAAATGACACAACTGATTGGAACTTGTTGAAAACAATCCTCAAGGCATCAAACTCCACATTCTTTAAGATATCATCTGCAATGACAGAGACCTGAAAATGCAACAAAGTGTAAAAGGGAGAACTCATGAGTGTGCATTAAAACTACATCTTATTTAAAAGGCACAAAAAAACCGCCTACTGTCTGAGCATATTGGACACTGACACTTTCATAACTGATAGAATCAGTCTACGCACGTACCAGTCCATGTTTCCACGTTTCTGATTTATTTTATTATTTATTTAATATTTGAAAGTTTGCTAGCAAAATAATAGGATCACTAGTTAGTGGTGAGTCTTCTGAGAGTCATTTCCTATTTTTGTGCATCTAGTTTCCCGAGAATGTAGGGAGTGTCAGTATTTCAATTGAAATTTATTCCCTATAAATATCTTAGTTATTCTCAAACTAAGATATGAGTTAATAAATATTATTTCAGATATTTGGAGATTCTCTTGGGCTTCTTATTCTTTTAACCGTGAGATACTTACGGTGAGAGGAGTAGAAGAGGGCTTCTTATTCTTTTAATCGTGAGATACTTACGGTGAAAGGAGTAGAAGAGAGTTACCCTTTTATTTATTTATTTTAATTACCTTTAAATATATTCTCTTTCTCATTCTCGTACCTAGTTCCTATCAATTTGGTATCAGAGCCGCTTCGATCCAATATGGTGGCAACAACACGCTCTTCGCATGCAGCTCAAAACCCTGAGGAAAATCCCTTTGGGGCTGATCACTTGGCAACCATTGCTGCAAAACTGGACTCAATCGACGAGCTAAAAGAGAAGATCACGGCGTTGGAGTTCCAATCCACTCGTCGTAACCGTGGAAAGAATCACTGGGGCCGCGACAGCGATGATGAATCCGAACCTTCCCATCGGCATTCAAGGCTACCATATGCAAAAATTGAGTTCCCGAAATTTAGTGTAGGCGACTTGCGGGGATGGATCCTGAAGGCAGGAAAATTTTTCCGTTATTATGACACTCTGGAGGATGACAAAGTAGAGATTGCTGCTATGTACCTGGAGGGAGACGCGTTGGATTTGTTTTCATGGGTGAATGCTGAACGTACCCTGTTATATTGGGATGAATTAGTGAAGAATTTGCAGGAACATTATGGACCTCCAGAATATCAAAATCCAGATGAGCACCTTTGCAGCATCAAACAAACCGGAAGTGTGCATGATTACGGCAAGAGTGGGCAAGAAGAGTGGCACGTGTAAAGAATTGGCCGGACCATTGCCTTCTGGGTGTTTTCTTAAATGGGTTAAAGGAGGAATTAAGGTCTGAAGTTCGTATTCATAAGCCGCGAACTGTCTACCGTGCACCCAGCTTAGCTCTAGAATTTGAGAAAAAATTAATATCCATCAAAGGGCCTAAGCCCAACTTTCCCTATGCACAGGACCGGACTAACAGCATGGAATTCAATCCCATTGACCCGACCCACAACACCTCAGTGTCTTATCCGACTTGCAGCAACTCCACGACCGTGTCTGATTCAACACGAGCCCTTCCAGCAATCGCGTCTTTTGCTCCATCCTCGAACCAGACCCGTGCAACACCGATGGACGCCGAAAGACAACGACGCCGGGACAAAGGCCTCTGTTTCCGGTGTGGGGAGCCATTCCAGCCAGGGCACCACTGCAACATCTCCTCCTCCTCTCTGTTTGAGGTCGACAATGAGGGAGCTCCGATCCAGGAAGAAATCGAACCGGAGCCTGAGACTCAAGCGAATGCACCGGCAGCGGCTGAAATATCCAGGTTTCCACCTTGAGGACAAGGTGGTTTTCAAAGGGGGGAGTAATGATAGAATCAGTCTACGCACGTACCAGTCCATGTTTCCACGTTTCTGATTTATTTTATTATTTATTTAATATTTGAAAGTTTGCTAGCAAAATAATAGGATCACTAGTTAGTGGTGAGTCTTCTGAGAGTCATTTCCTATTTTTGTGCATCTAGTTTCCCGAGAATGTAGGGAGAGTCATTATTTCAATTGTAATTTATTCCCTATAAATATCTTAGTTATTCTCAAACTAAGATATGAGTTAATAAATATTATTTCAGATATTTGGAGATTCTCCTGGGCTTCTTATTCTTTTAACCGTGAGATACTTACGGTGAGAGGAGTAGAAGAGGGCTTCTTATTCTTTTAATTGTGAGATACTTACGGTGAAAGGAGTAGAAGAGAGTTACCCTTTTATTTATTTATTTTAATTACCTTTAAATATATTCTCTTTCTCATTCTCGTACCTAGTTCCTATCAATAACACACTAACATATATGACAAACGTACATGTGCATGAAATAAAATAAAAAAAATGTACTGCCTTCAACACACCCTACATGAGTTAAACATAGATGGACGCCAAAACCAGGAAAAAAAGGAAAATAGAATGAAATACAATATAAACCCAATAATTGATCAGGTAGCAAGAGCTCTTTCCAAGTAACTTTTGTGGCGCATGAATAATTTGAATAATGTAGTTTAGCATCTTTTTATTTTTTATTTTTTTGGAAAATAACAACGCCCCTTTTTTGGTAAGTGGATAACAAATGAAAAGAATAAAAAATTAAGTATTACAAATTATGGCAATTGAGTGTTGGGGTGTGGTGTTTTAAATTTGTAGTAGAGTGAGGGTATTTGCGTCACTTGTCCATACTTGACATTCATTTAGTGAATAGTGATACTCAGGGTCCCATTTAAGTTTCAATGTTCACTTTGAACAACTAATTTTGGAAGTTCACCAGAGAAACTAACTCACAGAATGAAAAAACAAACTGTAAGCATATCAACGTACAGAGATTAGTTTACACAACAATGTTATACGGTTATCCATCATTAATTTATCCTTCAAGGTAACTACCAATCAAAATATGAAATGACCGTTCCCATATCTATTCCCTCTTCTACTGTAACTATTCAAACACTAGTCAGTTCAAAGAGCATCTAGAGTCCAACAAGAAAGTTAATGCAAAACATGGGGCTTATAAAAATGGACAAGCACTAACCTGGGTATAATTTAAAGGATTTTTCTGCAGCTCAGTTAAGATGATCTCAATATCTTTCTTTGAGTCACGTACCAATTGAGCCTTAGCTTTCTCTCCCAAAACAACATACTTTGTCTCTTTATCAGGCCCTATGGCAGTTAATAAAATATAGTAAAGAGTAAGAAAAATCATTTAGGACTAGAACACAGATAACATGCGGAACCAGGGTGGACTAAAACAGCATAGTTTCATAGCAATAAACGCAAAGATAAAGGCATAACAATAGATTTATTTCTTACCAAAATTCCAACTCTACAGATACCTAAATAAGAAAAAATCAATCCACACCGGTACATTTGTTCGAATGTTTCTTACTTTCTCATACCCTAACTTGAGCTCTAGTCCAAAAAGGTAAGGGCCTTCTTATTTTAAATAATTATGTACAATGTACTCAACACCAAAAGACTTTGTCAATATGAACATTGGACTTTATGAATACATAACTCTTCTATTTGATTTTGAACACTTAATTATGAAAATTCTAATTCTAATATTATTATAGAATAGAGGATGCTGTATCTATACCAAAATTTAAAACTTCAAAATTGACCATATCCCATAACCATGCACTGTTCAAACTCAACAGCTGGAATTCAGGCAACATAGATTAACAAAAAAAATAGGGGAGGAAAAAGAAAGGAACAAACACAATGACACATCTTGCTGTAACAGCTATCCAGATAGCCAAAAGCAGCAACCCACTAGAGAGGTCTGGCCAAAAGAACTCCAATGGAAAGTCATTTTATGAAACATGGTTACAAGATATGACACAATAACAATAGAGAGATGCCGCAATTTTTTTAAAAAACTCAAAAAGTAAAAGATACTTATAAGATGCAATATGCATGCACATAAATATAAATATTCAATATTAAAGATATTGATATAATTTCAATTAACAATGAAGGGCACATGTGATTGACAAGATCTTTTAGTTATATGGATGTCCAAATATAATAATGAAACCGCTTCAAAAAATATTATTATTTTCTATAATACTATAAAAAGTGATAGAATGAGCCAGTCATTAACCATAATATGATATTTTTATATCCAAAGATTTATATATAATAATAAGTAAGGATGTAAAAAAGTGCAATTTGTCGCAGAAATTACCAGAGTTCAGTTTGTGCACAGCCCTGCTTATCTTGACAGCGGTAGAATTGATTCCACCACATAGACCTTTGTCAGAAGAAACAGTAATAATAACATTCTTCTTCACATCAACACCTAAGCATAGAAACAGAAGAGGAATGGTGAATAGTGAGACATAGGGCACACAAAAATTCTTGTATACGCAAATGTAATAGTTAATTCATAAAATTCAGATGAAGCATTGACATGTACACGCTTCTGCCACATTTTGTGATAAGCAAGACACTGACAACCGACAAGTATATAAGACAGCACACTGGACATTGCAATGTGAAAAAATATGCAGCATCCAAGAACATTTAGAAGTGCTCCGTCATTTTGGACGAATAAAGGACAGCATTATGACTATTTTAAACATATCAATGCTTCATAAACCACACACTGCTAAGTTGAAGGCACCACACGAGTGAGTAAAATATTGTATAAGATCGAGAAAAGCAAAAAGGGGGCATTAAAAAAAAAAAACAGGCAAGCATAAATTGGCAGATATAAATTTTAAAACAATGTTGGACAACATACTGGGAGTGTCACCCAGAAGTGCAATGAATGGCTGCCATAAGCCACGAGAATT
Organism: Acacia crassicarpa; assembly: GCA_034222035.1. Classification (NCBI taxonomy): domain Eukaryota; kingdom Viridiplantae; phylum Streptophyta; class Magnoliopsida; order Fabales; family Fabaceae; genus Acacia; species Acacia crassicarpa. The sequence goes on along the minus strand of JAWXYG010000023.1, from coordinate 462,173 downwards.
TTCAGCTCTAGTTTGAATAGCCCGCAGTTTTGAAGCTGCAACCATCTTCATTGCCTTTGTAATTTTCTGAATATTCTTCACACTCTTCATCCGATTTCTGACTGCAATATTTCATGAAACCACAATATAAAGTTCATCTGTCAGGTGGCCTTAGATCTCACAGAAGAAAGCAGGAATGAAACTCCACAACAGAGTTGTTAGACAGCATATAGAAGATAAAATGGGTCCTACCTACTTGAGTTGAAATAGAGCGCACACCCTGGGGGATTTGCTCCCTGTCAACTCAATAAAATTAGATGATTTGCAAACGAACAGGGTAGACATGGCATACATAAGTGCAATAACAAGAATGAAGAAAGAGTCCATTTTTTTCTACAGCATGGAAAAAGATGAAAGCATTTGCTTTCATTTCAAATACATAACATTACGCACTGAATTCACGAGAATAAAACCGTATCTTCGGAGCTTCAAGAGAGAAGATCCTTTTATCCTATTCTAGGCAATCAAATAGAGTTAAAGATAAAAGTAAATCACACCCCCACACACTTGTCAGCGTGAAATACAAGCGAAACGGTGACTTATTCAAGACCTGCCGCATTTTCCATCAACAGCCAGAATGCTGCAAACTCTGATCGATCTTAGCCAAATTAAGCCCAGTTTTAACTAATTTAAAACACAAAATCAAAGAGCTTGCCAACATTATGGAGAGGTGATTATTTAACTTTGCAAAGTATAAGGAAAATAGGAAAAAAAAAATGACTTTTTTTCAAATGCCGCATCAGCGCAATGACTCTCCTTCCATTTTCCAATCTTCCTCGGTCATCAAACGAATTGTCAGAGTAAGGGAGAGCAGAATACACCAGTAGGGCGAGCAAGAGAGAACAGGCATCGGATTTAAGAGAAAGGATGGGAGATGGTACTCAGATATGAGGGAGGATCGGAGAGCGGTCAAAGATTGGGGAGAGATGAGAGGGGCCAAGCGCCTCCCTTCCCGTCGCAGAGCAGCCATCGCCATTGCCGCCAATTGGTGATCGGAGTGCTGAAACCCTAGCGGGGACTACGTAGATCACACAGGTGTGAATAAGAACTCAACTAGCTTTTGCCTGCGCTTGTAAAATGTTCAGTGGCTTGCTAGGTTCTGGCACTTGAGCGGGCGCCTGGGGCTTCAGACCTTAGCCCTAGGATCCGATAAATTCGCGTGGTTAATTTCTCTACGCACTCAACTAGCTTTTTACTTCTTGGTTCCCTCGCAATTATGAGTTTTGGCCTCAAATGATAAAATAATTCCGGATTTATTAAATTATAAGCATAGTTATTAAAATTGGATGGGCAGCTAATTTGAGCTAGAAACCTATGAATCGGTCATCTAACCGGTCTAGTCCTGGTGCAGTATTTTTAAATAACCTTTTTTTAAATATTTTATATTAATAACTTTGAAATCTTCACTTTCTCATTAGTTTGACTTCGATCTGATTCACTGACCCTTAACCTTCTATCTCAACATGTTCAATGATCGATCCAGGTTTAATATCTTTGATTGTGAGAATGAACATTTTAAAGGAAATAAAATTTTAGGAACCAAAATCAAAATGAAAGTAAATTTAACTAATCAAAGATACTATTAACCAAAAAATACTTCTTGGTTGGCCAAACTGGAAAATTGGTTATGAAATCGTGCCTACTTTAACTTTATTGGTTAAAAATTCACTCTTTAGCCACGTTAGGACTTATGGGTTTAGTCCTTTAGCATAGAGGATGTCAAATAACTGAATAATAAGTAGTTTTCTAATTGATTTTGGGCCTATTTGAGTTGGTATACAAAAAACATACTCCTGCAAATTACCAAAAAAAAAAAAACTCTCACACATATTTCTCTCATACACTATAAATCATATTAGAAATATAGTTTGTACCACTAATCTAAACATACACTTTGTTACCAAGAAAAGTTGTAAGGATTTGTGATTTCTCACTAGAATAATTAGGGCAAAAAATTAAATATATTTTAAAATAAAAACATTGATTGTAAATATTTAAAGTAGATATAGTGATGTATTTATTGCTAAAAAAATATATACTGATATACTTTAAATAATTAATGCATAATTCATTATGTTTGAATCTAGATATAATTTTGAAATTCGATATATAGCAAGAAAAATTGGAGGAGACTACAATAAGAATATAAAGCTATCACAAGACAAAATGGACAAGGGAAATGTTTGCACCAACAGTTCAAAACTAATCATTTTTTAGGCCAACAAAACAAATTATTTTCATCTCTACCAACAGAACACTTTACAAAATGTAAACTTGTGTTCTCCTTCATATAAGTGAAATCACTTATCATCACAATCAAACATCTTTTTTTTTTTTTTTCATTTACAAGTTTAACTTTTGCATTTACATGTCAATTTTTTGTATTTACAAGTAGGAGGACTTCTAGGTAATTAATTTTTTTAGGACATGTATGAAGGCTGCATTTTGATTTCTCAAATCTCCTCTGAGAACAACCAAGACCTTTTCCATTTCGAGTGCCAGAGAACGACACTCCTAGTTTACATCCAATAATAGTATCCCCACGTTCATAGGAAACCCCGCCTCAACATTTGAGGGATCGTGTCCTAAAATCATAATTAAAGATGGACTAAACCATCCACACTTAACAATTTTTTACGGACCAAGTAGAAAGGGTCACAGGTCTAAAATATTTACACCAAAAGGCAATGACATGATAATCTGTCATTTATAAAGGTTTAGCAGCAGCAGCATCAATGTAAGCAATAGCTTCCGCCTCAGAAAGCTGTTCTCCTTCCACCAAGCCTCTTGTTAAGGTTTTGGCATAAGCTTTGCTAGGTGCACGCAAGGGCAGCTTCCCAGATTTGAAGCTTTCAATATTAGAACGTGAACACCTGTTTGAAATCAAAGATAATATAAACATCAAGCTAAAGTCAAAATGGATTAGTGATAAGTCAACAATGTATGTTTCCTCACGTCATGGCAAGAATTGGGATATTCTGCTCCTTGCCCAGATATACAACATTACCATACCAACCATCCTGCATAACATTATGGAGCAATGAATTACAGCACACATAATACATAATGGCAAAGTCACGACAAAAGCCGCAGATCAAAATAATAAATGAAAAATTCACTGACATCTGTAATTTAAAAAAAGGGGCCCAAGCATACAAAAGAGTACCTTGATAACCTCCTGGGAATTAAATTCCTTGCTAGTGGTATCATTCAGGGCAGTTGCGTCGAACAAGGGAGAACCAACATTATAGCTTAGACCATTTTCCAAGAGTAAAAGATCATTAAACTGCTCTAGTCTGCAATAAATACGGAACAGAACGTCGCATAAGCTATATATATATATATATTCATAAATATGAAAACCAAATATCAGATTTGACAATGCCATTGCTCCATCATTAAGCTGGATACAGTTTCTGCAACAGGAGATTAGAACAGCAACAAAAAAGAGCTCGGTCAGTTTACTTACGAAATTCTGTACAGGCACATGTAAGTGTTGTCCTCATGGTTCCTTTCGGGATCAATGAAAGCAACTCCTCCAGGACCCCATGTATATGAGGAATCACGACCGAAAAACAGACGGCAGGGGAATGTTATCCAAAGGATCTCCTTCGGTGGATTTGTATCCATTGCACCAGAACATTGCAATTGCATACCTTCCACCTGATTATCAGTTAGAAAATCCACATAAAAAGGTAGATAACAGTTACAAAGGTCTCAAAGGATATAGGCTCCAGAACCCCAAAAATGCGAGGAAGATGGAAAGTTTATTCAAAAAAAAAAAATGATGCTTCATAATTGTAGCGAAATAATAGAGAGAAATATAGAGAAAATATACTCTCAAATGAATGCGTTTATTCATATGCTCAATAGGGTATTTATACATAAGAGAGAAGACGAGAGAGTAATGACTCATTCTGATGATTGATTCCCTAATCACTTATAATTCCTGTAATCCCTTATTATATACGATACTAATTAATTATAATATATTTACACTAATTTATTTCTTAACACTCCCCCTCAAGTTGAAGCATAGATATTAATCATGCTCAACTTGTTACAAGAAAACATAATATAAATAAATCCAAACAAAATAATTTTCTTCTTCATGAGATCTTGAATCCACCAACAAGTTCAACCACATCCAAGAATAGTTCAACCAAATGTCATACTGAGGAAATTCAAAAGAAACGATCCAAACACCTTCACCAAGAGTTCGAATAACAAAGAGTACCAAACCAAAGTAGAGGCTGCAGTCAACGGTGTCACAAGCGACCAAACAATACTCCAAACATTTCAACAGAGACAACCACCAAAAAAACATCTCAACAGAGACAACCACCAAAAAACACCTCACCAGAGGCAAAGAACAGATGGGTCACACAAGAACCACCAAACTCCTCACCAGAGGACGCAAAGCATAGCAGATGCCAACGAAATTACCCAACTACAAGCACAACATTCAAGACAAAATAGCACTTCACGAAGTGCTGGAAAACATAACAAACGAAGAACCTAGCCACTAGAGACAAGTAAACATGCACGAAATAAAATGCCGACTGTGTTGAAATAGTAGAAACCCAGTCTCAAAATGCAACCTTCGAAGCAAATATCCAGCCTATACATACCGGGAATGAAGGCTCGACGTCAGAGAATGAAGCACGACTAGAAAAGGGTCACAACAACCAAACAACAACCATACAACGACAACCATAAAATGAGGTACACACTTTCTCTCTCCCCCTGTGAACAGTGACAACATAATTCACTGTTCACGAAACAACAGACGGAACAGTACCAAAAAGACAGCAAATCGACTCAAACGGAAAAGAAGGAGCACCACCAAAGGATAACCAAAAAATGGACAGAAACTGAAATGGCACAAACACACGCCAGAGTCGGGAGGCTTGCCACTGTCACTGTACAATGACAGAGGCCATCAGAAAACTCAAATTGGCCAAGAACTAACCAAGCTCTGATACCATGTAGTGAAATAATAGAACGAAATATAGAGAAAATATATTCTCAAATGAATGTGTTTATTCATATGCTCAATAGGGTATTTATACACAAGAGAGTAATGACTCATTATGATGATTGATTCCCTAATCACTCATAATTCCTATAATCCCTTATTATCTGCAATACTAATTAATTATAATATATTTACACTGATTTATTTCCTAACAATAATAATCTAAAGCATGGAAATACAAAACTGTCTTGTCAGCTATAAGAAGCCCAATCCTTTTTGCAAAACAATAAAGTTTCAGGGCTTGAATATTTCCCATGACATCAATTTGACATTGACCGTTTAAGAAAAAGGCTAAACATCAATTTGACATTGACCGTTTAAGAAAAAGGCTAAAGCTCCTATAGTGGTTTACTGTCACTAAACCTTTCTCTGCTTGAATTGCCATAAAACTAGCTGCATTGCAGTGGAATTATTAAGATGAATTAAAAGCATATCATCTGTTTCAGAATTGCATAGATGATAAAATAGATTGGAAGGTTACATTACCTTTCCACCTGCTATGTAGCACAAAAATCTTGATTTCCACATATTTGATCCATATGAGGCATACCATATGAAAATATTTGAAAGTTCTGACCGCCATGAATAACCAGCAGAAGTTGGTTTATCTGCATAAAGTACAGGGCTTGTCAACTGATGAACATGTGAGAGTGGGAAGGGGAGGTCCCTGATTAATCATAGAGTTTACCAAGAGTATCTACATCAACATTCAGCTTGGAGAGGGGCTCTATAACACTCTGAACTAGCTTTTCCAGATTTTCAGCAATCTTTGGACCCTTATCATCCTCCGTCTCAGAGTCGGAGCTTGAGATCAAAGTAATCTATAAAGGCCAATAATTATTGCCACAGATATTTAAGGATGAGAGAATACAGTAGCAGATACTATGTTAAGCAAGAAACATACACATGTTGAAGCAAGGATACAAGAAAGACAGATGCACAACTATAGCAATATAGCATGACAAAAATGTTCAGTATGGCATGTCAAAAAGAGGAAAAAAAAGATTTTATGATCCAGAAGAGGTATTTATATGAATGACAAGTTCATCTTCAATCGGACTTTACAGAGAACGTAGCATTGATAGCTTTCCAATAAAAACTCGACTTTGATCTCAAATTATGCATGACATCAAAAGCTGACAAAAAAAAGCCAATACAACTCTTCACTACAAAATGAACTTGGAGATATTTAATAATAATCAGCCTTCACATAAAAGAGAGTCTATTTACATTAATGATGCAGTTCGTAAATATATAGTATTACTCAAGAATAATTAAAACTCAAGACAGTTTTCATTAAATATTATTTTTAAAATCGCTTATGATAATGTATTAGCTAAACCAACTACCAAGGAATGGGGCACAAGAATGAAAAGGGGGTTACCGGAGGTGGTGCTACTTGACAAATCAAATTTTTAGGTAACTTGCTGGCAAGTGCTGGCCAGAATGGACTTAATTGCTCGCGCACCTGTGCAATGAATGCACTTACCCTTAGCATTGAAAGAAACCCTAGTACAAATTACTCTTAACCTTTAATAACAAAAAGCCCGAGCTAGGAATGAAGGAGGGAGAGAAATGGAGATTCTAGGAATGAGCAGAGGCCTTACAACATTTATATTCTTACCTCAACACAACACCTGAGCAAAGGAGATACTTCTACCAAATTATCTCTACTCCCCAAATTTTCTTTTCCTCACATTTGAAGGAATAATAAGGAGGAAATATTATTACCTGTTGGATCACACGCCATGTAGACTCAAATGGATAGGCCTCTAAGGATCCTGTAATAGACTTCTCTTCTAGTAAAACTTCCACACAAGCAAGCATTGAATTTGCTATAGAATCAAGATTATATCCTCCTTCTAACACCAGAACAATCCTACCTTGAGCAAAATTCATCAACTGGAATTTACAGAAAAGAGAGTATGTAACAGTCAATGGTCATAATATAGTGAAAAGCATAATAAATGTTTTTTCAAATTTGAAAGTTTAAAAAAAATTAAAAAGGAAAAAATTAATATCAATTGAAGAAAGAATTGCAATTCATGATAGAACAAGGAAAGAGAAAAAATATAAAATCGGAAAAGCATGGGTTAACAAAGAAATTGCCACATTTGCTAGCAAATTAGGTCCTCCTTGTAAGCCATAAAAGGCCTTTATGTGGTTATGATTTCAAATGCTGGTATCAAGAAATATACATGGTAGCAATTGCCCACATAACACTAGTTATTTTTAAAAAGGAATAAACATCACAAATTACAATAAACAGATAAAAGAAGGAAATGTAAGTCAATATCTGAAAGTTAACCTTTTTCAACATAACTGAATAACCATATGGAGTGACACGACATCCTCCCAGAGGGTCACCAACAGCTGTAACATTAAAATAATAATATTATGAAAATTTATGATGGATAAATAATTAGCAAAAACAATTGAATCACTCCCAATTCATATGCTGAGTATGGATCCATATTCTAGCTATATTTGATTTGGTATAGAAAGGAATAGGAATGCTATTTCATTTGTAAATTTCCTTGGGAAAAAATAAAAAATAAAAATACATGAATGGAAATAAAGCTGGACAAATGACTACAATTTCTCTAGCATAAAAATTATTAAAATCTTAACTTTTCAACATTTAGTCTACTGAATTTTTTTTAATATAATATTAATCATTGTTTCAGAAAGTAAAAAATATCATAGCTTTTGATGCCTATAATGCTAAGGATACCATCTTTACTCTTACCAACTGTCCTCCAAGCATCAAATTGAATGAGTGAGGAGCAGTACTATATCCGAGTTGCTGCAAGCATTAAACTGAGTAAGAGCCTGAGGGTATATTTTCATCATGAATTGGGAGTGATTCGTAATGAACATAAACGTGAACGAGTTGGAGTGGCATCTATAGAAGAGAAAATAATAGAAAATGTTTGAGGTGGTGTGGACATGTTTTAAAAAGGTCATTGAGTGCACCGGTGAGTAATGTTAATCAAGCAGTATGGAGTCCTGTGAAAAGAGGTCGAATAAAAGAGGTCGAACAAGACCAAAACGAATACTCAACGAGGTTATAGAGTGGGATTTTTTTGTTAATAATCTATGATCTATCCAAAGATTTGGTTTTTGATAAAGCACAATGGCGTCGTGGGATCCATGTAGCCAACCCCACCTAGTCTGATAAAGGCTTTGTAGTTGCCGTCGATGCTGTTGTTGTTGTATTCCCTGAAATGAGATTTCTTTCCATCATGTTGGCTATGGAATTAGACTCCCCTAGAAATGTGAGGTGCCCAATCCCATGAAATGGGAATCACTTGTACCAAGGATTAAAAAATTTCATTACATTCCCTTTTCATTCATATCTTCCAAATATAGCACAAGACTTTAATTGTTTATCCAACTCTTGTAATAGTCTCAGTTCCACCCTCTTTTTCATCATATGAACTTCTTTACAATCAGGACTTAAAAAGTAGCAATTCAACGTGAAAAATAAGACATGTATGCCACTACACAACTGATAAATGATAAAAAAATAAATATGTAATTGAAGAGAAAGCTAAGCGAGGTTACCATTCCCATCCATGACATAATTCAGGTATGCATCCAAAGAATACTAGTAAAGAGCACATCCCAAAAAGGGGCCAAGGAAAAAAATATATAAGAGAAATTATCAGATTTTGTTATCCAATGTATACCTGCATCAAATCCAGCAGATACTATAATTATATCTGGATTAAATTTCTTGGCAACAGGAACCAAGATGTGATCCCAAACTGCAAGGTAGTCTGCATCACCACATCGCCCATTTTCCCAAGGCACATTAATAGTAAACCCAGCACCTGGTCCGTCTCCAATCATAGTATAAAAACCGTCATCATTTGCTGGGTAGAAACTCCCAAATTCATGCCTGCATGAGCAGAAAAGTTTATAAACCTCAGGATGAATTATTAAGTGATGTGACAATGTCTTAAAAAGCCTAAACTGAAAAATCCTTCTCAAAAACCCAAACCCCATCCTGTCCACTACAGTTTATATATATATATATATCAACCAACATTTATGGACTCAAAGCACTAGCATAGTATTGGTGGATCTACCAATTCATCCTATCATGACTATATTATTGAATCAATAAAACTATTAAGTTAACATCTACATTTGATTGCAATAATCGAAGATAGCCAATAAAAATATCCATAATTATACCTATGAACAGAGAAGAATAACACGCGAGAATCTTTCCAAAACATTTTTTGAGTGCCATTTCCATGATGAACATCCCAATCAACAATTAAAACTTTTTTCACACCTAACTCCGGCTGTCATACACATGACAAAACATAAAATGTGAGGTTAGAAATTCACAGCAAGTGGCTAATTAAAAGCTAAAAATTGAGTGATAACAGAAATGATAACGGGTGACACCCACTCTTTCATCTAGAAGATAACTTGATGCAATGGCCACATTGTTGAACAGACAGAACCCCATGGCTTCATTATGTTCTGCATGATGCCCAGGCGGCCTTACAATAGCAACAGCAGAATTCAACTCCCTCCTCGCAACTTTGTCAACAACCTAGGTTTCAAAACATTGTTAGTTCAGGCTCAAGTTTTTATACAGACAGAGAAAGGACAAATTGAAAAAGAAAACACACTCATTTAATTCAAACTAGGCTGGGTCCCGTATGCGGCACAAAGTTTAAGAAATAAGCCACACTCTTCATAACTTATGAATACCGCAGTTTGTTAGGGTTTCATTAAATATAGATACAGGTGTTGCTTTCATATAATGCAAGTGCCGTGATTAGTATTAAAAATTTAAAATTTACAATCAATTGTGTTAGATATGCTTAGTTTTGATTATGTCAAATATAGATGCTAAAATATTAAATGCAAAAAGTTTGCACAATACATTTATCTCCTACATTGATTAACTATTATATTTAATATGAAATATCTTGTAGAATAGTCAAGCAAAGAAAGAAGACATCAAGTGGGACTATGGTGAATGATCAAGAAAAAGATTACGAAGATGTTGAAGATTGAAGTTATCAACTATGAGGAGAGAGCAAAGAAAAGAAAGAAGCTATTGAGCTAGATTGTGGAAAATGACCATCAAGAAGAAAAAGAAGAAGGAATAGTGAAGAAAGAAGAGCCTTCATCATACTAGTCAAAGAAAAGAAGCTATCTAAATGGATTGTGGAGAATGACTAAAAGGAAGATGAAGAAAGAAGAACTTGCAAAATCTAATAAGAATATCAAAATTTAAGCTCTTAGATGTGATATTGAAGGTTTCTATGGTCAAATAGAGGTTGGAATGGGTCAATTCGAAGCAAAAATGACTTATATGGAAGTTATACCAACTTCATCCAAGTGGAACCTCCAGAGATGATCATTCAAGTGATGTTCTTCATCACTAGCAGCATCACTTGAATGATGTTGTTGTGATGGCCACTATGTTGTGCTCTATTTTCGTTCAGCGTGACAGAGGTTCAATATTGTGGACATATCTCTCAAACCACACATTCGATTGAGAATTTGAGATAAAACTTGTTTCATATAAAACTACACTTCAGATGCGACACACATACACCAATGTCAAGCTCAACAGATTTCAGACAAAAGAGATATGGATCTCAAAAGTTGACACAAGAATTTATCGTGTTATTCCAGAATAGATTCAGTAATTTGGATGTATCTCACAAAATACACATCCAATTGAGGTAAAATTTGTTGCATATGAAATGAAACTCAAAATGCATTTCACAGAAGTCATGATCAAGCTCAAAGAGTCTCAAATGAAAGAGATATGGATCTCGGAAGTTGACGCTCGATGTTCTCACGATATTCCATACCAACAGTCATTTTTTGGATCATAACTTTCAGAATACAATGAACTTGGAGCTGATTCTTTTTACATTGGAACGTAGACTTCAAGAGCTTTATGATGATATGTCATTTGATATATTTGGATTCAAAATGAGTTTATCACTAGCAGAACACTCCAGTGATGTATCAAGTGATCTAAAGCAAGATCACTCAAGTGACCACTCGAGCGATTCCATTTTATACATCACTAGCATATCAATTCGGTGATCCATCCAGTGCCCTGTACTACTAAGAGAAGATCATTCAAGTGATGCTTTCCAAGTAAACAGAGCATTGCTTTGAAACTTCTAAAAATCATTAGAACGATTGTGTAACTTGTTCTTCTTGCTTCTAATCACTCTAACTCTTCATTATATTAGTGGTTAATGTTTTCCAGGTTATCAAATAAGGATTAACACACAAAATGAAAAAACCACTTTTGTGTCAGAAGTATTAAATGGGAAGGACATTCAAATAACGAAAATTCTCTATACTCCAACAACTAATTCCTTAGACACAAAGAATGTTCAAAGACTCCAACGGCTATAACAATGACCAAGGATACTCCAACAAATACATTCAACAAGGCAACAACTATATTCCTATAAAGCTCGACGACAAAATAACAACGGGAATATGAACATGGCTAACGGATACTTTAACACCTACAACGGGAACATGAACATGGCTACGGATACTTTAACACCTCCAACAATCATCAGAGCTTCAAAGCCGAAGAAGAGAGCTTGCACCTTCACCATCAAAATTCCAACACTCTAACTCCAACATTTATCCCATATACTCTATGTTTTCTCAATGTTCATATAATTGACTTTAGAGAGAGAGATTATTTGTATTATGCTTCAATGTTCATCTTATTCACTTCTGAGGGAAAAGATTGATTGTAATCATCATCATATTGTAACCTTACGATGTATTAGGGGAAATTGATATCTCCGTGAGAAGACTGTAAGTGGCTTCACAAGTGCCCAGATTAAACTTATGAGATTGTAGTGGTTCTCAAGTACCCCGTTTAAACTCGAAGGAGACAGTGTATTGAAATCTCAAGAGGAGCCTGAGGACTAGACGTAGGTCATCAAGGATTGGACCGAACCACGATAAATCATAATTTGCATATTATCTTCTCTTATCTCTTAAATTTCTAGCATATATGATTTGAATAACTAATTGTTGACTTATGGTTCAATATCTTCATACTTATTGTTTTCAATAAGATGCAAAAAGATTTTTGAAGTTTTTATTTTACACCAAATTCAACCCCCTAGGTGTTAGTCAGTTCTAACAAATTGCACATATGAAACAACTTCAAACCAAGATAAGAATTTGATCCAGCTGAGAAGTTTAAACTTGATTAAATAACTCAAAATCTTATTAAACATAAGTTATTGAAACTAAAGACTTAGTTCCTTCGTTTTATTGCTAAAGCTGGAAAAACGTGTCAGGCTGGCCCATACAGACTCAACCAGTACTGGTTCTACTTTCAGCAACAAGTCCAAGGGTATGATCGAAGAAAGCCTAATGGGAAACATAATCAGCATTGTGGTATTATTATCCTAAAACAACTAGAATTCTTTGTTTTATTTAAATTATTATATTTTATTAGGATGTCTAGAATGTGTTCTAGATTCATATAGTTTTAATTTAATCAATCTTTTCTCTAGACTTAAATAATCTGAATAAAGTTTATCTCGTCTTTAGGATTAAGCACCAAGACTATTCCTTGCATTGACTTTTTCCCTTCACTGTTTTACATCAAAGCCTTTCTCAGGAAGAAAAGCAACAAAAAGTCGGAAATTTTTACCAGTTTCTTTCAGTCAACTGCATTTTTGCATGAACTTTGGGATGACCCCTGGAATAATTTAAGTGATTCAAATCCTCAAGCAAAATTATGGCATAAAAAACCATTCAGGCAAGAATGAAAGCAATTTCATGGAAAAAAAAAACTGTATTATCGTTCCATTCATTGGCCAGGTTCCTGGGAGATTGCATCAAAGAGAACCATTCACGAACATTACCTCAACAACAGAGCCAGCAGCAAGATAAGCAGCTTCTGAAGAACCTTCGTTAAAATAAATAGAATTCAATTTTGCTGCAATCCTATTCCTCCGTGAATCAAACAGTTTTGAGCTAATGTGCTTAATCAGGTTTACATGAAGTTTTGAATGCACTGACAGTAGATATCTGTCTTCAGCTTCTTTAGCATCCAAAACCACACATCTGGAACAGGGAAAAACACCAAATTTATTGAAACTACGTAAAAGAAAATTGAAATATTATCACTTTAAGAATAAACTCCAGATTTCAGCAACATCGCCATAATTTAGACAGAACTCAGATAAGGTCTTGCTCGTTTCTTTATCGGGCAAGTCATGCCCATCCCAGTAAAACCAGCAAGTGGATAAAAGAAAATAAATTATTACATCTTCCAATTCAAGTCCGCACATCAGCTCGTCAAAAATCATTGATGGCATTAAAGGCTTATAAAATGCGAGCCACATACCAAAGAAATGAAAAGAAGAATTTTTTTTTTATATTTAAAAAAAAAAGAAGAAGCATAATTCATTCTTCTGAAACGCAAAAATATGAACAACCCAACATAGTCAACTAGTTCCTAATTTTCTCGCTGTCATCACGGAAGAATGGTGCCAAACTTAACTTTGATGAGCTGAACAAAACAACCCATATCATTAGGCTAAAAAAGCAAGGTGCAAATTTTAAGAAAATGAGAAGCTACCTTTCAGTAACACCAGCGTCCTGGAGCTTCTTCCAAATAAACCTAATCCGGTCTGGGTTCTCAGGATGGTAATCATTGTTTGGAGTGTAGTGACTACACATCCTCTCATCATACAGCAAACCCACGCGCCGTGGACCGTGGCTACCACTCTCACTATCAAGCTCCGCTACGGCATCCATGAAATCGAGAATTCTCCGCCCCTATCTTGCCTCTCTCTGATTCTTTGTGTGTGAGCGAGGGAGAAAGTCGAAGTGGAGACTTTTGATTTTGAATTTGAAATGCAAGCCTTCTTTTAGACAAGTATTACTATATTATTTTCTTTCCACGTTTACCGCAGGCTAAATTTTGTGAAACAACTACGCCCTCATCAAAAGATCGTGGGCACCAAAAGTTTAATTCTAATGCTCGAATTAAACTCACGAGATTAGTTAAAATTTTGATTTATCAATATGAATTTACGTGTTTATGATTTTTTTTAATTAAAACAATTTTACTAATTTTTTTAAAAAAATTATATTTTTATGATTTTTTTATATTACGATTCTACATTTTACGATTTTTTATTCCTCTTCCAATTTTATGTAAAATCTTGATTTTAACTAGTTTGGTTGAGGGCTTGCCTAAATTATAGATCTGTAGGCATTTTACTGAATTTCTAAGGCCTTAATGCCTTATAACCGAAATGATTTCAGAGCCAATAATATGACTAATTTCAATTTTGAATTTTACTACTTTTTTGGTAAGATTGAATTTTACTACTTTATCTTGGCTGATGTATTTTTTAGTTTGAAAGCACACATTTTCTCACAAGATTTTAAATATCTCTAGTGTGATTTGATCATTCTAATACAATTTAGGGAAAATCTACTCTTAATTTATTAAAAATTGTAATTTGAGTTATTAATTTAACAAATTGTATTAGATTATGCGTGAATTTAAAATTTGGATCAAAATCGTTTAATTATTATAAACAGACTACGTTATAGTCTCCTTACATGAAAAAATTGTCACCAAATGGTTGATAGACTTCAATGATTGGGACCGAAACTAAATAAGAAAATCATTGAAAATGTGATATTCAAATAATAAAATATCTCATTTATCCATATTCACAGTCACAGACACGCCTAAATCGATTGGCTCACACACTACAGCGAAGTTGATTCAAAAATTTGTAAGAAATATATGCTTTATCATTCAATTTTATATTAAAAATACTCGTTGATCAAGATAATAGATAATCAAAATATTGACATAGCATTCTCAATGCACAATCTTGTTCTGACCATGTTAATATCCAGTGACAGACTCACAGTGGCCAAGGATGCGAAGTCACCCTTACCATCCTTTCATCTACAGAAAATTACATACTGGAGCATTAAGATTGAAAAGGTTTTAGAAAACTGACAGACTATTTGATAATTCTGAACGTTAGCAAGCATTTTCTGTACTTCTATCATTTGAATCAGTCAGCAGGTTTCTGTACATCTCTAGCATCAGATTTCTTGTGTAAGCTAAGTGGGATTCTTACGAGCTAAGAGGTATATATATATCACTACCTGATGACACTTCAATACAAGTCATGAACTCTCTTAAACTTCAGATTTTCCAAATTTTGCTCTTCCTGGACTCCTTCAAAACCCGGCGGGGCATCCTTTGTGTCCATGATTTTATGATAATCCTGAACGGACTTCAGTGGAAACTCGTCAAAAGGAAACACCGTTTTGACATTCTTTCTAAGATCGGAAATCAAAGATGGTTTATAATTGGTAGTGGTTAAGGCCTTCTTATCTTCTGCCTTCTCAGAGGTGTTCTCAAGTATCGCCCCTTCCCCAGAATTGATAGCAAGATTTCCAGGTCTGTCTTCACGATTCTCAACAGAGTTAGTTCTCTTTGACTTCAGGCTCAGAGGCTGTGAATCCTTGAGTTCATGGACTCTTTCAAAACCAGGTGGGGCAATTTTCGTGTCCATAATTTTGTAGTAATCCTGAACGGACTTCAAAGGGAATATGTCAAAGGGAAACTGTGTGCCTCCCCCATAATTAAGAGAGAGGTTTCCGGCTTCGTCTTTGCGATTCAGAACAGAGTCAATTCTCCCCAATACATCCTGTCCTCCCACCATGTCAATGTCCATATCAGCGACCTCTGTTTTGATGTTCTTTTCGAGATTGGTAGGCAAAGATATTTTATCTCTAACATTCAGATTCAAATCACCAGAAGCGATCATAATCTTGTTATCTTTAGCCTTCTCAGAGGCCGCCTTAAGCATCAAGCCTTCCCCAGAATTAATAGAGAAATTTATGTGTTTGTCTATGCGATTCTGAACGGAGTCAATTCTCCCCGATACATCTTGACCGCCAACCATGTCTACATCCATATCAGCAGCCTCTGTGTCATTCAACTCTTCAATGGCTCTACCATCTTCCTTAGGGCGAAAGACACCCCATAGGAAATTATTAACCTCTAATTTCTCAATAATACCTGTGAGCACAATTTCATGACGTCTTTACGAAGAAGTCGAAAGAAATGCAACAATAATTTATGTTCAAACCAGGCAGGCTATTGGGCAGGCAAACAATAATTACCAAAGCACTCACTTAAAAACCAGAACGATCAAACAACATTGAATCTAATTTTTAGAAACTGCAGCCTCCATTCTGCATTTTTCTATCAATGATCATGAATTTATAAATCTATACGGAGCACATACATATGGAAGTATAGAACTGACATTTATAAAAACAACTACATAAAAACGAAAACAAAGTAACATACCCTGGGAGTCCTCGTTTAGCTGTTTCGAGGTAAACACCAACAACTCCACTCCATCATCAATAACACTTTTCAACATAGCGTTTTTGGTATCCAAAAACCCAAATATGAGATTCAAGTTCTGTCTAGACCTACAGTTAATAGTGAATACCAGTATAAGCAACTTAAACAACATATAATTGCATGACTCCAAACCAAAAGGAGCATCAGTAAGAGGCAAAAGCTGACCTCTCACAGTTATCTGAAGGAAAGAAGTACAGCGCCACCTCTTGAAGTCCCGGACAGTCATTTTGGAACAAATCTATCAAGACACTGGATATAGGAAGTGGTTCCACCTCAAGAACTGCGGGCAATTTGCATGAATAATAGTATGCTTTACGATGAACAGTGCAAGAAGGTAGAGCCTCCAATCCATCATAAAGGTCGCACAACGCAGCGCTTTGAAATTTAAATCCACCCCTAGAAAATGGACAAAAGCACATAGTTAGTGGATCATTACACCTAAATTCGTACCAGCGGACTAAAATATCTGCAGGCTTCACCAAGTATCAGTAATGAACTAGGATATGCTTTGATCAATGTGGATCGAGGGAAGGGAAGGGAAAGGAAAGTAAAATTTCAATTTTGCCATTTTCTTAGTTTAGATTCAAATAAACACTTAATGTTAAAATTGAAATTTCACATACCTTTCCCAACCCCCAATCTTTTCAATCCAAACATACGCAAGTGGAGGACAACTGATATACCATAACATCATGAACCAAAATACTGCTCCACAAGGGCAAAGATTGGATCCACAAGGAGAAGAATAAATTATTTTGAAACACAACCAGTTCTTTGGTAAGCAGTGGGCTTCAATTTAAAAGCAAAGCAAATTCTTCACTTCAAAAGGCAGGGGAAGGGAGGATATCCTGTAATTCGCAAATTCCAGCCAACCACAATAACCTTGCACACATCTATGTTCACACCTATAGAGGCTTACATGCATAGGTAAACTTACAGACACAATCCATATTGTCCTTTTTTTAGCCTGCTTTAAAGTTAACATCCTCCTAGATTAAACTGAGAAGAAAATCTAAAAGTACATTCCCGCCATAGATGGGATTACAAAGTATACCCTTTTTTTCGAGAGAGAGAGACAAAGTGAACTTTACTACAAAGTTTTTTTTTTCGCTAAAAAGGATGGCATGAAAGCCTACATTGTAAATAAAACTACACCCATGGGAAAATTAACCCCAAACTCTCTTGAAAAACCGAATTCCTCAAATTGGAAGGGCACTCACTAAAGATTACCGAATCAGAGATGCCCTTCTTGGCTAAGGCGTCCGCAATTTTATTTGCATCCCTTTTTTTTTTCGAGAGAGAGACAAAGTGAACTTTACTACAAAGTTGAAAGGTGAAAGAACCAGTAATAAAGGACAAATAAAAAGTTACATACTTCCAGGTAGCGTATGAAGAGGGTATGCAGCAGAGATAAAGCTGGAAATTCTGAGTGTTCGGCAAGTCTCTCTCATCAACATTAGATCTACTGCATTCATCATTAGCACAGGAAACACCTAAACATACACACCATCATATATATATATATATATATATATAAAAGAGGCAGGGATGGAATAAGAGAAGTCAGGTTTAGAAGCCACAGGTTGCATGTGTCTAATGCCTTAATGCGTATAAAGAAACTTTTCTGAATACATGACAGGATTTTAAAAGATATGGCAACAAGCTATGGTAAACAAAGTATCTTAGCTTTTGGGGTGCGTGACAAACAAGATTGAAATATTTAGTTACAAAGCAGTTAATATAAAAATCCTATCTGAATCAACAAAAGGTGAAGATTGTCCAGCTTGTATAGCTGCACTTGGTTCCTTTTTGTTAGACATTTCTACCTGCTGATCCAAGATATCATCTGGAACTGGCATAAAGCATTCCTTAGTGCATTTGAAGAATCTTTTTTACATAAAAAAATGATGAGATACTAAATTTTAAGTTAACATACTATGGTCAAAAGTGATAATAATCATACTACATGCTTGCCTAATTATCTGTGAACTATTAGTTTGGGGTCATCACATTACTTCGTACTTCAGCACCAAAGAGCAGGAAAGAACAAAGAGACAACATATCTAGGGGCAATAAGTTACCCAATAACAATAATTTGTGCAAAGAATTAAGCAAGCAAAACATTTAAGCAAAAAATAGCCCATAACTATTGAGTGATACCTTCAGTGTTGATTGGAAGAGAGTTTGCTTGTGTTGAATACAATGCTTTATCATCACCCTTAAGTGCATTTGCTCTAGAAATTTCCTCTTTGTTGACTGGTCTAATGAAACTTGAGGAGTGATCTCTCCAATCGCATTCCCTTGACCGGTCTGCAGAGATTCCAATAAAGTTAGAACTACTATGCATAAAAGTCTATTTCCATCATATGCCTTGCATCTGCAAGTGTGTGTCCAGGTTTTCTTTTAAAGGAAGGAATGGGGTTACAAGATAGACAGAGACAATCAAGGGTGTTACCTTTTGCCAATGACTGAGGAGATTGTTGGTTAGTTAATGTAGTCTTTTGAACTCCACTGTGTCTAAGAAGTTTCCCATGTCCCATGCGTGATGGGCTAGAATTAGGTTTCACATTCATAAATGAAACCTTTGCACTGCCTTTCTTTGATTGACTATACATCTTTTGCATTGAAGAATTCGTAGGAAAAGATTTTGAGGACACTTTACCCCCACAAAGTCGAATGGCTTCTTCCTCAGAAATGAATTTCACTTTCCCAGTTCCACCAACTTTTTGGCTTCTAGAACAAGTTTGCGAGCCAGAGTTATGCATTTTAGATGGACTGGTTGAATGTGTATTCTCATGGCCAGTTATATCAGAAGAATCAAATCCCGGGTCTCTGGAGAAATTATTGTCTTCAACATATTTTAATGACGTCGTATCTTTCCCAGGATCGCAAATTTCACAAATCCAATCATCAGGAACTATTTTGAGAAAAACTTTCATACAATAACTGCAAATAGAGAGAAATGGCATTAATTCAGGATGAGGTTTATTTAGCAACATTATCAAAGCATTCAGGTGACTACAGGTCCATCAATTATGTGATAAGCATCTAGAAAATTGATTAAATATGTCAAGCATCGCAAATATGAGATTTAGCCCTCTGATTCACACCACAAAGAATTAATGAACAATTAAAATGGCGAGAAAGGATTTCCCCCCCCCCCCCTTTTGGATAGCACAACCACAATTAAACACATAGTCAAGTAAATGCATATGATAGATTAAAAAACAGATCAAGCTTATAAATGAACTAGTTAACTAAATTATACTTCACATTCCCAAAAAATTGGATATATACATTGAAATAGAGAAGGGGATTCAGAAAAGAAATCATTACACATGTGCACAATTTACTTTGCATTGGATGCAAGTAGCAATTGCTTCAGGGTAGCCAACAGCACCACATAGATCACAAGGCTCAACCTGCAAAGAAAATGAACACCCAAGTTTCTAAAATACCACTTGTACAGAAAAGCCGAGTTTTTATTGATAGATATTTCAATCTTAAGTATTCATTCCTCTGCCTCCCTCCTTTTGAATAAGTAAAGTATCTGTACCGTAGAAGTTCACACCATGCCATAGGTTTAAAACTTACAACTATAAAGCAGTTAAGAATAGACAAATCAGCAACATGAAGTAACTATATGATTTTAAATGAATAAGGTGACATGTGGAACTGATGTTTCTCCTTAGAGTCATTAACACACAATCCATGATCATGCAAAAAGAACATGGAATGATATTACTTGTTCTATCATTATTCCTCTATAAAGTGACAATGTTGATAAATGTACTTGTAAATAAACCATATAATTGGTGCAAAGGTTTGAAAAATATCTCATTCCCCATCATTACTTTCTAACAGACGTACATCTTTTGTTCCTTAACTTTAATTGAGATTTCACATTTTTTCCCTTAACTTCATTTGGTTATAATCTGGTCCTCTAGATCAAATTCATCTTTCTTTTTCATCCCTCAACTTTCATTTTGTTTCAATTTTATCCATTGATTTTACTTTATATTTCACTTTCATCCTTTAATCCTATTCTTTTCCCCTTCGATTCTTCAACTTCCAAAGACTATTCATATGTTTCTTTCCCTCTAACACCCTCAAATTAAAATGGTTAGCAAAGAAAATGCCATACCCGCCAGAAAACAAAAACAAAAAAACAAAAAAAAAAGTCCTGCAAGGCTTATTGGTAACTAAATTCTACTATCATGTCACCATTAACCAAGAAGCCACATAAGAACTTTCCTTAAAACATAATAGTGATGGAGATTTAACGAAAAAAAATGTAACGTTCTTTGTAAGGCAAGAGGCTAAATGAAAACAAATCAAATCTAACTTACCAAAGTAAAATATGAGATAAAGTTAGGAGACAGAGATATACCTATAGATAAAATTAAAAGATCCAATCGGAACAAAACGAAATTAAGGGATTAAAGCGAAAATTAAGGCAAGGTTAAGAGATTAAATGTATATTTTACCCTAACTTTTCTGTTGCTCTTTAAGGATAGACAGGATTGGAGCCACTGGATTAAGATTATACTCCTAAATAACATAATAAAAACTAAATAGCAACACCAAAATGTTATGAATATTTTCCTTTTTAAGCTGTCTGCGTACAAATACCTCGCAGAAGCCTTGTGCATGTTAATTTGTAAACCAATATTGCCTAAGAGCAAGTAATATTTACAACTGTGGTACTGAAGATGAACTAATTACAGGTAGAGATGCATAAACAATTTTCTATCAGTTTTTTTTTTTCCCCTTCTCTCTCGAGGTTAAAGCATTGTTTGTAACTATGACCTGGCCACTCAACCCCGATTTTCAAATCAGTTTTTTCTCTCTCGAGGTTGGGACGTGCCGATGCGCCGACTAGCTAGTAACTTTTTCTTTTACTCTCTACCATAAATAAATAAAAAAGGGGGGAATACGCAGCACGTCCATTGTGCTCATACCTCATATCTCATTTCCATTAAACTTTCACACAATCTGGATCTAGTGGTCGCCTCCCTCACCCCATTCCAAAATATTTTTTACAAGAACTCGTCTTCTAATCCAAAGGGCACAAAAAACAAGAACTTCGAGTGATGTCTTAACAGTCATGCTAAACATTGAAACAAACGATAAACTTCAAGGATCCAAAGCAGTAAGCAGGGAACAAGGCGAGCCAGTAATTTACAGAGGCACACATTATGACAGAAATAACAAAACAAAACACGTCAAGAGTTAAAGAGGGGGGAATTCATACAGGTATGTCTCAAAAATGTAGGACGAAGACAAACAAACAAACAAACATGGAGAAGAATGCCGTTGGATTAGGGTTGCCTGGGGCCTCTTACGATTTGAGTGCCGCCTGGTTCCATGAATGTCGAGGGCTTATTGCTGCAACTTTGTTGGGGTGCTTGTTCTGAGAGGAAGTAAAAGCCAAATGTGGCAATGCATAGAAACGGAAAGACGGGGAGACGAAGGAACTACTGGAACGGCCCTACTCAAACAGCCAATAAAAAGAAAATGACAAAGTGGGGCCATAAAAAGAGAGGAGGCTAAAATCGCGTTGATATCCTCGTGTGGGGCCCACCAGAGGAAGATCGCGATGATTGAATATTTTTTAATATATATATATATATATGGAAAACTATTTCGATAGAGATAAAGTTATCTCCAGTGAGCCAAAAACTATGTCGTTTTGAGTTAATGAAGAGTGTGTTTGTAATTTTAGGTGAATTAATGAAGGGTGTTTCAGTAAAATTCATATAATAAAAAATAAACAGAATTACAATTACAGAAATACCCTTCATTAATCCAAAATAACGTAGTTTTGGGCTTATTGGAAATAACCTTATCTCCAATCACTCTGAAGAAATCATTCACTCATATATATATATATATATGAGAAGGCTTGAAAAGCCTAAAACATTAACACAGTTACACCAAAGGAAAATTAATCCCGAGCACAGGGTGATGATTTGAGAGAGCTGGAAGTGTGGTTCAATACGTTTCCACTGTTGTGGGCCTCCCCTCAGTATTTCATCAACGTACAGTGAGCTGATTCGCCGGTGGCCTCTGCTCGTCGGAGAACGTGGGGGTTGAGGGCTCACGGATACATATCTGCGTTTTCGTTTTGTGTCGTTTTGTTATTCGTCGTTATATCTCCCTTTCGTTTATTAAATTCCAATAATTAGTTAGTCGTTACAAAATTTAACCGTTTTCTTGGTACCAACATTTGTAAATCACGCGGGAATGTTATTTAATGGGGTATAATATTAAACAAGTCCCTGGGTCAAATTCTTTAAAAACGACAATTGTGTATTAAATATCATTTAAATTTATAAAACTCCTAAATATCTATTAAATTTATTAAAAGATCTAACGGTATCAAGGATTATATTGGAATTTTTTAGTTATGGTGAATTTACCCTTTTACCCTTAGTTTTTAAATAAATTTTTAAAAAGAATGACCCTCACCAGAGGGTCACCATGGTTGGCCGACCGTCGGCACCTAGGCTCTAGCCCCCAGTGGCCTAAGATCCGGCGATGGTTTTTTGTTTTCCTTTGAGGAGTGAAGTTGAGATTTAATGAAAGTGAAGGAGGTGAGATTCGAACTTCACCCCACTTTCATGAGGCCCAGTGGCCACCACTTGATTCCTTTAATATATGTGTGTGTGCGCGCGCGCGTTAACAAATATATATATATATTATTCTTAACATTTTTCTATCAACAAACACTCTTGTAAATCTCAGTAAAGAACTTGTAAATACCATTAATGAATTGGTAATTCTCATTACAAGATTTGTTATTATTGACCCTTATTTATTGTTTCATGAGAGACATTTACGAAAAACTTGACGAAAGCACTGGTAATTACCATTACTAAACTTGAAAATACCATTAATGACTTAGTAATTCCTATTATAAAATTTGTTATAAGTCATTTACTTTTTATTAATACCACACCCTTCATTGACAATAATATTCTACATTTACAAACACACATTAATAGTCTTGTGAATCTCAATTTATATATATAGATATAAAATTTATAAGATAGACGAATTAATTACATAGATATTATATAAATATTTATTTATTATATAATATTTATATAATGGGATTCACAAGACTATGTGTGCGTATTATATAATATATGATATCTAAATATATTTATAATATATATTTATACACATATATATAGGATTCACAAGACTGAACAATGCGTATTTGTAAATTAGGAATGTTCTTGTCAATGAAGGGAGTGGTATTAACAAAAAGTAAATAATTTATAACAAATGTTGTAATGGGAATTACTATTCGCTATGCTTTCGTTAGGTTTTTACAAGTGTCTCTCATGAAACAACAAATGAAAGTCAATTATAACAAATCTTGTAATAGGAATTATCAGTGTTTTCGTCGAGTTTTTCACAAGTATCTCTCATAAAACAACAAACACGGGTCAATTATAACAAATCTTGTGATGGGAATTATCAATTCGTTAATGGTATTTACAAATCTAGTAATGGTAATTACCAGTGTTTTCGTCAGGTTTTTCACAAGTGTCTCTCATGAAACGACAAATAAGAGTCAATTATAACAAATATTGTAATGAAAATTATCAATTCGTTAATGGTTTTTACAAGTTCAGTAATAAAATTTACAAAAGTGTTTGTTGATGGAAAAATGTTAAGAAGAATATATATATTTATTAATGCAAATATATATTAAAAGAATCAAGTTGTTTCCCATGAAGGTGGGGTGGGTTCCAACCCCACTTCCTCACTTTCATTGAATCTTTAAAAAAAAAAAAATCAACCCCACCCAAAAAAAAAAAAAAACCATCGCCGAATATCAGTCGGTCAATGACCAGAGCCCAGGTGCTGGCAGTCAGTCCTCTAGAGGCTGGCTGCGGTAGCCCTTTGTAACATTCCAAATTTTGAAATTTTAAAGTTTGAAAAATATAGGGAAATTAATTATGAGATTTTGTCTTAAATAAATATGAGCATAATTATTGGACATTTAGGCTTATTTTTCCTTAATTAATTTATTTTGGGAAAATAATAATTCAAATAAGAGATAATTTTATGCCTAAAAATTATGGAGTAAATATTTTATGGCCTAGGAAAAATTAATTAAGAATGAAAAGTCTGTATAGAAAATTAAGAATTTATTTTCCAGGATTATCAACCAATTAAATAACCTAGTTGGAAATTAGAATTAAATACTCCCTCCATAATCCAACAATGCCTATTCGGTCCATATCCATTCTGATCATTTATTTTTTTTATTTATTCACTCTCTCGTCCATTTAGCCAAAACACTGCCCACAACCATTTAATTGATTAATTCCTTTTGGTTAAACACGCAAGAAAGAGGAGTCCACCATGGAGAAAAAAAATAACGACTGAATCCATATCACAGTGTTGCTTACGGAAAAAGAAAAGACAGATCAAGCCATACTCCAAATCCTGCTTTCGGCTTCCACTGCACACACCAACTGACTTGCACCATGTCTTTCGAGCCCCACGCCATGAACCCATGTGTAATTCCTCTTGGTCCGTTCACCTCCGTTTTCGGCTGGGCTCTTAGGTCCTCATGTATATATATGTATGCACCATTTCTCATCTTCATCCATTAACACAGAGCAGTAAAGAGAGAGAGAGAGTCTGAAAGCAAGGGAAGGAGGTTTGATCAGTCCTTATCTTCCATTCTCACCCCCTTCGGCTTTGCACAAAAGAAGAAAAACAGAGCAAGAAACCAAGAGAGAGAGAGTCGATGAAGGAGGTGAGACGGAAAGGTCCAGACAGTGGTTCATTTTTCCTCTGCATGTGCATCAAAAAACAGAGGTGGATCCCAAAACCTTGTTCTCTACGTTTGAAGCTAAAGAGTAGTGGTTTCAGTTATGCATAAGTTCTTTGTTTTAGGAGTTTTTTTTTTTTTTTTTGATACAAGGAAATAAAAACAATTGAAGCGTAAACAAACAAAATAAAAAGACTAAAGGGGATTAAAGTTACGGCCTCTCCTCATATGATGTACTCCCGCCATATCAGCTACAAGGAAGCAATGAAGACCAATAGGGGGATCCGAGAAATGTGATTCGTCCTGAGACTCCGCATGCATCAAAGGAAAGTTAGCCAACCAATCTGCACACTGGTTGCCCTCCCTAAGCACATGGCTATACCGTACAACCCACTGTCTGCGGGTGACTGCTCGTATCTGAGCCACCAAATGGGACTCACAAGCTGCATTACCTTTTTTGGATAGTAATGCAATAACTGATTGACAGTCACTTTCAACCACTATATGCTTCCACCCTGCCTCCCATGCAAACTCTAATCCTCTCAGAACACCCCACAACTCAGCTATCATTGCTGAGCACCTACCAAGTCGTGCAGCAAAGCCTCCAAGCCACCTCCCAGAGAAGTCCTGCAACAAACCCCCACAGGCCGCCACCTGCTCTACGCCCTTAGAAGCCCCATCTGAATTAAGTTTCACAAATGGAGCTTCTGGAAAAGTCCAGCACACATTCAACGGAAATTGTGCTTCACGCTGATACCTCCCTTCAACACCTCTTGTATTTAATTCTCCCAACATCAACAGAATGGGCCTCAGGCAATATTTAATCTGTGTGGCCTGGGTGTTATGAATAACTTCGTTTCGCCATTTCCAGATAAACCAACAGGAGACAAGGAATAACTCATGCCAAAAGAATCCACCAATAGTAAGTTCATCACTCTTCCAATTTTCCGTTACCCATTCAATCCAATCATAGCTAAAAAAGGAGGGGGAATAATCACCAGGTACCATCTCATACCAGAAAGTTCGAACCACATGACAGTCTCTAAACGCATGCAGGCTGGACTCTGCTTCTAGTTGACAAAGTGGGCAAAGGCCATCGTTGTCAGACCAAGTGCTGATCCATGACCTCAGCGGAAGCCTATGATGGAATAATTTCCACCCAAACACTTGCACTCTATGTGGTCCCACCCACTTCCATAGCTTCCTCCATATGTCACCATCAATAAGAGACTGTTGAAATCCAGATTCGGCTAAGTAAAGATAGCAACTTTTAACACTCACACCAGTTAAGTTTCCCGCCAACCAAAAGGAACGATCAGGCCCATCATTAGAAGAAGGCGGAAGCATACCTCTAATTAACTCGACCATATTCTGGGGAATCATGCTGTTTAATAGAGGCAGATCCCACTGTAGGTGTTGATCAACAAATCTATTCACCAAGCAGTCTCTCATCTCATCAGGAATGGGACTCACTTTGTAATCTTGAAGACAAATGGACGAAGACACCCATTTATCTTTCCAAAAGGAAATAGATGCCCCGTCGCCAATTTCCCATACTACTTCATCCTTCATATTAATAACAATATTGCATAGAGAGCTCCAGAACGTTGAACAACCAGTTTTAAGGATTGGCAAATGTCCAGTTTGTACCTTGTACTTACCCCGTAGAAATCTAACCCATAGGGCTTCTTGCTCGTTTTGAAACCTCCAACCACACTTCATAAGTAGAGCATCATTCATAATCGCAGTTGATTTTAAGCCAAGACCACCCATAGACTTAGGACTAGTCAACACCTTCCAGCTTAAAGCATGATGAGCTTTACGGTGGTGTGAATCACCCCAAATGAAGTTTCTTTGAATTCTATCAATCTCATTACATATATTTAGGGGGAGCCTAGTGTATTGCATATGAAAAATAGGAATAGTAGATAAGACTGATTTGACAAGAGTTATTCTACCTGCCTGAGACAGACACTGCTGCTGCCACCCGCCTAACTTCCTCCGTAGCTTATCCACAATATGTTTATAACACTGCTTGGTTGCACGTCCATGTATCATCCAAGCCCCCAAGTATCTTCCCACACTTTTAATTCTCTTAAAACCACTTTTAGTCGCCAGGGAACTAGCCAACTCTTCTTATATGTGCTTGGAGAAATAAATGACAGTTTTTTCCATGCTTACCTTTAAACCTGAGATCTGCTCAAACAGAGAAAGACACTTCATAATAATCTGCAACTGGTCAGACTTTGCCTCTGCAAATAGCATAAGATCATCCGCAAACATCAAATGAGAGATAGGGGGACCTCCTTGGCCCACCTTAATAGGGGTCCAAAGACCACCATTAACAGCTGTGGTAATAATATGGGACAGTTTTTCCATAGCTAGTGTAAATAAGTAGGGAGATATGGGATCACCCTGCTGGATGCCCCTAGAAGGCTTGAAAGATGAGGTTTTTCCCCCATTCCATAGGATATTGAAGGACGAAGTGGAAATAGCCTGCATAATCAAATCAACTATAGCACGTGGAAAGCCAACTTCCTCAATTATGTTGTGTAAGAAATTCCAGTTTACCCGATCATACGCCTTTTCTAAATCAACCTTAACTGCCATAAATTGCCTCCCTCGCATTTTGCTCATTGAGTGAATCAGCTCTTGAGCAATGACAATGTTGTCATGTATCTGTCTCTTGGGGACAAAGCTGGATTGAAAAGGCGAGATAACTATCTCCATTATCAGTTGCAAACGCCTTACAATCAGTTTAATGTTCACTTTATACAAGACTGAGCATAAAGATATGGGCCGAAACTGAGTCAAAGACGTTGGTACCTGCACTTTCGGGACCAAAGCAATCAAAGTATCATTCAAATAACGAATATGAGAAGGGTTATGCCAGACATCAACAACTAATCTCATAATCTAATGACGTATCACATTCCACTGTCTCTGGAAGAACACTTAAAATAAAGGAAGTTTAGCTTCTTCTTTTTTTTTTTTTTTTTTTGCTCATAAGAGGAAGTTTAGCTATTCAATATATATAAATATATATATGTCGCTGGGTTTTGGAAACAATAGGAAATACTATACTGATTTAAAATATGGGAAAAAGATTTCTCCTGTCACTAGAGATAGAGTTATCTTTAGTGACCCCAAAACTATGTCGTTTTGAGTTAATGAAGGGTTTGTTAGTAATTTCAGGTGAATTAATGAAGGGTGTTTTGGTAAAATGTATATGATTTAAAAATAAATAGAATTACAGAAACACCATTCATTAATTCACCTGAAATTACTAACAAACTCTTCATTAATCCAAAACGACATAATTTTGGGGTCACTGGAGATAACTCTATCTCCAGTGACAGGAGAAATCATTTACCCTTAAAATATATAGGGAAAAGTATTTCTCCTGTCACTGGAGATAGAGTTATCTCCAATGACCCTTAAACAACGTCGTTTTGAATTAATGAAGGGTGTATTTGTAATTTCAGGTGAATTAATGAAGGGTGTTTCCGTAATTTTGCACCCTTCATTAATTCACCTAAAATTACAAAGGCACCCTTCATTAATTCAAAACGACGTAGTTTTAGGGTTACTGGAGATAACTCTATCTCCAGTGACTGGAGAAATCCTTTACGTATAAATATATATATATATATATATATATATATATATATATATATATATATATATAGGGTAAAGGATTTCTCCTGCACACTTCATTAATTCACCTGAAATTACAAATACACCCTTCATTAATTCAAAACGACGTAGTTTTAGGGTTACTGGAGATAACTCTATCTCCAGTAACAGGAGAAATATTTTTCCCATATATATATCATAGCTATTGTAACTGCTATGTCGGGGTTTTCATCTTTCTCCTTGCTTGAACATTGGGATTACTACGAGGGACATGATTTAGATTTGGCTATTTGTTTAATTGTTTGTAATTTAACCTGCTTGAAGGAACAAGAAAGTTAATGCTAAGTACTTGTGTATATATAGATATAAAACCAAACCTTGAAGGTTTTGTTGCCATGTAGGTTCCTTTCTATCTGTATCATGAAAAGGTGGGGCAATCCATAAAGTCTCGGGAATAATTGTTTTAATGCCTAAATGTTAACAACTAATTAAATTACTATTTTATAAGTTTAAACTGAAGGAAAAGAATTATACCTAAATACTTTATAGATAACTAAATTGTTAAAAAGGTTGATATGAAAGAGGTTGTTGCAAGATTTTAGACTACAAGAAGATATGATATGTAAACTATTATATATATATACATAGGAAAAATTATTTGTCCAGTGACTGGACCTAACAATCTATCATGTGAATCGAAACTAAACCATTTGGGTTAGTGAAGGCGTGCCTTAAATTTAAAAAAACAAAACACAAAAGAAAAAACAAAACACCCATGACTCAATTTCCGATCTAGCGCTATCGTTAAAAAGAAATAGGAACAAAACATATCCCAGGATAAGAATACAAACCGACAGAATCAATAGGAAATTGTAGAGAGAATTACTTCCAGCGAATGAATTAAAACCTTATATCTAAATTTAGAAATCAAATCGCTAATGGAAGATAAAAGAATATGATTCTCCATTCTTTCTCTCAATGTCACGGATTCCCTTACTGTAACTTCCTAGGTATTTCGTTTATCCGGCTTTCTTGTGCGTAATCTCGATGATTCTAAACTAATTTGATTCAAAAACCTAGCCATTTATTCAAATTTTGCGAGAAATTGTTAGCGGCAGTCTTGAAGATGCGATGGGAAACGTCTTTATTCAAATTTTGTGAGAAATTGTTAGTGGGAAACCTAGCCATTTGATTCTTCATTCGATGATTCTAAGCGATTTTTTTTTTGTTTTTTTTAATTAAGGCACCCCATCACTATATTTAACCAAACGACGTAGTTTTAGTGTTTCACAGGAAAATTTCTTAGGTCTAGTCACTGGACAAATGATTTTACCATATATATATATATATATATATATCATGAAAGGAAAACTTGTTAATTTCCTTTAAGCCCACGTATGTGTATATATATATTTAATAGAACAAGCCTTCCTTCTCTTTCTCTTGCTTAAATATAGCATCAATATATATATATATATATATAGTAAGTAGTATATAAGTAACATATAAATAAATAAGCAAGCACACAGTAAGTAATATATATATATATATATATATATATATATATATATATATATATAATTTTGTAAATAATATTATGAAATTAAAAAGATCAAATATGATCCAACTTACTCCTATTATAATCTAACCTAACTAATTCTTATATTATCTCACTTATAATATCTTTTACAAAATAAAATAGATAAACAAATTGATAGTTTTATTAAAAATAGGAATAAATAATAATAATAATAATAATAATAATAATAATTATTATTATTATTAAAAAATGAAATAAATAATTTAGGAAATCACTAATAAAAAAATAAATAGAAAAAAAAGAGGAAATTATTAATTAATAATAAATAGAAAAAAAAGGTATTATTAATTAGTAATAAATAGAAAGAGAATTAATAGTTACAATGGTTTCCCTGATTTTTTTTCAGTACCATCATAATTTGTTCACTTCAAGCATTCCAAATTTATTATTGTAATTTGTATATTTTAATTTTATGAAATTATAAGTTATAATTTCATGTAGAGTTTTAGAAGAGTCATTAATGGTTAGTAAATTGGTTGTGGTAGATTGATTTTTGGCGTGTGTTTGAGCTCTTGGATTAGGAGCAGTGTGATAATAGTTAGCTTTGGCGAGAGGTAACCACTTTCCACTTGTTATGTGTATTAGTATGTTGTTTGTGAGTATTTTGTGAAATCGTTATGAATATCTTATTAAAAATTGCCTTGTGGAATTTTATAATTTGAATTGTGAAATATTTGCATATACTTATATATGTATAAGAAATTGAGATTTGAGCTATTTATTGTGATAATTATGATAATGGTTGAATTGAGAATAAATGGAGTAGTTATTCCACCACGTGGTGAGGCTTCTATTGGTGCACGATGGTTGGCTTTCTATTGTCTCACCTGTTCAATGAGGAACTGGCCCACTAGTTCAATGAGGGCATACGACACCCCACATGTTCAATGAGGGGAAAAGGCCCATGGTCTGGGACATGTGCTCTAAGGATTTTGGCCGGTCCTCATCACATGACCAGTGAGCTTTTGAGTAACAAGTAAAATGGATGTAACTTAGCCCATGGGTCTAGTCGGAGGAAATAAGGCGGTTCGGTTGGATTGATGGGAGGCATATTGGAAATTGTGGTAATGGAAAATTGTAATACCTAATTTATTATACATAATTTAAGATATGAAATTTTGTGATGTGGATATTGGTGAATTATATTTTTAATATTTTGCTATATAAATTGTTCCACTTGGCACCTCACTAGGACATATTAGTATTCGTAATAAGTTGGATTGATGGTTATCACATTTTTCAGGTGATAGTTCCTGTCCGGGTCCGTCAGGGAAGACCTCAGAAGCTTAGGCTACTCTGCTAAAAGTAGTGCTTCTGTGTTTTTAGTTTATGTTGGATAATTGTATATTGTCACGCTAAGGCTCATTCTGCATATTCTGATTTACTTTTGTATATTTTGGTAAATGCTGGTCATTAGTTAGTTGTTAATGAACCCTTAATTAGTTATTATGTTAGGTAAATTTGGAGGATATTATACCCTCCAGCGATAGTCATTTTTTCTTTTTCTTTTTCTTTTTTTAAATTTATTTAAAAACTAAGGACAAAAAAATAAATTTACCCGAATTTAAAAATCTCAATATGGTCTTTGTTACTTTTAAGTTTTTAAATAAATTTAACAAACATTTTGAGACTTTACAAATTCAAATGGTATTTAAATATAATTTTTCCGTATTTTAATATCAATCCTTCCTTCATTTGTCATTTATCTACAGAAACGGACGGAACATGCTGTTGTGCGTGAAGAACATGATCCTCTATTTGTTATTTTTAGTATTAAAAAAAAAAAACAGAGAGAAGCCACGGTACTAAAATTAAACATGAAATTCATTCATGCATGAGAAATCCAGAATCCATGTCCAGCCTCTCCTCTTATACAAAATATAGGAGCTAGTTGTAGCCTTGTGGGGTTTAATTTTCTCTTAAATATAAACATCAATCCACTTTTACCATTAATCTCAAAATCTTAAATTTCTTTCCAGCCATCCTTTTAGATTACATATTTTTAAGGAAATTTTTATTAATGGGACCATTATTAAATAACTTTTTTTAGGTTTATGGGTGCGTCTTGAAATCAATCAATATAAACTAAATAGGAATAGCATTTTAAGCCATGCATTGTTTCATGCCTGTTATGTGACTTGCGTTACTGTTTACTTCCTCCGGTCCTAATTATAAGAGCTAGTTAACTTTTTTGGAGAGATTAAGGAAGCTAACTAAATTACTTTAGAGTATTTTTATTTTTATTTTTTTCTTCAAACTAATTAATTTAACTAATAAACTAATATATAATCCAAGAATATACAACATATGAAATGATTGAGTAATTTATTTAACTTCTTTAATCTCTCTAAAGAAAGTCAACTAGCTCTTATAATTAGGACCGGAGGTAGTATTTCAATAGTGACGGCTTCAAACCTGAGCCGTTTTTGTACCATCAAGCCATACTGTGCATTTGTTGTGCTTAGATCTACATCTTTCAAATTTGAATGCCCCTTACCAGAAATTGTGTGCGAATGGAGGAAGAGCTTCAATCCGTGACGAACAATTTGTCTCTTGCTACTTTCTTCTCCGATCTGCCTCTAGTTGATTTTAACCAGAGATGTTGGTCTTGTTACCTTGCTAAATGCAGTGCCGAAAATGTTGCCTCCTTCGCCTTTACAGAACAGAGCCTGATCTTCGCTTTGAACACTTTTCTGATACTGCTTGAGAAGAGAGTCATAGAGTATGATACTACTAAAGATTCCCAATCATCAAAACGACCTTGAAGCCTGTTGGGAGCAATGGGCCTTTCACCTGCTAACATTCTGGTGGAGCCTTTGCAAGAAGAATTCGCCATGGAAGCTGCATAGAAACCCGAAACAGAGGAATTCGAGGTCGTTGTCGTGGATCATTCCAATGAAACAGATCAACAAGCGTTGTCGTCTTCTTCTCAGGTAGAAGGTGCAGTTAATGGGGCAAATCCGAGGAGGTTCTACTTGCTTAGGTGATAATGCTATTCTATTGAAATCAATTGAATTTCTTTATAGTTGATTCAGACTAGGCTGCTTTGTTGCATATCCACATGGTTTATCTGCAATTAGCATTTAATTTTGTTGCTCAGTTGTGTTTCATTTTGCTATGACAACAGAAGTTGGAGAGACTTGAAGAAGAGGAACTAGTAGAGAAACCATTTCAATGTAAACAAATGAAAGTCAGGTTCCCTCAGCGTGGTAGAAGTGGAAGATCCATTGTAACAATTAAGAACTTTTAATTTGGCTTTGAGGATAAAGTGAGTTAACATGATTATCTTATGCTAAAAATTGGTGTGAAGTTAGTGTCTAGATGTATGTGGCATACTATGATTCATGACGTCAAATTGATAATTTTTGTTATTTATTATGACAAATTCCATTTGATGGTGTTAATTCTGAGTTTTCTGTGGAATAGGTCCTTCGCCTTGATGGAACAGGCTTGATATTGTGTTGGTTGCTAAATGATTAGCTTTGATGATAGAGGTAGTTTGCAAACAATGGTTTTTATACATTTTATAAGAAGTTTGGATTTTTGTGGTTTATGCTGACATAAAGTATCATGTTGGTGATGAATTCGTGGGTTTAATGGTTTTGGTAAACTAGAGGTGTGTAGCTCATTCCATGTAATGAAGTTATTTTTTAATGGAAAGTTTTCTAAGGTGAAGAAGGTTGTTGCAAGAAGATTGGTGATTGGACTGTAATGAATGTTTCATGTAGATATGTTGCTTGTAGTTTTTTGTGTGTTCATTTATAGTATTAACTTTTGGTTAATAAATTGTGATAGTGCCCTGAATTTGACATCTCCCACAATTAGTATTCTTAGCCAAATTGTTCAGACACAATATTCTAGTTTTAGAGTTGATAGTATTCTCAAGAATACTAAGAAAGTGAAAGTTGTTGAGATTCATGATCAAGAAGTGGTGCATTTTGTATTATAGTATAAAGGTTTGATTTTGTGAAATATGAATATTTTAATTGCGAATGTAATTTTGTGTAGGATAAATACTTTGATGTATTAAGTTAGATCAAGAAGTTTTGGTCATAATTAAATATGAGGATATGAAGATAGTGTGGTCAGTTGTTTAGTTTTGGTCATAATGAAATATGAAGATATGGTATGTAAGGATTCATGGTCTAGATCAAGATATAGGGGTTAGTAATTTTTTTCAGTAGGCAATGGGAAAGTCTGACATTGTAGAAAATGAATTTAGTTTCAAGTTGGTGGCTGTTGCAGGGGATTTTAAAAAGATTTGTTGAGTGATAGACAAGTTTTATTGAAAAGGGAATTGAGTTGACAATTTTCAAATCTTATTTTGTATAATTTGTCTCAATTTAGTAATAGGATAATTATTGGAGTAACGAAGTGCATAGTTGCATGATAAAGTATAAAGGTATGGTAAATGATAACTAATAGTTTTACTTTAACAATTTTATTGAAATGCATATGGTGCAAAAAGATGATTCAACTACTTTAATGTCGATATGTCATGTGTATTTTGTAAATGGTACTACTTCCGGTCTTAATTATAAGACCCGGTTGATATTTTTTTAGAGAAATTAAGGAAGTTACATAATCATATAATGTGTTATGTATCATTATATTATATATTAGTTTATTAGT
Organism: Acacia crassicarpa; assembly: GCA_034222035.1. NCBI lineage: Eukaryota > Viridiplantae > Streptophyta > Magnoliopsida > Fabales > Fabaceae > Acacia > Acacia crassicarpa. Next base: position 426,976 of record JAWXYG010000023.1, on the reverse strand, counting down.
CAAATTAATTAGTTTAGAGGAAAAAAATAAAAATATAAGTACTCTAAAGTAATTTAATTAGCTTCCTTAATTTTTCCAAAAAAATCAACTTAATCTCATAATTTATAAAACCTTTCTTCTATAAATTATGTTAGAGCTTCAAAGATTGGTTCTGAAGTTAAGAAGTTCATAATTGCACAAAATGTTGTAGGACATATACATGATTGCAAGATAAAATTGAAGAGTGTAAGCTGATTAATTGAAAGGCATCATTTGTTTTCAAATGTGGTAAATGTTGCAACCGCGCAAAGTATGGGGGGAGTTGTTGCTTATTGGAATAAATATATGGCAAAAAAATAAAAAGAGAAGGAAGTAAAACATTCCAAGCAAATCTGTCAACCACTAAAGCCATCGGATGCAGTGTAAAAGAATAAGAGAAAGATGACCGAATTAATGTCCCTCAATAAAGCAATATATCTAACAATAAATCAAATCAAGATTTAATTTATATTTAGGAAATCCTAATTAATAGCCCAGTCCATAAGGGCAAAAGTCGAACAACATATAAAACTGACCTTGGAATCCAGGTATACATTATGAGACCGTTTGGATCAGGGAAAATATGAAATTCCATCTTTAGCAGGCAAATTCAGCGGGAAAACATTTGCCGCTTGAAACCATTTTCCTATATATAAGGAAAATGGGTTTCATCCAGTTTTGGTGGGAATCAATCTTTAGTCCCCGCCGGAGAGGGAACAAAGATGGAAATACCCCTCCATGTGATATAAAAAGTGGCGCCACAGACAAAAATGGAGGTGCTCCAGCCCGAGATACTTGGCGGAGAGGAAGAACAGAGGAACATTGTCTTGCTCCGATGATGAGTAAGCCGTGTTTCAACAGCCAACAACAAATGGGTTTCTTTGATTCATGAATCATGTTCAGTGAATGTCGTTCTTCTGATAATGTTGCCAATGAACATTGTGTGCCCATTGTTTCTGTTTCTTGTTATCTTTGTTGAGGAAAGTGAAATGCCCATTCCTCACTGGCACCATATATCTGAGCAAAGGGAGATGGTCAAAACTCCACGGCTCAGAGAAAAATTGCTGCAATATCGGTTGACCATAACTCTGCGTATTCATCATGGATCTTTAAATAATATTTTTAAACAGGCAAAAATGTCATTAAGTTCATTTTCTTGTCTTATTTTCTTTTTTATTAAACATAAATTTTCCTATCAACCCATTTTCTTTTCTGATAAATCACAAACACCTTTATGACAAAATATTTGTCATTCTCTTCCATTTCTTTCCTTCCCAACCAATTATTTGATCCAAACATGCTCATATTATACCTTTATAAAATATAGAGATTATACCTTTATATAATATGGAGGATGCAAAAACAGAGAAAGGGGAGGGGTAGACGGTAGGTTGAAGAGTATTATATATAGCAACAACACCTTGCCACTTGCCATTAACTACATAAAGTAAGGAATAAAAGGCCCATCACATAAAATTAATAGTCCTCTAGTAGGTGAGAGAACTAGAGACTCAGTCCAGAGAGACCAAAAGAAATAAACTAAAACGCAGAGATACATATAATCACGTCTCTACATAATCAACAGACGATGTCATTAATACTCATTAATCTGCACAGAGAGAGATACATACGCATATCATCACCTCCATTAATAATGCCTTTCATCAACTTCAACCCCACCACAGCTGAATCATGAACAAGCATGTCAAGAGCAGGGCTGAGACGCAATAAGAGAAACAAGTGTCCACCAGTCTAAACCCGCCGTGGCTATCATCTGAATTCATGCCTGCACTCGACGGCCCTATGCCACCGCTGCCAATGCCTCCTAGTACTCCTGGCGTTGCACCATATGGAGTGGCCGTCGAGGTTGTTGACGACGATGGCATCCCGCTGCCAGTGGTTGTCGACGATGTGCTTCCGGTGGTGGTTGACGTTGGGGAGGTGCCACCTGCATTGCTGATTTCACCAAAAACAAACCAATCCGCCAATACGTTCAGAAGGACGACACTTCAATTTATTTCTTAAATCATTAAGACTTTGAATCTACAACAATCAATTCTTACAGTATAAATATTAATCACTGCAAAGAGAGTTGTAAAATCTAAAAAATACTGAATTGATTTTGCACTACTCTCAAATTCATCAACTAACAACAACAACAACAATAAAACCTTATCCACTGGTGAGACCAACTATAAGAATCACATAATTATCATTACACTTGATCAAAAAACAGATCTTTAAATAGATTATTAACTAAAAGATCTTGCTCTATAATCTCATTAAGTGGTTGTCCCTCTTCCCCTACATACTGATGTATGCTTAAAGTAGAAAATGAAGATGGGGGCAGCCTAAAAAGCTTAGGCCAAGGTGGAATGAGCTGAGATATGGAGAAGATTATTGGTTGAGAAAAGGACGGTGGAGGTACACAAAAAAGATGAAGAAATGTACATGAATGAGGGACTTTTTCTAAAGAAGGCTCACACCTCAAAATAAGTGATAATGCGTGTCATCGTCATCAATCAATCACAGCATTATTCATGGTGTCCAGTTCCCTCACTTTTTTGACTGCTTTGTAACCTCTCATCGGAAAAAATAAACACCAAAAGCACAAGGCAACCCCACCCCAATAGGGACACGATCATCCTTCCATAATCCTTTTTAACATTATTATTTCAAAATAGCCTTGCAATGCCCAAATTATTAGCTCATAACATTTATACAGTCCAAGGCAAAGTTTGTAGTATAATTTATACTATAAATTTTGTCATATATTTAGAATTAGAAGAAGTATCAATAACGGTAATTTTTTTAAAAAGTAATTATTTAGTTTTTCATAATATAATTGCCCCAATACTCTTGTTTCACAGAAAGGCACGGGATCTCAATTATTACAGTACTGGTAGGGTCATTGTACCAAGTTCACGAATGACTAATGAGGGGTGAACAAATGTACACATGAAGATGAATTTACGATGTTGATCAAATTAAGAAAAGGTGTTCATATATATCCGTTAGGACCAGGGGTCCACGACCATAAACAATAACATGGCTTAGCAAGTAGCAACATAAAAAATAAAGGTACAACAAGAAAAGCAAAAGAAAAAAGGAAAGTGGCTTGTTAGATTTTTCCTGTCTAATAGATCAGCATAAAATGTGAACATATCCAGCTTCTAAAACATTAATAATTATGAATAATAATAAATGTATTCCCAATGGAGCCCTTTCAAGTAACAGTATACATATCAAACCAGATTGTTGTTAATTTTTGTTTTTTTCGGGTTGTTTTATTTTGTTATTAGATGTCATATTCAATTATTTCCCATCGTTTTCACACACACCAAACAGACATATTTCAGGTGAATTATTGTCACAGATTACATACAGACCTTAATGAATTTTCCACGAGGGAAACAACTAGGGAGTGGGGACAGCTTCAATTTTTTATATTCAAAATATAAAAAAAAATCAAGCATAATTCTTCTATATATAGTCTCTTTCAAATATTTTATTCTGGTATGCCACAACCGAATATTTGAGGGAAATTAATCTATGAAGGTGCTAGCCCCATTGTCCCAAAAGTAGAGTTGCCACTTTAATTGTTTTTAAAGGGTTCAAATTAAAGACCACAATAATGAGCAGAAATGAGACGAGTGATAAGACCTGCTTTTGCTATTATGAATTGTACAAGTGAACTCCACTTTTCCCCCTCTTTTTTCCCCCCTTGAACTCTTTTATTCCATCTAAGTTTTCATTTCAATCTTCTCCGGAAAATCCAAATCCGTGAGGTTCAGCATGAAGTGATAAGATATTGATATATACCAGCTGGATTCAAGAAGCTAAGCTTCTTTTCTTTAGATCATTAAAGACACTACCATAGTCAAATTAAACAATTCAAAGAGATAAGACCAATAATAAAAAAAATAAATAAATAAACATGCTAGGAAACGCCCAAAGTGAAATGATGAAAGAAACAGAGAACCAAAAGGCAGGCTTGAGGAGAGAAATGCTTACGAGGCACTTGAAGTTGAAGGGTAGACACAACCAGATGTGCCTGCTCGTCATGAAGCAGAAGGAAAAAGGGAAGAAAAAAACAGAGTGAGGCATGTGTGGTGTAATACAGTTTTATAGTGACATGTTTAAAAAGCAAGGGAAAAAAAATGGTTAGAACCGAGTCACTGACTGGGATTAGAGGCGGTGAGGGTGGCGGTGCCGGCGAAGTCGCAGGTGGCGGTGGACTGAGACTTGCGTTGGAAGTAGCTGTTAACGGCGTAATTGCAGTGAGCCCTAACGGTGTTAGGTTGGAAACAGGGACCGTTCTGACGGATGGGGTTACAGTCAGCTCCAGCTCCACACGCATAGTCCAGAGTCTTCTGCAACACTGCGTCGCTTCCGTCCTTGCACACGCACCAGTTCCCACCTTCCACATTCAACACCCAAAATTAACAAAGAAACAGAGATGTGTGTGTGTGTGAGAGAGTAGTGAAAGAAGAAGAATATGTACTGCAAAGGGCAGTGGAGGCAAGAAGAGTGAGAGCCAGAAGAAGAAGAGAAGCCATGTTTGGAGGCGGATTGGTGAGGGTGAGAGTGAGAGTGAGGGAGGAGAAGGACATATTAATATGAAGACAAAAATATGACCAATGAGAGATGGGGATGCGTGTAAATTAATGTCCTGCGATAAAGCTTGATGGTAGTGGCCCGGGGCCTTCCTTTTAATTCTAATTCTGGGATATCTTTTTTCGTGCGTGCTTTTGTAACACTTTTACGGTCCTAATTAACTAATATTTTTTTTAAAATCTTTTTTATAAGGTATTACCTCCGGTCCTAATTATAAGAGTTAATTGACTTTTTTTTGGAGGGATTAAGGAAGCTAAATAAGTTACTTGATCACTTCATATATTAAATATTCTTAGATTATATATTAGTTTATTAGTCAAACTAATAAATTTGAAGAAAAAAATAAAAATACTTCAAAGTAATTTAGTTAGCTTCCTTAATCTCTCCAAAAAAGTCAATTAACTCTTATAATTAGGATCGAAGGGAGTATTTGTTAGGGAGTAGCATTTAATTTATTTTTTTAGGTATATTTTTATTTAATAAGGATATCAAGAAGGGTAATAATTAACATGATATTTGTATTTAGTATAATTACTAAGGTAATCTTAAAAATTACTTAAATTTTATAACATTTTATTATTAATTGTTTTCATTAATTTGTGAGATGATTGATAGTTAGTGTATTATGGTAAAGACTAGAAGAAAAAGTAATATTTTTGTCTGATTTATAATATAAATCACTTCTAGAATAATGTTTTCGTCCACAATATAATCATTTAGGGAGTAATTAATATTTATTTCTTAATTTTGTTCAATAGTTAATGCTTAAATAGAAATTTGTATATGTTCTTTCTTGTATAAAACCTAATTTAATACGAGTAAAGTTGGGGAAAAAAATTTATTAAATGATATTTAATAAATTACCTTTTTTTTTAATTATTATGATACATTAGTTAAAATATCTTATATTATCGAAGCTATTATATGTAGAACTGCCGTTCATCTTTGATGAGATGGGTTAATGGGATAGGGAGGCGTCGAGCTCTTTCCTGAATATCGATGAGAGAAAAACAAAAACATTGGGAGTTGCGAAAAGCCGAGGGAGAAAAAAGACAGACAAAACTGGGAGGCGTGTTCAGCTCTAAAGATGGCGACCAAAAACCCCAACTCAACTAATTATTTTATTTGAGAGGAAAAAAGGCCGAGTTTTGCAGCTCTTTCTGGAGCCTTGAAGCATTTGAAACTTCAAACTTCAAAGCATTGAGTCGGGGGGATTAGATGTAAATTCATTACAGTTTCCTCCAGCCATTGCAGAATTTAGTCTGAATTTATGTTGGTCAAAAAAATCTAGGAAACTGATTTCTATTCAGATTGTATGGAGACTATGAAGTTATTCTTTGGTCCTAATTATAAAACACCAACTAACAAGTATATTTGATCCTTTTTATAAGGTACTTACTTATTTCTAAGAAGCATTAATTGTTTTTTTTCTATGAATGCCCATCATTAATAGGGGTAGTTGGTAAGAGTAATAATAATATAATATCAGAGTTTAAAACAACTAGTAAGGATAATATTAGAAATTACTTAAATTTTAGGATAACTTTATTGACTTTAACTGTTTTTATTGGTTTATATAAATTGTTAATTGGTGCCTTATAATAAAAACCAGAAATAGTACTTACTAGGGATTTGTAATACCACTTACGATCTTAACTATAGGATAAAATTCAAAATACAATTTGTCTTATAAACTTTATCTTATAATTAAAATCGGAGGAAGTATTGATCACAGATATTACAAGTATATGTAAACCATATTCATAGAGAAGAACTTGTATTGATAAATTATCTAGCTAGGTCTTCCCACGCCATGAGGGGAAAAAAAAATCACCCTCCACCAATTGGGCAAAAGGTGGAGATAGATACCTGGTTTGTTTCTCTCACAAAGCTACGATATGGTTAATCCTTTGTGAGAGAAACAAACCACGTATCAATTTCTGTTTTGATGAAATTTTCAATTTTAAATAGGGGGTGTTTTGTGAGCGATGGGTGTTTATTTTTAATGGAAAATCAATTTTTTAGTTTTATCCTTTTAGATTTAACTTAGATCCTATATTTTAACTAATTTTTATAGTGTTTTCTATAGCCTTGAAGCATTGGAGCCGTAGGTGTTTGTTTTTAAAGGAAAATTAATATTTTGATTCCTATAATTTTAAATTGATTATAACTAAATCCTTACATTTTATCTTGGTGCAACTCAGTTCTCATAGTTTTGAATTGATTGTATCACATTTTCTAAATGTTTAGTCAATGCAACTCAGCTTATATAGTTTAACAATTTAAAATATTAATCTCAAAATAAAGTTACATATTTAATGAACAATAAAGACTATAGTATAAAATGGTAAAAACTATAATGGTTGAGTCAAAACTATTAAAAAAAAAAAGTTCTTTCGAAATTAAAATGCAATGATTGAGTTCTAGTTAACGCAAAATTATAGGAATTAAAACATTAAGACATACTGTCAGTGCCTTAGTAGCGCAGTGGCATGGGAGCTTGGCTCCCCTCCCTTATATCTAGGGTCCAAACCTTATCCTTCTCCCCTACTATATGTATTTTTTTAAAAAAAAAAACATTAAGACATACTCTATCAATGTGGGAATACAACGATGTCAAAACAAAACAAAGAGATTAACAAACGTTCTATCAGTACAAAAGGGCATTCAGAACCACATGTGTTTTGGGAAAAATACATCAATGTCCCAAATAATGAAAAAATATCAGTAAAATTACAGCCTCTGACAAATGAAAAAGTAGTTATTAACAAATCATGAGACTATTTTAATATTATTTTTCTTAGTTAGAAGTTTAATACTCCTTCCGGTCCTAATTATAAGAGCTAGTTGACTTTTTTGAGAGATTAAGGAAGCTAATTAAATTACTTTAGAGTATTTTTATTTTTAATTTTTTCTTCAAACTAATTAGTTTAATTAATAAACTAACATATAATATAAGGATATACAATATATTAAATGGTTAAATAACTTATTTAGCTTCCTTAACTTCTCCAAAAAAAGTCAACTAGTTCTTATAATTAGGACTGAAGGTAGTATCATTTTCCCTTTCTTTTCACTGTGCAGCTTGTATTCCCTCTTGGGTTTTATCTTGATAGTACTTCTTGTAACAACAAAAAAAGTTAATATTGTGAACCATAAATTATAAAAATGAGATTTTTGAGGCCTACAATATTCACTATGGATAGTAGTTGATAGTAGTGAATCAGTGACTAATCCCCTCGTATTATAGATATCTTAAAAAGGACTTTAGTGTTGGTCATCCTTTTTATAGACATCAATAAGGATCGAACCCTTAATTAGATATTTAAGAAACCCAACTAAGTATTAACTTTTCTTTTTGGTATAAAAATTTTAGGAAAGGGGTCGAGCTTACCCACAGTCTAAGAGCAAGGCGCTTGGAGTCCAATCCACAAGACATACTGATAAGAGAGTACACATGTCTCTACCTCCATCAGCGTTTCCACTGCTTCATAGACCCCTAAGATGCCTCTCCCAGCGCCTTAACTAACTTCAGGATCGAACCTCCTTCCTTTGGTTGAGGAAGTTCGACCCTTTCACCAGTTGAATCCAAAAACAAGGGGTAACTAAGTATTAACCACGCTAGGCTCTTGGTTTATAAATGAGATTGTGATGGGTAAGAGTAAAAAAAGAGAACTATGAAAAATATTCTGAGGCCCCTGGGGCTGGGCCATGACCTACAGGCTATTTGTAACAGTGTTAAACAATTCATAGGCCTCGTCCATGTGCATAACCAAATAAAAATAATAATAATAATCATTGGGTTAAAATGTTGTCTCTGTACCTTCACTTGTGAATACTTTCACAAGCACTCGAAACAAGCAAATGTGATTTATTGGGCTTATTATTGAGCCGATTAATTAAACATATAAGATAGACCAAATTCAGTCGTAACTACTTTTTATCTTTGGGTTCAACTAGAGAAAAGGTCAGACTTCTTTACCTAAAGAGAAGGGATTCAATAATAAAGTTGGTCAAGGTGCTGGGGAAGGCATCCTGAGGGTCTATATATGAAGCAGTGGAAACACTGGGTGGAAATGAAGGCATGTGTACTCTCTGGCCCAGTATGCCTTGTGAACTGGGCTCCAAACGTCTTGCCCTTGGACTGTGGGTGAGCCCAACCTCTTTCCTAAAATTTTATATATATAAAAAAAAAAAGTCATAACTATTAACTGGTCTGTTTGATACTAAGTACCTGCTTAGTTGTTTAATCATATTAAAATTCTTAATTATGGGGAAAAAATATTAATTACTTTATTGAAGTTGAGTTCAACTATAATCTCATTCTTTGACGCACTGATATTTTATACTCCTTATTAGAGAAAATTCCCATATCCCCAAGTCAAATCAATTCATTATCCATCTATTTGAGTTCAACTATGATGCTTGAACTTTGAAGCGATGGATTTACGAATTAAGACAAGGTGACAATTGTTAATTAGTGAGTGTATATATCCGACTTGCATGTCAATAAAATATTGTTACCTATGATCTTAAATATAAAATCCAGTAGACTTTTTTTAAGATAGATTAAGGAAACTAAATAAATTACTTAATCATATCATATGATATATATTATTAGATTATATATCAGTTATAAGTTAAGCAAAATAATTTTTTAAAAATAATAAATATAAATATTTTAAAGTATATTAATTAGTTTTTCTAATATTTTCAAAAAAAAAACTGAAATTTATAGTTAGGATAGGATGTAGTACATACCTTTGCAAGACCCTAAAATAACCAAAAAAAAAAAAAAACATCCAAATATTCATCAAACTTGTAACTCACTTTTTTTTTTTTTAAAAGAAAGGAAGTGATTACAGCTTCAATCTTGCAATACAATTAGTTTCACCCGTGAAATGTTAACAATTAAGATAATTTGGTAGTTACATTTAATGTCTAATAATGTCTCAAACATGATTATATCCAAGGGAGAAGGAGCAAAAATACACACGACCTTTTCCCCAGGAGCATCCATCATCACGACCTTTCAATTGGAGCAAAAATACACACGACGTTACGTTTTGGAAGCGCCTAGCACCACGGTCGTTAGTTGACCGTCAACTTGGATGGAACGCTGACGTGGACTTACACGCAAACGTGGAATAAAAAATTCAAAAAATTAGGGGAAAAAATAATTAGATTTTTTTAAATAATTAAAATAATTAGAACAAAAAATTAAAAAATATTCTAATTTTTTTAATTTTTTTCCTAATTTTTTGAATTTTTTTCTAATTTTTTTCATTATTTTATATTTATTTTTATTTTTTTCCTAATTATTTTTATTTTTTCCTCATTTTTTGAATTTTTTTCTAATTTTCTTCGAATTTTTAACTTTTTTTCGAATTATTTTTTAAAAAATTTCTAATGATTTTATTTTTTTTGCCTAGTTTTTTGAATTTTTTTATTCCACGTCAGCGTGTCAGTTCAAGTCAGCGTCACGTCAGCGTTTCATCTAAGTTGACGGTCAACTAACGGCCGTGGTGCTAGGCGCTCCCAAAACATAATGTCGTGTGTATTTTTGCTCCAATTGAATGGTCGTGGTGCTGGGCACTCCTAGGGGAAAAGGTCGTGTGTATTTTTTGCTCCTTCTCCCTATATCCAATAGGAATATATCTGCACGGCCGCTTAAAAAAAAATTAAGAGAAGTTAAAATTTGAGTAAATATTGATTTTATAATATTATAAAAAATAATACTAATATTTATAAATTGTAATATAAAATTTTATATACAATTACACATAAATAACCAAAATAGTGGAAGCATAAATAATTATAGTTTTTAAAGTTTTAAGAATAAATAAATTAGAAAAGCTAAAACATAAACGATTATATTTTGAAATTTTCAGTATACATATTGATTTCGATATCAAAGAATTTGAAAAAAAAAAAAAGGAAATAAGTTAAAGAAAATATTGTTCAAAGCACAAGTCAAGGCACAGCTTTTGAGCTATCAAGCAACCCATAATTTGTAATGTATTTCAGAATTTGACGTCATCTTGCTCGTTTTTTTCTATTCTAATTATTTAATTTTCAAGAAAATATTGCCCGCTATCCAGATTCCCACTGGATCCTCATTTTTAATTTCTCTATTTTAAGTTATTTATTTGACTTGAACCCAGTAGTTCAAATTTGAAATGATATGATTGTTTATTATATAATGTTTAACTTCGATCATAATTGATGTTTACATTGACCGTTATTTCTCATTCATGTTTTGAGCTATTACGCAACCCATGCATGATTCAACTAGGGCGACTTTAGTTTGTTTCACAGACTTTCTTCTTCTTCTTCTTTTTTTTAATTATTATTTAGTTAAAGGTTTATCCTTTAAAGGCAGGTAAAGGATTATTGTTCCTCCTAATAATTGTTCTTCCAAAAATTTAAAATTGTATTATGCTCTTTTCGTAAGTGATACTACGTTACTTAATATTCTTTCTTGTGCTAATTATAAGATTGAGTTGACTTTTTTTTGGAGAGATTAAGGAAGCTAAATAAGTTATTTAATTATATCATATATTGTATATCTTTAGATTATATAATACTCCCTCCGGTCCTAATTATAAGAGCTAGTTGACTTTTTTGAAGAGATTAAGGAAGCTAATTAAATTAGCTTAGAGTATTTTTATTTTTATTTTTTCTTTCAAACTAAATAATTTGACCAATAAACTAATATATAATCTATGAAAACACAACATATGAAATGATTAAATAACTTATTTAGTTTCCTTGATTTCTTCAAAGAAAGTCAACTAGCTCTTATAATTAGGATCGGAGATAGTAGCTTATGACTTAAACTAATTAGTTTGGAGAAAAAATAAAAATACTTTAAAGTAATTTAATTAATTTCCTTAATCTTCTAAAAAGAGTCAAGTTGCTCTTATAATTAAAACCGGTAGGAAGTACCACATTAATCAACAACAGGTGCTTGTTGGTACGTAGAGTAGACTTGGTCTGTAACAAGGTTATGTGATATTTTTACATGTATAGGAAAACTTGGATATATAGCCTAACTTAAAAATTATTTAAGATGGCTATTTGTTAAAAAATGTGTGTTTCATTTTCTTAAAACTATCTCATTCAATCGTTTGTATTAAAACAATCTCCAACCACCTCTTTAATCTACATGAATAATTTAGGATAATTAAGGAAAAATTATAAAACTCAGGATTAGAATATATAAGATTGCGCTAGCGCCTTAGTAGCGCAATGGCATGGGAGCCAGTATTAATTGGTTTCCCTTCCTCATGTCCAGGGTTCGGACCTTGACCCCTCCCGTCTAGGGTAGTGAATGAAACGGAAACATGACAAAAATTTGAAAAAAATCATGTTTTAGAATATGAATATATATAGATTAAAAAAAGAAGTTTGACCAGTTGCAATCAATAAAACTTAAATGCTTTTGATTTTTTTTTTCCTCTTCTCTCAGGTATGATTTTAAAAATAATCACCTGTGACGTGTATTTTTTATATAATTATCTAAAATTGTTAGGTTGAATTTTCCCTTCATTTACTTTTTTCTCTCTATCCAAATCAAATGACAGGATCACACATAATGATATATATTAAGTATGTACAATTTACAAAATAAATAAATATATGTGAGGTTTTGTCTCGAGAGAAAATATTTTTTCAAATCACGTGTTACCAAATACTCAATGAAAGAGAATACAACGTTCAGCCATCAACGATCCACACATATGACAACATGCATAGAAACTCGTCAAATAATCGAGACAGAAACAATCAACAATATGGAAAAGTTGGCCAAAATATAATTATATATAAACATGCTACCATCATGCACTAATTAACTATATATATATATGATGTGAAAAAGTTGGCCAAAAAATTAAAGGAATGAAACACAATGTTCAATGAAGACTATCAAAACTCAGTAATTCGAAAAATATATATAACCATATATCCATAAAAATCTCCGCCAATCTTAAAGGTAGGATATAAGGGTCAATTTTGGTTCTTCTTCTATAAAACCTTCTTCTATTTTATCTCTTACATTTATATTTTTTTAAAAAAATTAATTTCTCTAATTTATAAATCCTAGTGTAAGAAAAAATTATACTTAATAAGTCTTACATTAATATTTAAATGAGTAAAATATACTATCTTTAATACTTAATATAAGATATGATTGATAATGAGTTACACCACCTAGGAGATTTTATATTAAGTATATCTTCGCTGTAGATTCGCATACATAATAAATAATTACCGACCAAGCACACCACCTACGGTGTTTTTTTGGAGGTTGGTTTCGATCATAACAGCAAACAAGTACGTTTGCTTGGACTTTAATTTGTACTGAGATATTTTTTAAAATTATATTTGAGTCTCGATCTGTTTGAAAATATGTTTTCTTTGATTTAAATATCAAAGTCATTACCATTTTTTTTCACTATCAAAGTCACTATCACTTTGTCACCGTCAGATCAGAATTTTATCTACTTTTATTATTTCTCTCTCCTACTGAAATTCTGATTTGACGATGAAAAAGTGATAGTGACTTTGGTAGTGACAAAAAATGGTAGTGACTATCCTATCCCCTTTTTCAATATAGAAATGTTCAACTCAGATTTAATAAAATAAATTATCAATATTGAATTTCTATTTTAGCTCTTCTTTACTCTTCTCAGTTCAACATTCATGCGATGAGCTCACATACATTAAGATATTTTTAGGCTCGATTTTAAAAATAAGACCCAATATATATTTTAGAAAAAGTAAGGATGTCAAAAAAATTACTTAATCATATAATATATATTTTATGATTAAATTATATATCAATTTATAAGTCATTCAAATCGTTTGGAGAAAAAATAATAAATATAAATACTTTAGAATAATTTAATTAATTTTTTTAAAAAATTTAACCAGATGTTATATTTAGAATCAAAAGCAGTATTTAATTTTCTTAAGAAAAAACATTATAAGCAGATTAAAGTTTTGAAAAAAATATAAACCTAACCTCGACAAAACCCTGTTAACTAAATATAGAAGTTCCAATTGAACATACAGAACAAAAATACTCACCATATTAGTCTGTATTAATTTACCCCTTTCCAATCCTGTTTATATTTGATCATTGTATATGCATGAAGTTCCAATTCAACAAATATTATACGCAGATTAAAGCAATTTGACAGTAATGTTTTGTTTTTTTTTTTTTTACTTGACGATCAGTGTTTTAATAAGATTTGAGAGGAGTTTAATTTTTCTTTTTTAAGATATACATTTAGTATTTCAGTTACAACAGTTAAGTCTTCAAATATCCTTTATTTAAGAAATTAAGTAGTCTTGAGAATTACTTGAAAGTTATGGGAGTGGAGTGATTTGTCAAAAAATTATATATGCATGATGACGATGGGATGAGTCTATAACCAAACAAATTAATACTCCCCCTCACTCTTTAACATAAGATTATTTACTTAATTTGACTATATTAAAGAAGTAAGGTAATATGACATATGTTTTTTAAAATATCTCAGTCATCTTTCTTAACTCCTTTATCTCTTCTTTGTTTCCTTAATTATTGTTGAGGATGGAGCAACAATAATAAAGGTAAATTAGGAAAATGTTAATAACTATATGTGAAAATAATATCTTATAATTAAGATCAAAATTTGTTCTCCAAATATATCTTATATTAAGCACTGTGAGGAGTAGAAAGCTATTAATAATAGGCTGTACTATTTAGTATACATTTACACGTTATATATAACTGAATATTATGATACTCATATTCTTAAGAATTCCATATATTGTAGTATGAAAATAAGTGCGTAGTCATCATATACAAATGTTAATTTTTCTACTTTCTATTTGTAAAGCTGTAAACTAATGACGTATCTCATTAAGCTTAATTCAGCCGCCTCGATTTGTAGCTATTGAGAAACTTAATGCATGGCGTATGGATAGAGTAAAATACAAATCATATATATAGGCATCACGTGCATCCACCACACTTAACCAACTCAAATCAACCCTAAACCTTATGTTTCTTGATCTCTATATATACTTATTAAACCATCCACTTCAATCACAACTCTCTTTTACGTACTCGATCGATCTCCTTCATTTTCATCATTGTACTGATTTGGCCAAACCCTTGTGCATCAGCGTCTCGGATCCATATATATGATATGGATACTGTGACTGTTTCTTCCCCTTGGCTTCTCGGCCTGGCTACGCTTGCATTAGCCACCCTCCTTTATTGGCTTCTTGTTAACGTCTTTAACCGGCCTTCTCTTCCTCTCCCTCCGGGTCCTAAACCATGGCCTATAGTCGGAAACATGCCTCACCTTGGCCCTATGCCACACCAGGCTCTAGCTAGCTTGGCTCGCCTCCACGGCCCTCTCATGCACCTCCGTATCGGCGTCGTTGACATTGTAGTGGCCGCCTCGGCTTCGGTCGCCGAGCAGTTCTTGAAGGTTCAGGATGCCAACTTCTTGAGCCGACCGCCCAACGCCGGAGCTAAGTACTTGATGTATAACTATCATGACCTCCTGTTTGCTCCCTACGGCCCACGCTGGCGGATGCTCCGAAAGATCACCGCCGTCCATATGTTCTCTAGCAAGGCGCTGGATGATTGTAGGCATTTCCGTCAGGTTCATTTTTAAACTCTCTTTATTAGCTTGCGGTTTTCCCATACTCAGCAAGTAAATGGACAGTATAAACATAATACTACCCCCAATCCTTATTATAAGACCTAGTTGACTTTTTTTTGAGAGATTAAGGAAGCTAAATAAATTACTTAATCATTCATATGTTGTGTATCTTTGGATTATATATTAGTTTATTAGTTAAACTATTTAGTTTGAAGAAAAAAAATACTTTAAAATAATTTAATTAGCTTCCTTAATATATCTAAAAAAGTTAACTAGGTCTTATAATTAGGACTAGAGGGAGTATATTCAAAGAAAAATAATTTTGATATACACACTAATTATATTGTTATATATACTATAACTCTTGAAATTATAATTATTCATACATAGAGTAATTAATACTCACACTATTCAAGAGACATGGCGCATTATTCAAGAAGATCATTATTAAACTTCTATCCTTGACCCCTTCGTGACTATTAGATCAACATCTAATGGTCAATATTTAATATTTTATACAAATATTATTACAATAAAAAAAATGATGGGAAGGAAATGGAGAGAAGGATGAGAAAAAATTATTAAGTGTGGACCATTAAATCTTAATTTAATAGTCACAAAGATAGTAAAGGATGTAAATGGATGAAAAAAGAAAAGAAGAAAAGCTAAATCCACCTTACACTAGCTGGTTCTCTCTCCCTCTAGACGTGAGGGGTAGAGGGAATCACTTTCGATGCATGTCCCAATGAGTTTGTTTGATTATATTTGGATGGTTTAAATTTTTGTTTTTGTTAAAAAATTATTTTAATAAATAGAGAATGTGTTATGAAAATAATCTCTCAAAGGAACACGTTTTAAAAAAATGATTTTTTTATTTAAAAATCATTAATAAAAAAATTAAATCTAAACTATCTAAATCTAAACCAGATGAACTCTAGTACCTGGGAACAGTTTGGGGGAGAGAGACTGAGAGAGATGGGAATTAATTAATTAATTGAAGCAAGTATTGCAGGAAGAAGCAAGAAGACTGGTAACTAATTTGGCGAACGTTGGGTCAAGTGCTGTGAATTTAGGGCAATTGGTGAACATATGCGTGACGAACGCTCTAGCAAGGGCGATGTTAGGGCGGCGCGTGTTCAACGACATTAGTGGCGGGAGCGACCCCAAGGCGGAGGAGTTCAAGTCAATGGTAATGGAAATGATGGAGTTGGGCGGAGTTTTCAACATCAGTGACTTCATTCCGGCGTTGGAGTGGCTCGACATTCAAGGAGTTCATGCCAAGATGAAGAAGCTTCACAAGAGGTTCGACTCATTCCTAACCAACATCGTCGAGGAACACAAGGTTTCTAAGAACCACAACCACAGGGACTTGTTGACCACGTTATTGTCGCTTAAGGAGGTTCAAAATGACGAAGGAGCTACACTCACCAACGTCGAGATCAAGGCCCTCCTTATGGTACTTTATCTTATATATCCTTAAAATAGAACATATATACTACCTTGTGTCCTTGATGATATGAAACTGGTTGATTTTTTTTAAAAGTTTAAAAAGTTAGTTAATTATAACATATACTAACTCCAGTCCTAATTATAAGAGTTAGTTGACTTTTTTTGAAGAGATTAAGGAAGCTAAATAAGTTACTTAATCATTTTATATGTTGTATATCTTTAGATTATATATTAGTTTATTAGTTAGGAGAAAAAATAAAAATACTCTAAAGTAATTTAATTAGCTTCCTTAATCTCTAAAAAAATCAATTAACTCTTATAATTAGGACCGAAGGGAGTATTATCTATTATTTAATTAAATATCATTTTATAAGTCGGATTAATTAGTTTGATATATAAAATATAATTAAATATATATTTTAAAACAATTTATTTAACTTCTTTAATCTCTCTAAAAAAATAAATTGGACCTTATATTAAAAAATGAAGGTAGTAGTTAATTTAATTAGACTAAGAAGAAGACGGTTAAGATAGTTAATATGACATTTATTTTTTAAACTACTATAATTATTTTTCTAAATTTTCTGATTCAGTATCCTCCTTTATTATTGTAAATAGAACATAAATATGAGTAAACTAACCAAAGATGGAAGATGATTATAGTTAGAAACCAGATGAAATCCTAGGTATGGCCGGAAAAGAATGAAAAATTTTCCTTGAATGTAATTAACTGATTAACCCTATAAACACGATCATGCAGAACTTGTTTGCCGGCGGGACGGACACGACAACTAGCACGACGGAGTGGGCCATGTCGGAGCTGATTAAGCACCCAACCATGCTGGCTCGAGTCCGACACGAGTCCGACTCAGTTGTGGGTCGAGATAGGCTGGTGAACGAATCAGACCTACAGAATCTACCATACTTGCAGGCCTTTATAAAGGAAACGTTTCGTCTTCACCCTCCAACTGCTCTTTCTCTTCCGAGAATCGCCGATAGCGACTGTGAGATCTTCGGTTATCGCATCCCCAAGGGTGCGACTCTGCTGGTGGATATATGGGCCATAGGTCGTGACCCGAAAGAGTGGTCTGACCCGACCTTGTTCAGGCCGGAGAGGTTCCTTCCGGGCGGCGAGAAGGCTGACGTTGATATTAAGGGTTATGACTTTGAGGCCATCCCGTTTGGTGCCGGTCGTAGGATTTGTCCCGGCGTGAGTCTTGGCATTTGCATGGTTCAGCTTCTAACGGCAACTATGGCTCATGCTTTTGAGTGGGACCTGCAAGGTGGACTTGACCCGGAGAAGCTTAACATGGAAGAAGCTTATGGAATAACCCTCCAACGAAAGGTCCCTCTGTCAGTGAACCCAAGGCCTAGGCTCGCACCACATGTTTACTCCCAATTGGTTTGAGCCGAGTTAATGAATAATGGTTCGTCAAGACTTTAGAAGTAGACTGGGTCTACTTAAAATATATGTGTGTTGGATGTATTTCTTAAATATCCTTTCCGATATGGTTACAAATATTTTAGGGGCCCCCTTTTCCTTTTGAGATGTAGATTTTCTAAATAAAGACTTGGCGACGTTAATATAAAGATGTGGCCAAGTGTGAAGTGTGGACCCGCGAATGCATGCGAAGGCGACTATGCGGCAAACAATATTACAAATTTAAAATAACCAGAATGTGAACATGTGGCTTTTCAACTTAGTATGTTGTGAGAATAATCCAACTCTTCTGGGATATATTTGGGCTGTAGCCCCAGACTTGTTAGTACTGAAGCCCAAAAGGTTCGGGCCAGATGGGGAGAACACTGACGTTGATGTTAGGACTAGGACACGTGGTGAGTCCCACATTATGTGTCCCTTATCTACTCATACAGTCATACCTTTAATATAATAGAGGGATAAACACACACACAAATATATATATATATATATTTTTTAAAGTATTAATACAATCTCCTTTAAATTATAAAAAGTATTAATACAATCTCCTTTTTCTCAAAAAGAAAAAAAAAGTGGGATGAGCATTTTTTTTTTATATATTGTATTTATTTAGATTTAAATTATATGCTCTTTTCTAAAATGTTTTTTTGCACCCATTATCTCAAATTAATTAGTTTTCAGTTTATTGGTGTTACAGAAACATATTTCTGAATTGAGGATTGGAAACTAGTTAATTTGAGATATTGAATGCAAAAAAAATTCAGAAAGCAGCATCTCTAATTTAAATCTAAATATATATACACAGACTCATCCCTCTAATAGAGGTATGGGCATACCTAATTATTGGACACACAATGTAGACTCACACGTGGTGTTTTGGGCCTTAGGCTATGCACAGCACGACTTAAATGGCTAATTCATTTGTTATTTATTAACATCTTGGTTAATACTATACTGTGAAAGAACGTGTATGTATGATCTCCATACCAAATGATCGGGGTCAGGGACGAAACATACAAGGGATTATGGCCCCCCAAAAAAAAATTATTTAAATATTTTTAATGAGACTTTTTATTTTTTAGTGAATAATACCACTTTAGCCTCCCAAGTAAAATTAAATTTCGGTCCCTCAACTTCTTCTTCTTCTTTTTTTACATTTTTTCCTCTTTTTTTTTTTTTTATCTTTGGGCTTATAATTTAATTTTGTTTCATGTGGGGTCTTGTATGATTTATGTTAATCTTGTCATTTTTTTTTATATTTCATTCTAATTACCTGAAATTTTTAGCTTATCAGTGAAATTTTCTTTTGTGGTGTATCCCTAACTAGTTACTATGTTTTTACTTATTCTATACTACACTTGTAGATGCAGTTAATTGACTTGATTTTATGAATATTTTTTTTAATTCTTTTTATTTTTAATGCATTTAAAACTTTCCTTTAAAAAAATTTTCGGGGGTAGCCCCCAAAACCTCCACCACTATTTGGCCCCCTCAAACTTTTTCTCCAAGTTCCGCCACTGATTGGGGTATCAACAGAAAGTAGTGTTCTATGTAGACTCTATATATGGAGCCGTATGAACTCATAAGCTCAAATTGTGATACCCCGATCAATTTGTGCAGACAGGTATTTAGTTAGGGAGGGCCCATCATATTCATGCAGAGATGATTATCAAGCAAGAGCCCTACCCGGAATGTCATACTCTTTTGGAGCAGACTATTTTATGCTCTTCGGAGTTTGCTCATGTATAGCTATCAAGCGTTAGGCTTGCCTTTTGATTCCCGGGGGGGGGGGGGGGGGGGGGGGGGGGAATCAGGTATCGATCAAATCTATATGCAGAGTTAGAGGAGGATGGAACAGGACGATAATGATGCATATATATATATATATATATGTAGCATCCATTAGTTTCCAATTATTGTTTAAGTAGTATAGAATAAATCGCCTCACTTTCCATCACTGCCTCTCTCGCTATTTCTCGTTATCCCCTCCCTTTTCATAGTTCACAACTCTATTCTTACAAACAGACGCAAAGGATAACACCTATATATAATACTATTTTCGGTCCTAATTATAAGAGCTAGTTGACTTTCTTTGGAGAGATTAAGAAAGCTAAATAAGTTACTTAATCATCTTATATGTTAAATATTTTTAGATTATATATTGGTTTATTAGTCAAACTAATAAGTTTGAAGAAAAAACTGAAAATAAAAATTCTTTAAAATAATTTAATTAGCTTCCTTAATCTCTCCAAAAAAGTCAACTAGTTCTTATAATTAGGACCGGAGGGAGTAATATAATATACTATATTACACTGTATTTGTATTTGGTTCCTAATATAAGAGCTAAACAAAGAATTTACTTTAACCCTAAATATAAAAACTCAACCTACATTATTTCTTAAATCTAACTTTTATATATCTCAAAGTATCTCAATTATACTTTTTTTAAAAATAAAAAAACTGTTCCTTTAGTTATATAGAAAGGATCCGAACCTATGCTTAAAAGCATCCCTATCGTACATATTAATGAACTTTTTTTTTTTAAAAAAAAAAACTAGATTGTCATTGAAGACATTACAATAACTTCAACAAAGACTCCTACTCTTTATCAACGTTCGCCTCTTGAAAAAGAGGATGAGGTTGATCAAATAGACAGAAATTCTCATCTATGCTATATGAGAGAATCTGGCTAAATTATCAGTAATAGTTATAATCTCTGTATCTGTGTGTGACCACAACTTGTCAATCTCTATAAAGAAACATCATAATATCATCTACAATGTCCTTGAAAGGATGATACTCATCACATCCTCCGATCCCAACATATAATTCGTGGCCTCTATATAATCAGTAACAAAATTAATCTTCTTATATCCTTTAGACCAACACAATTATAGGCCATGAATGCAACCAATTATTTTTGCAAAAACTGGTAGAACATTAACTAGTTTACAACTGAAGCCTACAAGCCATCTGTCATTTTGATCTGAAGGTAACCTCCGCATCCACTCCTTCCATCCTCCAACATTGAGCCATCAAATGTTACTATGATGAAGTCTTCTTTATGACGATTGTGATTTGTATGAGAACTATTACTTCTCTACTCCATATCATTTGTTCTGAGAGTATTCTTGTTTGAACATACTCTAAAAAAATTATATTGTGCATTTAGTCCCACATCAATCACCTTATAATCAAACAAACTTTTACAGCGTGATACCCATGTATCTCAGCAAAGATACCCAAAAAGAGTTGGCTACAGAACCTTCTTCGTATATTCTTTGCCAATCTTATGAGTTAGATTTCATTTGATCCGATCCCCCTGTAAAGAAAATAATGTATTCCATTTTTCCTATTTAACCATTTATTTCCTGCAATCCCTATCAATTGCGCAGTCCCTCAAAATATGCATGAATTGTCTGCATCCATCTCGCATCTAAAAAGATAAGCAACAGATGTCTCCAATCTTCTCTACATCCTTAGCTTCAATGTATGAGTTCTTCATAAATAGCTAACCACATGAAGGCTTTAATCTTCTTGTTAGGGTTTTAACAACCAGCAATAGTAATTCTTATTATTTTTATTAACATCCAAGCCAGCTAATTAAATTAGACACAGTACTATTCTTTTGAAATGGATTTTTTTTTTTAGTTTTTTTTTTTTTTTACAATGACCTGTTAACAAGTTTCTCTAAGTTGAAGAATTCATTTAAATTTTGTTAATATTATCATTATAAAAAAACTTTAAAAACCCTTTTTACAACCTTTTTTTAGGAGGACGTCTATGTGAACGATGTAATGAAGTCTCCAAACTACGTCCATTAAAAATGGGACGTCTTCCTTTCTTCATCTAGTGGGATGCGTAAGGTTTGTTTCTAAAAAAAAGAAAAAAAAAATCTTCACGTGCCATGTCAGAGGAAGGAACGGATCTCACTTGACAGAATCACTTCCCTCAGCCGCAGAGGAGTGGCGAAGCAAGGTTGGAGTTGGAGGGGAGCATCAATCGTCAATACCGGCGAACAAAGTGCAGGATGGAGTTGTCTTCCTTACAAGATTTGACTCCAAATTTACGTTCATTGCCTTTAAACTTAACCACCAGATCAAAGCCATTAGGGAGAAGGATGAAGATAAGGGCACAAGAACAAAGAGAGGAACACACAGTGAAACATGAGACAAGTCACACTGCGTCCACCACCTCTCTACATTTATTTTTCTCACTCCCAACACGTAGCCTTCTCTTCTCCGATCGCGATCCACCTAATTCGATCTTCCATTCACTCGGCAACAGGCGAAAGCATCTTCCTCCAGGCGAATGCCTCATCGTCACTTCCGGCACTGTCATATTCAAGGGCCGCAACGAGCTATTTGGTACTTGGATGAAAGCTACTAAGACGTTTCAACAGCGACCTATGAAGGGATTTGCAGATAAAAATGAAATTCTAAAGTCAAAAGGAAAGAAAGTCAAAAGAGTTTGACAAGAAAAGTAACTCTGGTACAAAATCTTATGACACTTATATACAATTTTAAAAGGGGCGCCAACAATCAATGGTTTTAGCGTCCATTTTCTAAAGTGGGATGCCAATATACTTTTGATATGCGCTTTTATTAAAGGAACGCTCAATATTTTAAAATTTCTCTATATATTTACAAGAATGTCATAGTCTTTATTTTACACTTTTTTTTAATGACTTTTTTGAGACGCAATATCTACTTTTTGTAATAGTGTACCTTATAAAATTTAAATTATCTTAGAGATTATTTATTAAAGGGGACTGTTTAGCTTATAAATTATTTAGTTGGTTAAGAAATATTATAGCAAAAAGTGATTTAAAAATGAAAAGCTTATGCCTTGTAAAATACTCTTATAATAAGAAGAATACAAAACGTGTTATAACTTCAAATGCATGCGGCTGGAGAGAAAAAAAAAACAAATGCATGTGAAACACTGAAATGCATTTATTTGTCCTTTTGGCATCGATGGCAATGCCCCGATCATGGAGTACGGTTCCTCTCATTTTCTCTCTCCCTCATTTTCTTCTCACAAGCCAATCTGGACCGTTAAAATCTTGATCCAACGGTTCAGATTTAAATTTTTTTTTTGCTATTTTGTCTTTTTCAAAAAAGACAAAGTTAAATTTTTTTTTTTAAGATCTGGACCGTTGGATCAAGATTTCAACGGTCCAGATCGACCTGTGAAAAGAAAATGAGGAAGAAGAAAATGAGAAAATCCTCTCCCCCGACCATGTCACATCATACCTCCAAAAAAAGGCAAAGCAGGTGCATTCTTTAGTTGATTCGCTTGTTGGCGTGGATTCGGCTCATAATCCATCATATTATTTACTATACATTTTATAAATTAATACATAGATAATTAAATTGATGGCACATTTTTTATTGAAAATTTGGATCGATCTGGCTGTCATAGACAAAGTTGCCACTTACAAACGGCAATATGCTTACAAAAATAGTATCAATCATAATTTTGAGTAAACATAAGAACCCCCTCATCTTCTTTAGGGAGGGGTTCGATCCCTGCGTTAGTGAAGGCGCTGGAGGAGGCATCCTAGGGGTCTAGGAAGCAGTGGTGATATAGGTAGAGGTGGAGGCATGTGTACTCTCTGGCCAGTATCCCCTGTAGACTGGGCACCAAGCACCCTGCCCTTGAACTGTAGATGAGCCTAACCTCTTTCCTATAATTTCTTTATCAAGGAAAAAAAAAGTAAATATGAGAGCCCACCTTGAAAAAGACTAGGTTGCTTTCTTTGTTTTCCTTTTGTGGATTGCCCAAAACGTTTGGATGGCAAAAATTACAGTTTTAATAAAACTTAGGGACACCAAATCGCCACAGCAATTAAATTAAAATACTAGAACAAGGGTTCCATGTCACTCAGCACAATCCATAATTCATAAACAAAACAAAACAAATGCTGGGCACAGCATAAAACCAACCATGTATTGAAATTTATCAGAATTCACCATTTCGTTTTTTAATTTAATTTATAGCCTCACAATTCTACTGCTGCCGCAGTTAACTCACGCCAAAATTTTTCCAAATGTTTTTTTCGAAAGCTTAAGGATGAAGTACGAGGAACATAAGCAAGATAAGGAGAAAAATTCAAATGAGTTGAAGATAAATTTGAGCACGTGGTTGACACAAGTGAATGCTAGACGAATTGAGTTGATGGCATTTTATATATATATATTTTATTTATTTAGATTAAATTATATACTGCATTCTGAAATATTTTTTGCATCCCGTAATTGAAATTAATTAATTTTCAGGATACTGGTGTTATAGGAAAAAATATTTCTAAATGCAGGATTGAAAATTAATAAATATGAGATACTAAATACAAAAAAAATTTCATGATGCAACATATAATTTAATCTAAATAAATATAATATATTAAAAAATAAAAAAAATAAACAAAATATCAATACATTTTTATGTGCTTCTTAAGAGGACAAACACCTAAGAAATACATTTTAAAAAAAAACAAACAAACAAACAAACATAGAATGAGGATCCAAGGAGCCCTAGGCTTGTGACTTCAGGCCAGTACTTAAGTAACACCAATCACACTATAAACTCCTACATGCAACTCAGTGAGATTAGGGAAAATTTTAGTCACCTCCCTTGATAGCAAAATAATTTCAATCAATTCCCAAAATTTTATGAAACTTCATTGTATACCCGTGGTCAAAATGAAATTAATTTTTGTGGATGAAAAGACAATGATGTATTTATGATCTTTTACTTTTTTTCAGAAGAGCATTTAAAAGACAAATAAGTGCACTTACAAGACAAATAAAGAGATCTACAAAACAAAAAAATGATTCGAAATAACCTAGAGAATTAAAAATATTTTAGCTATTTACAAGACAAATATAGAAATTCATAAGATAAATATGAGTATTTACAAGATAAAGAAAGGCATTCCAAAGAACCCAAAGAGTTAAAAACATTTTGACAATTTACAAGATAAATATGAAAATTTATAAAACAAATATGAGCATTTAAAAGACAAATAAATGGATTCAAAAGAACATAGGGAATTAAAAATATTTTGATAATTTACAAGACAAATAAGAGTATATTTATAAAATAAGGGCTCTATTGTTTCTTCATCCAGAAAAAGTAATTTCATTTTGACTATAGGAGTATAGTGACGTTTCATAAAGTATTGGGGGTTGGCTGAAATTAATCTGCCATCAAAGGATTGACTGAAATTCACGTAAAAAATTATGCTTTATGCAAATTGGAACAGTGAAACATGTCTAAATAAAACATTCCCTTTGCTTTATGAATAAAATCTCCTAGCAACAGAAGATTCGTCAAAAAACGGTGCACACGTTAAAGAAGTTCCTGTGTGTTTCGTGAGGCTACAAAATCTAGAAGACCAAAGCGTGGAGGACCCAAGTGTCCTTGAACCCAAAATTGAATCTTTATTTCTTGGTTTCATCCGTAGAACCATCTTGATATTGGCTCATTAAAAGAAGAAGCATTGGGGGTTCAAATCAGTTTTTTTTCCCAAGACACAACAAGGCAAACAGCTTTAAGAAATCAATGTCGGCTTCAACAATTTGCGAAAGCGTCAGTTTTAGCAAAATACATTATTTGTCTCATCTACTACTGTTTAAATATGTGATAAATTGAAGGAATCATGGCATGTTGCAGATATCTCAGCATTCAGGAGCTAAAAATTGTCATTCACTGCATAGACAAAAGTCATAAACTTTTATCAATCAATTCTCTCATTAATGTCAGACTGCAAAATTCGTAGTTCAATTATCAATCAGGTTCTTCGGTCGTCGCTCGAAAGCCCCGAATCCCCTTACCATTTCCTTTTTTTCCCGGATGATTTAGTTTGCTGAGAAGTGAGAACCATGTGATGGGGAAGCTCATTTATAATTTTGACTGCTGGGGATATTTTTGTTTCTTAACAACTTTAAAAAAAAATCTCTAATTAGGCGTCATGGCCTAATTAAGAATTTGTTAAAAGTATAGGCCTGAATTTACATTTTGTTATTTCATAAGATTAAATTAGAATTCTCCTTTTTTTTTAAAAAAAAAATCATTTGATAATAAATTTAGGGAAAAAGACAGATAAATACTATATGAGTTTGCAAAACCCCCAGAAGCCTACCGAATTTGTAAAAAGACTGAGAGATGCCAAAGACTTTTGAGGGTTATACAAATTCGTATAGATTCGTGTGAGATGACGATAATGCCCAGGGAGAGAGAGAGAGATGAAACGATCGACACTCAACTCAACCGTGACTGCCGAAGGTCACCGTTGCCGTCTTGACCCTCTTCCGTCGAAGCCACACCCGCCTTCGCCGTTGACCCCGCACCGGATGACGCCGGTGAAAAAGAAAGAAAAAAAAGAGAGGTGGTTCGCGTGTTGAGAGATTGGAAGAAATTGGAAGAAGAAACGAGCCACTAGAAGGATGGAAGGAGAAGGGGTGAAGGAAGGAACAGGAAGAAAGGAAGAAGAAGGAAAAAGAAAAGGAGGAAGAAAAAAACAACGAGTTCACTGTTATGGAGTGCACTTCCAGTCTACACTCGAGTGCACTGGAAGTGCGCTACTCTTTTTTTTTTTTTTTGGCCTCCTTCCTTCCTTCACTTTCTTCCTCTTCCTTCCTTCACCCCTCTCCTTCCTTCCTTGCTTCCGATGGCTCGTTTTTTCTTCCATTTTCTTCCAATCTCTCAACGCCAACACGAACCGCCAGTTTTTTTTTTCTTTTTCACCGACGTCATCTGGTGCGGCGTTTGCGGGTGCGAGGTCAATGGCGGAGGCGAGTGTGGCTTCGACAATGGAGGGTCAAGACGGCGGTGACCTTCGGCAGTCACGGTTGAACTGAGTGTCGAGTGTCGGTTCATCTCTCTCTCTCTCTCTCTCCCTCCTTGGGCATTATCGTCATTTCACACTAATCTGTACGAATTTGCATAACCCTCAAAAGTTTTTGGCATCTCTCAGTTTTTTTACAAATTCAGTGGGTTTCTGGGGGTTTTGCAAATTTAGATAGTATTTATTCGTCTTTTTCCCATAAATTTATCTTTGAGTATGCAAAACATTATTAGCGTGTATTTCATGCATCTCCAATTTTTAATGAGAAATACTTATATACTCTAGTTATATTATCTGTATTTTGACTAATTAAAATATAACAATTCATCTTATTTTAATCACAGTATTAAAAAAAATCTTATTTTAATCCTATACCCCAGAGTTATCAGAAATTCAAATTTTATTATTTTTAAAAACATAAACTCAATAATTTAGGGGAAAAAATGTAATTACCTTCCATGTTGTTTGAGTCATAAAATTTAAATTTTTATATGTGACTCATTCGGGACGTAAGATTGAAATAAAATAACTTGTTATATTTTAATTAATCATAATATATACTCCCCCAGTCTTAATTATAGGATAACATTTGAGATTGTTTTGTTTTAATTATAAGACAATATTCCAATTTTTATCAATTTTTTTTCTAAAATATCCCTTTAAATCTGAATGAGGAATTATGTGAGATCAATAAGGTAATTGAGGTGGAAAATTTATATAAGAGTGGTTTTTTAAAAAAATGAATAAAATTAAGTAATTTAATATCTATTATTAATCTCTCTAAAACCAATTATAAAATAGAACCGGAGGGAGTATTAACTGACACTCCAATATCGAAATATTTTGTCGGCTGCCCGTCGGCGTATTTGATAACGTGTTTAATTAATGCGTTATCTCACAAAGCTTCAGGGATCAGGCCACCAAAATAAAATAAAATAAAATAAATAAGAAAAACCCAATGAAGAAACTTTGACAGGCGGAAGTCGTGCGCCGGTGTAACGAATGGACCGTGTTCATCTCCTGTAGCCTGGCCTCATCGCACCCAGAAAACCACCCAAACCTTCCATCCCTCAAGTTGCAATTTCAGCTAATCGAATCTTACAAACTGCGCGATCTTTTGAATCTATCATGTTTTGAACTTCTCCTACCAAACCATGCTTGTTCTTTTTCTCAAAACCCTTTTCTTCTCAATACACCAATCTGATCCAAGCCTTTGATATCAGGAAATAAAAAGCCAGGGAGAACAAGGAATAGAACATATTCCACGCAAAACTATGTCAAGGAATCTCCTTCAGGCCATCCAAGCCTCACTGTCTCTTCCTCCAACTGCGAGTCTTGCATCCAATAGCAGCGATCCAGGGTTAAGATCTCTCGTATCTTTGCCTAATTGCAACGGTTTCTGGTATGACACCTTCCTTATCGTTCCGTCGGTTTTATTTGTGCTGTATCTGGCGGTCCACGCGAAGAAGAACCTGACAAAACTCTATAATGGAGGATCTTATGTGATGAAATCCTGTTATGCCCTGCTTTGGGTTGCTACTCTTTTAAACCTCGCTTGGTGTTTCTCTCAGGTATGCTTAGTAGCTTCTTGTGTTCCTTGGTGAGGCTAATTGTATGATAAACAGAAGAAGCTAGTGGGGAGACTTGCTTTTTGTAATCCGCAATTTTTTTCACCTTTTCTTTGGGCGTAAGAACTTGAGGAGACGCGCCATATTATACCATCACTTCCATTAAGAGCGGGTATTAGGATGTGAAGTTATGCAAAACAAATTTAAATGATAAAAATTTAGGACCTTGGATTGTAAAATCAAGCTTGTTGAATAGTTGGTTTTGGTGGTTGCTGAGACAAATATGATCCCCGTTGCTGGCACTTGGAATTAAGGTAATACGTTACGCATTTATATGTTAGAGGGACGTTTAGATTCAGATCTGAAAGGTCCGAGGTGGTTAGGTGAATGCTGCGAAGTGTCTATGCTATAGGCTGGGTTTTTTTTTGGTTATATGACTATTTTATGGAATAAGGTTTTGCAACTACATGATTTCTGCAATTTCAAAGGAACTTGTGAGTATGTATTTGACCATCTCTGGAATTTCCACATTTAGTTTAAAAGTTACCCTCCAGTGGAGTTGCACATATCATTAAAACTTATCTTCCAGCCTACATCACTCACTAAGCTGTAATGTTATTTTTGTTTCAAGGAAGAGCTCACGTTATCTAAGTGGAGATAATATAAGTGTGGCATGATTTCCATCCGCATTTCATCTCAAATATGGAAAATTACCCACTCGTAGCCCCTTCATTTGGTTTCAGGCTTTGCATTTGTAACAAAATTTCCAACTTCAACTTCTTTCTTGTCTGAGCAGGCATGGCAGTGCTCTCCTGGCAAGGACATAGCATGGAATTTCCTGTCATTATTGACAGCATCTGGAATACTTTGTCTGGAGATAAGCATGATGGGTTTTCTTCTAAAGGACAATTATATGAATGGGATGGAAACTCTGGCGCACACTTTCCTTGTGTCTGGAGTTATTGTCATTTTGGATACCCTTCTTAAGGTAATACCTGTTTTCATTTGCGTTATTTGATGCACATGTATGCACTACACTTTTCCACCTGTCCTGTAAGGTCTTGGCGTGCCATAATTTTCTTTTTTGTTGGTTACGATTACTCTTCACAGCACGTCCCCAGCATAGGTCTTGTGTTGTTTCCGTCCTGTTAACTGCTGATTATTCCCTTTGATGTCAATTCTTCTGTACATGCCTGTCGATGTTGCCACTTTGCACTCCACTGCTCATCTTTAACGCTTTGTTTCTTTATATTCCTCGTACTAATTGAGTACTTCCATATCAGGCAATATATGTTTTTGGATTTGGAGTCCCTTTGTTCAATCGTGATGTTGGAAGCTCACATAAGATCAAGTGGGGTTTGTTGATAATTCACAAATTGTTGCTTGCCGCTGCATATGGCTTCATATTGTTCGTTCATTTCTCTAAATGGAGAGAAAAGCTGCCTCGTAAGTGAGAGTGTGTGTGTGTGTGTTGTTACCTTTCGTCTTACTTGATCTATGTTCTAATCAAATCAGATCCTCTCTGTTCATGCATTTATGCATTCGGAGATAGAGCGACACAAAGAATGTTACTGTGTATAGGATCTACATCTCATAATCATAAACATCCTCTCTTCTCTCTCTATATGAAATCCCTCTCCACAAAGAGGATCGCAAGTGTGTTCTGATGTACAAATTCCTTTTACCTTTCACAGCCAGACCAGCATTCTACAACTATGTTGTTGCAATGTTTGTCTTTAGTGCAATTGCCCTGTTTGCTTGTGGGCTAGCAGTGACTGGGGCTGGCTTGGGCAATTGGTAATCCCGCATCCCTCCTCTGCCTTTAAAAGTAGCTCTCAATAGTTTATTTCCTATTCTATGAAATTTGCCCTGAATGGATGGATCTCCTTTCCTGCAGGATGTATGATCTCACTGTGCTTTGTTATCACACTCTATATCTGCCATTTCTGTACGTAACTTTTCTTGAAGATTTTTTCCAGGTAATCATTTCTTGCCATCTAGTACAGAAGTTACGCTTAGGTATATGATTAAAAAACACTAAAGGATAGGGGTTTCAAAAATGAAAACAAATAAATTAACTGAAATTAAAAGAGAGAGAGAGAGAGAGAGAGAGTCAAAATTGGTTTTTCTTGCATCTAAAAGGTGACATTTGAAAAGGAAAATCTGTAAAGAAAAGCACTTAGCTGAATTAGAATAAATAAATAAATAAAGAAGAGCAAATCGAACTTAGCTGAATCATAAATCGAAATTGAGGGAAAAAAAAGAGTCTTCATTTATGCAAAACTGACTAAGCCAGTTTGATTTAATTTTGTATTTGGTCATAGACAAACTCAATCGTGCCCATGAACTCTATTCACAATTGTAATGTTTTCTTGTGGGGGAACTGCGCTATTCAACAGCATATGATGTGTTATCTCTTGGTGCTTGCTGCAGGAGGAAGACTTCCTTTTGGATAATGCTTATTACTCCGAGATGAGAGATGCCGGATTCTTCGACGCTGAGTGGGAGTAATTCCTTGACATGTTGTAAATGGACTGCTATCTTTTAATGTGTGTAGTGTGTAAATATTTTTAGATACCTTTTGTGTTCTATGGCAGAAGCAGGGAAAGATTTAACAGAACAAGTGTAATTGAACGAAGCTTTAATTTGAATAAACCCTTTTACTCGTTTAACTCATTTACTCCGCTGTTAATTTCAATGGTCTACACTTGTAAAATAAGCTTGCACGGACTACAATTGTATTGAAATGTGTTCATGAGCTACTTTAATAAGTTGGCAATTTGCACCTTAACCAAGGTAAAGCAATGATTGCTGGTAAATGTAATATTTTTTATTAAATCTTTTGTTTCAAGTAACAACAAGAGTACTTGACCACTGAACTGTTGTTGAAAACTTGATCCGACGGCTGTATATCATTAATTTTATTAATGTAGATATTGTAAATTCAGATTCACATATAAAATTGAGTAGTGTGATTGTGTGAAATAATATGGATGCCCAGTCTAAGCATTGAAACATTCCATGGTAACATACCGTGGGTAAAACAAAATGAAGTATACTAAAAACGAAACAATGCTAGGCACAATGAAGAAAGTAATCTAAAAAATTATGAATAAATTGGAAAAATAATAAAAGATTCCATCAAGACCATTGGGATTCTCTACTCTAAATCTCTAATCCCATTCGCACATGAAAAAGGAATCACTCAAAATATACAACAAATTTCAACCATTGAATTCAACTACATAGGAAAGCATAAGCACATACAAATTTAGAACACACAAACTTTGCTGGGCCGATCTCTAGGTGGATTGTGAATACAGATAAGGGGCGAGCCTGGGCTTTGGTTGAACCATCAAAGGGACCTTCCGTTGGAGGGTCAGCCCATAAGCCTCTTCCATGTTCAGCTTTTCTGGGTCGAGCCTATCTGCAAGCTCCCAATCAAAAGCCTGGGCCAGAGTCGCAGTCAAAAGCTGGACCACTCTAATCCCAAGGTTCATGCCAGCGCATATCCTTCGGCCAGCACCAAATGGGATCACCTCAAAGTCATTGCCCCTCACATCCACCCCGCTCTTCTCCCCACCCGGCAAGAACCTTTCGGGACTGAACACCAACGGATCGGACCATTCCTTCAGGTCACGGGCTATGGCCCAAACATTGAGCAGCAGAGTGGCCCCCTTGGGGATGTGGTATCCGAAAACCTCACAGCTCTCAGCAGCAACTCTTGGGAGAGAAAGAGGAGTGGATGGATGAAGACGAAATGTTTCTTTTATGAAGGCCTGAAGGTATGGTAGATTGGGCAAGTCCAATTCGCTCACGAGCCGATCCTGGCCCACCACTGAGTCCAATTCCTGTTGGACTCGACCCAACATGGTCGGGTTTCGGATCAGCTCAGCTATCGCCCACTCTGTGGTGCTTGATGACGTGTCAGTACCAGCCGCAAACATGTTCTGCAAACGGTCATCGATCATGTTAAGCTCAACAAGTGACTGATAAAATTACACTTCATAAATATAAGCAATATTTAATGAATTGATTTTGATTTTAAAAATAAAATATTATTTTTGTAGTTGTTAATTTTTTTTTTTTTAAAATTTATGCTCCATCAACAATAAGAGTAGAGAGAATAATGGAATTAAGAAAGGTAGGTGGGATGTTTTAGAAAATTACTACATAACATATTAACTACCTTTCTTTAACGTAATCAAATTAGAAATTAGATGGGCATAACAGGATTAATCAAATTAATAGAAGTATATATGAAGATGAAGGTGAAGATTGCCAAAAGTAAAGCTTTGATCTCAACGTCAGTGAGCTTGGTTCCATCATCATCTGGAACCTCCTTGAGAGA
The DNA here is from genome assembly GCA_034222035.1 of Acacia crassicarpa. Taxonomy (NCBI): domain Eukaryota; kingdom Viridiplantae; phylum Streptophyta; class Magnoliopsida; order Fabales; family Fabaceae; genus Acacia; species Acacia crassicarpa. The sequence goes on along the minus strand of JAWXYG010000023.1, from coordinate 394,014 downwards.
GAGCAAGGCGCTCAACAAGTCCCTGTGGTGCTCGCTCTTTGAAACCTCGTGTTCTTGTATGATGTTTGTCAAGAATGCATCGAACCTTTTGTGGAGTTTCTTCATCTTGCCTTGAACTCCTTGAAGGTCAAGCCATTCCAACGCCGGGATGAAGTCACCAATGTTGAAAACTCCGGCCAGCACCATCATCTCCACCACCATAGACTTGAACTCCTCTGCCCGAGCATCACATCCGGCCCACCGTCGTCGAACACGCGCCGTCCTAAAACTGCCCTTGCCAGGGAGTTGGTGGTGCACACATTCAGCAATTGTCCCAAGTTCACCGCTTGTGAGCTGGCGCTTGCCAGGTTACGTGTCAATCTTCCGACCTCTTCCTGCAATTTATATTCATTTCATTAGTTAACTTGAGTCATACTGTCACTTGAGTTTGAGCTTCACCAATTCAAATATACTCCTCTCTCTGTATATACTTACCTGGCGGAGATGTCTGAAATCATCCAAGGCCTTGCCGGAGAACAGATGAACCGCGGAGATTTTTCGCAGCCTGCGCCATCGTGGGCCATAGGGAGCGAACACGAGGTCTTGATAGTTATAACCCATGTACTTGGCTCCTGCGTTGGGTGGCCGGCTGGAGAAGTTGGCGTCGTGAACCTTCAAGATCTGCTCGGCAACGGAAGCAGAAGCCACCACGACGACGTTGACAAAGCCTAGCCGGAGGTGCATGAGAGGACCGTAAGTGCGAGCCAAATCGGCCAAAGCATGGTGAGGAACAGGGCCCAAGTGAGGCATGTTTCCGACGATAGGCCATGGTTTGGGACCCGGAGGAAGAGGAAGGGAAGGTCGACGGAAAATATTGAGAAGGCGATAAAGGAGAGAGGCCAAAACCAGAGAAGCAAAGCCCAGAAGCCATGGAGAAGTCACAGAAGAAGAAGCCATATTCTAAAGATCAGAGAGTATTAATGGTTGAGCAAGGTAATTATGAAACGAAAGTAAATAATGGCAGAATGATAAGGTTGTGCATGACATTTTTGAAAGAATGAAAAAGAAGGGATTATTTATAATTAGAGTCCGGAGATTACACGGCCCTTTTAAGTTTTGGTCCTTAGGTCCAAACTTAAAACTTAAAGGAGTTAAATGAAATTAGTTTTATAAAGCCTCAAATTTAAAAAGGTTAGCCCGTTAGATTTTATTAATTTTTTTTTAAAAAACTAATAAGGAGTTGGAAGATAAGTTCCTTATTTAAATATTTATTGAAAATGAAAGTGAGCTTACTCCTTATATTAGTAAAGTTCTTCTCACAATTCATAGGATCAATCTTCCCACAAAAATATTATATAATAATTTAAATTTAAAACTTAGACAGTTTTAGATTTTATGTCAGATATTTGTGGACGAGAAAGTATTTATTAGACCCTAACCGCTGAGTTGGACCCACCTAGTTCCCAACTCTATTTATAATTGAGGTGGAAGACGAAGTCAGTGACATGACTTGGGGCAATTCGCGGGCTGCCAATTCACACAGAAAAGTTCAATACAGTTGAAGCTTCGGTGCTGTTATTAATTACTCCTGTTTCCAGAGCACGACAACAAGTCAAATGAGAGATATTATATTGGTTGGGATGTAATGTAAGGGTAATTTTTTAGAGCTGGGACCTTCTTAGGTTTAAATTGACAAATCTGACCTCCTGTTATTAATTGCCTTTTTGGTTTTGCTGGAGTATGTATGTCAAACACGTATTCGGCTTGTATCTTAAATATTTAATTACTACCTCCGGTCCTAATTATAAGAGCTAGTTGACTTTCTTTGGAGAGATTAAGGAAGCTAAATAAGTTAGTTAATCATTTCATATGTTGTGCATCTTTAGATTATATATTAGTTTATTAGTTAAACTAATTAGTTTGAAGAAAAAAATAAAAGTAAAAATACTCTAAAGTAATTTAATTAGCTTCCTTAATCTCTCCAAAAAAGTCAACTAGCTCTTATAATTAAGACCGGAGGGAGTATTAGATTTGAATTGATCTTGTGATGTAATGAATGTCCTTTAGGAGGAGCCCATGAAGGTAAGATTTTCAAATGTCAAATTAATCGACGCGCGCAAGATAATTGGTGAAGATGTCTGTCTGCTATATATTTGGTCAACGTATTTAAATATAAATATCTCATGCACATTGAATTATAGATAATCTTGAGCTATGAATAAATTTATTCTGCTGACGATTGACTCGCGAAAAACCTACGTAAAGCAAGTCGACAATTTCAATAAGTACATAAATCAAAGGAAAATAGAATCACGTGTGAATACGTGACTCCTTGCTGCATGCATGCTCAATTATATATATGGCAAATTTATTCAGAAGGAAAATTCTATTTAAATACTAAATAAAATTTCAGATTTTTTAAATGTCTATTAAAATTTGTAAAGGATTCAAAAGTGATATGAACTAAATTTGAATTTTATAATGTTGGTGAATTTATGTTTTTGTGCTCAGTTTTTAAATAAATTTTAAAAAAGAAAAATGGTTTTAGCCAGAGGGCCACCATGGCCGGCCGGACAACCTTTAACCACTAGCAGCCTAAGAGTTTAAAAAAAAAAAAAATTCCTTCTTTTGGGGATATGGTGAAATCTTTTTTCAAAAAAAGATTTGATTTTGGGGGGACGGTTGATTCTGTTTTAAAAAAAGGATTGAATGAAAGTGGGAGGGAGGGTTCAAACCCACCTCACCTTTACCTTTATTATAAGGGGCTAAGGTCTAACTATTAGGTCATTTAGTTCCTTTCCTTTGATATATATATATATATATATATATATATATATATATATATATATATATATATATATATATATATATATATATATATATTCTTCTTAACATTTTTCATTAAGAAACACTCTTATAAATCTTATTAAACAGGTGTTATAAATAAATCTCATTACCGAACTTGTGAATCCCATTAATAAACTTGTTATTTCTATTACAAATTTTGTTCAATGTTGTGAATTCCATTACACACACACACATATATACATATGTATGTATAATAGGATTCACAAGATTAACAAAATATGAGCACTATGAACAAAATTTATAATGAAAATAACAAGCTTATTAATGCGATTAACAAGTTCAGTGATTATATTTACAATAGTTGTAATGGGATTTACAAGAGTGGTGTTTCTTAATGGAAAAAATGTTGAGAAAATATATATATATATATCAAAGGAGCTAAATGGGTCGATGACTTAGCCCCTTATAAACGGGGGTGGATTCGAACCCCATCCTAACACACCTTCATTCAATCTTTTTTTTTTTTAAAGGCTAAAAATATACTTTTAGTCTTTTAAGTTTATATGAGGTATATTTTTGGTTTCTTAACTTTATAAAGTATATTTTTAGTCTTATAATTCTAACACCTTTAATTTTGCTAAAGAAAAATGCAAACTCAAGTGATAACGGCTGATGACTGTTTAATTAAATGTTATTAAGCTTAAATTTAAAATACGGGTAAATTGAAAAATATATAAAATTTGTATAATTAAATGCTATTAGTCAGCACTTAAGTTCGCCTCGTCAACTTTTTCCATTAGCAACATTAACGATATTAGACTTTTAGGACTAGAAGTATACTTTATAAAATTAAAGGACTAAAAGTATACCTTATATAAAAACCAAAAATATATTTTAGCCTTAAAAAAAAAAAAAAACCTCGACTGATCTCACGCCGCTGGCAGTTATCGGATGATGGGTTGTTTGGTGCAGTATGACCTGGACGAATAATAACAACAGAATGGGGCTGGAAATAGTAAAGGATGGGTAAATCGGTTGCTATGAGTGTTCAACCCGAGGTTAGTTGAAAGCGAACGAGTTAGGAAGGATTTCAGTATCTCAAGGAGGTCTTCATTCTCTGGAGCTAGGTGGTTTTTCTTTCAGGTTTTATTCGTTTTTCTTGAGATGCAAACTTTGAATAATGGAATCACAGCCAAAGAAAAAAACAATAAAACAATCGAATAATGGAGCTTAGCTTAGCTTAGCCATGACATGGAGTGTCAAAACTTGTATAAAACTCAACTCTGCTTACCCTGTCACTGGGGAGAATGCTTCGCATTAGCACTACCGTCTAAAAGCATGCATGTACGCTGATTAAGACGGGGAGACACAAAATGAGATCAGATACGTACTGCAACACAGTAAAATTAAAACTGTTCACATGCATACTTTTTGAAGAGTCGAATAATGACTTATATTAAACATGCCTAGCTAATTTCTTAGTATGCATTAATCTCACTCCCATTCCTAGCTAGCTTCCACTTCTTCAGGGGTTCCTTCTAATTTCTTTCTTTCTTCCATAAAATTCAACCATCAGAATAGTATAGTTATAACTAAGTTGACTCCCAAGCATTAGGCAGTATGTCATATTGTTCTTGATATTGATTCAATGCTACGTCTCTCTGTACCCTTCTTGTTTTTCCATGCTCATCTACTAATTCATGTTCCATTTGGTCATCAAGCAATACACATAATTTTTGTCATGGTACTTTTTGGTGATATGATCTTTGTCATCCCTTTTGCTCACATCCCTTGTGTCATAGCTAAAAATGAGAATCCCAAGCTAACTCATTTGAGCTTCCATTACAAAACTTCAAATTCTCAATGGTTTGAATCCCTGTCAAGAGTACATATCTTACGTATAAATTTACGTACGCATGATAACAAGACTATTAGGTTGTTTTCTTAGAGTTTTGAACAAGTTGGGCAGTCCTTGAATCTTCTTCCATTGTTGCTGCAGAACCTATCCTTACAATGAGAAGGAAGCATCAAGTGCATTACATAACCGATTATCGACTTCGAAAGCATTTCAAATTTGCAGGCTAAGCCAATCAGGTGTCTTATTAATTAGACATTATATTATAGATGTCCACTCAACAGTCCATGTTACAAAAATCAAGTTATAGATAATTTTGATTTTTAATGAGAAAATGATAGAACATAAATAGTGTGCGATTCATGCTGTCGCAATGTTAGAAGTCCACTCTTTTCATGATTGTATCAATTTATACATTTTAATAAATGAAGTTTGAGAGAATTTGTCACAAATAATGTAACTAAAACTGGGAGGATGGGAGTGCATATATATGTGTGTGTGTGTGTGAAGTCTTCCGATCCTTATTTCTCAAATTATAGCCTCAAGACCGAGAGATTCTTTGTATCTCAGAGACTCAGATAAGATGAGATTGCTAGTTAATGTTTCAAACAAGCCTGAAGCCCCATTGGCATATTTCCCTAAGGATTTCTTTTGGAGTGTTTGATTTATCTTGAAACAAGCTCTTTTGTGAACGACAATGAATCAATACCTTAAAATGGTGATTTTTGAACACTACACCTCTTCTATTAGAAAGTTATAACTATCCGTTAAATTCATAAACCATATTGATTCATGAATTAATACAAATTCCTTAATTTATAAGAATATAACTTCTCAAAATCCATATCTTCATTTAAACATATTCCATAATATTGTGAAGACTCTTTCTTTCACATACTCATATGCAATATTTACAACAAACTGAAGAGATATATATCAATTTGGAAGTAAAAACATAAGGTCTAAACAACTTGATAGGTCATCTAAAACCTGGCGATAATACAGTGTTGGGGGTAACATTCTGATCATGTCCACAAAATATAATTTTTTTCATAGAGATTGTAATGAGATATTATTAATATTGTCAGTATAGATAAAGTGTCATTCATTTATATATATAGATGGTTAAAAATATTATATTGCAAGCAAAACAATTAAAGCAATCATGGAGGAAATCTTTCATTATTTAACAAAATGACAGAGCCTGTTAACAGCCCGTTGAGGAGGAATATAGGGAAATACAAATTAAAGCATATGCAAATACAAGTTCGGAAGACTCACTAAGAAACATATATGCCACATCTTGTCAAGAAGAAGTATCATATCAAAGTGCTAAACAAAGAAGGCCACTGCAGAAATCTCTAGATACATGAAATTCAACATAAATCAATATATAACCATAAACTTCAAGAAATATAAGCTTAGCATTCTTATCTACATCTATGAGTACTTAACTTGATTTATTTCTAGAATCGTGCAAGTGTTTGGATGTCAAGAAGCTGAAGAGCGAGAATACAAGTAAGTCTCTCTCTCTACACTTCTCTTGTGTTGGTGCGTGACGTGTCTATATATTTAAAAGTTGAAATTAGGAAGAGTAGACATGAGGGGCAAGCCTGGGCTTTGGGTGTAGGGAGAGAGGGACCTTCCTTTGTAAGGTTATGCCGTAAGCCTCTTCCATGTTGAGCTTTTGTGGGCTAAGCCCATCTGCCAGCTCCCAGTCAAATGCATGGGCCAAAGTTGCCGTAAGAACCTGCACTGTTCGAAGGCCCAGGCTCATGCCCGCACATATCCTCCTCCCGGCCCCGAACGGTATCACCTCGAAGTCATTCCCTTTCACATCCACGCCCGCTTTCTCGCCACCCGGAAGGAACCTTTCAGGCTTGAACACCAACGGGTCGGACCACTCCTTCGGGTCACGAGCGATGGCCCACACATTCATCAACAAAGTGGCTCCCTTCGGAATATGGTAGCCGAATATCTCACAGCTCTCCTCGGCTATTCTTGGCAGCGAAAGAGGCGTCGAAGGATGAAGCCGGAAGGTTTCCTTCACAAAGGCTTGCAAGTATGGAAGATTGGGCAAGTCAAGTTCGCTCACCAGTCGGTCCCGGCCCACCACTGAGTCCAACTCTTTCTGGATTTGGGCCAACATTTCCGGGTGTCGGATCATCTCCGCCAAGGCCCACTCCGTGGTGCTTGCTGACGTGTCAGTCCCAGCCGAAAACATGTTCTGCATTTGTTGTAATAATGTAACATAGTATATTAGTACAGGCATTGAGCTCCAACGGATTTTTTTTTTGAGTGAGTTGGTGTTGGTTAGTGTGTGTAGGCAAATAAATAATAATCCTCCGGTCATAAATTTAAGATATGCATTGTACTGTAAGTTAATTATAAATTATATCTTATATTTAAGACCATTAATACTATAAAATAAATTAATGAAATCAGATAGACAGTAGGATGAAAGAGGAGTATACCAGAAGCAATGCCTTGATCTCAACGTCGGTGAGTTTGGTTCCTTCCTCGCCGGGAACCTCCTTGAGGGAAAGCAAAGTAGTCAACATGTCCTTGTGGTGGTCGCTCTTAGAAACCTGGTGTTCTTGGATGATGTTCGTCAAGAAGGCATCGAACCTTTTGTGAAGTTTCTTCATTTTGCTCTGAACTCCTTGAAGGTCAAGCCACTCCAACGCCGGGATGAAGTCGCCGATGTTGAAAACTCCGGCCAACACCATCATCTCCACCACCATCGACTTGAAATCGTCCGCCCGGGGATCGCATCCTTCCGCTCCGTCATTGAACACGCGCCGCCCTATCATTTGCCTGCCCAGCGCGTTGGTGGTGCACACGTTGAGCATCTGTCCCAAGTTCACCGCGCGTGACTCGGCTCTTGCCAGATTACATGTCAACCTTGATACCTCTTCCTGTCAATATTGCATTACATTCAATAAAGCTCAGATAAGGACCGCATAGTAAGGCAAAAATGAAGTCATCCCTTCACTTATTAAGCAAGACGTGCTATATAGCAATTTGGCTAACGAATTACTACCTCAGGAACGTCCAACATAAATAACTTTTAAGTAGACTAAAAATACTAAAAACTTTTAAAAATATGCATTCAACACAAAAAATGGAGTAAAACCCTTTTATGTCGGGCACTTCTGGAGTAAAACTTTTTTCTACTGCTCATGAAGTAGAAGTTTTTTTGTGTTGACGGCATATTTTTAAAAGTTTTTTAATATTTCTGATTCACTTAAAAGTTAATTGTGTTGAACGCTATTGATGAGGTAATAGTTCGCTGGCTAAATTGCTCCTTAACCCTATATATAATAATTCATTGTGAAGAAGACATATTTTTTTAAAAAAAAACACTATTTATGAATTTGTGTACAACATATGGGTGTTTTTCTTTCTTTTTCCCCTTTTCCATTTTAAGTTAAATAAATCAATAGACATAATAAAGATTAGCCAAATCTTATTAATTTATGGTGGTAAACTGACTAATGTTTCTTTTTTCCGTATGAAGCAACTAATTTTAAGGACCCATCTGTCCTTTTTATGATGGAAAAATTTTAGAAAAATACCTTTAAAATATTAGAATTTCAAATTAGTTTTGTTGCTTATAAATTATAATAGCTTAGATATTGATTACATTTGATTAGTGATTCACAACTTATTTTAGTAGAAAATGATTAATTTGAAATTATGATATTTTGAATGTATCTTTCTAAAAATTTTCCTTTATTTTTCTTGGTAGCTAATTAATTTATAATAATAATTTCACTTAAGCAAAGTATTCATTTATCAGGATGTTTAATTATTTGTGTTTTGTTTGGTACAAATTTTGTCAGCTTAAAGAAACCCAGATAAATTACAACTCCTGGTCAAAGCAATGTACTGATGTGTTTGTCCGTTTTGAATTGAATGGACTTTTTCCTTGATAGCATAAATTAAAAATTGATGAACAAATACATCCCATAAGATGCAAAGAAGAAGTCAAAAAACATGCAGAGGCAGAACTCCAAATATTTATATGTATATTAACATACCTACAAGTGTTATTTTAATTTTCTGCCACTATTCTTCTTTTGTCCTCACTTATATATCTGCCACTTTTCTAGTGCATCCTAATCAGCATTTTCAGCACCATGGTTAAAAATTAACGCTAAGGTTAAGATATAAACTAGAGTTCAACCCCATAGTTACCAGCTAAGGGTTAGCAATAATATCTGGGATATATATTTTTCGAAAAGTTACGTTATTAACAACATATCTCTTTCTTTAGTAGAAATCTTAATGGTGTCTAGAGCAATCAACCAGCAACCTCCACATCTTTTTATTACCTATTTTAAAAGATTTAGTATCGTAGAACCGATGAACTCTTTCGATCCTAAATATGAGTCATAGTTTATAGTGTAATTATACTATAAATTGTGTCTCATATTTAAAATCGAAGGAGTACATCAGCTTACCATATCTTTGAAAATAGGTAATAAAAAGATCTAGAGGTTGCACTATAAACTATATATGTTCTATATTTAGGACTGGAGGTAATATTTTTTTAAGTGATATGATCGTGTAAAGAATACTTAGAGTGGTTAACTCTGGCCATCCAATGAGTATCAAATTCAAGTTGGGAAGTAATTGACAAAAACGAAAGAAAATATCACCCAAAACTCTGCAAAAACATGAAAAAGAAGTAACAAATTAAAGAGGTTTCGATTTCTTAAAGGAATTGCACATTCATTTGATGGTGATAAAGCATTACAAACTCTAGATAAATTACTTCCTCCAGTCCTAATTATAAGAGCTAGTTGACTTTTTTGGAGAGATTAAGGATAACGTGTTCAGCTTATCAACTTTAATTGGATCTGAAAAAAAGAAATATGAAAGAGTAAACTCACCTGACGGAGATGTCTAAAATCGTCCAAGGCCTTAGCGGAGAAAAGATGAACCGCAGAGATCTTACGGAGAGCGCGCCACCGTGCGCCGTAGGGAGCGAACACGAGGTCGTGGTAATTATAAGCCATGTACTTAGCACCGGCGGTGGGAGGTCGGCTCAAGAAATTGACGTCGTGGACCTTCAAGAACTGCTCGGCGACGGAGGCGGAGGAGGCGACAACAACGTCAACGAAGCCGAGACGAAGGTGCATGAGGGGGCCATAGGTGCGAGCCAAGTCGGCGAGAGCGTGGTGGGGGACGGGGCCAAGGTGAGGGAGGTTTCCGACGATAGGCCATGGCTTGGGACCCGGAGGGAGAGAAAGAGAAGGGCGGTTGAAGACCTTGAGGAGGCGATAGAGAAGAGAGGCTAAAACCAGAGTGGCCAAGCCTAGAAGCCATGGAGAAGAGAGATCAGCCATATATGATGAAGAGTGTGATGAGAACAATAATCTGTTTGATCTGATCATGGCTTTCCAAGGGAGGGAAGGCCATATTTATAATATTATTTTTACATCGAGGACGGAGAGGGGTGTTAAGTTTTTTTTTTTTTTTAAATCAAATTTATTTCGTTCAAGCACGACCAACTAAAAACTAAAATGAAAACTATGTTTTGTAAGTAGAAAGATAATAATGCTCTTTGTTATATTTTTTTAGGGTTTAATGATTTTGCTTTTTATTGTACAAACATTCTTTCTGTGACACTTACATAAAAGTGAGTGGGTCCGTTGTAAAGAGAAGAAAGAGAAAATATTATTAAGACCTACTCACTTTTATATGAGTGTAGGCAGAAAATATGTTTCCGTGGTAACATTAAACCCTATTTTTTATAGGTAAAATTAATGTTCATATATGACCAATGACGGAGCTTTTTGTATACAAGGGGGGCCATGCCCCCCCCCCCCAAAAAAAATAATTTTCCTAAAAATTTAATGAAAATGAAAATTTTTTTTATACATTTAACCTTAAAACTTATACATTTTCCCCAAAAAACACATATTTGACCCCTCCAAATATTTTTTTCTTTTTAATTAGTTAATGAGTATACATTTGGCCCCCCCAAATATTTTTTTCAAACTCCGTCCCTAATGTGACTGGTCGGGAGCTCTTCCACTATTAAACATTTTTTTAATAAAAAAATAAAGTGATGGGTATTATTGTCTTTTCCATCTATAAAACTTATTTTCTTTTAGTAGCCGGTTGTGCAGTAAAATTTCATAATATTTTTGTCTTTTGACTGAAATAAATTTTGTCCCTATCCCCTAATGAAATTCCCCTCCTTTTTCCAAAGGTGTTAAGCCAATTAAAGTGTTTAGCGGGGTGAGTCATAATATTACCAACAATTAATGGTTTTAAATGTAGCTTTAATTTGATTGCTATTTTGTTCTGCTTTGGGCAGATGCAGTTTTTATTTTTCTTAAATTCTGTGAATTCATACTCGGGATTGTATGTTTGTAGTTTCTCCAGGTGTTTCTAATACTAGCTCCTAGGGCTGAACAAGTTACCCGCTACCCATCCAACCGCCTGCACCTTGCAAATATTTTTCTGGATTAAACCCGCTTAGATTAGGCCGGTTACAGGTACGGGCCTACCCCCGTACCCGTTTCCATTATATGGGCGGGTCACAGGTTGAGGGGTGGGCCACCCGCCCCCACCCGTGACCCCGTTTAGTGTTTTTTGTTTTTATTTTTGTTTCGTTTCCCTTTCCCCAATTCCCCCAGTTTGACATTGACAGAGCCACAGAGGGCAAGGAGATATGCGAGAGCCCGAGACAGAGATAGAAGCGTAGTGATTTTCTTCACCCCTCAAACTCAAACCCTAGCACGCTGTTGCTCGCACCACGTAGCAGCCTCAGCACCGTCGCACTAGAGATAGCCTGAACACTGTTGCACTGTGAAGGTGTTCACCGTTGACGTTTGCCTCTCCCTCTCCCTCTCCCTCTCACTTTCGGCCTCAGCCGACAGCCAGTAAGTTGAATCTTGCTTCTTCTTTTTTTCTTGAATTCGTCGAGAATGCTTATGCGAGAGTGAGAGTCAGAGACAAAAATAGAAATAGAATCATTGCCCACTTGATAATGATCTATATGTTCCTCCCCCTCTCCCTCTCATCGAGTCATCGTCGACTTCTCACAATCAAGTTGAATCTTGCTTTTTTGAATCTGTATGTTTCTCCTTCTCACTGTATCTGTATCACTGTATGTTCCTCTCGCTCTCCCTCTCATCGAGTCACCGTCATTTGAATCCGTGGGTATTTAATTAATTACTATTGTCAATTTGTCATTAAAATTAAAAAGCCCAGGCGCCTAAACGGGTTCCCTGGACTCGTTTAGGCGTACCCATTTAACCCGTACTCGTGATGCCCCGTCCCCATGAAATTTAAACGGGTGGGCCGTGGGTTACCCCCGAGGTAGCCCCGCCCGCCCGTTGCTCACCCGTGCTCGCTCCTATTTGGCACGAGAATTTCATTCTAAATGTAAAATATTTTTATTTTTAAAACTAATTATTTTTTAAATTTACATATAAATTGATATATAATATTACACGTAATATTACATAGAGATCATGTCACATATATTATGAGTAATTACGTTATTTATTATTATTTTTTAATAATTTACTGAAATTATATAAATGGATCTTACATTAAAGATCATATGGGTATTAACTTATCTTAAGCGATTTTATATTGTATGAAGTAAGTATATAAGAAAATTTTTATTTTATAATAACGTGCAAAATAGTTTTTTTTTTCAAAAAAAAAAATATTTAAGGCCGTGAAGTTCGTTGAAATAAAATTCTGTTTCATACTTAAAATTAAGTGAACCATTGCATGTCGTCTGGAAGTTAATTTATAAAAAAGTTGATGTTTTTGTGAATGGGACATTGGAGATCAAATGATTGATGGGAATATGATATTATTTATATTTAGAATTGTTCCAATGCAGGATGAATTAGTAAAAGAGAATAAATAAGGGTTTGGTTTGAGTAGAAGAAGCTAAGGTTGGTTTTAGGAAAAAAGATAAATAAATATCATTTAAACTTAAAAAATCTCAAAAAACCTGTTAAGAAATGGGAAGGATAAAAAAATCCTCAGGTTGAAGTCTGAAATTTTGTGTTTTTATTAAAATGTCTCTCACAATTTTTTTATTTTTTATTTTTAAATAAGGCAGTCATGCTTCAATAATGGCAGAGCACATACACTGAACAAAGAAATCAAAAAGAAAATATTCTGACCACAAGTAAGAGAAAAATATTGTGAAAAACACACAAGTTGAGCAAGAACCACTATTCCGGCGAACTTGAAGCTGGAAGATGCTAGAGGCGCTAGGGCAGGAATCAAATCTGGAGAATGTAGTACAGACCAATCAGGAAGAGTTGTTGAAGGTTTGGTGTGATGTGACAGAGACTACAAGCTCAAAGGAAGGAAAATGATTACAAAATCAAATCCGACAAAGGAGCATGTAGGGTTGAACTTGTCAACGACGGGTTGTGTTTCCCTCATCATCTTTTTCTCATTATCTCTCATAATCTCTAAATCATATCCGTCCAATTAACACAATATTACTTTCATTTTTCTCTCATTTTCCCAAATTAATGGCCAAAATGTAGTCAATAAGAGACAATGAGAAGAAAGATTAGGAGAGTATCTCTTTCTGTCAATGAAGGCGGCAATGAATGAAAATGAAGAAGAAAGGGAATTTGCATGAATCAAACCTGGAGCTGCCAATGAAGGAGACAAGATCAAAGGAAGGAGGAGGAGCAAAAAACCATGTCCGACGAAGCAAACACAGAAGAAAAAAAAAGAAACTTTTGATGGTATTTACGGATTTACCCCCAAAAAAAAAATTTTTGGGCTGGAGAAGAGGGACTACCTTATTTTTTTTCAAACAAAAAAAGGGTGTTTTGGTAAACGAACAAAATTTCGAAATTACAAATTATTACCTGAGGACTTATTTGTCCTTTCCATTTCTTAATAAACTTTTTAGGTTTTTTTTAAGTTCAAATTATATTTATTTATCTTTTTCTAACTTTGTCCAGAACAATTTTATAAAATTGTTTTTAAAAATAAATTTTGAAAACCAAAAAATTTGTTTGGAGAGTTGTGTTAAATAATTTGATTTTAAAGTGACGCGGTGGCGGCGGCTACCACTAACGATGACATAGGGGTTGGATTTCTCTCATAATCTATTTCTCATTATTCCTCATCATCTCTAAATCATATCCATCCAATCAATCACAATACCACTTTAACTTTTCTCTCATTCTCTCATCTTCCCAATTAATAGCCCAGATGATGCTAATAAGAAAAAAATGAGAAAGAGGATTATGAGAGTATCATCATAGTGTAGGGCTGATAGTAAATATATATATGATGACCTTAAAAAAAAATACAAAAATAAGAAAATTAAACAATGAAAAACTATTTTTCAAAAAATAGTTTTTTTCTTTTAAAAACAGCTTATTGAAAAAGTTTTCCAAATAGTAAGTTTTTCCCCCCTCCAAGAAAACTGCTTTTAAAAACAAAATAAAAAAATCCCCTAATTTTGTGAAAAAGAGATAAATGAAGGTTTTGTGGTGTTTGACATATGGAAAGAGTAGGGTGTTTGGGTAAGGAGCGCTAACCACCATGCCAAAAGTTTAAGGAAACTTTCTTCATCCTGCCCGATGTGGGACTCGTCACGAGGCGAGGTTGGCTCTGATACCACTTCTTACGCCCGGAAGCACACTAACACTGGAACTTCTCAGGGGGTCACCCATCTTGAGATTTTCCTGGGCTGAGCACGCTTAACTGCAAGGAGCACTAACCACCATGCAAAAAGCTTAAGTTGATAGCAGAGGCGCACTCCATATTATTTATGCCCCAAAAACTTTCCTCATCCTGTCCGATGTAGGACTCGTCATGGTGAGACCTAGACACAAAGCTCAAGTGGGTGACTTGGTGCGGAAGTTAAAGCTTTCAATGATGTCTTTTTATTTTTATATATTTCCACCAGTGATCGACACGATCCCACATTTGTGTAATTAAATTGCATCAAACCCGTCTTTCCAACTCTCCTTTCCACTCCATTTGTTTTCCACTATACGCTTGGTCAAATGATTGATCACACCTCGTTTTTTAAAAATAAATTTATTACTTTTTCGATCCTAAATATAGAATATAATTATTTTATAATTAGGACCAAATGTAGTATTTATTATTTTCTCTATGTACGTATTTTAGTGAACCTTGAAAAAATTCTAAGAAAATACCATTTCAATTTAAAAATTTTAAATAGATTATTTAACAATAAAATGAGTTGTTAGTTATTTTACTGTTATTGTTAATCCTATTATTGTTGTTGTTAACAGGATTTTGAAGTTCAGATGATATTTTTCTGTTATTTTCCCTTAAACTTTTCTATAATTTGCGTTATTACTCCCTCCATTCCATTTTTTTTATAAAATATTCCCTAGTTTACCTAATTTCTTTTTATAAGATAGTATTATGAGGGGATGTCTTAAAAGTTTATTGTAAACTCTCTATTTTACCCTCATTTAATTATAAAAATTACACATGCCGCTATTTCATTTAAGTTTCATGTTTGACTCAAGAATTCAATATTATGAATTGGTTAATTTTTGGGGGAAAAAATATTTTATACATATTTATTACACCTAACTATTTCATCAAATAACTCAATTGGGTTACTAGTACCTTATAAAAAGAGACGGATAGAGTATTTAAATCTCCCTCTCTCTCCCTGCCCCTCCCCCTACTCTTTATATATATATAAATTTTAAATATATATTTTTTTGTGAAAATTACTATGAGAGTTTAAGCTGATTTTGTTTTTGTTTTTGTTTTGTTTGCATCGTACATGTCTTATCTTTACATAGCTACATACTCCCTGATGAAAATCTATTTATCCAATTTTATGAGATTTAAAAAATTTAAATAAATTACTTAATTATGAAATATGTGTGTAATTTTTTTTAATATAATATTAAATTACATATCAATTTCTAAATTTAGACAAATTAGTTTAAAAATGAAAAATATAAGAAATAGAATTTAAAAAATAATGTTCTCAATTTTACTACTAAAGTTATAGTAAAGCATGACGTAGGCCGCAACATCCAGCATTATTTTAAGATATCCACTTTGTTAGGTGATACTACAGCCTGAACTAACTCGATCGATTATCTCCCCCTCTGATTTTAATTTCCTTTACTATTTTCAACAATCAAACGTA
This sequence comes from Acacia crassicarpa, assembly GCA_034222035.1. Lineage (NCBI taxonomy): Eukaryota > Viridiplantae > Streptophyta > Magnoliopsida > Fabales > Fabaceae > Acacia > Acacia crassicarpa. The sequence continues at coordinate 378,208 of JAWXYG010000023.1, read as the reverse complement.
ATATAATATAATATATTATTTACCATAATCAATTGCTTGATCATTTCCAACATTGAGGACTTGACTTTATACGATTCAATTCAAACAATTGATTTTGTGTGTATGTGCTCAATAGTCAATACATTAAAGTTATCCAGGCCTAAAGGTGTGAAACTTCATACCGATGGCCAGTTGCACATTTTTTTTAAAAATATTATTATTATTTATCATTTCCAAGAATCGACGTACGATCTTGGACCTTCGTCCAATATATAACATCATCATCATCCAAAATTCTTTTCCTGCCTTTACATATTCTTGGTTTGAATCGTCAGCAAGAAATAAATATTCTGACTTTGCTATTTTTTTTACTTCTAAATTTTGAGGCCCCGTTTGTTATAAAGAAGATTTTGGGAAGGAAAGAAAAGGAATGGAATGAAAGATTAAGAGGGAACTTTAAAAATGTGAGTCGTTTGGTACATTAGGAAAAGGAAGTTAGTTGAGGAAAAATGATATGTTTGGTATGAAGAATTGGGTGTTTGTTAAGTGGGAAGATTAGGTGAAATTCCCATAATGCCCCTAACCCGTTCGAATGCTGGCGTCTGGTTCGAATGTAAAGGACTAAAGAGACAACACAGTTCGAACGAAAAATTGGACAGTAACCAAACTTGTGCAGCTGTTTATATCAGAATATTTGAGGAACAACAAAATGACAGAAACAGAAGTAGGCATTTTTTTACAGAAACAAAAGTAATATAAATGCAAGACGGTAAAAAACCACAACACAGACCCACACATCGTCTTCTTGTTCTTGCTTATGTTATTTCACTTCCTCTTCGCAGTCGTTCTCGTTGATTTTCTCAAGAACTTTGTGCTGGGTGTTTTGCAACTGGGCACATCGGAGACACGATCGGAGCAAGAGGGTCAACAAAATTTCAGAGAGTCGAAGCATCGAAGCAAGCGGCCATGAAATTGCCGATCTTAGTCTGCTATATCTGATGAAGAAGAAGCAGGAAGAAGAAGAACTGCGTGCAAAATTTGTCAGGGCCAATTTCGTCACAGAATTTCACTCTCCCGGGAAGATTTAAACTTTCCCTCCATTTTTGGATGGAATGCAAGTTACCATATTTAAAGGAAGATTGGAGGTTGCTGGAAGATGGTTTCCGGGAAAGCAGTGCTACCAAATGCGTTCTGTGACGGAAGATCTATAATTTCCCTTTTCCTTCAGCCTATCTTTAGCGTAACAAACGGGTCCTGAGTCGTATTGATCAAATTAGTGAATGGATTTTTTAAAGAAAAAGTTTGATTATTTTTCTTAAAACAAGATACGGATAATCAACTTGAATAGGGTGTATATATATATATATATATATATATGACATATTCGGGGGAAGATAGAGAAGAAGATGATGCATGATCGAAAGAAGAGATGGATTGACAATTTAAAATTTTTGAAATAAATGAAGGTATTTACAAAGCCAAAACCTGTAATCTTTCTACGGGTCTGTATAATTCAGAATTTGACTTTATGTCTTGCAGGAGGAGAGATGTTGGCACAGGTTTGAGCCTGTGAGGCAGCAAGCACATTATTATATATATTATTCTTGACAATTAATCTCATACATAAATTAAAGGGTTAAATACCAAATTTACTCTGAAAATTTTGATAAGGGGCGTTCAGTACCTGGAAGTATTTTTGGTACTAAATTTACCCTGGAAGTATTCAAAAAGTACCAAATTTCCCCAAACGCGACATAAATCCACGTAGATCGTTAAAATGTGAGGTGGCATGCCACCTCAACACACGTGGCATGCCATCTCATCAATAAAAAAGTATTATTTTTGTCCCGGAAGTTTTTATTAAAGAGCAATTTTGCCCCGGAAGTTTACAAAAGTAGCAATTTTGTCCTTCTTTCTTCCAATATTAAATTTTACTATTAAATCAGTCAAAGACCACACATGTCACGCCTTGAAAAAGTCAAACTTGAAGTTAGAGAATGAGATCCTTGAGATGTTAAGCTCAAGGCGGCCAGAATTTGTGATAATATTTACGTTTGTATAGACTGATCATTTGCTTAGATCATAAGTGATGCTTCCTGTGACCAGTTCGGCTTCCTGTGATTTCTAGATTATTATATGAATGTGATTTCTATATTATTATATATAAATTCTTTTTTTTATTTTCTATTGTGATTTCTAGATTATTATATGAAAATTTTGAAACTTTCCATTTATATATAGAAATAGAAACAAATAGACTAAAAACGACATCTCTTATCTTAATGACACCAAAGAAAGGGATATTAAATGAATGGAATTAGTATATGGATGGACTATAATGAAATAGAGCCACTTTGAGGTTCCCTATGAAATGAGGCATGGAACGGAGCCACTACGAAGAAGTTCTGCGAGTTATGAAGGAAACTTCGAGCTCATATTGGTCATGGGTTGAGAACGGGAGTTGAACTCTATGAGATCTAATTTCCCGTTGTTCCTCAGTAGCTCAGTGGTAGAGCGGTCGGCTGTTAACTGACTGGTCGTAGGTTCGAATCCTACTTGAGGATATTTGATTCATTTCGAATTCTTTAATTCGGAATAAAAGGGTTCGCTTTGACCATTAAGAGTAGGTAACCCATTCCCCGTGTCTTTGTTTCTATTGCATTCTATCTCATCGTATCCCATTCTGTTCTACGATATTTGAGAATCGCCGTCAATACCTTGGTGTAGGTCTGGAATACTCCTTTGTTCCACAGTTCGGGGCCATTTAAACTAACCAATTAAGAATTCTCGGATGTACTAGTACTAGTAAGTGCATCTTTGATGCAGTCATCAATTCTCCCGAGAGGCCACAATTACCGCGAGCAAACATATTAATGACGAGGAAGGCATTTTTGCTATGCTACTAATACTTTACTTGCTCTGCTATTCTGCCCAAGCCTGGCTGAGGAAGAATTACGAGGCGTAAAACAAAAAAAGATATGCGGAAAAAGGCATACTATATTTATCATGCCCTTTTCCGCATATCTTTTTTGCTTTCTTTTTAAACAGTAAGGTAGCCACGTGCTCTAATCCTCTGAGCTACAGGCCCCACCCCGTCTCCACTGGAATGATCAGTCTATACAAACGTAAATATTATCACAAATTCTGGCTGCCTTGAGCTCAACATCTCAAGGATCTCCTTCTCTGACTCCAAGTTCGACCTTCTCAAGGCATGACATATGTGGTCTTTGACTGATTTAATAGTAAAATTTAATATTGGGAGAAAGAAGGGCAAAATTGCTACTTTTGTAAACTTCCGGGCAAAATTGCTCCTTAATGAAAACTTCCAGGGCGAAAATGATACTTTTTGATTAATGAGGTGGCATGCCACGTTTGCTGAGGTGGCATTTCACGTGTGCTGAAGTGGCATGCCATGTGTACACTCAATTAAACTTAACGGTTAAAATTAACGGAGGGGCAAATTTGCTACATTTTTCATACTTCTAGGGCAAATTTGGTACCTTTTGAATACTTCCTGGGCAAATTTGGTACCAAAAAAACTTCCGGGTGCTGAGTGTTCCCTTATCAAAACTTCCGGGGTAAATTTAGTATTTAACCCTAAATTAAATATAGACACAAACAGACATTGATGAGTCTAATTAATTCAAATCCATGACGCAAATTTTCTCTTGCTTGCTGTTTTCTAAATAATTGAAACCATGCATGGCTTTGTCATCATATTCCATTTGACTACTTCTTCGGCTCTTCCTCATGACCTCGTCATATCAAGGCAAGAGTTTATCATTTTGATCCTATTTATAAGTCTATTTTAATAAAATCTCACATACTAAGAAGAGGTAGTTAATATAATGATTATGGTGGTAAATTTTCAACTTTGTCCTCATTTATAATTGGGTATTTTTCAATTGTTTCTTCTCTCTCTATCTTTATGGGTATAATTAATATGGGTAAAATTGTCACAATGTCATTTAACATATAAAACTAGACTTATAAATAGGATCAAATTTTTTTTAGTCAAAGTAGACTTATAAATAAAATTAAAGTAGTATTTTTAAATTAATTAGCTCAAAAAACTATGCAAAGGCCTTAAAAATTTTGACTATTAATTTATTTTTCCGAATTTTTCTTTTTTCACACACGCCAGTGCCTCTTTGTGTTGTGTACACTATAAAAGTTGCATACTGATCTAAGATACAAGGCTCAGCAGATAGAAATTATTGGCCATTTTTGTCTTTTGCACATTTCATCAGGTAAAAACACTTAAGTTTACCGTTGTAATTAAGACCGGAGAGATAATCTTTGCTGCCATTTTCATGGTTTGAATACGTAGAAGCATGGTAGGTTGACTAAAACATAATTAATACAGTAAAATATTGTGGGGGAAGTTTGAAAAAAGCCTATTTTCATGGTTTGAAAAAAGCCAAATAAAAATTAATTACGTCACTCTTAGTCAATTGAAGATAATTACTATAGCTAGGCTCTTTTTCTCTCAGGTAAAAAAAACAGAGAGAGAGACTCTATTTTTTCTCAAGGGACATACTCTTTTTGGAACTTTGTCTCTATTCTAATAGTATGTCTCAATACTTCTTTCATCTTTTTATTCAATTAGTACTATCAATAAATAAGGATAACATTAAAAAAATGGTAGTCATTAATAACTTTCTAAGGGATTTATATTATGAACAAATGATTTCTTTGAAAAGGCACCCTATATTTTAGATCCAAGAATATATATGTTCGTATATCACTACATAAAAATACTCAATTTCCATTCATGGCAAAATCAGTCGGAAAATTTCCATTACGTTATCTGCGGAATTCCGTGGCAATTTTTTTTGCCAAGGAACTAAGCCACATAATTTTTTCTTAGCAAAAATAAAAAAAATTACTAAATTATATATTAAAAATAATATTATAACATTAATTTTTGAATAATTTTAATTTAAAATATTATAATATTCATACTTACATCAAGTTCTCTAATCCTATATGACCATTTTTTTTTCTTATTTGATTTTATAGTTAAATAATAATTATTCAAAAACAAGACACATCGTCACATGTGATTTAAAAATTTGATGAAATGAATATAAGGAATTTGACTAAAGTATTTTCTTTTATATATGATATATATATATATATGTTTGGCAAAAAAAAAAAAAAAGGTATAATATGTACGTGTGTGTGAGTCTTTTCAAATGTTGCAAAACATTTAATTTGACGTAAGTTTATAAGAAAGCATCTAGAGATAGTGTTTGATGGGAATTATAAAAATAGAGAATGATATAATTAAATTGAAGACCAACTCGATTTTATTAATGACAATTTTGAAGGTGAGAATACGAGTAACGAGTGACATATAGTGGCTGAATTTTCGAGGAGACCCAACGTCTACACAAGCCTCGAGAATATTCGTGTAAAGTACAAATAGGAAGATCAATAATAAGAGGAAGGTGATATTGGTGCCGTCGACCAAGACTTGGGAGCTACAACATTAATTATTTGTTGACAAATATATAATAGGCTTTTTTCAAACTTCCCCCACAATATTTTACTGTATTAATTATGTTTTAGTCAACCTACCATGCTTCTACGTATTCAAACCATGAAAATGGCAGCAAAGATTATCTCTCCGGTCTTAATTACAACGGTAAACTTAAGTGTTTTGTTATAAAATTTAAGTAATTTTTAATAATTTTTTTATTGATCATGTTAAACTCTAACATTATATTAATTTGGGTAAAGGTGCAAATTTGCCCCTAAAGTTTACCTCCAGGAGCAATGTTGCCCCTTAAGTTTTGGTCGTAGCAATGTTGACCCTAATGTTTCAACTCGTTGCAATCTTGCCCTCATATGACGGTCAAACCAACGTCCGTGTGCCACATAAGATTATTTGACACCTAGGATGCCCAGATGGACTGCCACGACAGATTCAACATGTGGGTCAAATGAGTTAATTGATTTTTTTTTGAACCATGGTTAAATCTTCTGAACAGTGCTCAACCATGGTTGTTTAAATGCTCAGGGTTGTCGAGGATTTGTGCGACGAGGATGCTACGGTGTGATTGAAGTAAGAAGAGGAATGCCTGAGTCTACAACGTCATCATCATCGACATCGACAAGGAGGAGGAGGGCAACGATGGCGCGGCGTCTTGACGGAGATGTCAGAGAATGTCGAGCATCGACGATGTGTCAGTGTGGGTTGTTTGCACGGCTGTATACATCCTGGACTAAGCAAAACTGAGGTAGGAGATTCTTTGGATGCAGAAATTATAAACATGTAAGTCTAAACCATCTAATTTGGTATGCTATGCTATGATTTCTTTGAGGGGGCGGATTGTCATGGGGAATAATTTGGTATGCGTTTATTTGACTGATTTTCATGTACAGGGAAAGGGGTGTGGGTTTTTCAAATGGCATGACAATGAAATGGGAGAGAGGGCAAAAGATGTGATAAATGAGCTTCTGGAACATGTGGAGAACCTGAACGACGAGAATGTAGGGCTTAGGATAATTGATGAGGGAGGAGCTGCTGGAAATATTGAACAAGACATAGCCACAATTTATGCCAAGATGAGGAAGAATGAAAGGAGACTGAAGCAAAGTTTCTGTGCATTGTTCATCACTTGGTGCTTTTGTTTATTTTTATTGATGCGCTAATTGAAGAGAATTTGCAGATGTACTCTAACTAATATGTGACATTTAGTTAAACGAAAGTGGGGATGGAATGAAATTTTTGAGGATGTGATTGTAGTGGAGATTTTACTGTGTTAGTTGTGTTTGAATTGATCAACTTAGTGGTATGGAATTGAAAATTTCCTGTTTTGCAAATATGTAAATTATTTATGCCTTGTGTATGTACCAGGTTTAAAGTTGTGCTCACATAATAGATGTTTTGATTTGTTCTGTGAGCTAGATTCAGTCAATGGTGTACTGAATTGCAAGCGGCTTAAAATTGCTGAGAAATGGCTAGACGCAATCACAAAATGAAGAGGAAAATAAGCTTACATGAGTGAACTATAGTGTAATACCCCGGATTTTTATCAATAATAATGATAATGATACTACTAATAATAAAAATAATAAAGTAATAATGAAATTTAATAATAATAACAATATAGTAAATAAAGATTTAGAATTTAATAATGTTTATATTATTTTATAATTTATTAAAAGTTTAGAATTTAGTTGTATGGTTTAAGAATTTATTAATTGGGAATATATTAATTAGATTACATAATATAATTCATTTCTATTTATATTAAATATATAATTGAGTCATTTTAATTTACCTTACTGTTGGGTAGTGATCTTAGATATTAGCTACGATCCTAAATTTTAGCTAGAATAAATAGAAATATAAAATGTAATTGAAATATTATATATATATATATATATATATATATATATATATATATATATTGTATATAAATTGTAATAGGAATATATTAATTATATTATTAATAATTAGATTGTATAATATAATCTATTTCTATTTATATTAATTATGTTAATATTTCATATATTTTTTTATATTATAAAATATTATTATATATTCTATTTATTATATAGAATATATATCTGTTTATTTTATATTTGTAATACTCCTGATTAATAATAGAATTAATAATATATTAAAATAATAATAATAATAATATATTGGAATCTAGAAATCTATATTGTTTGTGTTGTTAATTTATTAATTGGGAATAATTAAAGGGCCCAGCCCATAACTAAAACCCTAATTTGTAATTATAAATCTAGGTCTAGCCATCAAAACCTAAAAACACACGATACTTTTCCTCCTTCGTTGTTTTTTTCTCAAACCCTCTTTTTGTACTTTCATCGCATCAAATCAAAATTAGGTCGCTAGCAAGAACGGAAACCAGTAATCCTAATCCCCATGAGTAGGTTAGGTTTATGTAAATTTTGTAATCTTAATCCCCATAAACTTACTTGTGTAAATTCTTGTGCTTTTTTTTTCCTTCAAGAATTGAATTTGATTCAACTGTTGGTTTCGGTATGCGTGCTTGATTAATTGATTAGAATCAATTTGCCTGGTACCCCTGTGCGTCATTTCTTACCAATTGAATACAATCATTTGCCTATGCGTTTTCCTTCCAAATTCAATATGAGTGGTTTGCCTCGGTCAACGAGTTCCAATTTTATTTATATATGGTTGCATTCAAAATTGGTTTTCTCCTGTGCGTCTGCTTGTGTTCATTTGGTGATTTTCTTTTCTTTATGTAATATCTTATACACAATAAGATAAGATACGAATAGATTTTAGGTCAAAATTTCTTTATGTTTATATTTAATTAAATAATATAAAAATATATAAAATACAAGTAAATAATAAAAAAATGATTTAGAAGTCTATTTTTGTGTATGTGTTTTTAAAACAACTTAAACAGTGGGAGGATAACTTTGGGATAGTACCTCCCAAAGTGATGAACACAACCCTTAGGCTTTATGCCTTGAAATATTATGTGATGAGAAAATTGAGAATCCGTTCTTCCCAAAGTGGTGTCTGGCAGGTTTCCGGGACACTAGTAGCAACTTTGGGAAGAGGTGTGCACACTAGGAAGATGTGATTATTATGATTATGGCCAATTGATTGTGACTGGCAGGTTTCCGCGTCACAGGGTAGACTGGCAGGTTTCCGGGTCTATCATGGTTCTCTTCCTACTAAACTAAATGGACTGGCAGGTTTCCGGGTCCAAATAAAATTTAATAAAAAATGAATGAATGACAGTTGATATGAAATAAATATTTTAGATTATATATAAATATATAATTTCTTTATAACATGAGAATATTTTATTGTCATTTTTGGTATTATTTTGTCTATTAGGATTACCAGCGTTTGCTGATGTGTGTTTTATGGGCTACGACGATCCTTCGGGGGAGCAGATTTTCATTGAAACAGGTCTCAAAGCTGGGGCCGCTGGGGCTAGCAGTGAGCAGTGAGAAGTGAGAATGAAAAGTCTTAGCTAGTTTCTTTTCTTTATTTTTTTTTTATTTAGATGAGACATCTTTATTTAAGTTTTAATTTATTTTAATGTAATAAGTAGCCTTGCGCTTGTCCCAGTACAAGTGCGGCGGTAACACTCCCCAAGATTGTTATTTTGAAATACATTAGTTTATTTATAAAAATTATTTAAATTTTTTGTTATTATAACTGTTAGAAATTGGGGGTGTTACATATAGTCACCAAGGTTTTAATGTCAGAAGATGAAGTGTGCTATGTATATCAGCTGTGTAGCTTTAAATTTGCAAGCTCATACACCCGTGAAATGAGTGAAACTACTCCCATGAGTGAAGTCATCAAATGAACAAGTTTTCCTTACATTGATTAAAGTAAATGAGTAAATTATAAAATGGCAAAGAAAAATATTCTAAAACAAGGCATTATACAATAATTTGTCCAACTGTTAAGTTGTTACAATATAAACCAAAACATGCCAACATGAAGTGGCAACAAGAAGCCTAATAATACGAACAAAAGCCCTTACAATTTCTTTAATTACTGTATACCTGGCATAATCCAAAACAAGGTGAACATCTAGTACCAAAAAATAAACCTAATAATGCCAACAATGGCAATACCAACAGAATGTCTTGGCAACAACTAGATGTTAATCCTAATTCACAAGCATTATACAATAATTTGTCCAACAGTCAAGTTGTTACAATATAAACCAAAACATGCCAACATGAAGTGGCAGTGAATACAACACAGGACAAGAACTCCAATCAACCACCTCCCCTTCCTTTTCCCTTTCCTCTTCCTGAAGTGGTGTTGTTCATAGTGCAAGAAGTGTTCAAGTTGGATTGCTTGTGATGAAGAATTTGTGATCTTGTTATCGCAGGTTGCCCCCTCCACATCAATCCTGGGGGCTGGAAAGGGAGATCTGTAGGAATCGGGACTACTGATCTATCACCATTATACTTCACTGTTCGACTTCTTATGCTATGTGAAGATGAACTCATGCTCCTTGTTCGCCGCATTATGGCCTCATTCGGGATTGGGAATCTTGTTTCCGGGTCTTCATGTTCCTCCATATACTCTGCACCGGTGCCCTCATGTAGCACAATTGCTTCATCCATACCAGACTACACAGTAATAAAAAGAACAATGTTAAGTATGGAAATGAAGAATGAGACAAGTTAAAGTTGGAGTAATTACTTACATAGTACACGGTTTGTCCAGTGTGCTCATCAATTCGAAGTCCCATACCGATTGCAACTCGACTCTTATAGAAAGGGCTCCCACGACGTGGCTGTGTAGGATGCACATGTGAGGTTGTTTGAGATTGCTGTGTAGGATGCACTTGTGAGGTTGTTTGAGATTGTTGTGTAGGATGAACATGTGAGGTTGTTTGAGATTTTTGTGTACTAATGTTCGATTTAGTGGTGTGCGAAGGCGCCTGATTATATAGGAATAAAAGAAAGCAAAGGAATATATAGTAAACTTCCATGCACAGAATGGGATCATACAAACAGCAAAAAAGTACAACAGCAATTTTGGTTACAAATTACCAAACTACTTACATGCTTGCAGGTTTTTTTGTTGTGCCCTTTTTGGTGACAAATACTGCATTTTGAACCTGATCCTTGTTTGGACATCTTCTAAGGAGGAGGGGGTGGAAGGTCGGTGCTTGTTGTAGCACTGTCTTGTAGAATACCTCCTCTTTTCTTTCTCCTCTCACACTCTTTTGTCCTCTTCCTCTTGTTTGGGGGTCTACCAGGCAGGATGCACACTGGAGGTGGTTCCATGGGCTGGAACTTATCAACTTTCCAAAACGCCTTGCCTCTAACAGGTTGCAACTTGGTTCTATAACTAGAAAGGTATGTGTCCTTATGGTAGAATCTTGAAATTTGTGTAATCGGATCAATATTAGCATGAAATAAAGCACAAATTGCATGCTGGCATGGGATACCAGTTAAGTCCCAAGCCCTACAAGTACATTGCTTTTTAGTGATGAATACATTATGTCTATCCTCCCCTTCACACACTTCATATGCATCGTCACCATTAAAAGCCAAGGTACACCTCATTGACAGGTCCTTATTTGTTTCATACAAACTAACACACTTGGGGCTATAGTTACCTCTCCACCTACGGACATTGGACTCACTCTCTGCCCACTTAGTCATCATTTTCAGTCTAATGTCATCTATCATCCTTATAATAGGTAAATATCTATATGCATCCACCCCAAGAATTTAAACTTTCACTTATGTTGTTGTCCACCATCCAACAAAAACAATTACTTCGAAAATATGCCCTTACCCAGCTCTGTACAGGATATGTGAGAACCGACTCTGCTGCTTCTTTTTTCAATTGACCAAGAGCAGTCAAGTTGTCACTGAATTGTTCAGGAAATGTGCTCCATGCACATGAAAAAAACCTCTTCTTAAATTCTGTGCCCCTCCAGGCCTTGCTCCAATTGGCATATATATGTCTCGCACATAGTCGATGCTCAGCCAGCGGCAGAATAGTGGACACAGCATTCATCAACCCCTAAGTAAGTGAATACAACACAACTCGGTTTATACTTGTAACTAATAGAATAACATTTGCAGTCAGACACATGATGCAAAAACAGTAGAAATTAATATTGAGCATATGAAGTATTAAACACAAAAAATTCAAAGAATAAAATATCATAACTATGCCCAAAGCATCCAACATCAGGATATTGCAAGCTCCTGAAGTATCAAATCTGGACAGAAGGGATATATGTAGGGACTTACAAACTTCATGCAAATTTTTGTCACAAATATAATCCAAGGAAAGTATTTTAGCTGCAAATGGGAAAGATAAAGAAGCAGAAGAACATCCAATCACATGTATCTTTGGCATTTGAAGCACATTACAAGTTAGGACTAAAATACATGGAAAGATTATCTGAAGCTATATATTCATATTTATAGTTTGACAACTGAACAACAAGCAAGCATTTTCCGCCTACTTTTAGAATCAAGCATTTTCCCCCTACTTCTAATCGCAGATACTACTATAAACTAAAAAGGTATCTTAACAAACAGAATGCACAAACAGTAGTAAGATATTAGGAGAAGCAGCATAGCCTTTAGTCACACAAGTGCAATTAGGTTGGATACTTAAAAAACCCAAAAGATAAACCTCAGAGTAGCTGCAACTCAGCCGTATTGATGATGCCTGTAAAATCTAATACTGACTGAAATAACGCAGAATAATCCACTAACAATACATAGCTTCCTCAGGCAGCAGATTATCCATAGTATAAATTTAACTCCAGGATCAATAGAAAATCAAGCAATATTAATGTGAAGTTAAGAGATAATATAATATCCTTAGCTGACATTATATGTTTGCCGGCTATGCAACCTCAAAAACATCTTCTTTATCAAAAGGCATTCAATAATATATATATATATATATATATAGGGTTAAGGTGTAAAAATACACATGTGCTTTTCTCCGAGGAGCGTCCAGTAGCAAATGCTTTTCTTGGGTGCAAAAGTGCACGCGTGGTTACAAATTAGGTGCAAAAATACCGTTTGACCGTTAAGTTTGACTTTGACTGTTAAGTTTGACTTTGACTGATGACGTGGCATTTCAAAGGTGCAAAAATACACATGTGATTTGTCAAGAAGAGCGCCCAATAACAATTTTTTTTTTAATTTTAAAATTTTATTTTAATTACTACCGGGTGCTAAAAAAATATTTAGAATACTGACCTGTACTGAAAAAATACTTCATAATCTTCAAAAAAAAATTAGATCTGAAAAAATATTTTAGGGTACTAACTGGTACTAAAAAGATACTTTGAAGTATTTTTTCTGTACCTGTCAATATCCTGAAAGTACTTTTTAGTACCAATCAGTACCCTGAAATATTTTTTTCAGTATCCTTTTAGTACCGATAAACACTTGAAATATTTTTTCAAGATCCTAAAATAATTTTTCAAGATTATGAAGTATTTTTTCAGTATCATTTTAGTACCGGTCAATACTTGAAATATTTTTTTTAAGATCCTAAAATAATTTTTCAAGATTATGAAGTATTTTTTCTATACTAGTCAGCATCTGAAAAAATATTTCAGGGTACTGACTAGTACTAAAAAGTACTTTCAGGATACTGACTGGTACAGAAAAAATACTTCATAATCTTGAAAAATTATTTTAGAATCTTGAAAAAATATTTCAAGTATTGACTGGTAGTAAAAGGATACTGAAAAAAATATTTCAGGGTACTGAATGGTACTAAAAAGTACTTTCAGGATACTTACTGGTGCAAAAAACATACTTCATAATCTTGAAAAATTATTTTAGGATCTTGAAAAAATATTTCAAGTATTGACCGGTACTAAAAGGATACTGACTGATACTGCAAAAAAAAATATTTTAGGGTACTGACTGGTACTAAAAAGTACTTTCAGGATACTGACTGGTACAGAAAAAATACTTCATAATCTTGAAAAATTATTTTAGGATCTTGAAAAAATATTTCAAGTATTGACCAGTACTAAAAGGATATTGACTGATACTGAAAAAATACTTCATAATCTTGAAAAATTATTTTAGGATCTTGAAATAAAATTATTAAATAAAAAAATTTGTTGTTGGGCGCTCTTTTTGACAAATCACATGTGTATTTTTGCACCTTTAAAATGTCACGTCATCGGTCAAAGTCAAACTTAACGGTCAAACGGTATTTTTGCACCTAATTTGTAACCACGTGTGTACTTTTGCACCCAAAAAAAGCATTTGCTACTGGGCGCTTCTCGGAGAAAAGCACATGTGTATTTTTGCACGTTAACCCTATATATATATATATATATATATATACACACACACACATCAAGGAATAGATGGGCAGCACATGTCATGCCATAACAGCTCCTGAAAATCCATGCTACAATGAGCAAAAACATTCCAGATAAGTGATAACAGAATTATTCAATCCAAGTGGTTACTAAAGGCTAAACACAGAATAAGATTCTTTCCACATAGATCTACAAAGTTAACAAAACAGTAAATCTGGATTACTTCCCAAATAATTGCTAAAGGCTAGACACAGAATAATTACTTCCCAAATCCCACTGCCAGCAAATCTGGATTTCAGTAAAACTAACCTTCTGCATGTCAGACATAATAGTCATGTCATTACCATCCTCCAAGCCCAGAGATCTCCTAATCCACTCGATGAACCACTTCCAATTATGAGTGTTCTCTTTTTGAGTTACTGCAAACGCTATCGGGTACAAAGAATCATCTGCATCCAATCCCGTGGCGGTCAGCAGCATACCTCTAGCTTTTCCCTTCAAAAACGTTCCATCAACTCCAATGATGGGCCTGCAGCCAGCCTTCCACCCAGTTTACCACACATAAATTAGGGGTATTAGAACTAAACATGAATCACCAAAGCAACTTGAATATAATATACACACATTGGACAACAACAAAACTAACCTTTGAAGCATTTAAACACAGATACATGCAGCTAAACACTCTCCTTCCACTTTCAAGTGCCTCCTTGCTAATCTCAACTGATATATCAGATCCTGGATTAGAAGTCCTCAACTCGTGAAGGTATGCCTCTAGCTTGTTGAACTCATCCACATAGCTCCCTTCCATCTCCTCCATAATCATCTTCTTTGCTCTTTTACATTTGTGAATACTCACATGCAACTTCAACTCATCTTGACAATCCTTCTTCATATCCGACACCTTGTACTGTGGCCTCTCTTGCACCTTTTGCTTGAACTGTGTTGCCAGCCACTTAACTGATGCCCTAGGATTCTTGAACACCCTACTGCAACTATGCTCCAAATTTAAGGTCTTCACAACAAGACCTGGGTTAGATCTATGTTTGGAAGCAAAAACAACAAAAGGACAACCCTTCTCACATCGGGCCCTCACTCTTAAAGGCTCACTTTTGGTTAGGTGTATATTTACACCAGCCTTTATTGCATACTGGTCCAGAGTTGCAAGTAAATGCTTCTTATCAGCAAAACTGGACTCTAGTGTGAAAAAGGGTCTCCCATTGGGCCCACAAATTTCTGTTGACCCTCTCACTTCGAGTAAAGGCCCATCTCCTCCACTTTGGCCAGATTCATCCTCACTGTCCTCATCTTCAAAGTCACTCCCATCCTCACCATCATCGTCTACCACATTCTCATCATCTAAGAAATCCTCATCATCTGATTCATCCTCAACATCTCTATGACTCCCAGATTCACTCCTTTCACTCTCATCCCAATCCTCACCCTGTTCCTCATCACCTTCACTTGCACTCAAATTATCATTCTCCCCATTGTCATGTAATGCTTCTAACAGGTCCTCAGTTGCATCACCAACGCCAACCTCCACTGCTATGGCACCATGTCTGACATCATCGCCCTCCAATTCACCACCCTCCACATGACGACGCTGAAGACCTTCAAAGCAAGCTTCAACGTCAACTGGTTCCCCTCCACCATCGCAATTTACTGAGTCATCATTAGCCACATCTTTAAGCTTCTTGGAGAAATCACACAGGTCTTTCATCAACAAATCCAGATAATTTCTCTTCTCTCTCCAATAAGCCACATCAACTTCCTTCCCACTACCCACTCCATCACCCTGTAGATTGGTTTTAGTTTCGCTCACCACTTTTGTTGCGTTGTCAACCTGACGGCAAAAAGCTTCCACCATCCACGAGTTTCCACTACTACCCCCACCATCGGGACCATCAGAGGGTCCCCTACAGCTTTTTGAACCCATCTCACCCAAACCCTACGATATTTTCAAAACAAAATCAAACCATTTTACCCACAGACAAATAAAAGAAGGGCCAAATTGTGAAATCACTTTACATAGTAATAAGCTACAAGACACACACACACACACACTTCCCTAAAACTAAGAGATTCCATACCTCAACAAAGTGTGCAAATCGTCCTTGTTTGCCGATCACATGCAACCCACTTTCTTTGTCGGTGTCGTCTTTTTCGCACGATTACAGCTTCACAGCACTTCCAATCAAATCTCACTTTCTCTGTCCCTCTTCCATTTTCGCACACTCAGCATTTGAACAAGATTTCCCAAATTCTAGTAGCTTTTTTGAGCCCTAACTATGTTCTCCAACTCGTATCGGGTGGGTAAAAGGTATTTACTGGGTAAAACATCCACGTCGGGACGATGATTTAATCACTCACACTCCTACTCAGCTACGTTTGTCCGCGTGTCATCCAACATTGCCGACACGCTGTCAACTTAACGGTCAACGTTGGTTTGACCGTCATATGAGGGCAAGATTGCAACGAGTTGAAACATTAGGGTCAACATTGCTACGACCAAAACTTAAGGGGCAACATTGCTCCTGGAGGTAAACTTTAGGGGCAAATTTGCACCTTTACCCTATTAATTTCTTATTATTTTTATTGAATGTTTATGGACATATATATGAAAAATATTTAATAATCATTAAAACAATCAAAATGTCTCTGAAAAAAGGATCAAAAGTTACCTTTTAAAAGACATATTATAAAATGGATAAGAGGGGATATTTCCTTCATAGTGTAGATTAGGAATCAAACTCCCTACTAATTATTTGAAGTGTAAGGACTCTCACTGTTCGTGCAAGTCTGAGTTGAATAAGTCATATACGTTCTTTATGGCAAAAAAATATATAGAAAGAAACGGTGCGGAGACCCCAGGACTTGAGAAATTTGTCCGTTACGTTTCATGTATTGTTTGGGCTTTTGTATGTATGAACATATAGAGTAGGATTCTATTTCTATATATGACGGCAAACTAACACGTGCTTCAATATTGACAATATGTACCTAATGGTTGTTTATTGATTTGGTTAGAAGGTAGCTAGAATATGGAGAGCAGTGGGTCGTCATTTATATTCTTTTCCGACGGTGGTTCAGATCGATGATCCTACATTTATATATATATATATGTATGTATGTATGTAGACACACACAAACATATATATATATTAGGCATGTATATATGTAGTTCCTATATAAACTAATTTGTATGATTTATAAACTAATATATAATTTAATCATAACTTAAATACAACATATGATATAATTAAGTAATATATATAAGGGTTAAGGTGCAAAAATACACATGTGCTTTTGTCTGAAGAGCGCCCAGTAGCAAGTGCTTTTTTTAGGTGCAAAAGTGACTATGTGGTTACGAAATATGACCAAAAGTCACAGTTGCCGTTTAGGGGATGGACGTTGACCGTTTAGTTGGAAGGTTTGACCTAAATTAATGACGTGGACGCTGACTGGGTGTCTGTAGCAGACAAGTGGAACCTGAGTAGTGGATGACATGGAAATTGCATCATCTATTTATCTGAAAAAAAAAATGTAATTTAGGGTTTTTATTCCCAAAAATTGATAATTCCATGCCCTCCTTTTCTCTGATCCTCAATTAGAATTTGAACTCCAATCAACCTGTTCCTCTCAAACTCACCACCACCAATAGCTTCATCATGGAGCGAGGTCCCAGATACTAAGCCTAAGCTGAACTGAGGGAACTCCAATCAACCTGTTCCTCTGTTCTTGCTCAATCTGTGCTGGATTTCTCTGCGGTGTTGCGGAAAGAGAACTGGAAGCCAACGAACACGCTACCCTCGTTGCCAAAGATGACGCTGCCAGCGAAGAGCTTCTCTAAGGGGAATAATGGTGTTTTGTCAAATTCGAGAGGGAGCAAGTCGGCGAGCACAGGGGAGAAGAAGGGTGGTTGTAATGGAAGGATTCTGATGGCGAGGAAGAGTTATGCGAACATCGATGAACTCAAAAGTTTGTCTTCGTATGAAGCGAACGCCATTAGCAGCGAAGCTAGAGGAGGAAGGATCGATGGCTATGGCGGCTGTACCTTGTGGGGTTGCTCTTTTTATTCTAATTTAAGAATTAAACCCTACCTCAGCAATTTTGTTCCAATCCCTTCTTCTTCTTCTGCATATAGGTTCGCGTTCATGAACCCTAGCTTTTCTCCAGATCTTCGTTCCCCAATTTGCCCAATAAGTGGATTATATTTGTTATGTGTTAGATTTTGAGATGTTTTTTAAATTTATTTAGATTTTAGGGATTTATCAATTTTTGGGAATAAAAACCCTAAATTACATTTTTCCAAATAAATAGATGATGCAATTTCCATGTCATCCACTACTCAGGTTCCACTTGTCTGCTACAGACACCCAGTCAGCGTCCACGTCATTAATTTAGGTCAAACCTTCCAACTAAACGGTCAACGTCCATCCCCTAAACGGCAACTGTGACTTTTGGTCATATTTCGTAACCACATAGTCACTTTTGCACCTAAAAAAAGCACTTGCTACTGGGCGCTCCTCAAACAAAAACACATGTGTATTTTTGCACCTTAACCCTATATATAATTAGCTTCTTTAATTTCTCCAAAAAAATGTTAACTAGATGGGGTACTATTAAGAGTTAAATACCAAATTTACCCCGGAAGTTTTTTTGGTACCAAATTTGCCCATGAAGTATTCAAAAGGTACCAAATTTGCCCTGGAAGTATGAAAAAGGTAGCAAATTTACCCCTCCGTTAATTTTAACCGTTAAGTTTAAATGAGTGTACACGTGGCATGCTACCTCAGCACACGTGGCATGCCACCTCAGCAAACGTGGCATGCCACCTCATCAATCAAAAAGTATCATTTTCATCCTGGAAGTTTTCATTAAGGAGCAATTTTGCCCCGGAAGTTTACAAAAGTAGCAATTTTGCCCTTCTTTCTCCCAATATTAAATTTTACTATTAAATCAGTCAAAGACCACACATGTCATGCCTTGAGAAGGTCGAACTTGGAGTCAGAGAAGGAGATCCTTGAGATGTTGAGCTCAAGGCAGCCAGAATTTGTGATAATATTTACGTTTGTATAGACTGATCATTCCAGTGGAGACGGGGTGGGGCCTATAGCTCAGAGGATTAGAGCACGTGGCTACCTTACTATTTAAAAAGAAAGCAAAAAAGATATGCGGAAAAGGGCATAATAAATATAGTATGCCTTTTTCCGCAAATCTTTTTTTGTTTTACGCCTCGTAATTCTTCCTCAGCCAGGCTTGGACAGAATAGCAAAGTAAGTAAAGTATTAGTAGCATAGCAAAAATGCCTTCCTCATCATTAATATGTTTGCTCGTGGTAATTGTGGCCTCTCGGGAGAATTGATGACTGCATCAAAGATGCACTTACTAGTACTAGTACATCCGAGAATTCTTAATTGGTTAGTTTAAATAGCCCCGGACTGTGGAACAAAGGAGTATCCCGGACCTACACCAAGGTATTGACGGCGATTCTCAAATATCGCAGAACAGAATGGGATACGATGAGATAGAATGCAATAGAAACAAAGACACGGGGAACAGGTTACCTACTCTTAATGGTCAAAGCGAACCCTTTCATTCCGAATTAAAGAATTCGGAATGAATCAAATATCCTCAAGTAGGATTCGAACCTACGACCAGTCAGTTAACAGCCGACCGCTCTACCACTGAGCTACTAAGGAACAACGGGAAATTAGATCTCATAGAGTTCAATTCCCATTCTCAACCCATGACCAATATGAGCTCGAAGCTTCCTTCGTAACTCGCGGAACTTCTTCGTAGTGGATCCGTTCCATGCCTCATTTCATAGGGAACTTCAAAGTGGCTCTATTTCATTATAGTCCATCCATATACTAATTTCTTTCATTTAATATCCCTTTCTTTGGTGTCATTGAGATAAGAGATGTCGTTTCTAGTCTATTTGTTTCTATTTCTATATATATGGAAAGTTTCAAAATTTTCATATAATAATCTAGAAATCAAAATAGAAAATTAAAAAAAAAGAATTTATATATAATAATATAGAAATCACATTCATATAATAATCTAGAAATAACAGGAAGCCGAACTGGTCACAGGAAGCATCACTTATGATCTAAGCAAATGATCAATCTATATAAACGTAAATATTATCACAAATTCTGGCCGCCTTGAGCTTAACATCTCAAGGATCTCCTTCTCTGACTCCAAGTTTGACTTTTTCAAGGCGTGACATGTGTGGTCTTTGGCTGATTTAATAGTAAAATTTAATATTGGGAGAAAGAAGGGCAAAATTGCTACTTTTGTAAACTTCCGGGGCAAAATTGCTCCTAAATGAAAACTTCCGGGCCAAAATTGCTCTTTAATGAAAACTTCCGGGGCAAAAATGATACTTTTTTATTAATGAGGTGGCATGCCACGTGTGCTGAGGTGGCATTCCACGTGTGATGAGGTGGCATTTTAACGATCTACGTGGACTTCCGTCACGTTTGGGGAAATTTGGTACCTTTTGAATACTTCTGGGGCAAATTTGGTACCAAAAAAACTTCCGGGTGCTGAGCGCCCCCTTATCAAAACTTCCAGGGTAAATTTGATATTTAACCCGTACTATTAATTTCCTCCCATGTATATTATTGGGGCAACTTTAAATGTAAATCATTTGAAGAATTATTAATGCTTATTTAACAATTTTATCCTGATAATTAATGTTTAAATGCGAGTATTATATTTTTATCTCCTTTAGAACCTGGGTATTATATTTTTTATCTCCTTTAGAACCTCAGTAATTAATAGGGGTTAAGTTGAAAATTTTTATCAGGACAAATATTTGATGGGTTAACTATTTTTTCTTAATGAGTGTGAACTTGTTGAAAGTGCTATAGTGAAGACCGGCAAGAGAGATTACAAAGATTAATAAACACACATCACGCACACATTTAATTAACTGCATATATATCCACTATAGAATTTATTAAATTAAGTGTTAAAATACCACTCTTCATTATTGTTCTATGAAACTTAACAATCTAGTTCACTTCTCCTTGACAGTGTAGCTTTATTTTGCTTCGTTTTGAGCTTTTTTGGTCTTCTTTATAGAGGAATTTTCATGTGTAAATCATCATTAACTTCGTTGGCCTTTTCAGCTGTGCCTGTTTCTCCTCTATACGATCTCTGTTTTTTTTTTTTTTCCGGGACAAAAAAATGTGAAGATTCTCGATGCTCTTCTTAAAGAAAAAACGTGAAAAAAATGTAAGGACTTGTTTCATTCGACGTATGTGTACGTTTCATTCTCTCCCTATTATCTGAAATTATTTATTACTACCTCCTGTCTTAATTATACTAGGAGGAGGAAGTATTATTTTTTCAAACTTAAATTTAACTATTTCTATTTTTATTATTGATATTTTATAAAATCTCAAAAAAAAAAAAAAGTTCCGGTAACTTTACATTAATGACTCTCCAAATATAACAAAACAAAATATATATCAAATCTAAAAAAAAGGGGAATCAACAACATGCATGACATTCATACGCTTACTTGTTGTAAGCATCTCGATACACTTTAAGACAGTCACGCTCTTACTCTCATTCTTATTTTATATTTATTCCCAGCAATTCTTGAATTGTAATAAATCTGTAATAGACTTTAAATCTGTAATAAATAATCTTGATAGACTTTAAGGTGAAAAGAGAATCCAAATCTAGAGAAATTCACGAAATAATTATCCATATGATTGTCATCGCCACGAATTTGACATTGATTCAAATAAACTAATAATTCCAAACCATCTCGATACACTTTAAGATATTGATTCAAAATAAACTGATAATTCCAAACCATCTCGACATCGTGCTCTTACTATCATTCTTATTTTATATTTATTCCCAGCAATTCTGGCTTTCTTTAATTAATTGTTTAGATTAGTAAGAGCACAACCTCACATAGCATTTTTTTTTATCACATAGCACAACCTCACATAGCACAACCTCAAGGGAGGGAATTTAGAATCCCATAAAGGGATCATCATTCACTAACTCAAAACATAAGGAAACAAAAAGATACTCAAGTTGCATCCATATTTACACACTTCAACCTTCCATGTCAGCATCTTCATCATCGTCAATTTCCTCAATCTTCATCTTTTTCACTGCTTGAGCAGCATCACTCTTGAATCCGGTTGGAATCTGAATCAAAACATCTGACATCTGTCCGGTAGCCTCGTTAACCATCCCTCCATTCTTTTCCACGCGATACGCCAACGAATTGCCCTTAGGCCCAGCATCTATATAGACCGTCGAGTTCTCATCAATTTCTTCCTTTATAAGCATCCTTGATAGCTCTGTCACTACCTTCCTCTCAAGCCATCTCCTTATTGGTCTAGCTCCATAAACCTGCAAATAATGAACATCTACTTGAATACAAACGTCTTTTAAGATCATATAGAGAAAAAAAATATGAAATTTGATGTAATAATACCAACCGGATCATAGCTCTCGGACAGTATAAAGTCCAATGCTGCGTCAGTCACTGCCATAGCAACTCCCCTTTCAGCGAGACGAACCGCAATATCCTTCATCTGCAACCTTGCAACCTTCCTCAGTTGATCGTGTGAAAGAGGATCAAATACCACAATTTCATCCAGCCGGTTCAAAAGTTCTGGCCTGAAATGCCTCCTCACCTGAACAAGGAAACTAGCATAGTAACTATGGGAACGACAATAAAACAACATCTTCTACCATACACATGAAAGTTTGCATTGAGACGAAAGAAAAAATCTGCGATAAGGTACCTCTTGCATAACTCGATCACGAGCTACTTGCATTGAACATTTTCCGGAGAGTCCAGTCAGTAGATGCTCTGCTCCAAGGTTTGAAGTCATGATTATGACAGTATTTCTAAAGTCCACTGTTCGACCCTGGCCATCAGTTAATCTCCCATCGTCCAAGACTTGAAGTAGTGTGTTAAATACTGACATGTGTGCTTTTTCCACTTCATCAAAGAGGACCACGCTATAAGGCCTTCGCCTCACAGCTTCTGTCAGTTGGCCTCCCTCCTCATGACCGACATACCCCGGTGGTGCGCCAATTAACCGAGCAACAGAGTGTTGCTCCATGTACTCTGACATGTCAATTCTTACCAGCTGATTTTCATTATCGAAAAGTTGCTCAGCAAGAGCCTTTGCAAGCTCAGTCTTACCAACTCCAGTTGGCCCTAAGAATAGGAACGAACCAGTAGGTTGTTGGGGTCTTCCCAAGCCAGCCCTAGATCTCAACACTGCCTCTGCAACAGCACTTACTGCTTGGTCTTGCCCCACTACTCTCTGATGCAATCTATCAGCAAGTCCTATTAACCTTTGTTTCTCATTTTGGCCAAGCCTTGTCACTGGTATGCCTGTCCAGCGACTCACGACCTCAGCGATTTGATCTGGTCCAACAGCTTCTGTCAACATTAAATTCTCTCCAGCGTTTCCTTCTAACTGTTGGATTGCAGATTCTACCTCCTGAATTGCCCCAAATCGCAAGTCCGCAGCTCTAGCTAGATCATATCTCCTCTCAGCCTCTTGTAAAGCAAATAAGAGCTCCTCTCGTTTCTGCTTGAGTCTACGAAGCTCATCAATCCTTTCCTTCTCTTTTCTGTACTTCATCATTAATGGTTGAAGTTTGTCTCTTAAATCATCAAGTTCTTTCCGCACCTGTTCATAACAAGAGCGGTTAGATCCGATCAAACAAATAAAATAAGAACATGTAATCTAAAATAGAAGACATTAATGTTAAAAAAAAAAAAACACACACACACACACACATACTTCAACCAGTCGTGCTTTGCTAGCTTTGTCCTTTTCTTTCTCAAGCGCGTGAAGTTCAATTTCTAATTGCATTCTCTTCCTTTCAAGTTTATCTATTTCCTCGGGCTGACTGTCAAGTTGAACTCTTACATTAGCGCATGCCTCATCTACTAAGTCTATTGCTTTGTCAGGAAGATGACGCCCTGCAGATCCATTTTTGGAATCATTAAGTATATTAAAATAAGTATATTAAAATCACCAAGTTCGCACGTAGAAAAAATAGATTTTTTTTTTTTTTAAAAAAAAAAACCAAACATGATACGTACCTGTTATGTAACGGCTAGACAACTGAGCTGCAACAATCAAAGCACGATCCTGAATCCGAACACCGTGATGACCTTCATATCGTTCTTTCAGCCCACGAAGGATGCTAATGGTGTCGGTGACACTCGGTTCGGCCACATAGACCTGTTGGAATCTTCTTTCAAACGCAGCATCCTTCTCTACATATTTCCTGTATTCCTCAAGTGTGGTGGCTCCAATGCATCGTAGCTGACCTCGAGCAAGCATGGGCTTAAAGAGATTGGCAGCATCCATTGATCCCTCAGTTCGACCTGCACCGAGGACTAGATGGATTTCATCAATAAATAGTATAACCTTACCTTGGGCGTCCTCCACTTCCTTTAAAACTGCCTTCAATCGCTCTTCAAATTCTCCTCTGTATTTTGCACCCGCCACCAGAGCACCCATGTCCAGTGCAATAAGCCTCACATCAGCCAGATTACTAGGAACATCCCCCCTAACTATCCTCTGCGCCAAACCTTCTACCACAGCGGTTTTACCAACTCCTGGCTCTCCAATGAGAACTGGGTTGTTCTTCGTCCTTCTCGATAAAATTCTCACGACCCTTCGGATTTCCTCATCACGTCCAATGACAGGATCTAGTTTACCTGCTTGCTCAACAAGGTCCCGTCCATAAGTCTTTAATGCTTGCAAAGTTGTATCCCCAGAAGCACTCTCAACCTTTTTCCCTTCCTTGCCACGAAGCTTTTCCACCTCTGATTTCACTCTTGCTGAAGCAACCCCAGCTTCCTTCAGCAGGTCGCCAATCTGGGAATCTTCAAGAAGACCCAGAATCAATTGGTCAACAGCTAAGTGAGTGTCTCCACGTGACTTCTGTGCTGCTTGTGCCCTCCTAATTACTTTGATGAGGGTTGTACTGGCAGGTATCTCATCCGGAGGAGGTGATTGAGAGGGTAATTTCTTCAATGCTTGATTGAAGACTCTCTCTGCAGCACGGGCAGCTTCTTCCCCGGCCGCACTGGAAATTGATTGGGAGAAAATGCCAGTGGAATCAGAGATCAATGCAGCTGCGAGATGAAGGGGTGTCAATTGGGCATGGCCAGCACTCATTGCCAGCTCGTGTGCCCCGGCAAGAGCCTCATTGGTCTTGTGGGTGAACTTTT
Organism: Acacia crassicarpa; assembly: GCA_034222035.1. Lineage (NCBI taxonomy): Eukaryota > Viridiplantae > Streptophyta > Magnoliopsida > Fabales > Fabaceae > Acacia > Acacia crassicarpa. The sequence goes on along the minus strand of JAWXYG010000023.1, from coordinate 353,158 downwards.
CAGGATTCATTTGTATATTAGAACCTAACAATAGACACAGGAGTTCAGAGACAAAAGTGATGACAAAAATACAATTTTTTTTTTTTAAAAAAAACGGCAAAATCACAGATGCCTGACCCAAAATAATAATATCACGACACAATTCTCCCCATTAATTAATTATCAGACGTATCTGATTGACCACAAAAGCATCCAAAAGGCATGAAGTTAAGAGGACATCGACATACCTGAAAGGAGGAGATGAAAACCTTGTGAACAGTTGCTGGAAGTAGCAGCCGAAAGGAAAGGGCAATTAGACGGGCAAGCTTTGACGCCTTGATCGAATGAACCGAGAAGACAAAACTATGTACAAAAAAAGCCCTTCGGGAGATTTGGTTGTGGGAGTAATTTAGAAACGTTTCGGAATTTGAGTGAGTTTCGGAGTGAAGCGATGAGGGAAGAAGGAGGATGTGTATTTGTTGACGCTAAAGAGACATCTGGAAGAATTGTGGACCTTCGCGAATGAGAGAAGAACCTCCTAGAAAAGTCGGTAAACCTGTTGGAACTGGGGCTGTTCGGTGAATCAACTAGGCGTTACTGGATTTCCCCAGAATGGACAAACCATACCCATGATCCGCTTTTGCAGCCTAAAGCCTTTTTTTTTTTTTAATATTGAATGTTGGCACCGATCGGAGGAGGTGGGCCGACTTTTTAAGGTCCATCGAATTTGAACTAAACACAAAAAAAAAAAAAGCAGCTATGATTTTTTTTTTTTTAAATTAGATAGAGGGCATAATCCTTTTCGAGCTTTGTCTCTCCTAATAAGTGTGATTTTCAAGATTCTAAATTGTATTATGAGACAGAAGAGTTATAACTTTAAATTCTTGATTGGTAAATCTTGACTTATATAATATTTGTGCACGGGTTGATGATTGATGATAAATTGTTTCATTAATTCTTTCTTCTTTTGGCAAAGGATCTATTCTTTCGAATCTTCTCACGAGTTGCACTATGGGGAATACTGTTCATGAAACTTCCGGCAAAAAGTTATTGTTCATGAAAAAGTGAAATAAATGGTGCTCATTGTGGGGATCTTCAATATTTTCTCTTTTTTTGCCAAAACAATGATATGAAGAAATAATGTCATAAAAAGTAGTTATCTTTACTGATGTAATTTCAATGCTTACTTAAGGGTGCAGAAGCAATCACACTTTTAGAGAGAGACATTGTGACTATTTGAATTTGGATTGATAGTAGAAATTGTTTTTCTAAAATGATTTGGTATACGAAGTAAGTGTGCAAAGGAAGTTTTGTCTCAACTTAAGTGAATGTACTTTTTTGAATGCTAATTCAAACAAAGTCAAATAGATGAAACTAAATTTTTCATACACAGAGATTGGCAAGTAGAAATTTATCATGGTGACAAAGACACACATTCTTGCAAATTACTCATAGGAAAGAGCTATGTAGCTTTAATCAACCACCAACCTGACGGTTAAATTTGCTTATTACATGACTTTTATGCAAAATTTCATTAGGTTGAAAATAAAAAAATTTGTTTAATCGTTGCGGAAACCCGTAACTCCTTACGGTCCTCATAAATTATTAACCTTAACTCATTACACTAATTAGTTAATAATTATTAATCCGTAATTCTTAACGGTACGCATGAGAATTCATAACAATTTATAATACTTATGAGTTTCAGGATTACTCGTTAAAATAACTATTGGGGTTTAGGATAATTTAATAAAACGATTATTGGAGATTAGATTTACCTAAGATCACTCGAAGACTTCAAGGTTTTTTATGTCCTCTAACGTTGATCCACACGGCTATCTCCCGATTGCAATGAGAACTCCTTCTCTTGAAACCTTCCACTCCTTGAATGCTTGCTAGGTGAAGACAAAGTTGAGTTTACTAGGCGAAGACAAGGTTGAGTTTTGGTTTCTTTGGGTTTTGATCTTTTCAAGAAGATGATGATTTCTTAGGATTAAGTTAAAGATATGATGAACAAGGTTGGAATCTTACCCTTTTATGGATGATGTCTTTTCTTCTCTAAACCTTTGGTAAAGACCTAAATTTAAAGAGTATAAGGATGATTATAAAATGTCCAACTCTCCCCCTTTTATAGCTTTAGTGGGCCAAAAATTCATAGCCCTAAATTGCCTTAGGAATTTTCAACTTATGCACTAAGAAAGGGGTTTTAGGTAATGCTTGTCAACCAAATTACATTAAATTCACATCTTAATTGATTGATTGAATTTAATATGATGAATCATATTTATATCTTGATTGATGGATTGAATTTAAGATGATGGATCATATTTATTTCCTTTTTTCTTCAAAAAACGTGCATAAAAATGGCATTAAAAAAATCACCACTTTATAAGAGTCAAACCCTAATTTAAGTGCTTACAAGAACGACCCAATTCAAACTTGAATTGAAAAATACAAATCATAATGAATTAAATTCATATCTTAATTGAATAATAATTTAAGATGATGAATCACATTCATCTCTTAAACTAAAATTCAAAATCATTTTAAATCAATCCAAACTTATTATTTCTCCTATCTTCATCCAATCATTATTGGATCTTATTTTATATATATATTACATAATTCAGAATTATCTTTTATAACCCATCCTCTTGAATTTAAATTTAAATTCATAATTTGAATTTCAAATTCAACTTGGCCTAAGACCCCGTTGGGTCTTCCAACACATTTAGGCCCTTTTGTGGAGAAACTGATTTCCCATTAGGAACACCATATATAACACCATTTTCTCCTCATTGGGCTTGGAGTCCCACTTCAACCTAAATACACATTTACTCTTAATAAAGCCCAATAACCGTTATTGGCCCAAGTTTGCTAATTTTAAACAATTGGGAATAAACTTTTGTGTGTGACCCATTAGGCCCAATTAGTCACTGACATAAATAAACTTGGACCAATTAAAAACCCCTTTAACGGGCCCAATTTATTTAATGACCTCATAAGACACTAGTAATGCTCTGCGGTCCCAAAACTAATTGAGTTGACCAAGTGATCTACCTTTCACATTTGGATACCATGCAAGCATCATCCCTCACATCGTCATTCATATTTAGTCGAGAGCAAAGATAGAGTATCATCTCTCTTAATTGACTAAATGTAGCTATTTCACAGAACTATGAATCTTCTTATATTAACTCTATAACGGATCATGACTCTTCATAATCACTTGCTGTGCATACAATCTCTTGAGTTAATTAGAAGCTATTCAAGCTCTACCGATCTTATAAATGACTAATCTCTTGTAGGGGACTGCGAGTCCTCTCAGCATGTCCATGTATACTCATGTATTCGAATTACACCCAAGAGTACACTGTTCTCCCCATTTTTAGGTGGATAGAGTTGTACGGTCAAAGTATAACCCTAGGACATAGTGTTCAATGACATCCTTAAGTCCAAGACGGTCCGCACTACCAAAAGATGAGAAACTTTACATATCCAATGATACTCTCTACAATGAATCTTTGTGGAGTCTCTCGGCGGGTTAGTTCGATGCTATATGTTCTCCAACATATCCACCCACGACATCAGCTAAGAAATCTCCATGCCTATATTTCATTAGGTCCCTATCTTGTATCCCTATACAAGTAGACGATGTCATACTAGTCTTATTGAGATTATTAATGCCTTTTCTTGATGATTCAAGACTAGAAACAAGTTTTAGACAATAGATATCCAATGTTCTCGAGTTCTCATGATCATAATCTCTATAATTGATCCTCAAGAATAACACATGTTCTATTCCTAGGGCTTTTATCTTCAAACACATATTTACCTTAAAATAAAGGCGAGACATAAATATGATAAAAATAAAATATGCTCATTTATTAATAACGAAATATTATAACGTAGAAATGGTGCTGATCCATTCGACCAAAAAAAGAAATGGTGCTAATCTATCCTTACAGATTATCTCTAGGACACCTAAATACTAACACAACCTTTATTCAAAAGATGGTGGCTGATGAAGTATATTGATGATTTTGGTCCTTTATATGTTTCTTTTGTCCAGTCCTTTTATTGGTTTCCATTCAAATTTCCTTTTTTCTCCTTTTTAAATTTCCTTCTTTTCAGTTTTTTCTATCAAATTAATTAAAAAATATTCACACTTCAAATGCTTGGAACGAGTCGCAATAAATTATAAAAAATTAACAGGGTCTACTTTAAAGTCGATTTTTTTTAAAAAAAAAAAAATCCCTATAAAGGGGTTGAATAGCGTGGACTTTGCAATAATATTAATATTTACTTCTTTCTACCTTTCCTTAGCAAGTACATCAATTGTCAATAGACTTTTTTCATTTAACACACCGGTAAAGAAGATTGGAATAATTCATGAACAAAGAAAAATGGATTATACTAAGAAATGAAAACAGAAGAACGATTTTGAAACTTGGTAGTTACAAAAGATGATAATTTATGCGCAGCTGTATACTTTTGAGAATGACCCAAAGATACCCTGTTACGTCTCAAACTTCCTCTGTTAATGTTAAAATTTCTTGGAGGCGAAAGGAGTAATTTGCATTACATGTAAAGATAAGTAACTCAATTCAACTGCTCGAAGGAAACTAGTGACAAAAAAAGATAAGCCTTATTATATTGGCTTCTGCTGCATTCGATAATCTGCAAGCTGCCTTCCTAACTCCGTTGCTCTTGGCAATCCAAATCACAGGGATCCATTGAACACGGCTTCCCTAAGACATAACAATCATTAATATAGGCACTTGACCGGTCTGATATCAAATAAAATCAACATCAACAATCAGCTAATATGATGGCAACAATGGCAGGGTACAGTCAGATAGCATTTTAAACTGAGACAATTTAATCATCAATAATAAAATGCAAAGCAAAAAAAAACATGGAAAAAGGTGCATTCCTCATCATCTCCAAACATTTAGGTGTCGTTATGCAGGCCTCTACCGTGGCCTCTCCTTCATCGCTAAAAATGACATATTATTAAAATCGGGTTTCACAATTAAGGTTAAGGTACACTCACATGAAGGCAATCCGGCTTGAAGAAATTCATTCCTCATCACTATCATAAACAACTGCCATTCGCCTATGGGCATGGGCTGTTGCTTTTCTCGGAGAATCCTCTTCTGACTCAAAACCCTTCCTTTTCATGCCGCTTCTCTCCTTATTCTTCTGTCTTGGTTCCTGCCAAAAGAATTCAAACAAAATTGAAACTACGCAACCAGTCATGGTCACAACCTCATATTCCACAATAGTATAGAATTAAATAAATCATGACACAATGCGTGTCCCAAAAAAGAATTACTGCTAGTTTGGCATGTAGCACAAGTATATTAAAATAATAAGGCATTAATTAAATCTAAGTATTATTAGTAGTAAACAAACAAGAATATGCCGCAACACTGATCTATTGATATTAAAATAATGAGGCATTAATTAAATCTACTTCTCTCCAAAGTTCTCAAGACTAATCCAGACCACAGTCCAAAAATCTATTTCCAGGAATCTTGGAATTCCCAAGAAATGGTCAAAACTTTCGAAGCAGTATTTCAAGAATTTTCCTCTGGAGGGAACGCCTAATAATTATTAGTGGTTTTAACATTTGCCACATCCTACACACTTTACATCCCATCAGCAAAAATCAAACAAGTTTTGCTGAAACCAATAACTTATATGCCAACGTAACAAATGAGAGGAAAGGCCACAGAAGTGCAAAAGAAGTTGTATATAACCCTTAATATTCGATCTCAAACTGTATAATAACACATCTGAAAGACCAGCGTTTCATAATGTAAGTAATGAAACATAGAAGACAGTCTGTACCTACTCATTCATTGACAAGTCTAATAAATCTTAAAGCTAACTAAATTATTTGAAAATAATGATACCTCCTCTTCCTCTGATGCGTCATTAACTAGTGCTTCTTCTCCATAATGTTCTTCTTCATCTTCTTCCTCATCCTCATACTCAGGTTCAGAATCCTCAGCCCTCTTTCGTGGCAGAGCTCGTTCATCTTCCTCACCATCAGTTTCATACTCAGATTCCTCTCTCTCATCATCTGAGAAATCTATTGGGCGCCGGGATGACTTAACAGGTGGGAAAGATGACCTTTGAGGGATATCCTTGGGTACCTGCAATTACGTTCCCAAAAAAAACTCCATATTTGTGATAGAATGAAAATATCCAGCAAAATTCAGACTAGCACAATACACAGTGATAATACCTTCTTAGCATTCATAATTCGCTTCTCTGCTCGTGCTTCAGCATCAAAGTCATCATCAAAGCGGCGATGACCACGGCGAGAATTATAATAATCTGTTTCATCATCCTGAAAAGGGAAAAGTGGTGATTGATCAAACTGGCATAGTATAAGTTATTGAATGAGTCATGGGCCTTGAAAAGACTCTGGCATATGCACATGCAAATGAAGGATACAATGACTGGGCAGGAAACATTATTTTGAGAGCACACCTCATCCAAAGCATCCTCCAAAAACCCAGGAGAAAGTTGGCGCCTCCTTTCTACAGGCGGAGCATATTTCCGGCTCACCTTTTCTCTTTTACGGTTAAGAAGTACATTAGCTCTGATGGTTTGACTTTCTGCCTGCAAAATCCATAGGAAAATAGGATATCGGTACCAATAAGGGGAATAAAGGCATGAAACCACTGACCAATAAATAATACCTTTTCTTTTTCCTCCTTTTCCCTCTCAGGATCAATGTCAGTAATGCAATTTTTAACCTTATAAACTTTTTTGTGCCTTGAATCCACAATGGCAGTCAGCAACCGATGAGAATTTGAAGACAAGGAAGACGGCATAAATCTCATTTTCTTTAATATCCTTCCCTGTGATTGGAGGATCCCCTGCACACATTGTCGGGTGTTGGGCACATGTTTCTCTAGAGAATAAACAATAACCAGTAAGAAAGTGACATATCACAACTCACCTTCCTATGTCTAAGAAAAAGGTGTGCTTGATCATGCTGTGCATCTTGCACAGATATGTCAAGAACTTCATTCCCTATTAATAACTGCAAGCTGCCATCAGACCACCTTACAAAACGGGCATTGCTTTCACACTGCATCAGCATAAAACAAAATAATTTATCTTGATCGTGAATGACAACATATTTTATCAAAGAATAAGGATGCTACAGTTCAAATGAAATAGTTCAGGAATTAAAAGCATAACAGTTGAGTAAATAATAAAACATTAACCACGTGCATCAATGGAGCTTATTTATACGCCAGCACTATTTTACACACAAATTAAGAAAATTGCGATAAAAGTGATAGTGTGACCAGTACATGGAACAAACTCATTATGTCAGTTATGCATGTTTAGGCCCTGATACAATGGACTGAAAGGTACTGTGAGCAGACACAAGTCAAAACCATGAAGCAATTTTATTCAGAATCAGCCCGGTCAGAGCATTGCCTCCCGGTTGAGCCCCACAGAAGCTTTATGCCACCTATTCCATTAAGACTAGTCATTTAACATCTTCTAAAACTTTATCATTGTAAATTACAGCTTCACCAGCCCAACCTAGCTACAATAGACCTTCTCAATCACACCTGGTCCAAATCGACGGGAAATTAATCAAGGGAGAAAGTTCAAATTTCACCCTCCAAATTCCAATTATTCCTTAAACATCTCAACTTGTAAAATTCAGAAAACTCATTATTCATCTATTTCAGCAAAACCAATTATTATCAAGCAAGTAGAGGTTTGAGTCATATGTCAGAAGAACCTGTGAACTTTACGTTATCCAAACAAAGTTGATAGGAACCAGCCATTATTTGTATTTTATATTTTATTATGTGTCTTGTCTTAAATATTACAAGTGTCTGGTGTTGGTTAATGTCAGTTTTATATGGATAAGATAAGGTAGTTATTTTTAGTAATGGATAAGGAAATTATTTTCAGTTTATGTGTTAGCCTATAAATATCATAGATGTGATCTACCAAAATATGGATGAATGAATATATGAATGTTTTTGTATCTTGGTCAGGGACTCAGATTCTGGTTCTTGAATATACTACTAGAGTTTCAGATTCTGGCTCTAGTTTATCTTTGTCTTCCCCTATTTCTATTTCTATTTTCCAGATTCTAACAAAAGTCTACCTCAACAGCTGAGACCAAGCTCAGTATCAAGCTTGTTATTCCAAATAGCTTTTTACCACCAAAAAACAGGACAATTGTACAGCAAAACATAGGAGACTGAACAAAGTGAATGGGGAAAAAAAACAGCTTATATAAAAGATCATCTCCCTTCTATCCATGAGCATGAATTGAACACCCATGATCACTTGAGCATGGAAAACTAACTACAATAAGATATTGCTACATACAGTCGTTGTGCCATCAGGATTTCTCACAGTCCTCCAGCGCACAATGTTGTTCTCCAAGCGTATGCGTTTCTTGCCCCCAGATTCATCAGTAACAAATGTATCCTCTTCAACATATGTTTTAGGATCAAACGGTTTTGTGTCAACTCCCATAATATTAGATACTTTAATCATGTTCATCTGCAAGAAAAAATAAAAAATAGAGAGAGTTGACACTCAACATATACGATCACTGTAATGCAAATCATCCCATAGACAATCATTTTAATGCATAGATCAAGCACTTATATATTGAAACAGTATTAATTTATTAAGCATAGCCTTGATATCAAAATATAAGATTGCATTAGCATTTCAGCAAACAGGTTAGTAACGTGCTAATCAAGCAATCAAAAATAAATAATAATAAATTTAAAAAATAAAAAATAATAATAAAAAACGGTCTAGTGCACAAGACTCCCATCAAGTGAGGTTTAGGGAGAGATAGATTTACACAGCCTTAACCCCGCAAGCGAAGAGGCTGTTTCGAAGATTTGAACCCATGACCTCCATGTCATATGGCAATAAGACTCATCCTCTGTGATAATGAAGCAATAGTCCTTAAAAGAATACATTATACAATTTGCTCAAAATTCTGACATCTAGCTAAGCTCCCTTAAATACAACCTTCTAGAGTATAAAGATGTAACTCAAGCAATATCAGCGCTCTAGTAACATATCTTATCCATCCACCTTGTGTCCTTGAGAAATTAAGAATCATCAATGGACATAATATTAACATACATATTAAAGGCATACCTTTTCTGGAAAAGCTGGAGGCGGTCGAAGTGGAAGCTCTAGCTCCAATGGGGGTCCCAGTGGTTTCTCTTTAAGTTTCATCTCAATGTTATCCTCCTCTGACTCATAATGAGCTTCTTCATCAGCAATTATGTCCTCTGGTCTTAAGCTCTTTCCATAACTTCCTTCCTCCTCATCCAAAGGTGATCTCTAAAACAGGACATTAGTTTGTCTTATTATCTTATACGATTATACTTAAAATCTAGGTACTTGATAAAAAAAATAGGGGGAAAAAAACTTAGTATTGGCCTCCATCACTCACATTTGAATCATGCTCTATGTCATGCCGAACTGCATATTCTGCTTCATCCTCTTCATCATCAAAGTCACCAAATACATCACGAATTTCAGGGGCAGAATCCAACATGTGAGCCCGATCCTTGTCATCTCTGGTTGATCGACTGCCAAAAGATATTTTTTTATTCACTACATATGAAATAATTCATGCACAAGCCAATATATTTTGAGTCATCAACCATGGTCTCTGTTTAATTCCAGCATCTAATTTAAGGCATAATTTAACACAAAGAACTGTTCAAAAAGATTCAGAACAGAACATAAACAGCGAAAGAACCTCAGACACTAGGTTCAATTAAAAATGCACTGAACAATTTGCATCCTACAACACAAAAACAGTTGCTATATTTTATAATATATATATATATATATATATAAGAACTGTTAAAGATACCTTGGACTTCTGGCTTCTTCGACTTCCTCGTCATCATTTTCAGGATAATGGTTCTCCTCTGACCTCTCAGATCCACTCTCAATCACATCCCTGCGCTTGCTAGTTACATCTCTCTGATTGTATTCATCTTTTACATCACTATCAGAATCCCTTGCTTCACTTTCTTCTCTTTGATCAACAATATCTACCTCTTGGGAACTTTGCTCCCTCTCACCTTCACTTTCACCAGGATCTGGATCCCCATCAGGCACATCACCTTCACTTTCTATTTCCACCACCCCATGACCCTCACCTTCCCCTTCCCCTTCCCCTTCCCCTTCAACCTCAGGCTCTATGCCTCCCTCCCCTTCATCCTGAAGAAAAACAAAACGGTTTTCAATTCAGCTTTAGTACTCTTGCATAATGACTTCACACTACGCATGGAGATGAAACCGAAAGTGGTCAACTTAAAATGTACATAATCATAAGATAAGAACATCTATCCATTCCCACAGTTCAAAAAACCAGTAAATAGACGCCCATAAAAATTAAAGTCTGCCCCCTTTTCACGGAAACCTAACTTCAGGCAATGAAATTGCACATCCAAACAGTAAAGGAAAAGGAGAATTTGAAGATAAGAAACGAGAAACCGTATCTTACAGAAGCGTAAGTGGGTTGGGGATTCGATTCATGCTCGGAATCAAGTTCTTCTTCCTCTTCTGATTGATCACCAAAGAGGTTTTGCATCATCTGGTGTCGCTTTTCTTCTCCCATCTTTATTCGGGATCAGCCTCTAGTCCTTACTTCTCGGCCGCTCAATAGCAGTACAAAAACAAGACTCGGAGATTTTTTTCGCCGGCGACGATCAAACGGCCACTCGTCGGCTTGAATCTTTGATCCCTGATGATTGTTTCCCCAGATGTCTGCAAAAGCGATTGTGAGTTGCGTAATTTTTCTCTTGGAATGATCCTCGCACAGCTTTGGTTATTGAATCCCGTTAATTTTTTTTTTATTTTTTTATTTTTTTATCTTTTTATCCATAAATCCTGCGATGAAGTTTTAGCCTGATTAAATCTAGGCTTAAATACCAATTTTGCCCCAGAAGTATTTCGTCAGGAACAATTTTACCCTGAAAGTTTTTTTGGAGCAATGTTGCCCCTCCGTCAACGGTCAATAGTCAACTAACCGTTGACCGTTAGGGTTGTTAATGGAGGGGCAAAATTGCTCCTAAATAAAAACTTCCGGGGCAACATTGCTCCCAAGAAAAACTTCCGAGGCAAAATTGCTCCAAAATAAAACTTCTGGGGCAAAATTGCTACTTAGCCCCAAAAAAATATTAAAAATGTTATTTATGATATCATATATTTTTAATTCTTATTTATATAATATCTAGGAGTGGAAATAGGCTAGACTAGCCTAGGTTTCACCCTCCAATTCAAATTTTAAATATAAAAATTAAATAACTAATTTATGGAATTAAAAACTTAATTAAAGTATCTTTTATTAAAAAAATTTATTTTTTTGAAATATTCCTTCTAATCATTTATACAGTGGGACTTTACTGAAATTTTGATCCCTATTATAAAATGGTTGTGTGTGTGTGCATGACTGAATCCTTCTATGAGAATAAAATATATTTAAAATATAATACAATATTAATACTGAACAAATAATTGTCAACATTTCCACCAAAATATTTATATGGGTTAAACATGTTTCAGGAAAATTAAAATTTATATCCATTACAATACATATCTTATATATAAAAAAAGAAGTTCAAAGGAAAAAGAAAACGACTTACAAGTCACAGGAAAAATAATTAAATATAAAGATAATAAATGTATAGAAAAATTACAAGATTCACATAATGCTTTTAGCAGAAAGATCAAATTTAATTTTTTTTAAAAAAAAGAGAGAAATACAAAAATTACTCTCTTAAGTTTTAATTCAATTCCTTTCTTTTTAGCATTTTTTAAAAACATGTTAAAAATTGAAAATGCCCTTTATTTATTTTTTAAAAAAAGTAAAATATTTTACATAAAAATTTCCTTTTATTTCTTTATAAATATATAATCTTATGTAATTCTTTAAAAAAGTAAAATTCTTTAATTCTAAAATTAGTTATTTAATTTTTATATTTAAAATTTGAATTGGAGGGTGAAGCCTAGGCTGGTCTGGCCTGTTTCTACCCCTAGATATTATATAAATAAGAGTTAAAAATATATGATATCATAAATAACATTTTTTTTGGGTTAAGTAACAATTTTGCCCTGAAAGTTTTTTTTTAGAGCAATTTTGCCCCCGAAAGTTTTTTTTTGGAGCAATGTTGCCCCTCCGTCAATGGTGACCATTGACGGAGGGGCAACATTGCTCCAAAATAAAACTTCCGGGGCAACATTGCTCCAAAAAAAACTTCCGGGGTAAAATTGCTCCTAGCGAGATACTTCCGGAGTATTTTTGGCACTTAACTCTCAAATCTAAGGGTTTAAACTTTTCATAAAAAGAAAGAAACAAGATTCTTAAAAATGAGTTTTTACCTAAAAACGGAAGGAGAATGAAAAATCATAAAAACTAAAATTGTAACGTAGTAAAATCGTAAAAAATTCGTAAAAACTTAAAAACTTTTGGAAAATTAATAAAATCGTTTTAATTAAAAAAAAATCGTAAAAACGTGATAAAACGAGTTTTTAAAAATCATATTTACACATATGAAATAGTAGGACCCACATATATATATAATACTAATTATATGTATATGTGGGTCTCACCATTTTATGCGTGTGACATGAGAAAACACTTCTCCTATAACACAACATGAGAAATATTTTTCCCTAATTTAAACATGAATTTTAAAAGGAAAATTAAGGGCGAGGATAAAGGAAAAGAAATATTTATTAATAAGGATGTTAAAAATTAGAGTAAAACAAGACTTCCTCCCCGTGCGTTGCACGGATATGACAAATCCGGTTATATATTTAAATAACACAACCATAATGTTCCATTTTAACAAATAAATACTTAATAACCATTCCATTACTTGTAATCTAGGTTTTGAAAAACTTCTCTATATACAACATTTGTTGTAGTAGAACTGGATCTTTTCAATTCATCTAAGATAAGTATCTTCAAACCTTTGAAGCTCTTCACCCTGGATAATGCAACATATAGTTGCCCATGTGAAAATATTGCACTTGGTAGGTAGAGGCCAACATGTGACATTGATTGACCTTGGCTTTTGTTGATGGTCATTGCAAATGATAGTATGATTGGAAATTGCCTCCTAGTCATATTGAATGGCAATTTCGATTCAGATGGATTCATATCCATTCTATGTAACAAAATATCTTCACCAGAGCTTATGCCATTCAATGCCTTTGCTCTAATTACGTTCTTGCCAAGTTGAGTTATTTGCAGCCTTGTACCATTGCATAATCCAGCTGCTTGATCAATATTCCTTATCAACATAAATGGTACACCTACTTTCAAAATCAATTTATGGTGAGGAATCCCTGAGCACTTAATTGCATTGAGATATTCTGTGTCATACAAATCCTCAAAGCTCCCGTTTGCCTGGTCTGTACGACTTATAAAGTCTGAGCTAAAATACTCTACTGGATCACTTGGCAACAAAGAACATACGTATTCATTAAGAGCATCAACATTTTCAGTTAAAGGAGTCAGGATGGTCCGATTATTGAGGTAATCTACGTCAAAAACATTTTCAATTAAATTTGGGTAGGTAGATTGAACCATGGACCTAATTGGATCACAATCATCATTTAACAATAGCTCGTTCGGAATAGAAATATCTGCAGTACCATCATGTGGTAATCCAAGGTTGCCGTCCCCTACTTCTAGCAACCATTCTGAAAAGGCCTTAATCTTTCCTTGTTCATCTGGATCAATTGAAGATTGAAGCCTCATGTTCTTGGTAAGGCGAAGTAATTTGCATTGTTTCCAAAGATAAGAAGTGTTGATTGCAGAATCAACAATTTCAGCACGACCACTTCTAGGGATAACCGGTAGAATTTGTCTGAAATCACCACCCATCACAATACATTTTCCACCAAAGATCGAATTGCATTGCATTAAGTCCTTCAAAGATCGATCCAAAGCCTCCACGCAATGTCTCTTAATCATTGGTGCTTCATCCCAAATAATGAGATTTGTTGCCTTGATTAAGTTTGCTGTCGGAGAATTATGACTAATTGAACAAAACGAATCTTCATTTACATCAATAGGAATACAAAACCTGGAATGTGCAGTTCTACCTGATGGTAGTAGAGTTGCTGCTATCCCACTGGAAGCTACATTGAGGATGATTCCACCGTTTCCACGTATAGAACATGTCAAGGCATTCCATATAAACGTTTTACCCGTTCCACCAAAACCATGCACAAAAAAGAAGCCCCCCTTTTTTGAAGAAACTGCACTCATGATCTTATCAAATACTGCTTTTTGTTCCTCAGTCAGTAATCTCTGCATTCTTTCATATTCTCCCATCTCCTTTTCCCGATTGTAATTAATCTCTTGCAAAATTAGCAGGTTAGACATATCAATAATATTGTCTTCCTCTGGTACAGGCATCGATGGATAATCACGAAGGGTTCTGCCATTCCGTAACAACATTTGTTCAATCTGATATAGACCAGTCGCCTCCTGACGATATTTGGAAATTTGCACATCTATATGACAAAGAGACACGCAGTATCAGTTTTTGCAACAACTATTGACATGTAGCAAAGTTAGATAATATAATGCATAAATGAATGGGAGTTTTGGTGTACCTGTACTTTGTGGGTCATTATGGCTAAAGTTTAATAGATCCTCACAAATTAAATCTTTAGTATGTTCCCAAACAACAGCAGGTTGAGATAATGAGTAACTCAAAAGCATGCTTGTGAAAAATTTACGTAGGTAATTACCAATTGCCCACAAAGACGCTTCTTTGATTGCATCTATGAACTCATTGTCATCATCCAATAAACCTAGTGCATAACATGCTTCTCGGAATGTTGGGTGAACTACTTGATTTACAGTCATGATATCTGTATAATTCTTTGGCCCACGTACCTTCGTCAACAATAAACGAAGGTAATATAATTCTCCTTGAGATGGTGTGCAGTGGCCTAACCTTCCAACTGAAAACCCACGTTGACGGAGTTTCCATACCCTCTTATCCTTAACAAATGTCTAATAATTATGGAATTGAGAATAAGAAAGTGTTCTTGCAAATGGATCTTCTTTATTTTTTTTCATCCAAGCAAGGAACATCGACTCTTTAACCCTCGGATTATTAAACAATGATGACATTGTATCAGTTTGAGTATAGTAGACTGATTGCTGATGTGGAAGATGAAAACTTAACCTCTCAACAGATGGTTGTCTATGGTGAATATCAAATCCAAAAATTCTCCACGACGCCTCACATGAGGAGATGTACCTATAATTAAGGTAATGAGAAATTTCATCAAACCCTTGTTGTGAATTTCCAGCATCATTAGTATCGTATATGCCTGCAATGACCCGATCATGCCCTTTACTTATGTATTTGAATAGGTACTTGATGGCACGTGATTGATTTGTCTTTTCCACATTCAAATGCGCATGAAATAATTTTAGCAACCTACAATTGTAAGGAACAACAAAGCGGTTGTCAAGCTCAATACCCTTCCTTGACACAGTACGGTTGTCATCTCTTCGACGATATGTAGGATAGCCATTTTCATCCAACATTGTATGCTCATTAAATCTTCTTGGGAAGTATTTAGAGCATCTACCATCTTTCATGCAAGGTGCACTCCCTGAATATCTACCGCATGGACCATGCATCATGTAACTTCCAACTAACTCATATAATTCTGGGTCAGATTCTTTTTGGGGGATCTCTGCAGATATGATCTTGTCAACATCAATTGGTGAACGAATTTTGTCGGATTCAGACAACCATAATATAATATGTGCATGAGGTAATCCTCTTTTCTGGAATTCTATAGTGTATACCTTTGCAGAAATAAATGAAAGGAGTATTTAATTTCTTTTATTTAAGAGAAGGGTTTTCTCCGTTTTGAACTTGTATAATGTAGTTAGGCTATGAACAAACTATAATAATATACCATAGTAATATTTTCTCAATGACACGATTGTAATCATTATATTAACAAATGAGAGAATGGTAAAAAAAAATTAAGATATGTGTAATGTTTTTAAATTGAATGATAACAATATATTCAAAACCTTAAGGAGTGATCTGGTTTCTTATGACAATCATAATAAGCCAAAAAAACTAAACTCTAGGTATCATTGACGATGGCGAAATAAAAGATACGAATTATGTTTTTAAACATATAGCTTTGATTTCTTAGTAAAGAATGATCGTTCCAACTGCAATGAAAAAATCTGGGGAAAAGAAAAACTGCAATGAAAAAAAAAACATTAATGATAAGTAATTTAATCAGTATTTAAATTTTTTTCCCTATTAACATGTGATTTTTATTAGGAAAAATACTTCAATGCTAATTACAGTGTAATAATTTGTTTTTACATGAAGTCTTATTACATACATCACACACTCCGAAGGAAAAAAAAAACATTACGTAACGTTAATGAATCAATTTGATTTCCGTCTTTTATGTAGATGTTAACTCTGATGGTGTTCTTTTAAAAAACATTGGAGGAAAATCTGGAATTAACAATCTATTATAAATGTTAATGAAATGGCAAATAAGATTTATATATGTGACAGTTAATTCAATTTACCTGCTTTAATTGACCCAAAAATCTTCTCATCCTTCAAAATGTGCATCAACTTGTGGAGTTTGATATTGAATATCCTGCTCAAGACTTCAGGCCTATCACATGGTTTCAACCCATCTTCATTACAATGTCGATTTATCTCAGGCCACATTGGGTTGCATGTAAATGTTATAAAAATATCAGGATAGCCAGCCCATGCGCAGATTGCCATAGCATCTTGATAGTTCTGAATCATATATCTAGCACCACCCGTAAATGAAGATGGTAAAATAACTCGTCGTTCCATTGATGAAGGATCTGTTTCTCCTCTTGTTACTGCATCAGATAGACCACTGTATAAATCAACCCTTAATTCTTTTTGATGGTTTCTGATGTAGTTCAACCTGTCACTTTCAACCATTGAATATCCATCAACAATAAATTGTTGAAGTAACTTCTTCCCATGCAAAATGACCGACCTTTCAGAATCTCTTCTCATCAGTCGAAAAGCCAAGTACTCCCTTGGGGTAAGCCTTGTTTTTTTCTTCGTTGTCAATAAGGACTCTTGCCCATGTTGAATTGAGGAGTCATAACTATTGTCTCCGTAATGAAAAAATAAGGGATACTGAAGTGGCAAGTAAGCTATGTGTAATTCATCAATCCTTTGTAATGCTCCTGACTGTCGTTTGACAATAATGTCTCTGCTGGTGTAGGAGTTGTCAAAATCACCTACAATGAGAGCAGCAAGTTCTGAAGCTGTGGGCATATCATATGGCCTACCAACCCCACTTGAGTTTCCATTCCTGATTAGCCTAATGTTGACATCATGGACGACATCATGCTTCATAATTTCAGCAGCTGATCTATAATTTCTAACAATTGAGTTATGCTTATCAAGACATCTTTTAATCAGTTTCACAATGTTTGGATCCAGATTTTCCGCACGGCCATTACGACTGTAACATTCAATAACACCATGAAATTATGATTACAACATTGTTTCATAAGCAAGAAATTTATTTCTTTACGAATTTAGATTAGAATCCATTATGAATCTTACCTAACAGTTGAAATACGATTCACAACTTCATTGTCAGTGTCGTAAATGTACAATTGAGCGTACACCGGAGGGTGGCCCTCTGGCGGCAACAAACTTCCAATGAAATGGTGATTTTGTCCTGATAAAACAAATGAGTAAGGACCTCCACCCTTTGAGTTCATTGAATTATCAATTCTGCCACCCATTGAAGTGAAACAAAACATATTATTGTATAAACGAATATATGTGAAGAAGTTTTTAAAAATAGGTAATTGTTTATTGAAAAACAATTCACGAAGCTCTTCTGGTGGATCTTTTAGTAAAGGCATAGAAATTTTGCCATGACCACAACATATGCTGAGAAAATATTAAATGCCTTGCTAAAGTAACTTCAATAGGGTTTAATGGGTGGTTTAGATTATTAAATGCTCGATAAAGTAACTTCAATGAGGAAAAACCGCCTTTGACTTGTTTAAGATGAGTTAACCTCATTTCTTGGGAACTATGAAAATCGGGAATATCAAACGCATTTAATATGTGGGGGTATATTTGATAAAACATGTAATGCCTTTAGAGAATTAGATGTTAAATATTGGGTATATACTTATGAAGATTATATATTGCATGAAAATTATAAAAAGTAATAACTTTATTAAATTTTCTTTTTCAAAACAGAAATTTTTAGTGTCGCAAAAATAAATTAACCCCTAAATTTAAAAATTATACCTTACACATGTATAACCTAAACAATAAGTAGTGTTTGGAAATCATTTCAATCATAAAATAATCATTACAATAGGGAAACTAAATTATAATTTTCTTTCCGATTGTAATTTTATTAACACTATAAAACCTTGTTTTGTTCATTTTTGTACAATAAAATAGTTTAACCTACCTATTTGCCATTAGTATTCGTATTAGTCTCTAGTATTTTAGTATTTGAATCATAATTCGTTCTTTTGAATTAAAATTTTTGACAATAAACTCTTAACATTGTGTAATTTGTATTTCCTTAACGTCAATAATTATAGATGAAATAACTGAAAGCTTAATTATTATTAATGGTGCATGCAAATAACATAAAGCAAATGCGCTGAATTGGAAAACGCATTAGTGATTTATTACAAATTAAATTAAGGAATAAAGGAATTATGGAGATAATTAATGATAACGAAAAAATAAATAAATACAGTAGTACCAATTTTGTTGAAGTGAAGTTGATTTATTTCAAATTAACATAAGGAAAACATACTGAGTGGAAGGTAAAATACACTATTGCGTAGTGCCAATTAGATGGTTAACTAATAATGATGAGCTACTATTACTTTAAGAATGAAATTAATAAAAGGGCGCAACCCACAATGAAAGCATTAATAAAACCATAATAATATTAATACTACCAAAGTTTGATAACAATGGATGTCATCAACATTCAAACAATTGTTCCTCCAACTAATGACCCATCACGCTGGGGACAACAACAAAAATTTCACAACTAACATTTTTAATAGATTCTTCAATACATTTTCTCTTTCTTGATGTTTTTGATAGGTTTGGTACAGCTCAACTTTGGTGTTGACAAATCAGATAGGCCAAGATCTTCACAATCATTTATAATAACACCAGTCAATGTCTTTCTTTTGGTGTTACTGTCCGTTGGGGTTGTAAGCTGTGACAACCCATTATCAGCATCTTCAAGGGCATTTGTTTGGGAGTCCTTCGAGGCTATTGATTCCTTTTGCAATGCAAATGTTTTATAAAAATTAAGTCATGTAACATGTAAGGTTAAAATAATGTCTGAAATTTATACCTCTACCGTATTTCCAGATTGAACCTACAAGGTTGAAAATAACAACTTGTTATAATAAAAATGGTATATTAGAACTACATGGAAAAATCATTATTTTCCAAATGAACTAATACATCTACCTCATCATTTGAATACTGAAACTGCTCAACCAAGTGAGTATCACCACAAAATTGAGTGACACCAATGCTACT
The DNA here is from genome assembly GCA_034222035.1 of Acacia crassicarpa. NCBI lineage: Eukaryota > Viridiplantae > Streptophyta > Magnoliopsida > Fabales > Fabaceae > Acacia > Acacia crassicarpa. Next base: position 333,515 of record JAWXYG010000023.1, on the reverse strand, counting down.
TGTCCTAAATTTAATATTGTGACTTTTAATCTTTAATTTGACAATGACAACCTTTCCTGCCACTTTGTCGAGCTCTTCTGGAACCATAGAATTACGACCCTCCTATTGTAATAAATCCAAGCAAAATGTAAATTGATTTTTTTCAGCAAAATGTTAATGCAGTCATTTGAAAAAATTACAACTAATCAACCTTTTGCATATCTTCTTTCATCTTTGAAGTAGATTTGCCCAGTAACTCAGTTGCGTGACGGTCAAAGAATATAAAGGAACTTTTACCAGTGTCGTCGTACACCTTGTAATGAATCTTATATCTAAAAAATTAAATTCATGTCAACAAACACAGGTTACTTGTACATATAATGATTTATTGATGTTGAAAAAGGACACAATCAGTTTCATACTTAGGAACAGTCATTGGTACATCTTTATTACACTTTAAACACCTGAGAGTACCATTTGATTGGTACTCAGGCTTCTTGTCACAATGACATGCATCATACGACCACCCATATAGTGTTTCAAGCTTCTGAATAGTTACCTTAGTTACCACATCACACTCCTAGCAAAAAATTGGATAAGTCAACTTGCATTTTGGGCATATATAGATATATTGTAGACTGAATGAAAAATTTAAAACAAATGTATATTATAGTTTCGATTCATGATGTTAATTTTTTTAAACTTTAGCTTACTTGGTCAATCTTTGCAATGTCACACAATGGAATCCTTGTTCGAAAAGTCAACAGCGATTCAACCCTATATGTAGGATGTTCGACGTTTGAAATTTGAGTAAACAGTTGACTTCCAACAGAATCTTGACTTAATCTGTACATATAATGTATGTGAAGATATATTAATTTCTTGACTTTTTGTAAAAAACAAATAATCCAAAATGTTAAATAGAGTTCGAAGTCTTGTCTAACCTTTCCTTCAACAAATTCGCCTCTGAAATTTTTGGATTAAGGGTTACCAAAGTTGCATTGAACGCATTACTCAAATGGCCATACTCTAAAAAATAAGTGAACAATTACTTTAAGCAAACATGATTATCCATAATAAGGAAAAGGCTTAAAAAAGGTTGAACATAACCTGTGTTCCTATTTAATCTAGCAAAGTGGACAAGCACAATAATTGGTGGTTCCATGTCCTCATGCTTCTTTACAAACGTTTCTTCCGCACAATCACCCCACAAATTGATGTTTATTAAATTTTCACTACAAGTTATAAAAAAATGTTGTAAATTACAAGTATGCCAGTAAGAATATTGGAAACTAATGAGATTAAAGGTTGATAATATTTAAAGTACTTTTCATCAACAATGCTAAAGTTTAGCCTTTTTATTATATCAAACTCCCTTCTTTGATCTTGCAAACGTCCAAACGCTTGCAGAAAACCAATGACGTCTGTTTTGTTATACAAACAAAAAGATGTCAAATAAAATAAGGTTAATGCATACACCAATGTGAAAACTATATTCTCTTAATATGGAAGTAAATGGATAATATGATTTCAACAAACCTATCAGTCCACCATTGGTTACATTATGTTGTTGTATGTCTGTTATTGATTTAAAATTATAAGCCTTATCCGAGATGACTGCATCCGACTCTTCAACATAGGTGTAACTGTGAAAGTTGAACCTCCATTGATGTGTTGTTACCCTATATTTGTCGTCATTTTCAATGACCTGGAAATTTTGAAATTTGTAAACCACACCTTCTTTAGGTTCATCAGTCCATTTGTTGATCAAATTCTTGTGTGTAGCTGTAACCTCTATCCTGGTAAGCTATGTGGAATGAAGAATTGACAGAAGGGATATTGCTTTCAGTTATTAATTAGTCAAACAAATAAAAGTTGTATATAAAAGTAAGTAAATCAGATGAAAACAATGTAATCACATAAAAATGAAATGAGTATAAACCTCTTCATCAACCAAGATCATGCCTATCTTCCATACCGCATAGGGAGCCGCCTTTCTTCTTACCACCCATTTCCTCAATAGCTTCGCATGAACTGTCCAAGTGTCCTTGCTATCGTTCACATCAGAAAATAAAATCTTCATTTCCTGTACACACTGTGTTAGTATGGAGTGAAAGAGATGATTTTGAGGGGATCAAATTATATAATCAAGGTGTTTGTTAAAAGCAACTTGAGAGTTTTATACAGTGTGTTCCCTTACTTTTTGGAATAGAAGGAGAGGCTTAGACAGTGTGTTTCCTGTCCTTTGCGTATAGAACGACTTGGACAACTTCCTAATCTGACGATTTTTTATCCGTAGAAGAAATAATGGGATCTGTCTTTATAACTGCAGACTAAATGGAAATGACACAGAAACAGCAAAGCATAAACACAAGGTACTTGACGTAAATGAAAAAAATAAATGAAATAGTCTTATATGGCATTACCAATGTTCTCAAAGAATTATGACTACACCGCACATTCACTATCTGCTCAACTACTTTGACGCTTCTATCCATAAAGGATTTTAGGCAAATCTCCACGTTGGTATAAACATCTGGGCATTTATTAGTGTCTTGGGAATAATTGTCATGTCAATAAAATCGAGTGAAGTAGTTGAAAAATTCTTCCCATCAGAAATCAAAATAGTGTGTGACGTTGGAATAAACCTCCGCTCATTTATTGCCGCCAAACTTGATCACTGTTAGTTGTATCAGATTTAATAAGCATAGGAACGTTAAAATTAAACAAATGCGATTTCCAATAAAAAAAAACACGGATTACAGAGAAGGTAAACAAATTATTATCACAAATTTACACTACCAGCATTTGATATTCCTACGTAAAAGTTGAATCATAACATGACACTGAAGATTGTTTACGCTTTACAGTGAAGGAGAAGCAGAAATCCTCGTAAAAAAGCAGTGATGATAGCGTGTATTAAAGTTCAACTTTTGTCCCGTTTATAATTTTCTTGAATGATTATACATCAAAAACGCTCCATCAAATATTCAAACTGTATTTTTTAATTAATACTTTGGCATTTAATGGGTTTTCACTTTTTTTTTTTCAATCAGCCCAATTCGATATGTAACCGGATACTCATTGGATTAGCATTCATCGGGACTAATAGACCATTAAATGTCTTAACTGTTCGGTTGAGGAAAAAAGCCAGAACGATTAAAGACCAAGTTTATTTTTTGTTCACTACAGCCAAGTAATAAAGTATTATGTGGAAGTTGATTGTTAGAATGTGCGACCTAATAATATGTTGATATAATGACACCTGGGATGACACTGTGTACCAATAAACTTGGTGCCACAAGTTTTAGTGATATATATTTGAGAGTGAGATTTTTAAGTTGTTTGTTTATTCATTAGGTATACAGAATACCGAGGAATTGGTTTGCATGAGAATGGCACATGACTCCTTGTATCCAATGGTTTATTAAGGTGCTGCATGTTTAATCTGATGATAACGTGGGTTGGTGGGTGTTGTGTTGTGGGAACCACTCCAAAATTATCCCACTTGGTCCTTATTTGCGAGTTTTTCTTTTTACTTATTTAGTTGTAAATATTGGCTAAGTAGTAGAATTAAATCCTTAATTCCATATAAGGATTTTTCTTCATCAATTAGCTTCTCTGAGCAATAAAATAAAACCACTAAACTTTTTAGATCACAATTTTTCTTGTAACTTTTTTCTTGAATTTTCGAGAAAGTAGGTTCTGAATTCCAAATAATGGCTTTAAGACTATTTAAGCCAATCTTTCATAATTAAGCACCTAATAATAGTTTTAGATCCTCAAAATGATATTTCATACTTTTTCCTTAATTTTTCAAGATCCAATCATATTTATGTTTAACAGTCTATTTAAAATAAGTTTAAGAGTATTAACTTTAAATGGCTTAGCAACCTACTCATCTCAATCTTGTTCTTAAACTCTTTGTCCAAAAATTCAGGATATTATAGACCTACTAAAAGAACACTGGAATTTGTCATCAGTTAACACCATATTAATCAGTTTGACCAGTGGGCATAATTCAATTGATAACAAACGATATGAATTCAAGAAAAAAGTAACTTGTCCAACATTAAGTAATGAATTATGGTCCATTGAAAGAAAAGGATTTGAAAAGTCGGCATAATTGAACAAAAGAAACATAACAATTTTAATCAAACACACAAGTGAAATAATCCGAAACTTCTAAAGTAAAGTTGATACAATAATCCAAGAAAAAAGACATGAAGGAACTATTTACGAAAATTAAAACACAGGAAAAACTCAGACATTCAAATATCCTTTAATTTTCTCTTCGCCTCTGAAAGCTCTGGGAAATCAGGGTTGACATAAACACGAGCAGCTCCTAGAAAACTCCCTAACTCAACACCTAGAAAAGGAGAGACATATATTCGGAATTTAGTACATCACTCTATAGTCATTAATATATATAAGTATTCAAGGCAAAGTATACAACGAACCTCTTTCGATGATCTGCCTAAACTGGACATATTGAACAACAATGATGGTAGTAGAACCATCAGCCACCTCCTCCAACTTATCTCCAATGTATGTGACTGCATCGCTGTGCAATATAATCCTAACCAAGAATTTCTTCCTACAAGAAATAAGTAGAACCGCAAATCTCAAACTTTTGCTTTTGGTTTGAATGAAGTAATGACAGTAAGGGATATCAGTTTTCATACCTAGCATCCTCTAACTCCAATATCAATGCCATGGAATAAATTCCTCTGTTCTTGTAATTCGCAGAACGATAGAAGCGACATAAAATGCCACATACATCTGAACAATGATCAAAGCAAATAATGTAATCCCAACTGAACAGAACAAATTCAGAAATTTTAAATGACAAATGAGAGGAAAGAAAGATGACACTACCAATGGCCGATCTGTTTTGTGGAACACCCCACCAGTTGCAATACTCGATATATTTAAGCAGAAAAAGGCATTTAGGTATTTGTACGTTAAAAACAGGAGCAATTGTAGAAGCTTGGACAATAACGACGTGGATAAACTGATGGACAGATTCTCCAGACTCTCTTACGATGAACTTTGAAATGTCGTAACAACCACCTTCGACTATCTTCCAACAATGTTTATCCATCAACTCGAGAGACATGATTCTCACCATCATACGCGTGTTGAAATGATAAGAAATGTTTTAAAAAACACAATAATTGTCATGTGGAGAAATGGATATATTCGTTTAGATCAAGTGGTGAGTGATTGAATGACTAACCGTGGAATCAAATACGACTAAGTCAACGGATTCAAGTTCTATTCTTGGGCGTCGGCTAACAGCGGTAGAACGATCGACAAATCTATTTATGATCCGATCAACTCTGACCGTCAATGTGACATCTGTAACCCCATCAGATATTATTTGAAAAGAGTTTTCCATTGAAAGCGACATGCCGAGATGGTTTTCAGAGAAGAGTAGTTTTAGATGTTTGTGTGATTAACATCAGTGAAGGAAAATCTAGGGTTATTTATCATGAATTGGTTATTTATTCATTCCAAAGAAACGCCCCATTCAGATGTATCGTACAGACGTAATGGGTTACTCCATTTAATTTCTTCTGATAGAAGTCGAAAGGTCGTGTTACAAATGAATTGTTAAAATAAAATATTATATCTTATAGCAGAAACGGAATAAACAGACAAAATAAACGGTCATGTCATCAGATACGTGCTTATGGTTCCCACATAATTTGAACTATATTCCTAAAACATGGGAAAGCCTTTAATACTCATAAAAATAAAACTAAACCTGATGGAAGCTAACCACAACCATCTATTAAAATCAAAAATCAACTTAAAACCAAGGGCATTTAAGGAAATAACTTTATTGGCCGTCAGTCAAACATAACTTCATACTGCTATGGTTCATTCAACTTCCCAAAAAAACTTAGTTGGAAAATTCTCACCATTTGAAATCAAAATAGTGTATGACGTTGGAATAAACGTAATGAAAGCTTAGTTGGAAAATTCTCACCATTGTACATGACAAATTTAAACGTAATTTTGAATGGAGATTTCTAATCCATTCAAGCTTTAAAAATGACAGCATGACGATAAATTAAACACACCAAACAAAGAAGTATGATTCCATGGCAGCAACTACAATTGGTCCAAATCTACCAAGTTCAGGATACCAAGTAACAAATTGCTCCAAACGTACAATGTAGCCTTATTTATAATTTACTATGAAGCAGTTATTATGTGCAGAAACACACTTGTGGGTTTTTATAAATAGACATGATTAATAGCGCAATGTCTCTTTACGGCGTTTGGTAATCGAAACGTCATGGTAAACGAAAAGAGACTAAACATGGAAAAAAAAAAGACAAAGGAAGATGCAGAAAGCGTGAAAACTAAAGAACATTTATTAGCAACTGTTGGAACATACTTTTGGTGCAACAACGTTAATGGGTAAAGCCCTAGTAGAGATAATTTAAAACACGGAAATGAAAGAAATATAATTGTGTTTTTTAATTAAAAGCCATGACATCTTAAAAGCCAGAAACTAAAGGGCATAACATTCAAAAAAAGAAATCATATCCTTCCAGCAAACGTAACTTTATCATTAAACGTTGTCGTCAGGTTCAGGGCTATCTCCAACCTCATGAGCAGTCGCATTGGTAAGTTTTAAACGGAATTCAACAACTTCCGGATGGTCATAGTTGAAATATGCCCTTGATAAATCGCAATGACTTGAAAAGAGAATGTCACCATCTACAAATATTTTTAGAATGGATTAGAAATTAGTGTTGCAAAGTGTTATAATAAATAAGAATTATAGACAAACCGCTTAGCCTCTCAATCTCCACCCACAACAGAGCTACGACAACATCAACTTTATCTTCAACCTGGTAATAACTTTCCAATGCCCAAAATGCCGGAGATCCTCTAAAACAGCAGTAAAACGGATTCCCACTAACAAAACATTACACAATGTTAAGACATTCCAGCGTAAGACATTTCACGTTACAAAAGAGTTGCGTAATTTTAAATTGAGACCTTTCATCCATCATTTCAAAGTTGAACTGGTTTTCGGTCTCATTGTCGATCACAACTTCAGCCATACCGTAAACTACTGTCACCAGCCCCACCACATCTGTTCAGCACTTAAATGTAAGAGACCGAAACAAAAAAATGAAGGTATGACCAGGGAAATAAAATGTAGTACTTATCAAGGCTGTTTGCGTAAAGGTTGCTGCAGCAAAAGAAAGCAATGGTTGGAAAACGGTTTCTGGTGTCATGATGATATCTCTCAGAAGATGTACTTGACTAAAGGTGTCCAACACAATCTTCATATCTGGATTTATTAAGTTTGGTCCACGTTCGACATTGAATTTCCTTAAAATGAAGCATAATCCAGTGGTGAGGACGCCCGAAAGTCTTTGAATCATATCCATCTTACGCACAACGGCCAGCACAATATAACCCTGTAGTAGCACAAAAATGATATACCCTCATAAGAAACGAACTTGAATTAGCCATGTAAGCAAACGTGCAATTCTGAAGGCAACATACAGGAGAAAGACATACCAATATGGTGGCTTTAAAAAATGGGTTTGGAATACGTGATATTACCTCAGCATCAGTCAACACAGCATTATACATCTTCTAAATCTATTTCTCCCCTTACTGTCAATTTACCAGATGGCTCTAAAGTCCTAGCTACTTCTAGTGGGACTATTCATTTTTCAGATGTTCTTTATCTTCATAATGTTCTCTTTGTTCCAGAATTTCGATTTAACCTCATTTCTGTTTCAAAGTTGACTCAGATGCTTCCTTGTGATGTCTCTTTTCAGATGTCTCGTTGTCTCATCCACCACCTACCTTCAAGGAAGATGATTGGTTCAGCTGAAGAGTTTGAAGGGCTTTATATTCTCAAGCAACATGCAAATTCTATACCTACTGTAATTGGTACTGTTTCCACACCACTAGTCCATAACCATCCTTTTGATCTTTGGCATTTCCGTTTAGGACACCTTTCCAAATCCACATTGTATTCAATTCATCAAACACATCCTTATGTTTCTTTTAGTTCTTCTTTTCAATGTTGTGATGTTTGTCACTATGCTAAGCAACGAAAGTTGCCTTTTCCTGTAAGCTCTACAAAGTCTCATAACATCTTTGACTTGGTTCATATGGATATTTGGGGACCTTATCATTTGCCTTCTGTTCATGGGCACAAATATTTTCTTACTATTGTTGATGATTTTTCTCGTTATACTTGGATTTATTTGCTTAAGAACAAGTCTGAGGTTCGTTCTGTTATTCATTCTTTTGTTCAAATGGTTTCTACACAATTTAATACTTTAGTAAAGGTCATTCGAACTGATAATGGTACTGAATTTATCATGGAAGATTTTTATAAACAACATGGTATACTTCACCAAACTAGTTGTGTAGAAACACCTGAACAAAATAGCAAGGTTGAACGAAAACATCAACATATTTTAAATGTTACAAGAGCTTTGTTATTTCAAGCCCATGTTCCTAAGGTATATTGGTCTTATGCCCTTTCTCATGCTGTATATCTTATAAACCGATTACCTACCCCTGTTTTGGACCAAAAATCACCTTTTGAACTCTTATATCAGAAAATTCCAGATTTGAGTAATCTTAGAGTTTTTGGTTGTTTGTGTTTTTCTTCTACTATCACCCAACAACGCACTAAACTTGATTCTAGAGCCCATAAGTGTGTTTTTCTTGGTTTTCCCCAAGGCACAAAAGGTTTTATAACTTTAGATTTACATCATCGTCATATCTTCGTTTCTCGAAATGTTCAATTTTATGAATCTCTTTTTCCTTTTTGTAATTCCGACTCTCCTTCTCTTCCCAACACCATTCCCTTGCCCCAAGAGCTCCCTCCTTTAGATTTTTCAACTTCATCTTCATCATGTGTCTCTCCTTCTGAATCCTCTTCTTCTGTTCCTTCTTCTACTCCTCTTTCTCCATTGATTAGGAGGTCCACACGGTCTCGACAGTTACCACATTATTTGCATGATTATCATTGTGCCCTTCAATGTCATTCAGTTTTACCAGATTCCTTGGAAGCAGGTAGTTATCATCCCCTTTCTCATGTTCTTTCTTATAATCGTCTTTCTTCTCCTTGTCGTCATTATGCTTTGTCTATTTCCACTGATGATATTCCTAAAACATATTCTCAAGCCATTAAACATGAGGGCTGGAAAAATGCTATAACAGCTGAACTTGAGGCTTTACAACAAAATCACACATGGGTTTTAACTGATTTACCTCCTGGAAAACGACCAATTGGTTGTAAATGGGTCTTTGCTAAGAAATATAACTCCGATGGTACTTTGAATCGTTATAAAGGACGTCTAGTTGCTAGGGGCTATACTCAAATTGAAGGAGTTGATTTTAATGATACTTTTTCTCCTGTTGCAAAGCTTACTACTGTTCGTTTATTGCTTGCTCTTGCCGCTGCCCAGAATTGGCATTTAAAGCAATTTGATGTCAATAATGCTTTTCTTCATGGGGATCTCCATGAGGACGTTTATATGTTACCTCCTCCGGGATTACCTGTTTCTTCTCCTACTCAAGTGTGTAAGTTGCAACGTTCTCTTTATGGACTTAAACAAGCTAGTCGACAATGGTTTTTTAAGCTTTCTTCAGCTTTACTTTCTTGTGGGTATCATCATTCTTCTGCTGATCATTCTCTGTTTATCAAGCAATCCGCTACTACCTTCACTGCTTTATTGGTTTACGTGGATGATATTCTCATATGTGGTAATGATTTGACTGAAATCAACAATATGAAGACTTTTCTTGATACTTCTTTTAAAATCAAAGACTTAGGTGATGCTAAGTATTTTCTTGGTTTGGAAATTGCTCGTAGTTCCAAGGGCATCTCTCTTTGTCAACGTAAATTTGCTTTGGATATTTTGTCTGATGCTGGTTTTCTTGAGTGTAAACCTGCTATTACTCCTATGGCTACATCTCTAAAGCTTTCACTTGATTCTGGTACTGTTTTGGAAGATGGATCTGATTATCGCACCTTAGTTGGACGTTTATTGTATCTTGCTAATACTCGGCCTGACATTTCTTTTGCTGTACAACAATTAAGTCAGTTCATTCAGAACCCCACTGATTTACATTTACGGGCTGCTCATCGAGTCCTTCGGTATATTAAGGCTGCTCCAGGTCGTGGTCTGTTTTTTCCTGCTGATTCTATTGTAAAATTAAATGCTTTTAGTGATTCTGATTGGGCTGGTTGTATTGATACTCGAAGATCTATTACTGGTTTCTGTGGATTCTTAGATCAGGCTTTGATCACTTGGCGATCTAAGAAGCAAGCAACTGTTTCTACTTCATCATCTGAGGCCGAATACCGTGCTTTGGCTACTACTACTTGTGAGCTTCAGTGGTTATCCTTTTTACTTCGTGATTTTGGTCTTCCACTCACTTCCCCTGCTTCTTTATATTGTGATAGCCAATCTGCTCGTCACATTGCTGCTAACCCCACTTTTCACGAACGCACGAAGCATCTTGACATCGATTGTCATATCGTTCGTGAAAAATTGCAAACTGGGTTGATTCATTTACTTCCGATCAAGACTCAAGATCAATTGGCAGATATTTTTACTAAACCTCTTGCCCCTTCTCCATTTCTGACTCTCTTATCCAAGCTGGGCATGATAGATATTCACTCCCCAGCTTGAGGGGGGGTATTAGTGTATATAGTAGTTTTGATTGTAACTGTTTTAGTTAGCTTTTTTACTGTAATTAGTTGAGTGTAAATAGAATTAGTTAGCTTTGTTTGTTGTAACAAGAAGAGAGTTAGTTAGACTTATTTTATCTGTTAAAGTCTATAAATAAGATGTACATATCTCCAGAATATTCAATTTCAATACAATCAGATTTTTCTCTTCTTGCTTTCACAATACTCCTCGTTGGTGGAATATCCCAGAAATGTCCAATGACTTTTACGCAAATGGACCAGTTGTTGCTCCTACAATCGCATTGCAGGAATGAAACAACTGGTTCAGGTGGCACTTCAGTGTGCAACATTCTGGAGGATGTCATGTATGCAGCCAAAATTCGTTTAAATGTATTTTGGGAAGAACAACCACAACTGCGATTGGTACAACTCCAACATAGGGTTTAAATAGAGTAAGGAAATTGCGCCGCACGTCGGGTATCGTATTTGCAATTGCATGTGAATAGAGGATAGCTCATGGGGAAATGCAACAGAAGTCATTGAAACGCGAAGTACATTAAATTGATTTACACTATTTTTTAGCAATCAGCCCAATTTGATATGTAACTGGATACCCATTGGATTAGTATTCATTGGGACTAATAGACCATTAAATGTCTTAACTGTTCGGTTGAGGAAAAAAACCAAAACGATTAAAAACGCTGACTATTTTTTGAAGACCACACCCATGTAATAAAGTATTATGTGGAAATTGATTGTCAAAATGTGCGACCCAATAATATGTTGATGTAATGACACGTGGGATGACACTGTGTACCAATAAACTTAGTGCCACAAGTTTTAGTGATATATATTTGATACTCTGACCACACTCCTGTTTTGCCTTAATTACACAGACCTTCCCCTATTTTGAAAACCCATAGAAACCTCCCTTTAATTAAAATGTATGTTACACAAATCTCCCTTATATGAGTAAAATACTCTGACCACCCTCCTGTTTTGACTTTATTACAAAGACCTCCCCTCTATTTTGAAAATATACACTTAAGTCCAAATAATTAACTCCGTTAAGAATATTTTAAACAGATTTCAAAAATATAGTATTTTTTAATTAAAGTTTATATAAAAATAAAATTTATATATTATTTTACCCTTAAGATTATACTTAATCCCTAGTTTTACTTTTATTTTTCGACTAATATTGTTTTAGATAATTTTTAAAAAAATTATCTTTACAAATAGTTATCTATGATTATTTAGCATTGGTTAATGTAAATATCACAGAACGTTGAATATTCAAATAAGTTTTTAAATAAACATGTGCTTGATCAACTGTGTGGTGTCAATAAATATTTGTGAAAAATTTATTAAACTAGAAAATTTAAATGACACATGAAATTTCAAATTTATGTAGTTTATTATATTTGATTAAAAAAAATATATGTGTTTAATTTATATTTTTAAGTCAAAATTAATTTATAAGATCAAAATTAATAAATTTTTTAACAAATTAGAACGTTTTTTTTTTTGTCAAGAACAAATTAGAAAGTTAGAAGATCTATTAGAATACATTTTTTGTTGTATAAATTTGGTTTTATATACTTAAATAATTCTAGTATTGAAGAGGGACATTTTAGTGGGGAAAAAAAGTTCAAAAGTCAAACTTAACAGTTAACTAACGGTTTGGGTGGATGGAAATAGAATCTTAAAATATAAGGGAGGTTTGTGTAACATAAATTTTAATTTTGAGGGAGGTTTCTATAGGTTTTTAAAATAGAGAAGAGGTTTGTATAATTAAGACAAAACAAGAGGGTGGTCAGAGTATTTTACTCTAATTTTAAGGGAGGTTTCTATGGGTTTTCAAAATAGAGGGGAGATCTGTGTAATTAAGGCAAAACAGGAGGGTGGTCAGAGTATTTTACTCTAAAAATTATAATTATTTTAAAAAACTAAAAATTCAAATATAAATCTTTAATAAAATTATTCTTATGTTTTTTCTAACTCCATCTCAATTATTTAATTAATGATTACCAATCGATGTTCCCGAGTCCTTAAATTGAATTAACTTTTATTTAAATATTGAGATTCTAGGGGTATTGGTAGCTTATTTACGTATTTGTTGTTCAAAAATTTAAAAAATTTGGTATTTTCATTTTTATAAAATTCCTTTTAGGTGGGTCCACTTGGTTTGAGCTTTTTTCCCCCACAAAATCACATATTTTAAAACAAATATATTATACATTTTTTTTGGTTAGTTTTAAGTTTTTTACTGTAATTAAAATATAGAAAGAGATAGATTTGTAATTATTTATAAATTTTAGAGGCTATTTTAATTTTCGTAATTTTTAAGATCATCAACCATAAAAATAAGTCATGTACTTTTAAGGTAATATAACGTGTGCGGGAAAGAATATCATAAAAATATGGCTGGCATACCTATTTTTTCATCAAAATATACGCGGAAATATCATCAAATTCGATAATTGACAGCCAAATAGTTGAGAGGGAGAATTGTACAAAAATGCCTTTTGAATTTGTAAAACCCTTAGAAGTCCGTTAAATTTGTAAAAAGACTCAGAAGTACCAAGGACCTATGAGGGTTTTACAAATTCGGGTCAAATTACCTTTTGCCCTTCACTTTAAATAAATAAATAAAAAACCCCCTCCACCCCTTCCCCCCGCCGCCACCACTGGCCGGCCACCACCGCTGGCCGGCCGGCCATCACTGCTGGTGGCCACCCGCCGGCCGGCAACCACCGGCGGCCGCTCGCCGCCGGCGGTGGCAGTGGGTGGTGGTCGCCGGCTGGCAGGCGGCCTCCGGCGGGAGGAAGGGGTGGAGGGGTTTTTCTTTTTTTTTTTAATTTATTTAAAACAAAGGGCAAAAAGGTAATTTGACCCGAATTCGCAAAACCCTCAAAGGTCCTTGGTACTTCTGAGTCTTTGTACAAATTCAACGGACTTCTGGGGTTTTACAAATTCAAAAGGTATTTTTGTGGAATTTTCTCTTATATTTATATCATATAATAATAAAATATTTATTTTTTCATTTTTATATTTATATAGATTTTGATAAGTTCAAAGTGTATGAAGCCTACTTATGGCTTCCAAGGCCTGTAATATGAGGCCTTTTTAAAGGCCTACATTGTAAGTAGTCCTTTAAAAAGGCTTCAGGCCTGACCAGGCCTTATGAAGGTTCAGGTCTGAGCTTAAAAAAAAGCCTATATTCAAGCTCAAACTCAGGTCCAGGCTCAGGCCTTTTAACTCCATTACAAGTTCAGGCCTATTTAGCCAAAGTCTGGCCTGGCCTGGCCTATTTCCATACCTACTTGACGCCCTCCTTCACATTTTTTATGATTTATAATTATTTTAATAATTAGAGCTAATTCAAATTAATTCCTAATAATGATTATGATTTTTCTTAAATTTTATCTGGTTCATGCCACTCTCAACATAAATGTCTTATCTGAACTCAAATTTGAGGCTCAAAGGGCTCTAGTGGGGTTTTAAATTGCTGTTATTAATAATTTTTTTATTACATAAATACATAATGAGGATTAGGATTTTTTTTTTTTTGATATAAACATTTTAGGAAATGGGTTGGACTCACCCACGATTCAAAGAAAAGGAAAAGTCTCCCTTCCTTGTAGGTAATGCCCAACATTGGGTAAGGTGAGCCGTCTATTACCCTCAAGTGTTTACCTGGGCACCCAGAAGTTTGGATCAGTGTTGTTAAGACGTAGAGTCTACGTAGAAACGGTAAGGGTGAGTAAAAACGTAAAATCAGAAAACGTAAACGAAACGTAAGAGTTTACTACGTACTACCAAAAAAAAATCCAATATATATAAAATCAAAACACACCAATACATTAAAGTCATCACAAATTTAAGTACAAACACTCAAGGAAATAATTAAGTTCAAACTCAATCATCATAATACATATTAAAATGATTAATTTGGATTAATGAGTGATTATAAAATTTTCAGTTTGGTCCCTCTATGAAACTTTCTAAAAGTTTCAGTTAGGTCCCTGCATTAAACACTGCATTTTGATTAAATAGGGCAGCTAACCTTTCTCCATTCAATATAGCAAACCTGACATTAGAGAATGAGTTATCTGGATACAGATACAGAGTATATCATAGTGCCGCAATAGACCTTTGACCCACGCACACAGACCTTCTTTCTCCACTTCCATCGCCAGCGATTCTCACCGACGTTCCTTTCTTCCCTCACCTTACTCCATGCCACCACTATTTTGCACCACCATCGCCGTGAATCTGATTCAGCGAAGAAGAAGCAGCAGCGTCCAGCGATCAAATTTAGCGAAGAAGAAGAAAGAAGATTCAGCAATCAGATCAGATTCAGTAAAGCAGCAGCGTCCAGCGAACAGATGCAGTAACTGAGTCAACTCGGTAAACTCGCCGAGTTTACCGAGTTGACACGACATTTCAATCGTTTCAACCCAAAATCTGTTCCTACCTTCGTTTTCACTTGATTTGCAGCCAAAAAACATAGAAACGGAGACACTACGTTTTAACAACACTGGCTAGGATAACTCCCTTAGCGCCTTGACTAACTACAAGATCGAACCCCCTCCCTTTGATGAGTGTTCGACCATTTTGCCGATTGAACTCAAGAACAAAGAGTAAGGATTAGGTTTTGTTTTGTTTTTGTTTTTGTTTTTTTTAAAAAAAACAAAATGGTAGCAAAGTGAGCAATCACTCCGAGATTCTGTTAGACGCCGAAGCGAGAACCTTTTCTAGGGAAGTATTTTGCATTCACAAGGGCTCGAAATTGAGATTTCTTACTTAAACGACCAAAACTCCTTCCACTCAGGCCAACTTTCACTAGATTAGGAATTAAATATCATCAAATCGATATGGTGGTTTGGGCTGCTATCTGACATAAGAGAGTTAAGGGAGCCTCTAGGGATCTGGTTTCTCTCACAGTCCCCCCTCTCCCCAACCCTCCTAGGTGCACCTGGACCGTTGGATCCTTGATCCAACCGTCCATATCTTAAAAAAAAAAAAAAAATTGTCTTTTTCAAAAAAGACAAAAAAAACCAATTTTTTGTTTTAAAGATCTGGACCGTTGGATTCTTATCAAGAATCCAACGATCCAGATGTGCCTGTGAGAAAAAAAAAGAGGGGCCGACTGGGAGAGAATTCACTCGTGAGCCTCTAGGGGTTCAAATCCATCAGCCCACAATTTAATATTTAAAAACTTTTTTCAAAAACAAACATTGGCATATTAAAAATGAATGGTGGGCCAGCTTTCCAAACCTAAGAGCCCACACTATAGCATTCTGGACTGTAAGAATGCCTGCGGCAAGCCTAAATATAAAATATTTGGGCTGAAAAGTAGGGTGGTGAAGAAACCATTTTTAAGCAAGGAAATGTATGCTCCACAACAGCAGAATTTTGGGTTTGCCTGCTTAAAGGGGTATGGAATGGGAATTATAGACAAATTTTTTTTTTAAAAGTGATTCTTCAAGTGCAATAAATCTTATTAAGAGGATGGGAATAACGATATTCATTATAATTGGAATCTAACCCTTGATAATCAGGATATGCTTAAACGAGATTGGGTGGTTGATCTTCAATTCATTGACAAAGAGATGAACTTTGAAGCTAAAATACTAGACAAGCGTGCTTTAGCAATGTTCATGGCTTTCACTTAATTCCTTTAAATGATTTTTGTTTGCTTATTTCTTGTAAATCGAGTCGTTTTTTTTCCTTTACTTCTTTCTTGTTTGTAAAAAAATTATTCTCTCCAACGATTTATGACTTTTTATTCTACTATTAAAAAAGCAATAATAATGCTTAAATAAAATATTGGGGTTGTTAATCTTATTGATTTCAACTATGATTCGTCCGCCTGTGTAAAAGTTTCTGGAACCTAGTCAAAGATCAAAGAAAAGTTACTGGTGTATTTGTCCATGTTAGAAAGTTTCGTTAATAAATGTTCAATTCTCTTAAATTAGGGGCCGATGAGTTTTTCACTTTTTCCTTCCCAATAAAGAAAAGGATAATCTTTGCGTGAGATACAATGATGACTTTGAAAAAAATATCTCAAGTGAGAGTGAGGAAAAAATAAGCAGCAGTCACAACAGGATGTGCTTCCAAGTTACCCTATCATCTAATCTTTTCCCCACTTTTGACAGGAAGCTAACATCATTTTTTCAGATTCTAAAATTATCAGACTCAATTTATTTATTCTAATTCAAACTTTTATCTATTTTTTTGGTCGATTGCACACGTTGGATTCAAATACTTGCTAGAACATTAAACATAACTACATGAATTTTATTATATATACTTGGCGCTACTTACAGCTGAACATGTACAACATTTAAAAGAAGTGGAAAATGTTTTCCATTTATATTTTATAATTGCAAGGATCATGAAAATGGAAACATGTGGATCCATTCTTTTTATGGTATTTGCTGTGTGGCCAGTTCTTCTTCTTTTTTTTTTTTATACATCATGGTAGGAGAAGGGGTAGGGTTCGAACCCTAGACATGAGGGAGAGAAGTCAGTTAATACTGACTCCCATGTCACCGCATTTTAAAAAAGATACATATATCGTTTTCTTCAGAATCATTTAAATGCCGCCTTTTGGATGCATGATACAGTTCTAATTAATTATCCGGGTCAAAGTTGTTTTCAGGATCACATTCTGTTTTTGTGCTAAAGGACCCTTTTGAAAAATACAATTTTGACAGCAACAAGTACTAAAAACTTTTTTGAGACAACTCTGGGAGTTGACCTAAAGAAAAGACAGGATTGAGCAGAGTCAAAGAAAAGGTTTATGCCATTTGTCACATTTTGTATGAATGTCAAAGGACAAAGTAATGGTGTCAACGTCAGGGAAAAAGCCAATACAGTACTTGCTTGACAGACACAGATACGCTTGCGCGTTGTTTGGCATTTTTTTAAAATCTCATTGGCAGTGCCATGTCAGTCTTGGTTTCATATGGGACCAGTGACACTGGCTGTATAATAAAAAGATTGCCTGAAAAGGGCAAAAAAGGACGATAACAAAACAGGAGCTGTCTCGGCAATTATTAAATCATAAGTGGACAGTGATGCAGTGCACTTTGTTATAATCAAATGATTCTATTCCCACATTGTGATAAGATAGTACAAGGGAGAAAGACTTGCTTCTAGTGGAAAAAGGATAACCATATTTGTTTTTTTTTTTTCAACTTCTAAGATTTGTTTCTAGGTTATTTTAAAGCACTAAAGGTAGGGGGAGAGTGATACCTTCCTTGTAAAACACACAATAACAGTTAGCCTTCACAAACATATCATCATATACAGTGCAGTGTCCAGGGCATATGGACCAAAATTAAACAAGTTAAAACTAATAGCACATGGGCTCTTGATTCATGTGAAGAAAAGGAAACAGTAAGCGCTGCTTTTCAAGATAAGAAAGCAATGGGGAAAAAATTCCCAATGAGAACCCGAGTATAACTCAAAAACATCACACCTGGAAGGACCAAAGTTAGGTATGAAAATGGAACTAAATATCCAGTTTATTAGAGGCATGGCTTGAAGATAAAACATAATTAAAACACTCCGCCAACGTCCATTATGACTAAAACAAAAAATTCCAAGACAAATAACTACAGGAAGACTTCTGGGAATGTGCCTTGGTGAAGCATACGTGAGGGACTTACAGAATAGATCCGGAAGGACTATACTCACAATAAGGTACACGATTTGAAATTAATAGGAAAGAAGTATTAAGTGAAGCAGCTTATGCTGCCAATTTCATAAGACGAAACCTGGCCAAATGATATGGTTAAAACTAACAAGTAGAGTGCATATATCTTACTATATACAAAAGGCTTGGAACCTGAAAACCAAAAGTAAAAAGATAACTAGATTGCAAAGATCTACACATACATACATACATATATAGATTGCAAAGATCTAATAGCCTCCATTGGTTGAGGAGACAATCTAGTACCATTCTTCTCCTACATTGCCAGTTGTATGGTTCTATTGCGATGAAGTGCAACAATATAACTTGAATGTAAAGGACTAGAAACAGGTGGTTGAGGAGACAACTGACCAAGAAAGATGGAAAAATGAATTAATTAATGATCAAAGTGAAAGACATTGTACCCTGTCTGGGAGATTTCTAGGCATTGGGAGTGCGGTAACATATTTCTGGGGACATGATTTCTGAGCATTTGCAGTTGCGTCAGAGGAAGATGAGGTCTCCCCCCCTTCATTTTGCCCCCGCCCATGGAACTTGGCAAATCGATTGATGACAGAAAATCGCTCCAAATCTTGACATTCCACTCTCAAGTCTAAAACTGAGGCTCTGCTATCCAGTCTACATCATAATGATAAAAGGATCAAGAGATCTAGTAAAAGAGGAGGAAGGGCAACAAAATTGGGCCAAGGACCCCAGATAAATGAAGTGACCAAGAAGGGGAAAAATAATATAACCTGGCAAAAACATGGAAAACATCAAAAGGAGCAATATTTTGATCTTTATTAGCGCAAATCACAGTATTCGGTAAATACTATCACTAATATGTACAGTTAAAAGTGAAGTGAAAACAGCAGGGGCATCCTACTATATTGATTCACATCTATTGCAACTTCTCAGGCATATTCAATTGGCTGTCTATATACCATGATACCATCTATCACAGCTTATTATGTTCTGATTCAAGAAACCCACTTTTTAAGTCTTCATTATCATCCATCTCAGTTGTGCTTGGTTATAGAAAGCAGCGACTAAGCAACACCAACAGCAGAAAACTAATTCCTATCTATTCAATCCATTTAAACATGAGACCCAACCAACATTTGTAATGAACCAGTTATGCCAGCAAGGTCTGTACTTGTTCAATCCCCTAACAAGTGAGCCCGTTGCAAATCAATTAAAAAAAGGGGATGGCATCAGGTACCATCTATAACAGCACTTCAGCTTGCTCAGGGAATAATTTCAGTGGATTTCCACCACACAATGGATGAACAGAGATGACAACACCAAAATATTACGACTATCTTAGAACAGACTACCAAAGCACCAGTGCATTCGCATTCATCATATAAGCTATTCGAGATTCTCTTCTGTATATAAACGGGCCTCACTATTTGATAAAGCTAAGAAAAACATCATAATGGATTGAGTATTAAAATGAACAGTCATGTGTTACCTCAATATTTCATTTTCCAATTTCTTTGCTCTTCCAAAAAGGTCTTCCATAACCTTCAACATATACTGATCAATTTTCTCTGGTGACTTGTGCTTCTCGGGAAGGCTATAGGTATATATGAAAAGTTTCAGTTTAACAAAATGAAGGAATAGAAAAATTTAATATATAATACACATCATGCCCAATTCAAAAGAACATGAATTCTTACATGTTTCTGCTGCCTATATCCATGGGTTTATCACATCCTGACCATGAAACCAAACTGCATGAATCCCGTAATGCTAATCTAGCAACTGAGTAAACCACACTCTCATGGTGCAGCTTGATATCTGCAGAGAGAACTGCTGCTGGAGGAGGGCTAAATAATTGCTGCACGAGTTGCGTAGTCAAGACAAGTCTTCTTTTTGACTTCACAATTGGTGGTACATCTTCAATTACATCAGCATCATCATCAACCTAAAATATATATGGTTCAAAGTGAAATAGTCATCATCATTAACAAAATAATTTACAGACTCAGTGCATAGCCTAATATAATTATGAAGAAACAAACCTTCTCAATCAATCTGTTCGTGGCCCGGGCCCAATCTAATTCTGCCGCACTGCCAGGAATCAAAGAGCACCAGTCATGCAAGGGAATAAATTCTAAATAACTAATAAAGGGAAAACAGGCAACAAACAAAAATAGAGTTGCAGAAAAGCAACATGGGGTAATATTAACCGAAATTGAAAAAATAATAATATCATATGTATAAAGCCATTATGGATCTTTCTTTTCCTTCAGTAATGGAAAAAAAGTAATGTGAATGTACTAAACATCCCAGTTACATCAACCACCTGATACTGCGAAGCCTTTCAGAACCCTGTGCCAATTCTTTATGCCATGGTACCAGATCAGATGTGTCACTTTTACGCTTCTTTTGTCTTGAAATATCAGATTCAACTGCAGAAGGCATTATCTGAGAAGCTACATGCTCACTTGCAACTGAAGCAGGGATTGGACTCTGCTGATCATTACCAAACTGACCAGCACCACCAAGACCATTAACTTGCTCAATTGAACTACGCACTTGCAAACTATCAGATTGGTTCTGAACAATCAAAGGTTGGTCCATAGTCTTTGGAGGAATCATTTTCCTTACATCATACATTGGCGATAACTTGCCATTTCTAAAGGTTCCATATTGCTCAAACCATGATGGTGCCATTTGGGGACTAATTGAAGAGTGTTCGCTTCTTACAGAACTCACTGTGTTGCCACTGGAGACATTAATAGCATTACTCTGAGCATATCCAAGACCCTCCTGAGAAACTGCATTGTTGTCACGTCCATTACCAGGCTTTGGTGAAAAGCTTAGCATTGTAGGATCTGATGGCGCTGAAGGATGATTACCAGACAAATCTTTCACCATGGCATTGTATCCATATGACAAGTGTCCATGGTTGGAAGTTGCTTGTTGTGTGTCCAACACATTATCAGAACCTTTAAACCTTTTGACATCTCGATTGCTAGAATCAATCTCTGTACCTTTAGTAGACTGAACTTGATGCGACAATGAGAAATTTTGGTTCAATGAATTGTTAGGCCTTAAAGAGCGACCAAATTGTTCAATATCTCTAGAGGTAGCAGCAGGGCCTGAATGAGAAGCATCAAGCATAAACTTCACAACAGGTTCCTTTCCATGTAATGCACTTACAGCATCTTCAGCAGAATCAGCACTCTCAAGTAGCATCTGCTGTCCAGAGCTTTCCTTAAGCAATTGTTCTTTACCTCCAGAACTATTAGAATAAACAGAAGAAGGACCAATATAAGAAAGGTCATTGCCATCTTTTTCTGAATCTTCATCACCTGCCTTCTTTGGCATAGTTGACATTTCACAATCATTGTTGGGTTGAAGACGGGACGGGATCTTTGAAGCATGTTGCTTGCTAGAAACATTGGTCCATACATTATGTAAAACTTTCGAAGGGGCACCATGTTGAGATGCGCCACAGTTAAAAGTGGGTTGAGAAGCTATCCCAGCCTCTAGAGCCACAATTTGTGAGGCATGGTCCCCTGGATGGATTTGATCTGCACCACTCAGCTGACATATCTCTGGAGCTGAAGGCAATTCAGGTTCACTAGTTTGAGCTCTTTCATGATATTCATTGATCTGATTCATGGAAGCAGTCCTATCAGTAAGTGTTACACTAGCACGCTGAGCACTTGGTAATTGTCCACTGATGTTAGCCAAATTCTGATTTTGAGTATGAATTCTGGAGAAGGGAAAGCTAGATGTGAAAGACTGTGGAACATTTCCCAGTACATTAAGTTGAGACGATTTGTCGACAACTTGTCCTGAGGAACCAGAAATATTATTCCTAAGTTCCCCATGTAATGACTCTCGAGAAGGCAGAGCCTGAGAGGTAGCCAACCACATATGACCCTTATCTCCAGCTTCAGACGAGCCATGAGAAGATGCCATGGGATGCCTTTGAGTAGGAGGTGCTAATTGCAAACCAAAGCCCTGAGACAATGAACTTTGATTCCGCAGAGTCTGTGCAACAGATCCATCAGAGGCTTCAGCTTCAGGCACCCTGGAAGATAAATGGCGGTTAGAAGATCTTGTGTTTGTTGCAATGCCATGCTCCCTTGATTGATCCACTTTATGAAGAAGCTCAAGAATATTTTGACTACAGTAATTTTTAAAAATAAAAGCAAACAGCTGAGCACAGATCATTGTGTAAGTTATGAAACAGTAGAGCTCTAGCGGGCAAAGGGTGAAACAAATTAGACTGATTTACCAATGAAACAAAAGACAGTACATGAAAGTGTAACATATATGCATGTCAAGATTAACACTTGACAATATATCATTATCTGTGCTTTAAACAAAAGCGGATCATTTTTAAATAGTAAACTACCTGGGCGATGAAGTCTTGTTAGGGGCATAATTACCAACACTTCTATCGAATGATGTCAGTGTTTTAGGCATTTGACCAGAAAGTTTGCTTTTTGAAGCATCATCCAAGCTTCTTAAATCACCCTGGAAAGCAGGTATATTAACCTGTCATGTTGTAAAGAATGTCAACTACTTTTGTTCTTTAATAAACAGAGGAAACTTTAAGAATTAGTAGTGATAGAGGCTAAGTCTTACAATCACCTTCTCAATTTCAGTATGATCTCCATCACTATGACCAAATTTTGACTGCCCAGCATAGCTTTGTTCTTGACCCTTCATCCCTCCAAAGGTTTGTTGGTGAATTGGCACGTCAACACCCACATCCCCCATTGGGTGGTACTGAAATTTCCGAGTTACAGGTGGTCTTTGATTTACCTGAGCAGGTAACTTTGGACTACGGGAATCATTGCCATCAAAATAAACATTTTCTCTCGTATTATTTGCTCTATGGTAGGGAGTAGATCCAATACCATCTGATGACATATCTTTTCTATTAGAGTTATCAATCTCATGTGTCTCACCATCTCCCTTCTCATTGTTTGGTGACTCCAAAACTAAAGCATTCTTCTCCATATGATGCCTATATTTTCCTGGGCCTTCATTTCCTCTATAGCTTGCAGAGGAGTCAGCGTCTCTCCATACATCAAGATTGTTAGGCTGAAGTTGATTGCTTTGGCGGTTGACCCATGTGGCACCTGAATTAGGTACTGCAACAATGCCACTAATACCAGAATCTTCCCCACAGCCCTGCAGACTACCTGCAGACTTCATGCGTTCCAATCCAACAGATACATTAGTACCATCAGACATCCACATCCCAGGAACCTGGCCCATCTCCTCTTGTGAGGTTTTCTCACGATGTGTCTGCAATGAGCTTTCACTATCATGGTTTTTCAGTGAAGCATTACTGTCAGGAAGTCCTGATTTAACAAGATTCCAACCATTTGGCCTATTGAACAGCTCGGCACTGCTATTACAAGATGACATGGTCTGTTGATGATTCCAAGAACCTGATATACTCCTTTCATTTATTTCTAAACCAGGAGAATTAGCAGCATTTCCATAAATATGACTCCCTTCACCATGGCCCTTTTGCTGAGGACTGCAGTCTAACCATTTGCCTCTTTCTAGAAATTGTGGAACAGACCTCTGAGAAGAATCAGTCTGTAACCTGTCATGCTGTTCATGAGACGTATCCCCTGGCTGATGAAATCCAGGCACACCAGAAAAGTTTGCATTAGTATTGGGCCTGTTAACATCTTCAGGCTGAAGGAAAGATCTTGAATTTACATTGGAAGATGATTGCAAATTTTCAGCCCAAACCGGAACCTGTTTGCTGTTGTCAATAGTTGAGGACCGCTCACTTCCGGGCAAACGCTCAGTATTCCGGAAACTTAGACCACTCCACTCCTCCTGTACACCCATATCGCTTGTAGAAGTTTCTGCTACAGCAGACTGCATAAGTGCACTCCAACTCCCACTCTGGATGGATGGAAATCCATTAAAACTATCTGCACCATCCAGAATATTATTAAAACCTGTGTTCTTGCCAAATGCATCCCAAAGGTTGTCGTCTGAACCAAACAAAATCTTCTCTTCAGTTGGATCTAATGTAGCTACATTCTGTGAAGGAGGAACCTGCACTACCATCTTGTCCTGCGATGTCTCAGATGATCCAGCTAGTTCTTGCCTCACATGAAAATCTTGCATTGGCACATTTCTTTGCTCAGAATTTACTTGCTGCAAATTCTCCATATTCAAACCTTGAGGAGGGGAACCAAACGCACTTTTTTCTTGAATATCCTGTCTTGAAGCTGAAGTTCCATCGTTTGTGTCAGTTTGATCTGAAAATGCCGCATATTGATGAGCTGAAAATGAAGCACCACTGGCTGATATGTTTGGCAGTGCAGACCTGTCCCCCTGAACATGAGAATACTGGTGTGGGACAGCCACTTGCGACATTGGTGATTTATCAACTTGAACATGAGAATACAGGTTTGGTGTGACCCGTGAGCTAGAAATTGGTAGCCCATAAAGAGATTGATCGCCTGGATTGGGAATACCCATCAAGCGCAATGCCTGTCCTTGTTCAGGAGATACCATTAGCCCATTGGAGGATCCTTGCATAACTGGAGATGCACCTCGCTGGAGCCAATTTGCATTATTTGCCATCACTTCAGGCTGCCACATAAAGTTAGATGCCTCATTGATGGGAATACCATTGATAAGAGAAGCAGAATGATTTCCAACAGTCTGTTTTGAAATGGAGGGAGTTTGTTGCCTAGCTTCCAGTTGAATATGCTGCTGCCTCTGAAGTTCTTGAATCTGAGAGATCATTGCTTGCTGCTGCAATAGCTGCATGTCACTTATTCCTGACTGCTGCCTAGCCAAAGAATGCATCATGCCAGGATGCCTGCCACTCATTTGCTGTTGATTGCCAAAAAAGTCAAAGTTGACGGGAGATTCAGCAGCATCAGTCCTTGTCAAGTTTTTCTTATAGAGGTCAAGACCACTCCCTTGTGATTCTAGAACTGAAACACCTCTTGGAAGGTTTGACATGTTATGCCAATCAGATTCTGTATCCACTCCCAACATGTTGGCTTCATTCTGCCTGGCATGGAAAACCTGATGCCCCTGCATATAGCCATTCCCAGCCGTTTGCTGGTTCTGGGGTTGGTTTCTGCCAGACTCAGGCCTCAGATTTGCTTGTGTCAAGTTTAAACCATGCCGCAAATGGGGAGAGCTTGCATGCCCCTGCTCAGAATCTTCAAGTGAAAAAGTAGTGTTAGTAGCCTATGACACCTCAAACCACATTATAATTTTACATTATAAAGTTAAACTTTTTAACTCTCAATTATAGTTATGTAATGATCAACAGACAAGTGGAGAAATTTGTAATCACAAGGGACAAAAAAATCGAGGATAAAGGATCAAAAACCAGTAAACTAAGAGTAAAGAAATTTATTACCTAATTGATGTGAGTTGAAATTTTTCAAATTGGAAATAAAAGGAGCACCGGCCCCTCTCTGGCCTCCAGCCCACAAATTACTACTCAGTCCTGACCAGTTCCCGTCACCCACTGGTGAATGATACTGGCCCTGGGACAAGTTTTCTTGGCCAAAAAAATTATGAACCCTGTCTCCTACTTCGTTTCCAGGCATAGATGATCCAGCCCACGTCAATCAAACTAAGTATTTATAAGAAAGAAGCTACCTGATACATCATGAAACAAAGTTTAAATTTGTCACACCCTACATAATGAAAAGACCACATAAAGCTTCTCATATGAAGTACTGTTCAGAAACATACCTCTTATCAACTACCATTGATCCCTGGAAATGAGGGGGAAAGGAATAAAAGACCCTGCAAACCAAAGAATTCCTTTTGTTTAAATTCACTTAGATCAGATGTGAGAAGAAACGGCTGGATAACAAATGACATTTCACACAAGATACCATACTCAAGCATTAATAAGCAAACACACCATGATATTAACCTTGCTTGGAGTTAAAACACTGAACCAAAATGAATCCCATTCAAGCACCAAATCAAGCATAAGTGCACAACAAAATTCAAAGAAGCTGCATACCTAAGCCATTTAAATTTAATGATGAGGGAAAATGGTGACGTCAATCAATTGACAGCCTAGTAACTTCTATTTTTCGGATACTATCCATCGGTTTTGGGAAGGTATCTTGAGCCATGACTAATCAGAATTGAGCCAGTTCAGATCAAATGGGTGTAAAGGTCTTCCAGCACAAATTTTTTTCCCATAAACAAGACTCAAACTCAAGACCAACCTTAAGGAAATCAAGCACCCAAACACTTGAGCCAAATGTCCTTGACACCTACTGACTTTTTTATATCAAAGTTCATTTGAAGACAGTCCTCCCAAATTTCACGCTTAGCTTTAAATATTTTACATCAGCAGCTGGTCAACTAAATAATGTTGAGCTCAAAATTGGACATGACAACCCCCCCCCCCCCAAAAAAAAAAAACAAAAGAAAAGAAAAAACTTATATCACAGTAAATTCCACCCCATGAAGAATAATATCTTCCATCGCATAAATTCAAAAGGTGGAACTAATGACATAACCACAGTCATGCAAGACGGGCAAAACGCACCTCAAAGTCTCTAAGTTGGATTAATGCATGTTCTAGTGAAGAAGCTTCAGTTCCAGTAACCGTATTCAACATTAGCATTTGTGTTGTTAAGCTAACAACCCCTATATGTGGCTCATCGATTATCATGCTAAAGTCAACATAGTAAAAGAATGCATCATATTCCACGCAACCAGGAATCATTTTTAGACCCTCAAAACAGTCATTATACTATTATAACACCAAGAAAAGTTCCATCATGTAAATTTATTGAAAAATTAAAGAATCCATGAACATTTCTTCTGGGTTGGTATGACATTACCAAGCATAGAATTCAACAACAAAACCATCATAATGTACTAAGATAAATTGTTTAATGGCACAGATTCGCTGGGAAAAAACAGAGATGGAGAGAGAGAATTACCTGCTGTGTATTGATTCATTCGTCCAGTCCACACTGCATAAGTTATGGTATTTTCTCAACCTTGGTACTGTCAAAATGGTGTCAAAAATCCTGGTGGATCAAAAAAAGAATTAATATTGTTAGGTAAGCAGACATGCCAATTTGATTTGTTAATTAATGTGTATTTGTTTTGGTGTGTCTATAAAATAAAAAGTAAACAGAGCGATTTCAGTGGTTGATATATACCATCTCTAAATGCTAATGAGTATAAGAGGCACTGAGGTTAATAACTATCATATCCATTATTGGTCCTATCTTAACTACAATGAATTTAAGGGACATTGAAGAACCAAGACAAGAAAAAACAATTTTCCAATAGAACTTATGCAGTTACTTTATAAAATTGAAGCACTAAAACACACACACACACAGCTACTTTGGTTAAGAATAAAGATATAAGAAAAGTTCTCAAATGATACCTTTTATCTCTATTATGTTTTCACTATGGCATATCACAAAAATATAATAAACAATCTTATACATAGACTTTTATTTATGGATGGCATTTCCTTTAATTAGAGCAACACTGTGCTGCAAACTAGGAAACAACGCAGTGACACATGTATCTGTTATACCACTCAATGTGTGGCTGCACCAAATTGGCATTTAAAGAAAAATCAAATAACTTTGGGAATAAGGAATGGAGCATCACTTAGGAAAAATACAAGTTTAATTTCAGTGAGTGTGCATTGTTGTTGCTGAGACAACAATGACACTAAACATAACAGTCTGCTCGGCACATTCACACAACGGAAAAAATGGAAGCAATTGTCTACTGCAACTGTATCCTCAGAAATAATTAACTAAAGCCCAAATAAATCCGAATATCCACATAATGATCCATAAATGCCAGTATACATACGTGTCCTGTGTGCTAATTAGCATACATACGACAGAAAACCCTTCTTAATCGTGTTCAATATCACCCAAAGAAAAGATGAGGTGACCGAGACAAGAGTCAATTTGGATGTCAGAATTCAGACTTTCCTTCCCAGGGCTGCGGAAACCAAAAATAAAAGGTAGATAGTGAAGCAAATACTAGGAGACGGAAGAGGAAGCCACGACCAAAAAGAAAATCTAATCAGATACGCTTAAGTTACTTTAGTTGAAATATTTCGGTTTGAGAAATGGGAGGAGGAAAAATACACAAATTCAATTAGTATTCTTTTCCCTCGTTTTTCCAGCAGCTCAGCTTGTCCTAAAACCGCAAATAACTTCAAAATCTCACATTTGTCACCAAACTACATGAGATCGGAAACACGGCATAATTCCAGCTCTAAACTGGCATTTAAAATGACTAGAGGACACGAAATAAGTTTGTTGAGTTTAGGAAAATTCTGCCCAACAAAAAACACTAGACCCCCAAACATAGATTTGCTTTTTCCCTAAACCAAGGTTTCCTGGAGAGGGAACGCTAGGGTTTATTAGACACAGAACAAAAGTCCAGTAACTCACAGCGACATTTGGAAGCCTCCATTGAAGCTGAAAACTGATCCTCGGAGTTCTTTGGATAGCCAAGCGTTAGGGTTTGCAGCGAAGAAGGGAAAATGGGCGTCTTGCTCAGACAGATAAAGTGATCGAAATAGTGCGAAATTTTCAACGAACAGAGGAACAAAACTGAGGCTCGGTCCGAAACTTAGCTTCGGTGACAGAACCAAAATGGTTTGGATCCGAAGCTGATCCGTCTCGTCTATCGCCAATTGGGAAGCGCCTCAAATGAACCAAGGCGAGGGTAGAAGGATGACCACGTGAAGACTTGCTGAGGGGTAAAATTGGAGATCAAGTGGCCATCCACTTGAAATACGACACGTGGTGTGGAGCCTAGATATATTTTTAATAAAAAACAAAAAACGTGCAATATTTTTCTTTTCTTCCCCCTTTGCATTGTTTCTCCTTTTTATCATACCGCTGCGATTCAAAAAGAAAGCCTTGCTTTATGAAACTTTCCTGGGATAACTCACCATCAAATTTTCCTCTCTCTAGTTTATACTACCTCTGTTTCTTTATTGGGGTTTGATTTTCTCATGTTGCATGAGGAAAAAAAGATTCCTACACACATATAAAAATAGTGGGACCCACATATATATATAATGCTCATTATATGTATATGTGGGTCCCACCATTTTATGTGTGTGTAACATGAAAAAACATTTCTACTACATGAGAAATGTTTTTCCCTTCTTTTATATATATAAACTAGTTGACTAAACTGGAATGATTAACAAATTTAGATAAAATATATAATTCTAGCATATATTACTTAATATATGGAAAATAATTATGTATATAATTAGATTATATATCAGTTTATAAATTAAGTAAATCAGTTTGAAGAAATAAATAAATATAAAAAATAAAATGGAAAAAATAATAATTCATTACACAGTATATATTAAGACAAACAACGTCCCAGACCAGTTAATATTTATTTCAAATAAACAGTATATGTCAAGTTATACTGGTTAAGTAACGCCGCTTTACGTAAGTGATGGTATGCCAGATGTGCTGGTGCAAAAAAAAGGTATGCCAGATGTGACCCAGTATATCTAGATCAGAACATAACCATTGGCTAGTTTTTTTTTTTTTTTTTTGCTCAGTCATTGGCTAGTCGACTAAGGTTGAGATGCTAAGAACTTCAAACCGTTCAAATCATGAGTTCAACCCTCACATGCTTCAAAGAGCCTACAACAATAGGTGATCCAACTTCCAAGAGCCTACAACACAAAACAATGTGCATGTTTGGAATGATTTTGAACGAATTTACCAAATACAATTTATATCTATTTTTATTCTTAGAAACAAAAATTAAAAAAAAAAACTCATTTTATGAATGTTACCATACACACCCTTAGACCCTATTTGTTATAAAAAAGATTTGTGAAGGAAAGGAAAAGAAAAGAAGATTTGAAAGATGAAGGAAGATGGTTTGAGTTGTTTGGTAGGAAGAAAATAAAGAGATGGTAGTTGGTAAAGAATTAGGAAATGTTTATTTTACTCTCAAAATAAATTAATTCAAAATAAAAAAGAAAAATATTTTTTTGTTAAAATATATTTTTTTAAAAAAATATTCTTGTTAAGTTCAAACTCAAAAAAAAAAAAATCGCCAAGTTCAAACTTTCCCAGCAAATTTGAACTCTCCCGCCAAATTCGAACTTCCCACCAAGTTTGAATTGCAGGGGTAAATCTGTCAAAAAATCACTTTCCTGGGAAGATTGCAACTTTCCTTCCATTTTCGGATGGAAAGCATCTTCCCTCAAATAAGGGAAGATGAGTACTCACTGGAAGATGCTAACTAGACTTTCTCTGTACCAAACACCCAAAATCCATGAGAAGATTGGGATCTTCCCTTTCCTTCCTCACCAATTCTTTGTAATAAACGGGTCCTTAAAGAACTCAATTGGACATATACATTGTTTGAATCGGATTTATGGGAAAATGCATGTTTGGTTGAAAAGTTATTCCAATCAAATTTATGGACCAAAAGTAACTTATTGAAATGTTATTTTGAGGAGCTTTTGTTTGAATAAAACTCATGAACCAATATCATGAAGTATTTTTGTAGTACCATTCAGTATCTTGAAGTATATTTTTAGTACCATTCAGAACCCTAACCGATATTTTAAGGTATTGACTAGTACTAAAATTAAATTTTCAAAATCCTGAAATAATTTTTTAAGATTATAACGTATTTTTTTTAGTACCGTTCAGTATTCTAAAGTATATTTTTAGTATCATCAGTGCCCGCAAAAATATTTTAGATTGACTATAAATTTAAATATCAAAAGCTATACATACCACCGTCAAGATGTCAATCCAAGTATAAATCACATTTCGTAATAGACTTTTACCCAATCTAATTATTTTATAAGTCATATTGATCATAAATCATTTTTTTCACCAATATGTCAAACAAATCGAATAATCCAACTAAGAGCCTGCAACACAGACATGCATGCTTTGCGAGAGCAAAGTCTCCATATGTTGTATACACACGCATATATATCGTGGATTCTTATTATCGATGTCAATCAACAAATTAACGTTATTTTACAAGGCCAATCATGGTTTTTTTAGAAAGCTTATTAAAGAAGATTTCTAAACCGTCACGAAACTAATGTCACTTATTTTACATGAGGAGACACCCTTGCAAGTGCTTGCAACATGAATGAGGATCTTTTTGTGCCATTATATTATATTGTATCATGGGAGATAACAAAAATAGATTTTGATTTGATTAGGGTATTCCAAAACTTCCTTTGAATTTGAGACTAATTCATTCTGTAACTCATAGTAAGAAAGATTTTTGTCTGTCTAGGAAGTGTGTTTCCCAAAATTTGAACATGTATTCTTATCTTTACGAAAATAATACCCTCTATCATCTCAATTAAAAGCTTGTTTGTTAGCAAAAAGAGATTTGTCTTGATACTTTCGCCTCTAAACTCTTAAAGGGCTAGGCAATAGGAAAGACATTATTTTATGGACAGTGAGAGATTTTTTTTTTTTTTGGGCCTTAATCCCCACACTTGTACATGTTAGAGTTAGTTAAAGTGTAAATATGTCTTAAAAGTTTTGACTAAGAAGCAACATCGCTCTAAAGTTTTTGAGAGCAACATCGTTCTAAAAAATATTAAAATAGAATTATGTTGCTTCTTATTTTTAAAAAGTTAACAGTTAACATATATTTTTTACCGATCGACGTTAGTTTTTTAACGATATTAGATAATATTATTACGTTTTGAAAGTGATATTAAACTTAAAAATACTCCTCGAGTGATATTACTCTTTAACAAAAGTATAGAGAAATTTACACACTAACCCATACATGATTGTTATTATGGCTTTCACAAAGCTTTCAAACTCAATCAATTGAAAGTAAAAGCTTCACGAGCTCTTGAAAAATGACCCGTCGTTGTTTATTTGTTTATCATTGACATTGATCCATTTGTATATTCACTCGAGTCCCACTCAATGGGAATCTCCACCACCAATCCAATTGCAAGCTATTATAGATATGTTCAAAACGTACTTCTTGATTTGTTGACCAGTATAATAGTACAAAAACATTATATATCAGCACGGAACAATCATAAAGGTAACTAGCTTTTCCATAAATAGTCCCCTATGTCACAATTTTGACATCTCCTGTTGCCCAAAATATCATTCATTCTAATAAATTCATTTTTTTATATATAGGAGCGCACTATATGTAGTATATACACAATTCAATCTTTTTTAAAACTGCAGAAATATATCCTTCTGCTTTTGTTCACCTTTAAACGTGGCCAGGCCACCAAACTATCACTAATTTAATTTTTAGATAAAAGTTCATATTTAGATCGATAGGTATATTGAATTAAAAACTAAAAGATTTGACTAAAATATATATTGTAAATACGAGTTCATCATGCCTTATGAAAATATATAATATATGATATTTGATTTAAAGCTAAAATAGATACATACTCATCTTATCCTACAAACTAGGTTCTACATTAATTAAGACCGGAGGTTGTAATAATTGATTTCACAAGGTACGGATAAGTCTATTTTGTCCCATTAATTCTGCAGGCATTCTCAATTTATATTGGCATGTTTGAGTTGGTGTTCGAGAAGCATATTCATACAAGTCGAGACAAAACCTTTCTCATTTATTTACACTGTACACCGTAAATCACAGTATAAAAATAGCTTCTATTACTAATCTAAACGGATACTATCTGTACCATTTTTAAAAATTGTGCTTGGCATACATATGCACCATGTGATTTAAATTTTTTTAGTTATACATTGGGTTTTCATAATTAAACATGGATATAATCAGGTATTAGCCGATTAAAAGTATATAACACACTTTTTTTATTAACTTGAATTTCCCAGTTAAGTTAGGTTGTATTGATAAAAGGTCTCAATCTAGCTCCTCCCAAGGAGTGTGATGTGTGATCCCATTCCTTCTAATTGCATCCCTATATGTAATAGGTTGATATTTTGAATAGTATGAGAAAATGTAAATTACAGTATCTGTGATACACAAAAACGAAGAAGGAAACATTATACTGTGCATAGTTTATAAATACTATCCAGTAGAAATTTGTAAGAAAGCTGGTGTGTTACGTTGGAAGTGTTATTTGTTATAAATGATTTGGAAATGATGTAATATGTTTTAGATGATTAACTCTTTTTTTTTTTTTTGGTTTTTTGAGTTGAAATAGTATTGTGATCTTAATTACGATTAAGATGATGGTTTTATATTATTTTTATAAATCTTTTCTGGAACTATACTCATGATTTTGAACTTGAATATATATATCATAATTGTGATTCATTGTCTTTGATGCACATGAATAGTTGTGGAGTTTTGATGGGAGATTTTGTGTAAGCAAATACAACGTGATATGTCACTACTCAGTGTACAATGAATGACACTAGTCAATGCTCATTCTTTTATGTATTCTTTGGCCAAGATTACATTGGAGCTGTGGGACATATAACACCTACTTAGTTTTATTCTTTTAAGGAGGAGAGCCGTAGTCTGAACTTGAGCTCTACACTTCTGACTGAGTACATATCAAGAATTGCTGAGCTTGAGATAATCCAGTTAAATGAATAAGTTTTTGTTAGACTACGTGTTACCCTATAACTCTAGCCAGTGGTTATAAAGCTGGTCATGGATAATAAGGATGATCTATGCTTCAATCATTTCCCTGACATATATATTTGATATGCAATTTGAATATGATAAAGCTTTTGTATAAATAATTTTGAAACAAAGTTGAGACATGTTTTTGTAAAATTATTGTGAATGATGTTTAATCATCTTGGAACCTTTTTTTTTTTGGGGGGGGGGGGGGTTGGTTCTAAATCGAGAATTAGATTGAAAAAAGTTGTATGTAAATAATAATATAAATAAATTTTTTTGAGTCGAATTTGATTTTTAAACTGTATGTTCTCAATCTCAGTTTGCATGTATATTTATGAATAACCAGTGGTTATTGAGATATTATTTGGATCTTATGGTTATTATATTTACATATTTTTAGGTGAAAAATGAATAGGGTTGTAGGGAAGTTGTAAGAGGGGAACCTAGTTGTACGCTCTCGTTAAGAATTAGCATATGCCATCATCTGTTATTCTTGTTTATATATGTAATGCCATGATCTACAAACTGTTTAATTATGATTTGAGAATTCTATATATAACTTGAATTTTATAAACTATTGTTCTGAAAACCATTAGTTTTGGTGTTTGATTGAAAAATTCATTAAATAAGTACTGTTGTTACCCACCCCAGGGGGGTCCTTGTTGCTATGAATTTGCGATGATGGATTTAGATTAAGGGATCAAATAAGTTATTGTCTCGACTTGTGGAACGACTAAAGTCATGCTAGGCTTTAAATTTTTTGAGGCCCAGTTTTTTGTCAATGATCCCTAGTACTTACTTCCGCCTGTTTCAAAATGATTTATTAATTTGTTTTGATTAATCCCTCGTCCTTGGACTCAACTGGCAAAGAGGTGGAATACTTTCACCAAAGCGAAGATATTTGATTCTATAGTTGGTCAAGGCATTAGGGAAGACTTCTTTACTCCTAGGTGCTTAGGTTAAAGCCAGCGGGTAATAGACGGCTCGCGCTGCCTAACATCGATATTAATTAGGAGGAAAGGAGATTTTGCTCTACCCTTGAGTTATAGGTGAACTCAATCCTTTTCCTAAAATTTTTGTATATAAAAAAAATATTTGTTTTGATTAACTTTTTGAATTAATGTTTGAAACTATTATATCATGGCATATCCTTTTATACCTTGATAACATGTTAAAAGCTTTAAAGAAAACAATTGTTTTATAGATAAATATGGTAGGTCTTTTATATTTAGTTTCTTATATTTTCTACCATGCAAAGGTCAATTAGTTTTAATAAATGTTTTTTTATTTGACTTTTAAACTTTCTGCCATGTAAACTTTATTGTTTTGGTTTTGATTATTTATTACCATGGTAAGTTATTTAAACAATAGTTTTATAAATTGGGGTGTTATATTTACCACTTTAATATTTCTGTTAACTACTTCTTTCGATTTTAATTATAAGACAAATTTGGAAGTTGGTTTTGATCCTAATTATAAAAAAAAATTTTATTTTTTGTTAATTTCTTCCTAAAATACCTCTATTTTATTTTTTCAAGTTTGTTTGGTTTTTGATTAGTGTATGTATGTAGGTATATAGACTCTTCTGGTTAGTGAAACTTTTAGATTGTTGGATTTTAATTTATTTATCGATCAGCTGACTTCAATTTGCTACTATATATAAATATAGACACACACACACACACACAAAATGTATTTATGTGTGTGTGTGTGTCTACACACAAATATATATAGACACACACACGTGTGTGTGTATGTATTGATATATATGTGTAGATATATATATACATATTTCTGTGTGTATGTGTGTTTGTGTGCGTGTACACTCATTTTTCTAAAATGCCTATACGTGTGTGTGTTTGGGTGTTGTTTATATGAGTCTATATGTGTATATGCATATGTATATGTTTAGATATATGTACACACACATATATGTATATATATATATATACACACACATACCCACACACATATATAGTAAGACCATTATTTCAATTGGAAATTGTGTGGGAAGAAAAATTCTAAGTGAAAGGACTATGTGCAAGGGGTTGTTGATTCATTCTAGTCATATCATTTTAAATTTATATAAGGGTATTTTTAGAAAACGAGTAAAATTAACTAATTTAACTCATCTCCTTAATCTTTCCAAAATCGATCAAAGATGTCTTATAATTAAGATTGGAGATAGTACTAAAGTATCCATATAGATTGCTTTTTCATGAGAGAATATATATATATATTTAAAAAAAAAAAGACCAACGAAGCTGCGACAGGTGGTCGTTAGCAAGATCTCTGGAGCTTTGGTGATTGACATGTGGTTTTAAGGAACCTTTTTTAAATAAAAAAAAAGTAAGATTAATTATGTAATTTCTCAAATTTATCAAAATAGTCTTTTTTTTTTGTTAAATAAATACTAGTAGTTAATTTAAAACAATTGAAATTTAACACCGTTTTTTGTCTTTTGTAAATTTCAATTGTATTTTGTTGTTTGTTCCCTTCTATTTCATATATGTTGATAGTTCATATTATTATGAATAACTTTAAACTGAAGAAACTTTTAATTAAAAAACAAGAAAGTTCCAAATAAGCCCGGTTACTTATAAGTAGGGGTAGGAATAGGCTATGTCGCTTTCAGACACCCTACAGCTTGACTTGTTTAGGGTCTGATTTATTTGTTTAAAAGGTCAAACTAATGCTAATTTAAAAGCCTAAATATGTAAATAGGTTAGGCCTCTTGTTAAGGTCTGACCTGTTTATACATTAAATAAATATAATAAAATAAAATTTGTTGTTTTTCGTTCTCATATTTTAATTTCAAGTTATATTTATATAGTTTTTAATAGGTTCAAAGTGTATAAAACTTATTTAGGCTTCCAAGGCCTGTAATATGAGGTCTTTTTAAAAACTTACATTGTAAGTAGACCTTTAAAAAGGTTTTAGGCTCGATCAAGCCTTATGAAGGCTCAGACTTGAGCCTGAAAAAAGCTTGAATTTAGGCTCAAGTCCGAGCTCAGGCTTTCCGTCTCCATTATAGGCTCATGCTTGTTTAGCCAAAATCTGGTCTAATCTATTTCCATGCCTACTTATAAGAGTATATGTATTAATTATACTTGTGTGGTTATTGATAACTCGTTTTAGTAAGAAACCATTTATTTAAGGTTTTAGAGTTCAATTGATATTCTTTTTGTCTTTTCTCAATTTCTTTTATCATATTTAAAAAGGGGCTTACTTTTCTTATGTTGCATGAGAAAAAGAAGATTCCTACACACACATAAAATAGTGGGACCCACACACATATATATAATGCTAATTATATATATGCGGGTCCCACCATTTTATGTGTGTGTGGCATAAGAAAACATTTCTCCTACAACATGAGAAATGTTTTTCCCATTTAAGAAACTCTATTTTAAAGTTGGGAGAAGAATCAAGAAAAAAAAAATATTAATAAGAATCTTAAAAATTGTAATAATTTTTCAGGACAAAAAATCAAAATAATTTTTAACTACAAAATTAACCTGAAGAGATATAATTTTTAAATTACAAAATTAACCTTAAAAAATTAAAATTTCCCTGATCCATCTCAACTAGGGAAAATTCCACAAAAATACCTTTTAAATTTGTAAAACCCCCAGAAGTCCGTTGAATTTGTAAAAAGACTCAGAAGTACCAAGGACCTATGAGGGTTTTGCAAATTTGGGTCAAATTACCTTTTTGCCCTTTGTTTTAAATAAATTCAAAAAACAGAGAAAAACCCCTCCACCCCCTCCTCCCACCTGCGGCCGCCACCACCATCGGCCGGCCGGCCACCACTGCCGGCGACCACCACCCACCGCCGCCGCCGGCCGACGGTGGGTGGTGGTCGCTAGCTAGTGGGTGGCCACCAACGGTGATGGCCGGTCAGCCAGCGGTGGTGGCGGTGGCGGCAGCTGCCGACGGGGGGAAGGGGTTGAGGGGTTTATTTATTTATTTATTTAAAGTGAAGGGCAAAAAGGTAATTTGACCCGAATTTGTAAAACCCTCATAGGTCCTTGGTATTTCTGAGTCTTTTTACAAATTCAAAAGGTATTTTTGTGGAATTTTCCCTAAATATAAATATATATATTTAATGTGTAAACAGGCCAGGCTTTAACAAAATAAGTCTGGTCTATTTACACATATAGGCCTTTAAATAGGCTTTGGCCTGACCTTTTTAACAAACAGGTCAGACCTGATCAGGTCCTAAACAGGTCAGACCATAGATCGCCTAATAGGTCTAGCCTATTTCCTCCCCTACCGTCAAGTTACTTAGTAAGATCCAATTAACATCTGTCCACAAAAAAAGGCAGATCCATTCAACATCTTTGCCGATCTTCCGGTGCTAGGAGTGATCGAAGAAATTCAAGATGTCTTCGCACGGTAACGCTTCCAACGATCCTCGTCAGCCGTCTGCGGCGAAGCCCTACGTACCTCCGGTGGTTGAACCGCAAGACATGCCGGTCGATTACGCAGGTATCATCGCCGTCATCTTTGGCATCGCCGGCGTCATGTTCAGGGTTCGTATTACTTGTCTCTTGCCTGCTTTTCGCTTATTCCTGTAACGGTCTCTCAATCATTGCTAAAATTTTCATTCAAGCAGTACAAGCTCAGCTCCTGGCTTGCTCTCATCTTCTGTGCCCAATCTCTGTCCAACATGAGGAATATGGAAAACGATCTTAAACAAGTTATGATGGCTATGATGTAAGTTTCTGTTGGTTGTTATACATCTTTTTCGGGAATCTGAGCATTTTAACATTCTTCTCTTTGAATTTCCAATTTCCCTTTGGTGATCTTTCTGGGAGCTTTTTAAAATCTCCGTGAAGTACATAATGGATGCATCCAGTTATATTATTTATTATTTTTCAAAAAAAAAAATCTTCATCTCGCATAGGATTGTGATAGGGGAGAGAGCTACACTATGGCTATCAAATTGGTAGTTTGTCAAGATATCCAGAAGCAAAAAAGCCTCTTCATTCAGTTATGCGGGTGCATATTTCAGAAGTGTGACCTGTGTTAACAAGTTAGAACTTGAAAATAATAGGCACCTGTTTGTGATCCTTAAGGACAAGGAAGCAATAGACTAAATCATGATGAAAGAGCGATTAATTCAGATCCCACAGTCTACAGCCTTCTTAGTAATTCTCAGAATCACATGTAGAAAGCTTGTTTTTCCCTTTAGAACTTATTTATCCTACACGTGCGCCTCATAATGCGGTGCAGGGGGAGAATTAGCTTGAATATCATAGTTTGAATGTTGAGTGTTGAAACAATGGGCAGGCTATTGAATGCAAATGATGGCATTTCTGTAACATTTAATATTTCAGGGGAAAACTACAGATTCCTCCAGTTTTGATTTATTCAGAAACATATTCTTGGACTTGGGAAAGCAAAATCATTCACCTCAGCTAGCTTCCTCAATGTTTTGAACTCTTCTATTGATTTCCCCAATAATCCCACCAATGGAGATGCCACTGCAGATTCTGTCATTAATCATGTGTGACATTCTCATTCATATGGAAACAACAAATTCTAGAATTTGAGGTGTCTTTTCCATTAACTAGGACAATGGAAAAGTTGGCAAACGGGTTTAAATGCTCAGGGGTCATAGTTGGGGGTATCTTTTCTGATTCTCAAAGATGAGGGTGTTTGCAAATGACTCAGAGTTAAAGCGATTATATGCATTTCCCCCTGTATTCTTACTAGTAGGAAGTGTGAAATGCATTGTAGTTTAAGGGTAAGTAAAACAAAGCTGAGAAATCTTATTTGTGTGAGGTAATGGATTGGCATATGCATAGTGAATTAGTTGCTAGGATTCATGATTGTATAGGAGTTCTTGGAAGATACAAGGTTTATGATTTTTGGATATTTTGGTGGCCTCTATAAAGATTTGGGAAATGCTGATTTAGATGTGATGTCCATTGAGGATAGAAAGGACGATCACTTCAAACAGGTTCACAAAAATGGCTTTAATGATGGTTGTGGGTGATTAAGTGTGCCTGTGCTGAAGCGCTTCTTGATTTTATTCTCAACTCAAAGATAATCTTCCTTCTATGCATGTGTTCATTGCCAGGGGTGTATATTGTATAGAGATAACCTGGAAACTTGTATTCCTGTAGAGAATGTTTGTGCATGAATCTTCTCCAAAATAGTCCTGAAACATACTGAAGCATGCTTCAAGTTTTTTGCTTAGCCTTGCCTTTAAGTGAGTGTATGCATGCTATATATCTTATAACATGGAATTGAGTTGGTTAATTCGTGGTCTCGAACTTTTGGACAGACTATGTACTATTTTGTAATTCTGTTTTACGGAGTACTTTGGTTTTGATTGAATTCTCTGTG
The DNA here is from genome assembly GCA_034222035.1 of Acacia crassicarpa. Taxonomy (NCBI): domain Eukaryota; kingdom Viridiplantae; phylum Streptophyta; class Magnoliopsida; order Fabales; family Fabaceae; genus Acacia; species Acacia crassicarpa. Next base: position 293,157 of record JAWXYG010000023.1, on the reverse strand, counting down.
TCCTATTAGATAATATATCAAATGCTTAGAATCTAAATCTTGAATATACAAGTTTAAGGTGAATTCTACCACGTGGATTAAGCTATTTTGGTGTATTGGACAATCCTCAAGTATAGTTAACACAGAAAATCTAACATGATATCAGATCCAGGTAATGGCAGGAATATTATACAATATATTAGGTGTCCCACATCTAATGTTTGGAAAACCTAAATCAATAACGTTTTAAGTTATGTTGGTTTAAGAGACTGTCAGCCTAGTTAGTGCATAAAGTCTAACACGTCCATCAACAGAACTGAGGGCAAGAACAGACACGAGTTTTGGTTGAGGTTTTGAATAGCATGTAGATAATTGATGTCGAGGACTTCTTGTTGCATTTAAACATGAAGACTAATGATATGAGTCATGAGAGCGTGGAAGAAAAGTAGACAACTAACAAAGATGGTGGTGCTTCCTTTATGTTAGGGAGAAAGACAATTAAGTACCACCGGAATATGAGAGATCTTTTTGTGATTTTTATATTTCAGGCCTTATACGCCTTTTCTCTGTCTTTTTAAATTATTCCAATCTGCGATTTGAAGTGGCTGATTTTTTTCCTCCCTTTATCTATTTGTTTATTGATGTTTTAAATCTTATTACCAGGTTTGCTATCATGGGATTGATGACAAGCTACTTCGGACCTGCTAGAACTGGCAAGCAAAGTTGAGATTCAATTCTAATGATAAAGCTGACTTTGATTTGGGATTAAACTGTGATATCATGCGTCTCTCCTTTCTATTTGTTCTTCAGTTCACGACCATTAAGATGTTTGTGTTGTGAAGGCTAGCCACCAGGCCTTTTTTCCCCCATTGTTATTTGTCAGGCATTTAGGCATTGCTATCATAGCTAAACTCATCTTAGTGGCATGCAGCTACTATCATAGTTAAACTCTCATCTTAGTGGCATGTGGCTATTAGTTACAGTGCTACATGACAAGATTGTGTTTTCTTCATTCAGTGAGGATTTGGCCATATTTTTTTGAATATAAATAATTAAAATTATTGATAAGGATGCCTTTGAATTGATGATCGAAAAATTGAAAAGCAACACTAGACGGAGCTTTTGTTGGCTATGCTTACGACTTTCTCAAAAAAAAAAAAAATGATGATAATACTAATAATAAAAAGCTCATTACACACTGAAAATGAAATTAATATCAATTATCAGATCGGCTCTTTAGATTTAATATTATGTTTGTTCTAAATTTCATGTTTATTAACCTATATATCGTCTGCAATGATGGGCTATTTTTCTTTCCAAAAAAAAAAATGATGGGAAAATATTTAAATCACAACAAAAGGAAGGGAGAAAAATATAGAGCCTGTTTGGCATGGCTATGGAAGCTAAAATAAGTACATCCACAGCCCAGCCACATTAAATTATAAGGCCATAAGGGTCGCCAAAATAGATTATGTAATGTGTTTTGTATAAGAACATAGATGTCTAGTCCGATGTACTAGTGTATTAATATAAGATCTGATGACTCTCTAAGATATCTATGAGTCCCTAAAAGGAATGGTGTATGTGTACAGTGATGGCTGAATAGTAAATGAGAATGAGTGAATATTTGTACCATTTAGATTTACCTCCTATTTATAGAGATTTTTTTAGGGTTTGAACTCTTAGGCCCTGTACACCTCATGGTCTTGATATTGCATTGCCACACCTGCATATTCCTTGATTGTAGCCTTCATTATAGGGCAGTTATAATCTCCCATCATTATAGGCAGATTCTGATATGGATTGCCCCTTGTTGGGTCATATCGCAAATGAGCATTATATAGATTCGTAATATTATGTAATTACATTTTTCTTTGTAAAATGATTTAATTGTTCCGATGAAAAAAAAAAAAGGCAGCCCTTCAACCGTGGACTGTTGCTTTGCCGCGAATGTGCCTCATTGCCCCAATCAAGAGTTTTAAGCATAAGCGTTGGTCAAGGTGATATTATTTGAATTTAAATGGACTTATTTGAGTCCCTACTGCTTAACTGCATCATCAGGATGTCTTTGGGAAATAGCACAGCACCGTTTATAGATGTAATTTGGGTGACATCTACAAGAGGAATGAATAGATACCATGTGTATTTGAACTTTTCCCCTTCTGCTCGACTCAGAATTGAAAACAAATAAAGCAAATTTAAAATTTAACCATAAAATTAAATTCAAATGCAGAATTAGTATAAATTATGAGTTTATGACTAGCAAAGGATTAAGGGAAAATCTTGGAAAAATACATTAAAATGGGGAAAAGACAAATCAGAGAGTCAAATATCACAGATATCAAGTCAGAGATGTGAGAGAAATCTAAAATTTGTAAATGTCTCCAAATGACCAATATGCCCTTGACTATGTTTGAGGAGCTCAAAGTTGTTAATATGTACAATGAAGTTATTAATTGCAATTTTTATGTTGTTATTCTCTATATCTAAATAGTGATTCTTATATCGTTATTTGTTATACTCAAATAGTCAGAACGTTTGATATGTGTGACTTCAAAATTTTATCCACAAGTTTTTTGGTATTTGAGGAATTTAAGTCGTCAATATGTATATTGAAGTTATTAATTGCGATGTCTAGGTATACAGAATAACAATTTAAGAATCATAATTAATAATTTCATTATACATATTGACAATTTGAACTTTACAAATGTTGTCTGAGGAAGATTGATCATTTGATAACATTTTCAAATTTCAATTCCTCATACAATTTGACTTGAGATTTATGATATTGGATTCACTAAATTGTCTTTTTCCTATTTTAAATATATTTTTCCAAGATTTTTTCCTCCTTGTTTTTGCCAACAGATGTTTTTTTTTTTTTTTTTTTCACATAAAAGTATGAGAACGTGTTATGATAGATTAACAGGACAGTCTGAAATTCTTATGCCTGGTGCTACCATCAAGGTGCTGGTTTGGATTAATGTAGGTGTTGACTTTTAATATGATTTATAATATAGGGTAAAGGATTTCTCCAGTCATTGGAGATAAAGTTATCTCCAGTGAGTCTAAAACTACGTCGTTTTGGATTAATGAAGGGTGTGTTTGTAATTTTAGGTGAATTAATGAAGAGTGTTTTGATAAAATTCTTATGATAAAAAGATAAATAAAATTATGGAAACAATCTTCATTAATTCATCTAAAATTACAAACGCACCCTTCATTAATCCAAAATGACGTAGTTTTGGGCCCATTGGAGATAACTTTATCTCCAGTGACTGGAGAAATATTTTTTCTTATAATATATGAGATAAGTTTATGAGAAAAATTTTATATTATTTGCGCGTTTTTTCGAAGTGAAGTTAAATATGGCTAAAGACAGAAAACGCGGTTTTTTGTCACTGTAATTGGGGCGTTTGACTCCCTCCCGCCTTCAGCAGTTCTGCCTCTGCTCCATCCCATTCTATAGCAACAACGTTAATCTGATCTCCCCTTCGAATTGCCGCTAAGACACACTTGCCTGCCGGAAGAGCCATAACTTTCTACGATTTTTTCCTCTCCTTTATTCATCATTCTCCGTTCTCGAAAAAATGGGCTGTCCGGCCAGCAAACACGCTGATATAAAGGCTAGTCAGATTGCGCGGTGGCGATCCACAGGCATTGTTGCTTTGCCCGACTCTAGATTGAAGGCAACCTCGTCCTATTCCTCTCTTGTTTTAATTTGAACTTTATTCTCTTTTTTTAAATCTATTCACTGATTTTATGATTAATTGATCATACCATTGGATATAACTATCTTGCTCTGTTCTTTTTTTTTTTTTTTTGTCTTTCTGTTTTTAAAATTTACTTTCTCGGTGTTAAAACTGCAAGAATCTGTTTCACTGAGGCTCATGATTATAATTTAGATGATTGATGCGCGTGATTGGCATTATGACGAACTTAACTCATTTGCGTGCCTGGATAATATAAAGGAAAACTTATCAACTATCTCTGCATCATCATCCCATAGATACTGGACATCAATCATGCTTGCTGTATAGATACCTTATATCATATCATTATTCGGTGAGGGTAACGATCATTTGGTATACTGGTTTCTATTCATGTTTCTTTGCAGCTTACCAAGGTTGATTTTCTTCTTTTTGTGTTTGTTGATGTATACATGTGTCATTGTATGCCTCCCCCAATTGCGATGATGCTACAACCTTACCTTGGTGTGTTTTTCTGGATTTCGTTCTGGACAGACATTTCCCGATGAAATTCTTGATCTGGACAGATCTGTACGTACTCTTGATTTGAGACATAATCGAATAGGTATGCTGTTTTATTTTCTTTGATTCTTGAGTTGACTGTATCGTGTTGACCTCCATACAAATTGCCTGGTACCTAGTTGTATGAAAGATTTTATTGTTGTTGATATTAATTAATTTTTTCACTGCAGTTGATGTTCCCCTGGAGATGGGCAAATTAATCAACTTGCAGCGCCTGGTAAGAACCTTATGTTTTAGTTTATGCTCGTTACTTCTATTGTACACATAATTATTTTTATATATATTGTTTCTACGTTATTTGCTATGTATTGTTTTTAAATTTTGAAACAGCAATATATATGCTGTAATAACCTTATGTTTTAGTTTATGCTCTTGTTACTTCTACTTCTACTGTAGACATAATTATTTTTATATAAATTGTTTCTACGTTATTTGCTATGTGTTGGTTTTAAATTTTAAAACAGCAATATATATGCTGTAAAAAGTTTTTGACATCAAAATCAGGTCTCTTTTTCTTGAATTACACGATATAGTAATACATTAATAATTGGTTTTAGACAATGAAGTGTCTTCTTCAAAATGCACCAACAAATGATATTTGAAGTCTATGTACCTCAATATGTCTCATTTTCTGTTAGAGAAACTTTTAATGTTTAATTCTCACGCATCATCAAAATTGCTATTCTGTTACCTCAAGAGGTCGATATTATGAGGGTCAAAACCTCTGAAAATTACTGGTATAAGGCTCTATGGTAATACATAGAAGTGAAGGAATGGAAAATACCAGCCAGTTACAAGTCACAACCTACTGGCAACAAGACAGTTTAACTCGCCTACTTATTCGGAACTGCTAAATAAGTTTGTGTATGCGCCTCTTCTCTTTTGAGCCACATTTCATATCCGTCCAAAGAAGATAAGAAATTTGAACTTTAAAATGTACTAACATCAGCCATCAATCATTTTTGTGGTCATTGGGGACACTTTTACCTATTAAGGAACATGCATGATAATTGTTCCCTTAAAAGTTATGTTTCAATTTGTTTCTTCCTCAGTAACTCTGCAGAAGCGTAAAATTTGTTTCTTCCTCAGGACTCTAGACACAATGATAGCTTGCTATGATTTTGACCAGCAAAACACCATGCCATGACAACGTTTGGGTAAATTTAGTTATATAAGATGATTGGTTTTTTAAAAAATCTTTACTTCTTTAAGTTTTACTACTCTTACAGGTCTTAGCTGATAACCTCATTGAGAGTCTGTCAGTGCATTTGGGAAAACTACAATCTCTAAAAATCATGATCCTTGATGGGAATAGAATTACTTCCTTGCCTGATGAATGTAATCCTCTTCTCTAAATAAATAATTTAACATTTTTTTATATATTTGGAAAAATTGCATAGTTTTAGTTGTTTCCACGACGCACTAAGTTTTCTTTGTTGCACTTTATATAACTTAAGTTGTATCTTTTTGTCTAGTGGGCCAATTGGTGAAGCTGGAGCAGGTATCCATCTCAGGGAATTTGTTAACATGCTTGCCTGTGACTATTGGCAGCCTGCGAAGTGTAAGTTAATTTGAAAGCTGAATGCGATGGAACTTGCTACTTCTGTGATTTGGGCATTTGTGGAGGATCATTGCTAAATGATTGAAGACTATTAAGTGAACATTTAGTTTCTGTTAAAATTGCTCCTAGTTGTCTTCTGAAAAATTGGTTTTGAAATGTACTTTTAGTACTCATTAAGTCTTCCTTATGGTTAATAATCTTTAAATGAAGAACTAATTTTTGTCATAGACAGATACTAGTATTGTGGTCAGGTTACAACTAAAAAGTCTCATAAATCTGTCAGAATTTCCCTTTAAATGTTTTGCTTTATGATGGGCCTTCTCTAGAACCAGCAGCCAAAATCACAAAGATGAAATACAATGACTAACTTTTAAAGCATGATGCTTCTTTTGACATTTCAGCTGACGCTTTTAAATGTATCAAATAACAAGTTAAAATCTCTTCCTGAATCTATTGGAAGTTGCTTTTCTCTGGAAGAATTACAAGCCAATGGTATGCTCCTTAATCTACTATCTTTACCCATGCATTGCATGAATATGCTTGTGGGCATGTGCTTTTCACTTTTCTCTGTGTGTGTGTTGTGTGTGTTCAATAGGATGAGTTCTTCCTTGCATTGAAAGCCAATATTGGAGGGCTTTATAAATCTACATTACATTGTTGGATGGTCTACCCTCCTGTTTTTACTCTCTTTTTCATCCATAAAATTTATTTTGTGATGCATGCTTGCTCAATAATCTTGTGCTTTGAAATGTTTCTCTCAGTCATAGTTGTCACTTCTGTTTTTATACCCAATTATCCCAAATGAAGTGCCTTTGCTTTTCAGTTACTTGAGATGACTTTGCCTTAACTATCTGCCCAAAGGGTTGATACTTTGTGCTTGATCAATTCTTTTTTTTCTTTTTTTTTTTTGATATTATCGTCTGGTCTGGTTCGGGGTTCGTAGCTGCCCCTTCCAACACAAATGTCTCCTTTGGGACTTGAACTCGAGACCTAGAGGATCTAGCGGGGCCTTACACCGCTAGACTAACTCTGTGTCGGTTGATCAATCTACTCTGGACCTCTAGAGCAGTGAGTCATCTTTCTAGTTTCTGGGTTTTGTTGAAGTTGACTGAAGCTAACTTTGGCAAGTTTCTCAATTTATCAGAGAATCTTATTGAAGATCTTCCGGCTTCAGTGTGCAATCTCACCCGCTTGAAGTCACTTTGCTTAGATAACAATGGGGTGAAGTTGGTATTGCTTTGCAATCTTAAAACTCTAGTTTGGTGGATTTTATCTGTGATTTAATGCTCTACATGATTAAACATCATCGTGTTTTATTGTTTTGTTTTCCCCCTGGTTTCTTATATGTGTTTTTTTTGGCATGGTCATCTGTGGTCATTTTGTCTTGCTCTCTCTTTCTCCAAGAAAATGACAGCAACAGTACAATTGTAATGTAAAATCTTGAAATATCTAAAAGATAATTACCAAGAATTTTAAACATCCAATTGTGTCATAATAAGTAGACTGATTTTCTGCAATGATTATGGTGAATTATAAATTACCAGGGATTTTGGTGAGTTATAAATTATAAATCACACAAATCCATTATTGTTATCCAGTTTCTTCTATTTTATGTTCTTAATCTTTTTTAGTCTTGTGATTTGGTCTGTTAGTGAGTCTCAAAGGTTTAGTTATAAATTGAGTTAACTTCATCTTTGATCCCTCAAGTTTGTTGTTATTTGGTTTTGGTTCCTTAAGTTTCATTTCATTTAAAACATTGGTTCTTATAACTAAATAAAAACCTGGCCCATTTTGGCTCTAGAGGAACCAAAACCATTGATTTGATACTTGAGGGACTAAAGATGGTATTAACCGGACATTTTAAGAGGTGAATGCATGAAACAACAATTACCATGTTGATTATGGAAGACATTACCACTTACTAATATTTCCCTCAAGTTTTGAATCTGGGTTCTTGACTTGGAATGACAAATTATCTGGGTTTTGAAACCTGGACCGGATCGGAAACCAGCGAACCGGTCTTAGCATCAACTTGGTTCAGTATTATTACTAAATCGATTTTTAAAAAATTTCTTTAGAATTTCATATTAATTATCCTAAAATCTTTAATTTCTCACCGGTTTGACTTCGGTCTGACCCATTGACCCTTCTAACCCAGTACCCTGGTTGATTTAGTGGCCGGTTTGGGTTTTAGAACCTAGCAAATTATATAGCTACCACCTGAGGATCTATGTTTTGATTGTCGTTACTGATGCAGTCTCTAGTTTGAACTTTTTAGTTGTTGATTATCTTTTATGCAGTAAACCTTGCCGCTATGCAATGCACTAATTTCCATTTTTACCCCTTTGGTCTTCATTCCCCCATGTTTCTAACCAGTACCCTTGGATTGCAAAGTACCTGTATAACGCTCTGGTTTGTTTTTGGATAGATACCGTTGAACCTATTAAAGGATTGTAAAGCTTTGCAGAACCTATCTTTTCACAATAACCCTATATCAGTGGATCAGTTTCAGCAGGTATGGTTTTGATCTGGTACCATTGTTTTTTTTGGGGTTTGGTTTCTCTTAGAATCTTTTATCTCATTTTCTTTTTAGAATCTCATCTCCACCTTCAGGTTAAAAAAATAAATGGTTTAGATTTTGGATTTTATAAAATATTATTTTAAACATAAACAAATAATTTTAAACAGTTAAAATTTGATATGCACCATTCATAACTGCAATACAAACAGAATTCTAAAAAACTAAATTATAAAATACTATAATAATAGTTTTGAAAAATATTAAATCTGAATTATTCATTTTTTGATCTGAGGATGACGATAGGATTCTGAGAAGAAAAGGAGAAAAATGATTTTGAGAGTATCTTCTTCCTTTTTTTTTTTTTTTTTTGGTTCTTGGGGCTAAAGGAAAGAGTTGCTCAAGAATTAATACAATTTAACCACGGTGAATACTCTAGATGGATGGCTTTGAAGAGTTTGAAGCGAGAAGGAAAAACAAGTTTGACAAACAAATTAATTCAAATGTGATCATTAGTTCCAAAGGTCTCGATGAGGGTGTTGATGTCTGAGAGATATCTTCGGCAAATCAAATGGGCTTTGACAGCTATGATGCTACTCTCAGTTGAATATGTATAGAAATTTTGAATCAAAGCCATTATCATGAAAATAAAAAATAAAAAATATTCAATTGTATCATCGTTTTTTTTCGGTGTTGACAAATTTATTACAGGAAAACTGGTAATTGATGCTAAAATAAACCAGTAGACAACAAAACACACAGAAGAGATTTTTTTTTTTGGCCAAAACAAGTCAATTTTATTAATAACAAAAATCAGAACTACAAACACCAATAGCCGAAGCCAACAAAACACTCAGAAAAAACCTAGAATACAAACTAGCACACACCTTAGCAAAGATAAAGCTAAAAGATAGTAAAAGATTCTAAACAAAACAAGATAGTAAAAGACAAACAGCAACAAGCAATAAAGAATTCTAGCAATTAGCCTATACCAACTCTATCAGCAATAGTAACTGAATCTGTGGCGGAATTCACAGCAAACTTTGTAACACCTCAATTTTAATACCCAAAAACTCGGTCAAAATACCTTCAAAAGAGTTCAACAATATCCAAATCCTTTTACAATGTTACTATTTCGAATAAAACCCGTAATACATAATCAGAATAAATTCCAGAAAATATTTCAGAGTTTAATACAAAACGGAAGTCTTAGGTTCATGGCAAATATAATAACATAACATAATCTATTGGAGATCAAAAGAGCTTCCAGAGCTCACTCCATAGGTGCCTTCCCTTGCTCTCTACTAGAATAATCACCTGAAAAATGTTAATATGGGATGAGATTCCACGTCTCAGTAACTACTGAATATTTCTACCTTACACGAGCAAATTACATATGACAAAAATAAAAGGTAATATAATGTGAATTTAATATACTCAGATATTTTTAGATATACCGTTGTTCACATCAAATGCCTTTACAAAATACTCATCATTCTTTAATGAATAATTCAGAAATGCACTATGCAGTATGCAGCCTCCCTTATATCCCCTTCCAACCGTATACCGCTGACTGGAACCATAGGCTAACATATAGTCCAATAGAAACTCATTCATTTGACTGGATGGTTTCAAGCTCACCAAAACTTAAGATACACCCGGCCAAAGGTATAGAGCTTAAATCTGGACTATGGCTCCCCTCCTTTAAAATAACAACTAAGGAGGTGTCACATGTCCCACATCTCCAATGAAATCCCGGCCAGAGGAAAACATGGAAGATGGGGCCCTGAAAAGTACCATCCACTGTGCACCGAGTGGTGGCATAAACAATTCTTATCATTCAATTCCCTCCTTACTCCACCCATCACAATACAACCGCCATGATGAATGTATTTACTCAAAAATAATGCATTATTATACCATTATATACATTGATATGCGTATTTATGAATAGTAAAATACTATGCGTATCTGTGAATAGTAAAATACGGTATATACATGAATAGTAAAAATGAATAGTAAATACGGTATACGTGAATAGTAAAAATGAATAGTAAATACGGTATACGTGAATAGTAAAAATGAATAGTAAATACGGTATACGTGAATAGTAAAAATGAATAGTAAATACGGTATACGTGAATAGTAAAAATGAATAGTAAATACGGTATACATGAATAGTAAAAATGAATAGTAAATACGGTATACGTGAATAGTAACGTACGTACAAATAGTACCTCTACAGATTTGCAAGTCAAAGTTCCCACACCAGATCTTAAAACCATAAATATTTTCTAAATATTCTTGCCAAAATAGTAAACAAACAAATTTATAATCATACATAATTCACAAGTATAAGGAAGAATATTCAGAGTTACCTGTTACTTGCTAATACCCGAATCACCAACCAGCTATTATAACTCTCAAGCAAATATCTCTACTCTCTCTCTCTCTCTACCTCTCTCTATGGCTCTTAGAAGTTGTGAAGAATGAAATGAAATGGAAGGTCTATTTATAGTTGGAAAATGGGTCTTTAAGTGTAATTTTCGTCTCTGGGTCGTTTTACGTAATTTTCCTAAAAACTAAAAAAAAACTTTCCCGTGACTTGCCCCGTGAACCTTTTTTTTAAAAATTTTAATAATATAATATAATATATATTATTTTATTATTATAATATAATATTATTTAAATAATAAATTATTATTGAGTGGGTCCCGCGTGAATTTTTTTCAAAACTCACGAGAAAGGTTGTCGCTCACGGGAAGTTTGCAGAGAATTATTTTGGCCGTGGGTCCCGCATGAATAGTAAATACGTATTTAGGAATAGTAAATACCGTATTTTTAAATAGTAAATACGTATTTGTGAATAGTGAACACTATTCATATTTCACAAATTTCAAGTATTAAATACGTATTTGCGAATAACATATATATATATATATTTTTTAAATACGTATTTGTAAATAGTAAAAACGTATACGTGAATAGTAAATACTATTCACGGGGCCCACAAAATACGGATTTCAAATTTATCACTTTCCAAAAATAGAGCCTACTAGTCTTCCCAAAATAGGTTTATGTTCAAGATATTAGATTCAAAATTCAGGATGTTACATTTCTCCCCTCCTAAAAGAAAATTTTGTCCTCAAAATTTCGCTATAATAAGAATTCTAACCTATATAAATAAATGAGGATAGGTTTGACGCATGCTCTCCTCCGTTTCCCAAGTAGCATCTCCGGGAGCCATTCCTTTCCACTCGACCTTTACAAGTCTAATGGTCTTGTTTCTTAATTTCTTGTCCCTTGCATCAACAATCCGCTCCGGCTCAGCTTTATACGTCATGTTATCCTTGAGTTCTACCTCTTCTACTTCTATAATGTGGGAAGGATCCGGTTGGTATTTCTTCAGTTGCGATACATGAAAGACATCATGAAGGTTCGCAAGCTGTGGAGGTAATGCAATTCTGTAAGCTACCGGTCCAACTTTCTCCAAAATCTCATAAGGACCCATAAAACGAGGTGAAAGCTTCTTTGCTCGTATTGCTCTACCAATGCCAGTCATTGGTGTGACTCTTAAGAACACATGTTCGCCCACCATGAACTCCAACGGTCGTCTTCTCTTGTCAGCATAACTCTTCTGTCGACTCTGAGCAGTGAGAAGTTTCTGTTGAATCACCTTAATCTTTTGAGTCGTCTCGTCCACAAGTTCTGGACCTATTAAAATTCGCTCATTCAATTCCGTCCAGCAAATAGGAGATCTACATTTTCTTCCATACAAAGCCTCATAAGGTGCCATCTCAATGCTGGAGTGATAACTATTGTTATATGCAAACTCCGCAAGATGAAGATGATCGTCCCAACTTCCTTTTAGTTCGATTGCACAAGCCCGCAACATGTCTTCCAGAGTTTGAATAGTCCTCTCAGTCTGCCCGTCAGTTTGAGGATGATAAGCGGTACTATAACTCATCCGAGTTCCCATAGCATTCTGCAATGCTTTCCAAAATCGTGAAGTGAATCGTGGATCACGATCAGATACGATGCTATTCGGTATCCCATGCAATCTGACAATCTCCTTCATGTAGATCTTTGCTAGTTTCTCCAATGAGTATTCTGCTGCAATTGCTAGAAAATGAGCTGACTTAGTTAACCTATCGACAATTACCCAAATGGCATTATGTCCGGATGTCGTTAGAGGAAGCCCCATGATGAAATCCATAGAGATGCTGTCCCATTTCCACTCTGGGATATCCAAATTCTTTAATAATCCAGGAGGTTTCCGATGTTCGATCTTGACTTTCTGACAAGTCAAACAACAAGTGACAAAGTCAGTCACATCTTTCTTCATGCCCCGCCACCACCAATTCCGCTTGAGATCATGATACATCTTGGTTGCTCCGGGATGGATAGTGTATTTACTCCGATGTGCCTCTTCTAGTATGAGCTTTTTTATTTCTCCATCATTAGGTATGCACACTTTTCCTTTATACCTTAATATCCCATCTCTATCGATCCCAAATTTCGATTCTTTTCCTTCTTCAATATCTTCCCTCACGTTTAATAGATACTCATCTTCGAGCTGAGCGAATTTAATCTCTTTCCAAATTGTGCTTTCAATAGTTAATGCTTCCATGGTAGCGACCAAACCTGACATTACATCAATAGATGTACTTGGTATCTCCTCGAGCAATTTATGTTCTCTGATCATCATCTGGGCTACATGGATTGTCTTTCTACTTAAGGCATCTGCTACAACGTTCGCCTTTCCTGGATGATACTTCAATTCGAAGTCGTAGTCCTTGATAAACTCCATCCATCTCCTCTGTCGCATGTTGAGCTCCTTTTGGTCGAACAGGTACTTCAGACTTTTGTGGTCACTATAAACCTCGAACTTTGAACCGTAGAGGTGATGCCTCCAAATCTTCAGAGCGAACACTACTGCTGCCAGTTCTAAGTCGTGAGTAGGATAATTCCCTTCATGTGGCCTTAACTGTCGAGAAGCATAAGCTATTACCCTACCATTTTGCATTAATACACACCCAAGACCTTTCTTGGAAGCATCTGTGTACAAAGTAAAGGTCTGAGCAGGATCTGGAATTATAAGTACCGGTGCCGTAGTCAACTTAGTCTTCAAATTTTGAAAAGCTGCTTCACACTTTTCGTCCCATACAAATGGTTGACCCTTCCTTGTTAACTTAGTCAAAGGCATAGCTATTTGCGAAAAGCCCTTGATAAATCTCCTATAATAGCCAGCTAGACCTAGAAAACTCCTGATCTCAGTCACGGACTTTGGTCGTTCCCATTGGAGAACTGCTTCAACTTTAGTATGGTCCACTGCAACACCTTCAGCCGATACGACATGGCCTAGGAATTTTACTTCCTTCAACCAAAATTCGCACTTAGACAGTTTCGCATAGAGCTTGTGCTCCTTCAACACTTGTAGCACGATTCTAAGGTGCTCTTTATGCTCTTCTTCATCCTTAGAGTAGATAAGGATGTCGTCAATGAAAACCACTACAAATTTATCTAGATATGGTCGAAAAATTCTATTCATGTAATCCATGAATACTGCTGGAGCATTTGTTAGCCCAAATGGCATAACAAGAAATTCATAATGGCCATATCTAGTTCTGAATGCAGTTTTTGAGACATCTTCAGCTTTGACTCTCAGTTGGTGATAACCTGATCTGAGGTCGATCTTGGAGAATATGGATGCTCCCTTCAACTGATCAAGTAGATCGTCGATCCTGGGTAAAGGATATTTATTCTTTATAGTCACTTTATTCAACTGGCGATAGTCAATGCATAGTCTCAGGCTCCCATCTTTCTTCTTCACAAAGAGTACGGGCGATCCCCAAGGAGATACACTGGGTCTGATAAAACCCTTTTCTAACAATTCTTCGATCTGCTTCTTCAATTCTGCTAGTTCCGATGGAGACATTCGGTAAGGAGCTTTAGATATAGGTTCTGTTCCAGGTACGAGATCAATAGAAAATTCTACTTCTCTCTCTGGGGGTAAACCTGTCATTTCTTTCGGAAATACTTCCGGAAATTCTTTCACCACTTCAATGTTCTCTATCCCTTCCTCCACTTCTGCTTGAATGGAGAAAAACACCATGTACGCAAGACAACCATGATGAACAGGCTTTTCATCTTGTACTATAGACAACAATTGTGGTCTACTATGACTCATAGAGTCATCCGCAAGAGAGATAGTCTTCCTCTTGCAGTCAAGGATGATGTCATTAGCTGACAACCAATCCATTCCTATTATTACATCGATACCCTTCGTGGGTAAACAAACAAGGTCTATATTTGAGATCCTATTATCAATCTCAATCGTACAATTTAAGCAAGCCCTAGAAGTTTTTACTGAAGCTCCCGCCGGTGTAGAAATAATCATATAATAAGGCAATTCACTCACTCTTAAATTCAATCGAGGCACACAGTCGTATGATATAAAAGAGTGTGTGGCACCAGAATCAAATAAGGCTTCTACTTCAAGACCTTGGAGTTTGAGGATACCTTTAATCAGATTTGGTGAAGCACTTGCCTCCTGATGTGATAGTGCAAACACTTTCCCTGGCACTGCAGTTCTAGCATCCTTGGCCCCTCGAGGCTCCTCCTCACAAAATCTGGAAATGTGTCCTGGCTTTCCACAGTTGAAACACGTCACACATGGTCCTTGGTGTATTCTTCCACACTTGGCACACATCTGATTGTTGGCGGTGCTTGCAGCAGGAGCTGTGGATCCCCTATATGAACTCTGACCTCCACTGAAGTGACTCCTTTGAGGTCCTTTGAATTGACTCCTCGGTGGTCTGCTGAAATGACTTCTTTGGGGTCCAGTAAAATAACTCCTCGATGGTCCACCAAAGTGATTTCTGGATGGTTGGCTAAACCGCGTATTCACATTACTGAAGTTGTGACTCTGCTTCTTAGTAACTCCTCCCGTTGGTCTCATGAGGTGTGTAGATCTGGCCTGAAAACCCTTCATCTTCTCAGCTTCCTCTTCTCGTTTGTTCCTTGCTATCGTGCGCAGTTTGTCGCATATTTCTTCAAAATCCCTTGTTTCATCAAGGAACGGTGATAGAGCTGTTTTTAGGTCTGGTCTAGCTTTTTCAACCAATCGAGCACTCAACCATTTAGAGTTGTTCTGTGAATATCCGCAGAATTTAGACAACTCTAAAAAGCGAGTAATAAATTCGTCTTCATGTAATTCCCCTTGCCTGAATGTGAGGAATTCAGTTTCTTTCTCTATTCTGATTGAAGGGGAAAAGTAATAATTTTCGAACTTTTCCTTAAACTCTTCCCACGTCATCTCAGCATTTCCTTTTGTTTTGGTGCTTTCCCACCATTCTTCAGCTGCTTTCTGCAACAATTGTTCAGCAACCATCACCTTTTGTTGTGAGCTAATCTCGATAACTCTGAAAATCTTTTCTACACGCTTCAGCCACTCCAGTGCTGCAATCGGATCTAGCTTCCCCTCGAACATCGGTGGAGTAAACTTCCGAAATTTTTCCCAAACCTCAGTAATAGGTAAAGGATGATACTGAGAATGAGAACCGCTACTACCTCCATCTTCAGTGCGAGAATGACTTCCTCCCCTTGATTGATGGTCAGAAGGTGTGACTTCCAGAGCCTTCTCCTTTCCTTCCTTACCACCGTGGCCTCTTCCTTTTGCTAGTTCATCCTCGTGTCTATTCACTTTCTCTCTCATCTCCAAGATGACGTCTCGTAACTCTGCCAAAAGGGCATTGTTATCCTGAGGATAGGGACCATCTTGATGCGGAGGGAGACCTCTTTGGGATGGAGCAGGGGTTGAATTAGTTCTTCGAGTTCTTGCCATTATCTCCTCCTATGATTAATACTATAAGGACACTAAACAAATAAAATAGCTAAATAAATTCTAAATCTAACAAAGGGAAGTGCTCATGTTATGATATTTAATTTGCCACGAACTTTTTAAAAAAAAAATTTTTTTTTTAAAGAAATCACTTTAGAAAATAAACAAAATTGCCATGGAACCTGGCTCTGATACCAAAAATGTAACACCTCAATTTTAATACCCAAAAACTCGGTCAAAATACCTTCAAAAGAGTTCAACAATATCCAAATCCTTTTACAATGTTACTATTTCGAATAAAACCCGTAATACATAATCAGAATAAATTCCAAAAAATATTTCAGAGTTTAATACAAAACGGAAGTCTTAGGTTCATGGCAAATATAATAACATAACATAATCTATTGGAGATCAAAAGAGCTTCCAGAGCTCACTCCATAGGTGCCTTCCCTTGCTCTCTACTAGAATAATCACCTGAAAAATGTTAATATGGGATGAGATTCCACGTCTCAGTAACTACTGAATATTTCTACCTTACACGAGCAAATTACATATGACAAAAATAAAAGGTAATATAATGTGAATTTAATATACTCAGATATTTTTAGATATACCGTTGTTCACATCAAATGCCTTTACAAAATACTCATCATTCTTTAATGAATAATTCAGAAATGCACTATGCAGTATGCAGCCTCCCTTATATCCCCTTCCAACCGTATACCGCTGACTGGAACCATAGGCTAACATATAGTCCAATAGAAACTCATTCATTTGACTGGATGGTTTCAAGCTCACCAAAACTTAAGATACACCCGGCCAAAGGTATAGAGCTTAAATCTGGACTATGGCTCCCCTCCTTTAAAATAACAACTAAGGAGGTGTCACATGTCCCACATCTCCAATGAAATCCCGGCCAGAGGAAAACATGGAAGATGGGGCCCTGAAAAGTACCATCCACTGTGCACCGAGTGGTGGCATAAACAATTCTTATCATTCAATTCCCTCCTTACTCCACCCATCACAATACAACCGCCATGATGAATGTATTTACTCAAAAATAATGCATTATTATACCATTATATACATTGATATGCGTATTTATGAATAGTAAAATACTATGCGTATCTGTGAATAGTAAAATACGGTATATACATGAATAGTAAAAATGAATAGTAAATACGGTATACGTGAATAGTAAAAATGAATAGTAAATACGGTATACGTGAATAGTAAAAATGAATAGTAAATACGGTATACGTGAATAGTAAATACGGTATACGTGAATAGTAAAAATGAATAGTAAATACGGTATACATGAATAGTAAAAATGAATAGTAAATACGGTATACGTGAATAGTAACGTACGTACAAATAGTACCTCTACAGATTTGCAAGTCAAAGTTCCCACACCAGATCTTAAAACCATAAATATTTTCTAAATATTCTTGCCAAAATAGTAAACAAACAAATTTATAATCATACATAATTCACAAGTATAAGGAAGAATATTCAGAGTTACCTGTTACTTGCTAATACCCGAATCACCAACCAGCTATTATAACTCTCAAGCAAATATCTCTACTCTCTCTCTCTCTCTACCTCTCTCTATGGCTCTTAGAAGTTGTGAAGAATGAAATGAAATGGAAGGTCTATTTATAGTTGGAAAATGGGTCTTTAAGTGTAATTTTCGTCTCTGGGTCGTTTTACGTAATTTTCCTAAAAACTAAAAAAAAACTTTCCCGTGACTTGCCCCGTGAACCTTTTTTTTAAAAATTTTAATAATATAATATAATATATATTATTTTATTATTATAATATAATATTATTTAAATAATAAATTATTATTGAGTGGGTCCCGCGTGAATTTTTTTCAAAACTCACGAGAAAGGTTGTCGCTCACGGGAAGTTTGCAGAGAATTATTTTGGCCGTGGGTCCCGCATGAATAGTAAATACGTATTTAGGAATAGTAAATACCGTATTTTTAAATAGTAAATACGTATTTGTGAATAGTGAACACTATTCATATTTCACAAATTTCAAGTATTAAATACGTATTTGCGAATAACATATATATATATATATATTTTTTAAATACGTATTTGTAAATAGTAAAAACGTATACGTGAATAGTAAATACTATTCACGGGGCCCACAAAATACGGATTTCAAATTTATCACTTTCCAAAAATAGAGCCTACTAGTCTTCCCAAAATAGGTTTATGTTCAAGATATTAGATTCAAAATTCAGGATGTTACAAACTTCATATCAGCTTCCAAAATTATGCTTAAAGAAGATGTGGGCCCAGCCAACCAATCAAATTGGAGCATCTTCTTTGCAGCGCACACTGCCAAATTATCAGCAGCTTTATTACCTTCCCTTGAAACAAGGGATACCGAAAATCCAACCAAATCACCAAGTAAATCCAGCAACTCCTCCACTGAATCCCTGCAGCGCCAGTCACAATCTATGGCAGATTTATTCAACAGCATTTTGAAAAGAACTTCACAATCAGTTTCAAAAATAAAGCGTGTCTCCGGAAACTTATCTTTATGCCGAATAGCTTCCAACAACGCCAAACACTCAGCTTTCAAAGGGGAATCTGCAACAACAACCTTCCCCAAACCACCCACCATCTCACCTAAATGGTTTCTGTACACCACGCCAATACCAGCTCTCCCTGATTCCTTCTGATATGCACCATCAGAATTTGCTTTAATCACCCCATATGGAGGTGCTGCCCATTTTTGTAGCCTCTTCAGCCCAGTCCTGAACACACGAGTACTACCCCTCGTCACCATCAGCTTTGAATTCCAGAATTCTATCACTTGAGCAGCCACCCTCTGGACTACTTCTCTAGCATCTGGCCAAACACCTTTGAACACCCACTCACACCTCCTCTTCCAAATCCACCAGCAAGTCGTTACAGCCACCGACTTGCCATAATCATCCAACCCAACCTTGCCAGATAACACACCATATAACCACTCCTCACATCTCCCCATACTCCACTTGCTAAATTTTAGACCCAAAACACTACCAAACCAACACAGCTTGGTCCAGGGGCACAAGAAAAATAAATGCTCAAGTGTTTCAACTTCAACTAAACAAATAGGACAGATAGGGTTCATACCACATTTACGTTTGAATAGGGCTTCCTTCGTTGCAATGGCTCCTACACTCATCCTCCATGCAAACTGTTGAATTTTCGGCGGGGCCACCACTTTCCATATGCATTTCCACAGTGAAGGAGGTATAGAAACAGATGGGCCAGGGTCCCTTACCAAAACCACCGCCTTGTTGCTCCTGTCCACAAAGTAACCAGATTTCACAGAATAATGCCCATTATTACTTGCAAGCCATAAAGGACAATCTTCACAGCCAGATTGAGGAATTGGTATTTTGAGGATCAGTAAACGTGCCTCAACACTTATCTTCACACCAATCGGTTCCAAGTTCCAGCAACCATCTCTAATTAGATCAGCCACCCTCATGTTATCATCCTCAGCTGAAGGAGCCAGATTCTGCAGTTTACCTCCCACTAGCCCATTAATCCATTGATCTTTCCAGACATAGATGCTCCTCCCATTCCCTACTTTCCAGCAAAATTCCTTCAACAACAAGTCACGGCCCTCAAGTAAGCTAGACCAGGCCCACGATGCCCGTCTGCCCTTCTGAGCTGTCAGAAACGTTTCCTTAGGGAAATAAATCCCTCTTAAAATTTTGCACCACAGGTCATTGGGGTTAGATAGCATACGCCAAGCCGTCTTTGCTAGCAAAGCTCTATTGAAAGATACCAAATCTCGAAACCCCATTCCACCATCCTTCTTCCCCTTGGTCATGTACTTCCAGCTTTTCCAATGAATAACTCCTTTCTCACCAGTCTGGCCCCACCAAAAGTTGGAGACTAAGCTATCAATCTCCTTACATGCTTTCACAGGGAAAGAAAAGCAAGTCATAGGGTACGTTGGAATCGCATTCGCAACTGCCTTAATCAAGACTTCCCTACCAGAAAAGGTGAGCAACCTTTGCTTCCAGCCCATAAGCTTCTGCCCTATCTTATCACGTACAAAAGCTAAAGCTGCCACTTTAGACCTCCCCCACACCACTGGAAGGCCTAAATACTTGCCAGCCTTATCAGAATGACCAATCCCCAAACAAGCCGAAATCCTGTCTCTAATGTGCACAGGGGTGTTCGCTGAAAAGAACAGATTAGATTTCTCCAAGTTCACTATCTGACCAGAGGCTGAGCAGAAAACCTCCAAAATTCTTTGGAGGACCTTGCAATTCAATTCCTCAGCACTAACAAAAAGCAACGCGTCATCAGCAAAGAAACAATGTGAGAGAACCGGTGCTCCACGGGCCAACTTCACTCCTTTCAGCTCCTTACGGTCCACATGCTTCTGTAACATTAGAGACAAGGCCTCAAGTGCAATCACAAACATATAAGGAGAAAGGGGATCTCCCTGCCTCAGCCCCCTTCCTGGCTGAAACTTGCTCACCTTGCAACCATCCACTTGTAGAGTAAACGCTGAAGTAGTGATGCACGCCATTATCCATCTGACAAAGCCCTGACAGAAGCCCATTTTGATCATCACAGCCTCCAAAAAATCTCATTCCACACGGTCATAGGCCTTATTCATATCCACCTTAACTGCCATTTCCCATTTTTCCCCTTTCTTCTTGAGCTTCAGGTAGTGGAAAGCCTCATGAGTGATCAAAAGGTTATCCTAGATCATTCTCCCTGTGATGAATGCTCTCTGGTGAGGTGAAATTACCTTATCCATCAGACCCTTCAGCCGGTTCGTTAGGATTTTTGCAATGATCTTGTAAGATACATTGCATAAGCCCAATGGCCTATAGTGGTGAACTCCCTCTGGCCTCTCAATTTTGGGGATCAGCACTAAATTTGTAGCATTAATAGGCTCCAGCCCTGCCCTTCCACCAAAGAAATCTTTCACCATCCCACAAACTTCCTCACCAACTTCCTTCCAAGCTGATTGGTAGAAGAGTGCAGAGAACCCATCCGGACCCGGAGCCTTCCCAGCTCCAATCTGAAATACAGAATCCTCAATTTCCTGATTTGAAACCGGCCTCATCAACATGATGTTGTCATCCTTAGACACTACCTTTTCAACATAACCAAGCACTTGATCCATCGGTCTTAGCCCTACCGAGCCAAATAAATTCTGGTAGAAGTCATTAAAGGCCTGATTGATGTCCCTACGATCCTCCAACCAGATGCCCCTGTCATCCATCAGTCTTACTATTTTATTTCGCTGCCTCCTCTGGATTACGCTATTGTGAAAAAACTTTGAATTTCTGTCTCCACACTTAAGCCACGATATCCTAGATCTTTGCCACCAATAGACTTCTTCATTAGACCAAGCCTCTTCTAATTGCTTAGTTAGCTCCTCAGCCTTTGCCACTGAGTAATCTGTCAATACACCCCTGTTGCAGCGGTCAAGCTCCTGCTTCAACTGTTCAATCAGTGCTCTAAAATTGGGAAAAACACCTCTGCTCCACCTTCTCAGCCTTGCTTGACAAGCCCCCAGCCTTCTAACCAGGTCAGTAACCCTGTTCTCTGTCACTCCCCTCACATCAGCCCATCCCAACTTCACAACCTCCAGGTAATCTTCATGCGTCGTCCAGATTGCTTCAAACCGAAAGGGTCTTTCAGATTTAACCTCACAGAAGCAGCAATCCACCAATAAAACATGGTGATCTGACCCTATGGGCTCTACATGGAACACCATCGCATGGTCAAACTCTTCTCTGAACTCCACATTCCCCAATGCCCTGTCAATCCTTTCCCTCACCGTAGTCCCTATCCTTTTGTTACACCAAGTGAATTTTGGACCCTTAAACTCAAGGTCCATGACTTGACAGTAAGACAGAAGCCTTTGAAAATTAATTATCTTCCTGAGTGCCCTTGGATTGCCACCTTCCTTCTCCGATTGTGAGAGCAAATCGTTGAAGTCTCCTACCAGCAACCACGAGACATGAATGCTTCGTGCTAAACTACGAAGTAAATCCCACACAATTTTTCGTTCACGCTCCTTAGGTGGCCCGTAAACAAAGGATAAGTAAGTTGGAACCTTCAGCCTTCTTGACTCCACGTGAGCATGGATAATGTTCTTAGATTTATATAGTACTATCAAAGAAATATCACTGTGCCACCAG
This sequence comes from Acacia crassicarpa, assembly GCA_034222035.1. NCBI lineage: Eukaryota > Viridiplantae > Streptophyta > Magnoliopsida > Fabales > Fabaceae > Acacia > Acacia crassicarpa. The sequence continues at coordinate 270,800 of JAWXYG010000023.1, read as the reverse complement.
AGAGCTAAACCACCAGCAAGGCCCTCAGGTTCAACATATAACTCCTGATTAAAGCCACAACTCCTGCTGATCCTCTTGATCCTACTAGAACTGATTTTCGTCTCCATAAGGAAGATTATTGAGGGATTATTTCTCCGCACCTCATCCCTCAAGTTCCGGACTGTCAAGGCTCTTCCTAGGCCCTGACAGTTCCAAGACAAAACTTTCATGGCACCTCGGTGGCTGTTGCAGGCCAGCCACCACTACCTTCAGAAATTCTCGCTTTCCTCTTAAGATTCTCAGCCCTGAACACAAAGTCGTTCTCCGATGAAACCTCATCAATCCTATCAGCTTTGACCTCCTCAACCTGCGAGGGACCCACAGCCACCCTTGCTTTTGTCCTACCACCCCTTCTAGCATTGGTTTTGGCCTTTTTCAGGACTTTAGCATAATTCGATATGTCAGATAGAGGGCTAGACTCCTCTGGTGTGACCTTCCTCCTCTTCAGTTTCTCAGGGTCCCCTTCAGCCTCTGTATTCCTCTTCAAACCCAGATTGCCTAAACCATCTAGCGCCTCCCTCATCCCGTCCTTGTTATACACCACCATGGCCATTGGGTTTTCTACACATGCCACTGAAGAGTATACAGACATATGTTCGGTCCTCATGATCGTCGAATGACAGCAGCTCTTCTGAAGCAATAGTTCCTTGGCCACCGAACCTCTGATGACATCAAGATCCTTCCCACTAACCACAGAGTTCATAGGGCCTGCCGTCGAGACTACTGTGGAAGCCTCCACCGTCGCCTCCTTGCCCTTCAAATCACACTTCCTTTCCAGCTCTTTCCTCAGGTTACCCTCAGCCAGACTCGACATACAGATTGAGAAGATATCCTCGTCTTTCGTATCCATGTCTTTATAAGGTTTCTGCTGAGAGTCCTCATTCTTCCTTTTCACCGACTCCTCTTGCTTCCTTCTCACAAAGCACGACTCAGCCTCCTCATCATTCAATACCGACACAGTTTCCTCCCAACTACGACACGAAGCCGTCGACATCCAGGCTCCATACCGCGGCTCATTCGGGTTAAACATAGACATGAGCTTCTCAGATTGGCAGGCCCTGTTATCGTGACCGACAAGCCCACAGTTATAGCAAAACATTTGTAACTTCTCATACTTAATAGCTATCCATACCTTCCTTCCATCCGGACGGGGAAGCCAAAAGCCATATGCTAAAGCCTTCCTGAAATCAAGCATCACCCTGGCACGCAAGAAATTCCTCAGATATCTGCCATTGTACCTCGGATCCTTAGCCATCAGCACTTCACCTACATGTTTCCCAATGGAAATCGCATTTTCCAGGCATAATGCCTCCAGCGGAACATTATGCATTTGGATCCAGACAGGGCACTTACTAAAATCAAACTCATCAAACGATTTGTACTTCGGCCTCACCATCAGATTCAATAAACAGCTGTTAATAGACCAAGGTCTACCACGAAGCACTCTGTAAAAATCGTCTTCATTCTCGAATTTAAACATAAAGGCGTTACCAGTGATATCCATTACCTCAAATCCTGATTGGAGACTCCATATCTTGCTCAAGATCGTCTCCATCGTAGCTCGAGAATATGTTTTGTTCGCGAGCACCTTTGCAACCAGAATCTTCGCTGAATCCAATTCATTCCATACCAGTGGAGTAGAGATCTGAATCTCTTCCATAGTTAAACTAAGGAGTAATTGCAACAGACGCGCCCGTAGGCTTCCGTCAAAAGGACAAACACAACCGCACGCCTCACCTGCTCCGATCACCAACCACCACCTAACCTCCGTACCTCGAGAAATCCGCTCTCACGCTTGGCGGAGAGAAAACAATCCCACACGAGTGCGCGGGGAAAAATCATAACACACAGAAGAGATTAAAAAAGAAAAAAAGCATTACAAATAGCTTCCATTGGTACACTGCTATAGGTGATACTCGCATCTATGTTAGTTGCTTATATCAGACATTCAAACAACCATGTTTCTGGGAGCATTCTTAGAAATTTTGCAGCAGAGCCTAATTGTTCTCCTTGCAATTTCTGCTATTTGAGATTTCATTGTCATTTATCTATTGTGAGAACATAGCTTGTCTTTGAGTAAAGTAGATATCATCCAAATCCTTTTGAATTTAATAATGAAAGAAAATTTTGAACAACATGCAACGGTTAACTCCTATATTCTTGTTTCATTTCTTATGTTATTCTTCTAAATTTTCGAAGAGGGGATACAAGGTTTATATCATAAATTTATGATTTGATACTTGTTAAGGGTAAAGATAAAAATAAGAACAATTTTAAATAGATTCAGTGATGCGATTTTCTTAACTTCTCTGGATTAGTCACAACTCACAAGTGACTTGTGCATTGGAAAGAGTTTTGAATATGGGGAAAGTATCTCTCTTGTTACTGGAGATAGAGTTATTTCCAGTGACCCTAAAACTATGTCGTTTTGAATTAATAAAAGGTGTGTTTGTAATTTTAGGTGAATTAATGAATGGTGTTTCGGTGATTTTGCACCCTTCATTAATTCATCTAAAATTACAAACACACCCTTTATTAATTCAAAACGATGTAATTTTAGGGTCACTGGAGATAACTCTATCTCCAGTGACATGAGAAATCTTTTACCCTTTGAATATTGCATGATTTGTACAAGAACCTTTTCTTTATTAATTCGCCTTAAGATAATTATTCCTTCAATGTTTTATATCGAAGTAAGGTTTCATGATTGTCCGTTTTCAAAAAATAAGTAGTCTTGATCATAATATTCGAGGTGGGGGCAGAGGTGTCTATACTTACTCTTTCTTCAACTTAATGTTTCAAAATATGATCATGTCCATTAAAACATGATCAAATTTGAGGCATTAAGTGGAGAGTGAAGTTAATAGAAAAACAACTTTTGTTGTATGTGTGATGCGATTTTATATAAATATTATGGGGAATATTAATATTGATAATGGATCATTGATACAATTATCTTTCATTTTCACGAGAAAAAATAATTTGTAACGAGCCAGAGAATCAACGACCAACTGAACTTCCAAATTCTATTTTTGAGTTGTTTTTCTCTAAAACATACAGGGGCATTTTTGAGTTGTTTTTCTCTAAAACATACAGGGACAACAAAAAATAAACAATAAACTTCCTTCCTAGTATGATTTACGTTACTTATACATCAGTATTGCAATCATGGATATTAAAACAGATTGGTGGGTTCCACTGAAGAATCGGTCATCTAACCAGTTTGGTCCATCGGTTTAATATTTATTTAGAATTTTTTAATATTCATATCTAATTCTATGTATTTTCAAAAAAATATAAATTAAAACTCTATAGAAAGTTTGAGATGTCTCTTTTCTAATTAAAAAAAAGGTAGTTATTATTAAAAAAATATCATTTGATCCTAATAAGTTATTAAATTCTAATATTATTACAAAATATATTATTATTCAAGTTCACTTCCTCATCAATTTGGCTTAAGATAGGCTAGGTCAGGCCAGGTTTTGGCTAAACAGGCCTGAGTTTATAATGGAAGTAAAAGGTCTGAGCCTGAATGTAAGCTTTTTTTTAGGCTGAGGCCTGAAGCCTTTTTAAATGCCTATTTACAATGTAGTCTTTTAAAAAGGCCTCATATTGCAAGTCTGAAAGGCCATAAGTATAAGCTTGCATATCAAAATCTATATAAATATAAAAATGAAAAAAAATAAAATATTGTGTTAATTATATGATATAAATATAAATAAATATATTTATTTAATATGTAAACAGGTTAGGCCTTTAAAAAATAGGACAGACTTATTTACACATATAGGCCTTTAAATAGGCATTGGCCTGACCTTTTTAACAAATAGGTTAGGCTTGACCAGACCCTGAATAGGCTAGGCTATAGGCCGCCTGATAGAGGCCTGACCTATTCTCATCTTTAACTACAATGCAATTTTTCTCCCTCATTAAATATGTGGTACTATTACCAATATCCGAGCAAATGGAATACTCTCCCTTAAGCATGTCCTCAATTCAAGGCATGAGAGTAAAGAAAATGGTATTGAGAGTTCTTTTCTTATGATCGTGTGCCTGACTCAGGGCTAATTCAAATTAGACGAAACCGAAGGTTCCGATTAAATGGATGGGTTATTCCAAAAAAAAAAATATGTAGTACTATTAGCAAAATCAAAATGAAATTTGACCAAAAAAAAATCAAAATGAAATTGAACTCGTTCTTTTATAACCAACAAGGCAACAAATGAAATTGGATTTAAAGTTCCGCATTTGAGTACTGCGTGTATTTACCTGACTGGGCAGAGAAGTAGTGAATAGTCACGTGCACGTAGCAGATTAGAGTCTACCGTCATTATTGTCCCAAGATTCCCCACCCACAGAAATCACGCTGGGCCCAAAAAAGCGCGAAAACAAAACATTTCACACAATCTTACCTCTTACCGCCCGCCACGTGTCAGAACCTCCTCTCGTTATGATATGATTCAGAATCTGCCCTCAAAATCCCGTTCCATACTGTCCCTTATATATCGGTCTCGCATTCTTCCCTCCATCCTCAGAGAGATAAGGGCATTTCCCGTAATTAATAAAAGATACGTGCCCTTTGTTTAGTCGGTACGTCCTTTCCTTTTTTTTTTCCTGACCAAAAAAAAAAAAACACGAGCTTTGCCCTTTTTGGTCTTTTGCGAGTCTTCGTCCGATCTCGATTTTGTTCTTGCTTGATTCGATCACTAAATTCGTTGTGGATTCTTGTAATCGATTACCAGCTTTCGTTTGCTCTTGTTTTTCTGCCCCGATCGATCCCGATTTTCGGTTCTATCGGTCATCTTATCCATCCTTAGGGTTTCGTTTTGGAATATTCTCGATCTGTCTTATCCATGCCGGATCTGAGAAAATCCTTTGTTTTATGTCCGATTTGGTTTCTGGGTGTATCTTATATCTTTGTATCGTTTCCGTTTTTGTAAATTATTTACATCTCCTCATATTTTCACGATCTGTAGACGTAGATCCGTTGATAGTTTGTTTGGGTTATAAGATCCCACATCGCGTAGTCTGATTAAGCGACAATCGTGTATTATTTTATTTTATTTTTTTTTAACAAGGGTTTATTTTTTTTTTTTCCCTTGACTTCCTTCCTGCCGTAATAGATAGATCTGGGGTTAGGGTTTTCGGAAATTAGGGCTTCTTATTGTTTGAATAAATTTCCTTGGGGAAAGTTAAATTTCCGTCCAAAATTAGGGTTTACTTGCCCGAATTCTCCGAATTTGAGCCATTGTTGTCGGCTTCACGTTTAGCGATAAGGTTCTACAGGAGATTGAATTAAGGTATATATGTTTTTCTTTTTGGTAATTTCATGCAATTTGTACTTTTATTATTTTATGGTAATTTATGGTAATCTGTTTTATTGCTGGAGAAAGTTTTGACAGTCTAATGACTAATTTGTCCCTTGGGGGGAACAACTGCGCGCGCGCGCGAAAATAATGCATTCCGGGCTCAATTAGGCAAGGGTGCCGTGACAAACGGGCCCACTATGCTTCTTGATGATATTAATAATATTAATTGATAATATTGATATTTAATTAAATGAAATCAGAGTCATTGATTTTGCAATTGCAATTTCTCTTTCTAGAGTTTAGAATTTTGTCTGACAATCAACATGATACATTCTATAGAGCTCAAGTTGCTTACTTCTTTCGTTATCATTCCTCATTTCTGATGTGATTGTTCATCCTCTCTTTTGCTTTCTTCCTTTATAGGCAACTAAAGGGTCGTTCGATATGAGTGCACGCAAGTGTCGGGTTTTACTTTTTAAGGTTTTATCTATTAAGAAATGGAAGCATGGAATTATGTAGTCATTTACTACCGCATGTGGCTGTTTTATTTTATAACATTGTGACGTTTAGTAGAGTAACAGCGTATATTTAGTTGCATTCTTTTATTATTAGCACTTTGTCGTATGTTATTTGTTTTTTTGTCATGGTTTGAGCATAAATCAAGTTGAAGTATGGGGAGCTCAAATCTCTATTGTCTTATTTTGGATAATATTTGGCGATGAAAATCAAATTATAATTGGTGTTTAGCTGTTTGATTTGGGGTCCTGACTGGATGATGGAACTTAGTAATGTCGAGGGAACTGTGGGAAAAAAGAATATGGGAACAGTTGTCCTGGAAAATCCTATAGAGATGTGATGGTTCTGAATATTAGTCATAGGAGCTTCGGATTTAGGGATAAATAAAATGATTTGGCAATTTGCAGACAGCTCGTTACATGCCCCTTATCCCTCTGAAAAACATTCATAATCCTTTGTTGAGTGATCTTATTCGTTCTTTTGATTCATTATTATAAAACAAATTACTTTGACAGTTGTAATGTGTGGCTAGCCTTGGCTTCTTACTTGTTTTAAATTGTTTCCTGCAGGTAAACATGGTGCAGAAGCGTCCTTTTGATGATGCTGATGAAATGCTTGAGGTGTCTTTTAAACACCCAAAACAAGCAGGACCCAGCAATCAGCTTGTATCATTTTCAGAATCAGTATTTCCTGAGAATTCTTCCCAGATTCCTGAAAAATCAGGTGTGGGTTTGATTGGGGAACCCCCATGTATAGAATTAAATTTACTTTTTAAAAAGTGAAGCTTGTGCTCATTTATGAGTTGAAGTTTCTGATAAAGTAAATTTCTGTTGCAGATTTTGTCGATGAATTGTGGTTTAGTTGTCATCTAACTTTTACCTATAGATGACGTTTGAGTTGTTGTGTATTCCCTTTTTCTAACTCAAGTACTGTTTCCCTTTTAGGTGATACTAACTTGGTTATTAACCTTTTATTTCTGATATTCTGCCTACAATATTTGATATATTATCTTTCAGTACTAATAAGAGGCGTTTGAGCATTATTGTCTTCTGATTCTGACTGTGCCTACCACTACCAAGAGATGGATGAATCAGATGGCTATACGATCTTTTGTTATATTTTCCTCATAATGTATCCTCATGTGTAAGAAATGCTTTTTGACCCAGTCTACTTTGTGATTGGTTAGAGTCTGGATGCAGACAAGTTAACACTGAAGGTGATAAGAAACTTGCTAGTGATATTTCTGTTGAACATCCTAGAGGTGCTGGGGACATTGAAACAAGCTTTCCAGGAAGTATCTATATTTCTTCTTGGGCTCCTAGTACCAGTGAAGATGTCCGGTCAGATATGCCAGTCCATTTCTCATTATATCCTGAGTATTTTAGTCCAGAGCGTCCAGGGAGGACATTAACTCGCAATGATGACATCTATTTCTTACTTCTTGAACACCCTCCATGCAAACCTGTCCCTATTGGAGCTGATCATCAAGCTGATGTTCCAGCATGGGATGTACCAGGCTCCACTAGTGGACTGGATTCCTCATCAAGTTCCAGCTCTGCTGTTGTGGGTAAATCTGAGGAAAGATTGATGGGAACATGTATAATCCCCATGCCTAATATGGAATCATCTACTTGTGATAGTAGAGTTGGAAGGGGCAGGACTGATTGTAGCTGTGAAGATAGGGGATCTGTGTGGTGTGTAAGACAGCATATTGTAGAAGCAAGAGAAGAGCTTGCTAAAACAATTGAGCAAGAGAGATTAACTGATTTGGGCCTGCGTGACATGGGAGAGCAAGTGGCTGAAAAATGGAATGTAGAAGATGAACAACTCTTTCATGAGGTTGTCTACAATAATCCGGCTTCCCTGGGCAAGAATTTCTGGAACACTTTTCCTATTGTATTTCCTTCACGAACCAAAAAAGAGATAGTGAGCTACTACTTTAATGTGTTCATGCTTCGAAAGCGGGCAGAGCAGAACAGAAATGATCATTTGAGTGTTGACAGTGATAATGATGAATGGCAAGGTGGTGATGAAAATGAAATTGCAACTCTAGAGGAAGATGAGGACTCTGTCGCCGGGTCTCCTGTCTATCAGGATGATCCTGGTCTTGGCAACTGCTACGAAAATGATCTGCAAGATTATGATGAGTATGCCCAAGATGAAACCTGTGATACCAATGGAGTTGTAGACTTTACCGAGAGAGACAGTAATGATGATTTAAAATATGATCCTGAAGAGATGTCGCGTTCCAGCAGTTCCCTGCAGCATATTCAGCCTCAGGATAAAAACATTTGTCAAGAGACGTGTGATGAAGAAGTACTGGATGAATCATGCACATCCTCTGACCCGGGAGTTAGTTCACAGGAGATCAAGGGGAAGTCTGAGAATTATGATCTTCGCTCCAATAACCTCGGTGGTGTAGATAATGGCTTTAGCCCAGGATATTTTACGGAGTCTTGTGATGCAAAAACATGGGACTCTGGTTTTATGGCTTGGGCAAAAGATAAAATTGACTTCTTACCTACATGCAGCATGATCGAAGAGGTTTTTGGGGATGGGCTGAGGCAAGAAATGAGGAGAGGTTGAGCTCAGTGTTGTGCTAGCTTAGACTCTTCCGCAATCTCAGTTTTGGGAATAATCTATGCCGGAGGCTTTGTATGTTGAGTGAATCCCAGCTAGTTCTCTTGGCAAAGCATAATAAGAGTGATTCCAACTTTTTCTTTTGTATATTGACGTGAAATTGGCAATGTAACCTTCAATGTATAATATAGTTTTGGGAGATGAGTTTGGGTATTGAGTTGGGTCGCGTCTATGTTTCTCAAGTCATCATAGGAATTATAGATTTCCATAATCTTAGCGTAGGATACAAGGTGGGGAGGGGAAATGATTGGTGAACACTGAACAGTCGTGGGTGCAGTGTAACTTTTACCATTCAATCCATAAAAGATAATTCTTACTCCCATTGCCGCTTTGGTATTTTGTTGATGTTCCATTGGATCATTATTATTAAGATTGCCAAGGGCCTATCTGAAATAGAACAAGGGGAACTGATTTTTTTATTTTGTCAGCTTGATCTTTTGAAGTTTGATCTCAGTTCAATGGTCCATAAGGAGATGGTTCAATGGTCCATAAGGAGATGTCCAAAAATGGGTATTGTGGCCCAGACAAAATCACTATCACTATCACTATCTTCCTCCTCTTTTCCTGTTTTCCTTTCCAGACAAAACTCTCCCTCCAACACCCTGCACAAATTTGAGAATTAAAGAGTTGGCATTAGTGTTAGCCTTCCCATACCATGATTGAACTTTTCATTGCCTACATTGCAAGATTCAGGCTTTGGGAATTGAGTGTCCAGAAAGCATATTATCCACCAACCTTGACGCCTTTCTAGCTTTATCCCAACTCTCAACTATTGAATCCAAGCATACCCATTTCTCTTTTTATCATCCCTCCCTGTGTATATCTACATACATAAACACCATTCCCTTGCACTTTCACCTTCACTTTCTGTGTCTTCATTCTAAACTAGTAATCCTATCATCACATACACTGTGACCCATAACCGACCCTCCTAGTTGTTCACTTCAACATCCATATAATTCCTTTGTTTTCATCTATACAGAACACTGGCTTTTCAAATAATTAATGGGAAAATCCGTACGGAGGTCCATTTAAGCAAAGTATGCCCAAAAAGGGCCCCAACAATCAGATTTTTCCAGTTCAGGCCCTAGGGCCTTGATTGGGATTGAATCCATAAAAGAAAAGACCCAAACACTCTTCATTTAAAAAGCAAAAAGGAGCACCTCTGGAAATAAAAAGTGGCAGACGTATTCAGTTTTGGCGCCAACACGAAGAAGAGAGAAACCATCGTACAAGGCAAACGCTTGGGAGAGAACAGCTGGGATTTTCTGAACCTATATATTGCTCAACTCAGCGACTGAGAGAACGTCTATATTACCAATCATCCACTTCGTTATAGGCTGAACTCATCTACCCATGAATTTGCTGTTGCTGAACGTTTTTTTCAGTTGAAGGTTGGGTGGCTGAAAGGTTGGACCTTGACCAAATTTATGTTATAATCAGATAGGAGATAGGTAAGAAATACTAAGATTTTGCTCAAGATATCATTATCACCATTCTAGTTGGCCTTTAATCATTTTTGGGATGGGTGGAAAAAATGTTGCTCTGTTTTTTGGCATGAAAACAGAGAACAAGATGTGTTTTTAAGTGGGAATGGGTGCATGGGATGAAGCTACACTTGGTTGAAAAACGCTCAAATGGGATAGTTGTAAATATGACTGATATTGTTGTTAATACGAGCTGAATGTTAAAACACTGTAGGTTGCTCTATTTTGGGGCATGGAAACAGAGGGAGGTCTGTTTGTTAGGGGGAATGACTGAATGTGAAAACACTGAAATGATATTGTTGTTAATGTGACTATTAAAGTTGTTAATGTGACTGTTAAAGTTGTTAATAATAACTTTATGTTGCAGATCATAATTAAAGATGGCTAGTAGTTCAGGGAAGAACATATTATGCCATGTGTGGGGTTTCTTTATACATGGGGGAGGACAAGAAAGTGATTATGTTAGTGGAACGGTAAGAACAAGAGGCATCAAGGAAGGAACAACATATGAGGAGGTGCAAAGAATTATAGTGTCTTTTATTGGGGCAGAAAATACTGAAATTTCCATGAAGTTCAAACTTAGTCTGGATACATCTACATTTGTTGATCTTATAGATGATGAAGCGGTAGAACATTTAATAAGGTATAATGAAGAATATTGTCATGTGTACATTGAAGAAAGTGGGAATAATGACAATAGACCACAACAAATGAATATTCAAATGGAAGAACACAGTGGCGGAGCCACGTTATGGCCAGCTGGGGCCTTGGTCCCAGCTGGTCTTTTCTTATCTTATGTATTTTTATATTTGTGTTATATAATATTTTATTTTGGCCATTAATTTGGCCCAGCTAATCTTTTATTTTTTTCTATAATCATACTCTTTTTTTTGGAATGTGAGAGGAAAGTAAAATGTTTGTTTGAGATACCTATTGAAAATATTAGTATCATCTTATATATGGTGCAGTTCATGTTCATTTTAAAGACTAAATAGATACTCAAAATCATTTCTTTTCATCTCACTCCTTTTGTGAAAGTTATTCTACGTATTTTTATCTTTCTGATGAGGGTAATATTGTGTGATTAGTGAAAATTTTAGGGTTATGATTTCGGGAGAATCGTGAGTTTTGACAATAGAAGACTATATATATGTAGAAGGTAATTAATGACTAATTTTAATCGGTTTGGATCTATTATTTGGTTGTCTTATGATTTTATAATGAATTTCTCTTTAAAAAATAGATTATAATAGGTTATTTGCTTAACTGAAATTGAATTAATTTTGTATTTTTTTTGAAATATTTTTTTGGTTCATATTATATTTCTTTTATTTTCTCCAATTACTTTGTTTTGAGGTAAGTGAGATGTGCATTTAAGTGTTAATTTTGTGGATTGAGTAGTACTATAAGAATTAATGTTTAGTGACACAAGATACTAATTAACACTGACATCAATATATATTCTGGGTCACCAAATTTTTGTAGGTTGAAAAAGATAAGTAAGGATAAACAGAAAAGCATAGATGTGTTTTTTAAGAAGAAAATAACTTCAGAAAATGATAGTTTTAAGAAAATAATTTCTAAAAGTAATGCACTCTCTAATGAGTCACCTTCTAGACATAATAGAATTTTTATTTACTATGTTATTTCTTAATTTATAATTGTCAATTATCATTTATTTGTATTTTTAATGTTATAGGATATTATTTAGTAAATAGTTCAATATGTTTATTTTTTGGCCCGGGCTAAAATAATTGTCTGGTTCCGCCACTGGAAGAAAAAGAAGTGTAAGTCTTGTTGTGTTAAGAATTGTAATTAGGTATTGTATTGTTGTAATTAGGTACTGTTATTGTTGTAAGTGACCCCTGTTATTGTTGTAATTAAGTACTGTTATTGTTATAAGTGACCCCTAATATTGTTGTAAGTGATCCCTGTTATTGTTGTAATTAAGTACTGTTATTGTTGTAAGTGACCCCTGATATTGTTGTAAGTGACCCCTGTTATTGTTGTAAGTGACCCCTGATATTGTTATAAGTGACCCCTGTTATTGTTGTAATTAGGTACTGTTATTGTTGTAACTTGTAAGTGACCCTTGATATTGTTGTAATTAGGTACTGTTATTGTTGTAAGTCACCCCTGATTTTGTTGTAAGTGACCCCTGTTATTGTTGTAATTAGGTACTGATATTGTTGTAATTAGATACTATTATTGTTGTAAGTCACCCCTGATTTTGTTGTAATTAGGAACTGATATTGTTGTAATTAGGTACTGTTATTGTTGTAAGTCACCCCTGATTTTATTGTAAATGACCCCTGTTATTGTTGTAAGCGACCCCTGATTTTGTTGTAATTAGGTACTATTATTGTTGTAAGTGACCCATGTTATTGTTGTAAATGACCCCTGATGAAGTTGTTAATCCTGTCTTTTATTTTGCAGTTCTCAATCCATGACCACATCAAAACAGAAGCTAAAATTTGTTGTTCTAAGTCCATGACCACATCAAAACAGAATCAAAAAATTTCTATTGTCATTGAATAGTGATTATCAAGTTAGCATCAGTAGACACTTTACAAAATAACAAGAAGGTTTTATGTCATCCTCATGAATACAAAGGAGTCCTAAATACATGTGTCCTAACAACTATGCCCTCTAATGTCTCTTCAATTTCTTATGGTAGTCCTCCATTAAAGACAACACTTTTTGCCGGTGTTGTTGCGAGGATGGGTGACGAGCCACCATAAGAAGCCCACCTTCAATTCACGAAGTTCTTCGTCGGTGTAGTGTGGCATTATCCGTCCCTTGTTTTGAGCCATCCCACATTTGTAGCTAGGATATAACATGACATCACTGATGTGCCTGAAATAAAATAGACAAATGAGTTCTTGTAATGGCAAAAAAACCTACACATGGAAAAGAAAAGAAAGAATTGCATAATATACCGAAGAAATGGACAAATAATTCCAGAACCATTTTAATTGGCCAGATCGAATAACACAGAATTGTGATTCAAAGTATTATGATAGATATAGATTGGAAGATAGCATGAAAGAATAGAAAGATAATTATCAAAGAAAGAAGAAAGTATTAAAAGGTACCATTATCAATGGCAAAGCGAACATGTTAAGGAACATCATATTCACGAAGATCAATAATATACTCTAGAAAATCTTGAAATTTTTGCTCCCTACAAGGAAAGAAGCAGGATAGCATGAAGTTGAGTAATCAATTTTATGTTCAAATTAAATGGACACTCCTATGGATTATGGAAAGCATCAGACCACCATAAAGAAAAAAAAAATTTAAACATCCAATATCATGTTTCATGAAACCAAACTGAATGTAGATGAAAGGTGCCTACCTTCTTCCAGTTAATATGGATTCTTAAGCTTCTGCTGCATCAGATTTTGCCTGATTTCTTTCAACAACATGCATCAGGTCACTCTTCACAGTGTCAGTTCAATGGTGACATTATAAAACCTGCAAGCATATGCAAGAAATTAATGCTAAATATATCATACGTATAAATGATTTGACCTTCTCAAATTATGGAAGTAATTATCCAACCATGAAGATAAGTACTACAAGAGTTTCTGGAAGCAGAATGGAGTATTTGTGAAGCACTAAAAGATGATGCTGCTCATCATATATCAGCTAGAGCAAAGCAGATATAAAGATGCATATATGCTTACAAGATCAAGGTCTTCCTTCTCTTTAATTTCAATATCTGCAATTTGATTTTCATAATGCTGTCTCAGATATGCTTCAACTTCCATCTCCATTTTATCCTATTGAGTTCATATAGCCATCATTGAAACTGATATCAAGGTTGGTATCTTGAAATTAACACTAAAATAGAATAAATCAGCAAAAGCAAACACACACAACACGCATGCATATATGATTGCATAGACACACACAGGCACGTGTATAAGCCCACATGTATCATCTCCCGTGCTGTGTATGCATGTATTTGCAAGCTTACCTTTGTAGCCACATAGAAATAAGGCTAAAATATGTACTTTGACTTGAACATAGAACCATCCTGTAGCAAAACTTCAAACAGTTAACTATTTACAAAACCAGGTTCCCCGTATGGCAGAAAACTTGTGAGAAGTTAATTTTCTAGAGAAGCACTCCAACAGAATTATATACCCGAGAAACAAAATAAATATCCACACAACTATACAATTCAGCTTGCAACCACATGCAATTTTAATCTATCTACTCCCACCAATCCAAAAATTGAGTACAACAAGAATTAGAAGCATTAGATTTTCTACCAGTAAATCAGTAATTTATGTCTAGATCCAGATGCCCATAAGGTTTCAATCCCCATGATTCATATATCAAATTGAAGAATTGAGACAAAATCATCGTTATATAAATAAAGAAACAACTAAATTTAAATCAGAAAACGATAAATCAAACCTTGGGGAATGACATCAAGGGAAAAGGGGTTGGACCTATCACAATCCTGAAAAAAAATCAAGAGAAACTAAATAAGGAAGATTATGGTAAAGAAATCGAAGTGCAGAGATCTGAGGGCACCGTAGTTTGGATTGAAAAAGCAAGTAAAAAGTTGAGAGAGCTCCAGAAAGAGGAAAAAAACTAAAAAAGGCGAGGAGCCTAGGAGGGAGCAAGTGTACTAACGAAATCCAAACGAAACCACCGACTCGCACTGACAAAGTTCAACGGACACAGTGAATCAGAGGAAATAGATCGAACAATCTTCCGATGGGTCGACGGTGATCGATGGTTTCACCTTTCCCACAGAGTGAAACTGCGTTGAGAGACGAGAGTTTGAGAGCCGGGAGAACAGAGAGCAGAGACAAGATGAGAATGATTTTCGATTTCTCAGTCCCCTCTTTTTTTAGCATGAGGATGGTTTTTTGGTCATTTTCCCTCAGAGTTGCATCCCAAAAAGGGCCCTGGGGCCTTTTCTGGGAATTGCAGAGTCTTGGGGCCCTTTTTGGGTTTTTTTAGGCTAAAAGGGCCCCTATGAGGATTTTCCCATAATTCATGAACAAACCTAGACCTCACCTATTAGCCTGGTTGATATCAGAAGCTAAAAAGGGCATATCCAAGATCCACAGTGAACGTGGTGGTGATAGCTGTTTGGGAAGCGACCTACAAAGTGGTCCCTTATTAGAAGATTAATTAAGGCCACAAAATGAACGGTCCAGTCATCTATGTGTGACTCTATGTTCCTTGTTTTAGCTCTATTCGCTTTACATCCTCGTAGCTTTCTCTTTAGACTTCTATTCACTCATGCCGGCGGCACAAGGGTTAATAGACTTATTTGGGTTATGCTCTTTTAATAACATCACATGTTGTATAAATTCTTGTTATCTGCTGGTTCTGGTATAATATATAAGAGGTCATACTATGGAATAGCTCATTTCAATTTTCGTTCATAGCATGAGACTTATAATTTAGTTTTATAAAAATTTTCATTTTTTAGTAAAGTGTATATTAATTTCTTTTAGAAATAGTTGGTGATGGATAGGATATAGTGGAATTATTGAACAGGGTTGTATATAAGAGTTAAAATAAGCGTTGCCGGCTGTGACAATGAGTTTGCAAATACAGTAAGCTGAAGAATCAATGAACCTCTTTTGTCTTCAAATAACAAGTTTTGATCTGTCAGAGTAGTGACAAAGTGTAAAATGATTTGTTTTTGTTCATGTTTTGATATTATCACAATCAAAGGATATGAACTTTGAATACTGCATATATTCTTATCATCTTAGTTCGTTCCAAATGGGATCATGTAAATCCGCATACATCCGTGGGATTC
Organism: Acacia crassicarpa; assembly: GCA_034222035.1. NCBI lineage: Eukaryota > Viridiplantae > Streptophyta > Magnoliopsida > Fabales > Fabaceae > Acacia > Acacia crassicarpa. The sequence continues at coordinate 255,012 of JAWXYG010000023.1, read as the reverse complement.
TTAAACCATAATTGAAGCAAGTAGTTTGAGCTGATAAATATAATTACTACTCCTACTTGTCTTTAATATAATATCCAGTTGAATTTTCTTTAGAAAGATTAAGGAAGCAAAAAAACAAAATAATATGATTATAGTATATGTTGTATATTACTCCTATTGTCCTCAATACAAAATACTCCATATTTATCTAATTTGATTAGATTAAGAAAGTTGGTTGAGTTAGTTAATATGATATGTGTTTTCTAAACACCCTAATCACTTTCCATAATTCCCTCAATTCCCTCTCTTTTTTAATTATTGTTGAGGGAGTATTAGTAGCTATAAATTTTTTTATAAAAAAAAAATAGCAAATATGAAATTGTCTAATATCTTTTGGAAAAAAGTTTTAATTTATATTGAAGATTGGAGGAGTATTAGATTATATAGGTCTGATAAATTAGTTTGATATGGAAATGATAACTTTAAATACTTTAAAATAGTTTTTCTAAATTTTTAATCTCTTAAAAAAAGTCAACAGAGTATTATATTAACACTGGAGGTAGTTTATAGCTAGGTAGTTTAAAGTTAGGAATTTTCTTACATGGTTCCAGAAAATAAGTTTTGAAACTATTTTTAAACAAAATTTTGCATTGCTGGTTTAAAAAATATTAAAGATAAGGATTAATAATTCACAAAATTGGCAGAAAATAAGGCTAATAAGTAATAATACCCAACCCCTCTCTACCACCCACGGACCCACCGAATTCGCCTTTCATGCTTCCAAAAACAAACAGAGGTTTATATTAATTAATTAAATTTTTTTTTATAAGAGAAAGTTTTGGAGGGTTCGGCATCAGTCCCCCTACCAAGGCTAGGGCACGGTCCCGTGCTCTATGAGTACTTACTGGGGACTTACTGGTTTATATTAATTAATTACTCCCTCTAATAATGTTACAATCCGGGTTCATTTTCTAACAAATTGCTTTATATTGAGTGAATAAGACAATATAATACATCCTATTTGCTATAAAAATAATTATATAAAATTATATTTTATTCTCATAACTTTCGAAAAGATGGTTTAGTTAAAGTGCACTATTCTACTCGTTGTTCGTTGGGCGTCATTAACTGACTCGAAATACTATTAGGAGTAAATTACACCTCTCTCCACTGTATCGGGTCTCACTGAACCCAATCAAGAGATTCAGGCCAAAGTAGTGCATTGGTCTCCAGTTCTACGCTTTGTACATGATAAGACTTGCTGACTCCTAAACATGTTCTTACAAAAAATATTTTGCCTATTTAAAAATAATATAAATTTTCCTTAAAATACAGGGGGAATTATATCAAAAGGACCAGTAATGAACAGTTTTTTATGAAAAACGACAGGTTGGGTTTCTCTCCTCATCTTTTCTCATTATCCCTTATCATCTTTAAATCATATTCATCCATCCAATTAATCAACATACTACTTTAACCTCTCTCACCTCTTCCCAATCAACAGCCCAGTTGGGGCCAATGAGGGAAAAGGAGAAACAAGATTATGAGAAAACCCTCTCCCGAAAAACGACCTTACCACTTGTAACTATTTTTCAGGGATAAAAAGCTAAGATTTAAAATTTTAAATTACAGGATTTGAATTTGAGTGGGTTTTGTACATTATATATATGTTTGTTTAAATTTTTAAAATACAGAAAACATGTATGTAACTTTAACAAAAAAAAAAAGGGTTAAGTATCAATTTTCCCCTAAAATACGCGTTCAGGAGCAATTTTGTCCCTGAAGTTTTTAACGTAGCAATGTTGTTTTTGAAGTCTAAAAGTGTAGCAATGTTGCCCCTCCGTTAAAAACCCTAACATTGACGGTTAAAGTAGTTAACGAAGAAACAATATTACTACGTTTTTAAATTTTAGGGATAATATTTTTACGGGATAAAATTGTTTTTAGGAAGAGCAAAATTGGTATTTAACCCAAAAAATAATAAGAACATACGATTATTACCACTATGAAAATGTGAAAAGTAATGAATATAACTTGACAATTTGTGAAGATGGGTGATATTTGATGATTTAATGACGTAAAGTAGTAGTATAACAAGGGGAAGCTTTCTGTTGAAAAGCGTGAGAGAGAGAGAGGAGAAGCAGAGGAAGAAGAAGCAAGCAAGCAAAGAATAGTTATGAATTCAGTTACTATATAGTTTCATACACACACACACACACACACACACACATTGGTATATATTATGGTGAAGGCTTTGCGGATTCTCCTCGCATTTCTACACGTGCTTTTTTCCTATCCCCTCCCTCTGGTTTCTTCTTTGCCTGCCTCCATGGATTTCTCCTCCAAATTTAGCTTTCTTTCTTCATCCCCATCCTTATCACCAAACCTTTGATTTTTTCTTCTCAACCCTTTTCAGCTCCACTCATTCTTGTTCATTCACTTCCCCTTCTGATCTCTGCGTTTGTTCAATGGAGGTATCGAAGCATGTGTGTAAGTTCTGCCGGAAAAGCTTCTCGTGCGGCAGATCTTTGGGCGGTCATATGAGGTCGCACGTCTCCGGCGGCAACTATAACAATAGTAATAATAATTCAGCTTCGGCGGCGGCGGAGGATTCGGTTGCAGCATCTGCAACTGGCTACGGTCTGAGAGAGAAGAGGATCAAGACTTGGAGAGTCGCCGATACCGGTGACGGCGGCGGCTCTGAAGCATCACCGAACAAGTTGTGCAAGCAGTGTGGTAAAGCGTTTCACTCTTGCAAGGCTCTGTTTGGTCACATGAAATGTCACTCCGAGAAAGGAAGAGCTTCTGTTAGTGTGGAAGATCAAGATTCATGGACTGTCACGGATAGCCAATCTGACGACAACGAAGCTCCCAGGCCAAGAACAAGAACAAGATCCAAGAGAACAAGAACTAATTGCACTTCGTCTCTGTGCTTCTCCAATCCTTCCCCTTCTGTTTCTGAAATCGAGCAAGAGCAACAAGAAGTCGCTTTGAGCCTGATCATGCTTAGCAGGGGATCTCCAGAAATGAGGTCCGAGAAGAAATCAAAAGCATCAGAGCTTTTGAGTCCAAGAAGTGGAATCGGGAAGAGCAAGACCAAGAAGCTGGATTTTAAATCTGCAATGGAGTGTTGTGAGGAAGATGATAGAGAGCAAGGGAAGAGGAATTCCAAATTCTTAGGTTCCGAATTGGACTCAAATAAGAGCTCTCACAGAAGAGGGAAATTCGAGTGTACTACTTGCAACAAGATCTTCGATTCTTACCAAGCTCTTGGCGGCCATAGAGCCGGCCACAAGAAGATCACCAGAGACTGTTTTGTTCCAATTGACGAGACCAGTGAGAATTCCATAAAACCTGATTTGTCTCAACATGAAGCAATTTCTGGTTTAGATCTTCATGAATGCTCAGTTTGCCTCAAGAGTTTTCCATCTGAGCAGGCATTGGATGAGCATAAGAGATCCCATTCAGCTGAAGCATCTGAGAGTAGAAAAGCTGAAAGAAGTAGTAGAGGTTTGATTGAGGAACCAATTGAGAAGCTTAGGGAATTGATTGATCTTAATCTTCCAGCTGATGATGCGGAAGTTGCAGAAGAGGTAGAAGACAGCAACAACAATAGCAATTCTGAGTGTTACAGATCATCATCACCCTGGTGGGCAAGAAGCATCCACAACAAGCAGGAGGTTCTAGTAGCTCCTATTCTCTAACTAACCACAGTTCCAAATTTCTCAGTGAAGATTCGAAATGTATAGGACAAATTCGATTTTTTTTCCCCCTGCATTTTTCTGGTTAATTCTTTTACAGGATTCATGTCTGATTGAAGCTAGCTTTATGTGTTCAAGTAGCTTAAACAAGATGAACTTTAGAGATGGCATAGTAGTATAGTTCATCGATCACATTACTTGGATTCTAATCAATGTGCTTCTCATTGAAAAAGAGAATCTACTTTTTGTTGTTTTTTGGTGGTTCTTTGTTGGTGATGAGTGGCAAGAAAGATGTGAGCTTTGGTGGTTGTTTAGGAATAAGCCACCTCTCTCACTTTTTTGCTACCATCACTTAGCACACAAGTGGCGTGTTATCAAATCCTTCTCACTAATCACTATGCGCCACTTTCAACTCCAATTATCATAGTTATTTTTTTAAAACTATAATTAATTATCATGAAGATATATAATACTCATAATCATCATACTAACACTACACATCATGAAAAACACACTTCACGTTTTGGGTATGTCTACCTCCACCACTGACTTTAGAATCAAGTGCATTTACAAGAACGAATACCTTTAGTTGAGAAATTTAGGTTGTTGATTTAAATTCAGTTTGAATGATTTAACCTCTTAAATTTTTTATATGTAAATTAAAATCCAAATTTCATCGATCAAATTTGCGTTTGATAAAATTATCAACATTAATTTTTACTGACATTTTGTTATGGAAAAATCCAATTTATATTTTGTAGCATTTTGCTTTTAAAAAATGAAAATCATATCTAATTACATAATTGCCTGGCAAAGTACGAATTTTCTCATTAGTTTGACTTTGGTGGGAGAGAGAGACGCATTCCCTTGAAAAATAGGGAAATTACGTGCAAATACCAAAGACAAAAAATAATTACAATTAAATCCTTGAAATTATTAAATTACACAGAAGTCTTTAAGGACTTTTTTGATATTATTTGTATGGAAACAAAATCCAGGTTTTTAAATTTTATTATAAATATGACATTTCATGTTATAAATATGGCTTTTTCTGTTATAAATGGCCAGATTTTAAATTTTGTTGTAAATATGGCACTTCCTGTTGTAAATATAGCTTTTTCTGTTGTAAATGATCTCTGTACGTTTAGGGACTTGAGTTTGAAATAAAATCCAGGTGTTTAAATATTGTTATAAATATGACACTCTTTGTTATAAATATGACTTTTTCTATTGTAAATGATTAGATGTTTAAATGTTATTGTAAATATGGCACTTTCTGTTGTAAATATGACATTTCCTGTTGTTAATACAAATAATATCAAAAAATTCCTAGGGACTTCTGTGTAATTTGGTGATTTCAAGGGATCTAATTTTAATTATTTCTGATCTTTGAGACCTGCACGTAATTTTCCTCGAAAAATATATAGTTTTAGTTAAACTATATTTAACATCTTTGAAAAATCAAAGGTAAAATTTTTATAATAGAATTATTATTTTCTTTCATAATGTGAATCTTATTTTGGGAAAAAAAAAGGTGATGTTAAAGGCATGATAATATTATTTCAAAAAGAGGTAGGATATTGTCACAACCTCTTTCTTTCACAACCTTTTCACTACCATCTTCTAACCGTCAGATCTCCTTCTCATCCAATGGTCCAGATTTAACCTACTTAAATCAATTTCTCACTCCACATTTCTCCCTCTTTCTCCCTCTTTCTCTCAAGTTCGTTCCTCCCGTTCGCTGAATCGGTTCCCATCAAGTCGGTGTTGTTCAAAATAATCAATCGCTTCTAATGTTATGGAAATATGTTATATTTTTTGTCAATAATATCATGGAAATGGTTAGAGTAGAGCGGGACATTTCATTGCCCCGTTTTCATTTTTTTGTTCTTTTTAACACAAGAAGACTTGATTAAACCTCGAGTCTAGGATGAGTGCAGTGAACAAACACATAACTTCATCCATGATTTCTGCATAACACAGCATAAGCTTATATAATGGATCTTCTGGATCGGAACCCGAATTTGTAGTAAACTTCAAAACCCGAATTTATCATTTTTATTTTTTGCACGGGGATCATATTAAAGAAAAAGCAAAGTTGTGTCCAGAAGACGGGGTCAAAAATTAGAAGCAATCCGAATATGTTTCTGAATTTATCATCACGAGAGAGCAATAGGGGACCCGAATTAAATGGACAGGACAAATCCAAAACTAGGGGATTAAGGCAGAGTAGATCTGAAGAGGATTGTGGTGAATAAAGCAAAGTAGATCTGAAGAGGATTGTGGTTTTTCTGGCGGTGATGCACTGTCGAGCTTGAGAAGGCGAGAGAAAGAATGATGAATGTGGAGAAGGAAACTGATTTAAGTAGGTTAAATCTGGACCGTTGGATGAAAAGCAGATCTGACGGTTAGAAAATGATAGTGAAAAGGTTGTGGAAAAAAAAAAGTTGTAACAATATCCTACCTCTTTTAAAAATTAGCATTGACTAGGCTGTGGTTTTTCAAAAATTGTAACATTACAGGCCTTAAAATTATTGGATTTACTAAAAAAATATTGGGCTCAAGAAAATAAGGCGATCCTATTAAGATTTTAGCCCACTCACTATTTGAACAATATATCTTCTTTGGGTATTAGCATGTCTTCGGTTCTTTACCACTTTTATGATTCAGCCTTAAGCCCAACCCTTTCACAATCATCTTTCTGGGGACACCTCCTAGGTTATTCTGAAACATTGACGTGAATGGGAACTGTGATGGTATCTACAAATAACTTTCAGTCGTAATCTCTTTTATTTTTAATATAAGACTTATTTATTAAATTTGATTAAATTAAAAAAATTAGTTAAGTTATTTAATTTGTCAAGTATATTATAAGACATTTCAGTCATCTTCTTTAATTCATTTCATCATTATTTCTTCTTTGCTTTGATTATTATTGAATGAGTATTAATAGGCATAATTAAGAAAAATATTAATAAATATGAAAAATTAAATATTATATTTAAAACTAAGATCAACTTCTCAAATAAATAATATATTAAGAACACATGAAAGAGTATTTCACATAGAACGCCCCCCGGGGGCTCCCTTAAAACTGAGTAACTTTGCCTTAAAATCTAACTTTTTAACTTTACATTTATCTAATATTCAACATACTCCAAAAAAAAGATAAAGTTCATATAATAATAAATGAACGGTATACCTGTATATTCATATTTTTTAAAAAATAAGGATCTATAAATAAAACCAAAATAAATCTTATCTCCATGCCTTATATATAGCACCAGATGAGTAACTTCTTAATTTCAATTTTAATAACTGCCTAATCTTTTTATATATTTGTGTAGTTTCACAATCATAATTTATATTGCCTAATTAAACTAATTTAATATTTTATAATTTAAATTAATCTTATCTTCTCAGGTTAAAAAATAATAATCTTATTTTTTGGGGGCCTTTTCTTTTTTAAAAAAGAAACAGAGAATGTCTTGTGCAACATTAATCCGTAGACCAATTTGGGGGATACCATATGTTAGGCAATTAATGCGAGTATTTTTATCTTTTTATATTTTTTATACGTATTTTTCTCTTTTTGTACTACTATTATATATAGGCTTTTTTTCAATTTGCCCCTTATTAAATAACTAATTACCATTTTACCCTTGTTTCCAAACTATTTCCCAATGTGTCCCTTTTTAGTCGACTAAACCTTGGGTTTAGTCGACTGAAACGCGGGACGTTGATTTTTTTGACTGCCCCTGCGATTTAGTCGACTAAATCACGACAGGGGTTTTTTCTTTTAAAATCCCATGTACGTCATAATGGAACTCTTATCACAATGCAACCCCCCCAATACTCTCTCTTTTCTCAGTTTTAGTGCGACCCATCAAAGTTTAATCCCATTCCACCTTGTTCAAGGTATTATTGTTGTGTAATCATTGTAGTTTCACTTTGTCCGGTTTTTTTTTTTTGGGTAAGCCGAAACCCTCCCCTTTGCAGCTCACAAATTCTTGTGTGAAAGATGAGTTCAAGTTCAAACACGTACGACATACGTTACTGTAATCTACTATAGTGGGAGGCATTTTGAAGGTCCCGATGGTGTTCAATTTGAAGGAAAAACAAAAATGACGAAAATCAAACGGGGCACTACATACAACGAGCTCAAAGAAAGAATTAACCAAAAATTGGAACTACATGGCAGCTAATGCATTCATCGGTTAATTGTCAAAGTGGAGATTATAATGGGTAATGATAGTGTATATTACATTAGTAACAATGTATGTGATGATGAAAACATAGAGTGTGTCATAGATGCATTTGCTAATCAGAGAGCACAAAATTTTATTGAGATATATGTTGAGCTTGAATCTGGTGAATCATAATCTATACCCATGCATACAAGATTTGCACACTATTTTGGTCAAGAAGACAGACCTGTCGGTGTATCTGCACCTTCACAAGTCTTAAGTCAGGTAACATTGACGGATGAAGAGGAAGATGAGAATATGCATAGTAATGAGGAGGACGAATTTGAGAGGTTTATTCCACTAGGTGACACACCTCAGATACTGATGTGGAGGGTGATTTTGATGCTCGCACGAACCCAGTAAACTCGAGGACCGCAACAATGTCACAGCTTCATGTTGACCCAGTTAGAAGTGGTAAGTTAGTAAACTTGTATTTGTAGTTATATTTGTAATATGTATTTAGTGGTTCTGACAAAAAAATCATATTGACAGATGTAGGGCCTGAGAGTGAGCCATTTTGGAACAAAAGCCCGCACTATTCTCAAATTAATTGGGTGCACTGTGACGATGACATGGACATGTTGTATGGTGATGATGACAAGCAAGGTGGTTGACAGTTAGATGATCTATTATATTTGTATCAACAGTTTCCTTCTAAGTCTGAATTGCAACATGTTGTGAAATTGTATTGCATGAAGTCTCATCGTACAGCCAAAGTTCAAAAAAGTGATGAGCATAGGTTGGTGATGAGGTGTCGAAATCATGCTGATGGTTATCCCTGGTATATGAGGGCAATGGTCCCCAATAATGGAAATACTTGGGTGGTCCGTAAGTGCGGTAAAGATCACATCTGCCTAAACTAGAGTCTTGCCCGGGATCATAGACAACTGGATTCAGATGTTATATGTACATCTATTATCAGTAGTTTTTTTTTCTTCCAGTTACATTCGGTTTGTTTATTGACAGAACATTTAGAACTTGCTTTGTTTTCACCAAGTATGTTAAGAGAAGATCCAACTTTAAAACCAGTGCTGGTACAAGAGAGGATACAACGTCTATATGGATATAATATAACATACAAGAAGGCTTGGAAGGCGAAAATGAAAGCCATTGTGAAGTTATTTGGTGATTGGAAGGAATCATATGTATTCTTGCCCAATTGGCTGACATACATGACGCAGTGTAATGTGGATTCTGTTTTCAGACTTGATACTGATGAATGTTTTGACAAACATCGTTTTTATAGCGACAAACGCGTCTTTTGTAGGGTTTTTTTGGACATTTCACCAGACCATAGAAGCATTCAAATACTGAAAGCCCACACTTCAAATTGATGACACCCACTTGTATGGAAAATACAAAGGTGCCCTGTTGATTGCGACTTCACAGGATGGGGATGGGAAGCTCCTGCCCATTGCCTTTGTTGTTGTTCCTCCCGGTGAGAAGTATGATGATTGGTGGTGGTTTTTGTGTCTTCTACATGATCATGTGACGTAGAAGCCGTGCATTTGTTTGATATCTGACCAAAGTGAAATTCATCCAAAAATAAAAAAATTCTCAACCGATGTAAATCTTTTCACTTTCACATATACATTCATCATTTTCATCCATTAATGAAATACTCAAATCAATCAAAGATACACAATAAAACCACCCAATGAAAGCACAAAACGCAAAAGGGATTCGCATAAACGCAAAAACTATGGTGGAAATCCGAAATAGAGATGAAAACATACCGATATCAATGTAAATGCCACTAGATTGAAGTTTCTTCCGCAACCCACCAACGGATTCAGCAAGGATTTGGTAAAAAAACAGAGGGAGAGAGGTTTAGGGAGGAATATTAGTCGATTATGGTTCCTATAGCCGCGATTGAGGGTTTTTAAAAAACCCCTCTGTCGCGATTCAAATAAGCACTATGACTTTGTCGACTAAATCTCAGGGATTTTAAAAAAAACACCTGTCGCGATTTAGTCGACTAAGTCATAGTGCTTAGTCGATTAAATCGCGGGGCAGTCAAAAAAATCAACGTCTCGCGTTTTAGTCGACTAAACCTCGACTAAACGGGGACATATTAGGAAATAGTTTGGAAATAAGGGTAAAATGGTAATTAGTTATTTAATAAGGGACAAATTGAAAAAACAAACCCATTATATATACGTTCATATTCATATGGAAATAAGGAAATGGAATGGGAAAGTAAGGAACGAAAGTTGTCACAATCGCAAGCTTTTCGGTCGACAGAGGATCCCACCAAACGCTTCATTTTGAAAAAGCAACGCCGTCACTATAAATCCAAAGGACGTCCGAGCGCGCTCAAATGCTACTTTTCAAACGGCATATTGCATCTTCGCTGCATTTTCTCTTTCCCTTTCCACTTCTCTCTGACCTTTCTTGACGCTGTTTCGTAAGTTTCTACGGTACCCACTTCTTATATTGAGTCGTTGAAACAGCTCCGCTTGATCCCCCACTTCATTTACTCCGAAAAAGTCTATTATATTCCACGTTTCGTGGCTTTATTCAGGTACTGACCTCCTTCCTGTTCCACAATTTTTTGATTTTGAGGGTTTTGTTAGGCGGTGGAGCACTTCGTTCATCTGCGATTTCTGAGTTTTACCCCTTGGTTTTCTGCATCTCTTGTGATTACCTAATGGTTAAGTTCACTTCCATTTTCTCTTTATTGACGACCGCTTCATCCATCCTTGGAGAGCTCGTGCTCCTTTTGCTGTTGAGAGCCTAGGATTTGTTTTCCCCGTTTTCTTGCCATCCAACCGGGGCGATTTGAGTTTCTACTCCAATGTAAACTTCGTTTGCCCTGCTTTATAAGCCTTCTTTGTTTCTATTGCCCTTGAAATTTGTCTTGTGTAAACTTTGTGTTGTTTCATAATGGTCGCATTTGTTCATTCTCTACTTTGGCTTGTCTTATGACCTTTTTCTTTAGAAGAGGAGGCAATTTTATACTGCTTTTTTAATTGATGTATCTTGGGTTTCGTAGGATGTTAGAAGAAGATTAATGAATTCATGGCATGTCCGTTACGAAATTTTGGGTTTGGCTTGTTCATTTATGTTAAAACAGTGACTGAATAGTATTGCATTCTTTTTCGGGAACAATTTGCTTTCTGTTCAGGTTACATAGAATTGCTGTCTCTTGTTAAAGTTTACCTGCAATCCACTGCAACTGACTCGGCTTGAAGATAGAGAATGTTTGGTTCGAGGAAATCTCCCCTAAAATTTGATAAACATAGTTCTGTTGAGCCTGTTTATCCTGTTAAATCAGGATCAAATCCATTTGATTCTGATGATGATGAGCCAATGGAAAACCAAAAAGTTAATTCCTCGAATAGGACGTCTTCAGACCCTTCCCTAGTTTTGCAAAGAGGAAAAACTAACCCCTTTGATGATGATGATAGAGGCGATAGGAATTCTTTTTCATCTTCTCATGCCCTTCAGTCAAAGGAAAACCAAAAAGTTAATTCCTCGAATAGGACATCTTCAGACCCTTCCCTAGTTTTGCTAGGAGGAAAAACTAATCCCTTTGACGACGATGGAGGCGACAGAAATTCTTTTTCATCTTCTTATGCCCTTCGATCAGCAAACCAAAACAAGTATAGGAATGATTTTCGTGACTCCGGAGGAATAGAGAATCAATCAGTGCAAGAGTTGGAGGATTATGCTGTTTACAAGGCTGGAGAGACTACAAAATCAGTCAAAAAGTGTTTGAAGATAGCGGAGGACATGAGAGAGGATGCTACCAAGACTTTAGTCACTCTACACCAACAGGGTGAGCAAATTACCAGGTCTCACAATGTTGCAGTTGACATCGACCAAGATCTTAGTCGGGTATTGATCTTGTTTGTCAAGAGTTATTTAATGCAATTCTTCTACTATTCCTTGAAAAATACTTTGCTTGTTTTGCTATGAAGACCTCCATTGATTTGTATTATGGACTAAAAACGACGAAATTGTGACTGTCCAATTCTGCTCTCAGGGAGAAAAGCTTTTAGGAAAACTTGGTGGCATCTTCTCTAAAACCTGGAAACCAAAGAAGACACGACCAATTACAGGGCCTCTTATTGTTGGAGGTCAATTTTTTCTCTTCTTATGTTCTCCTTATAATTTAGATTTTACTTTCAGCACTATCATATGCATGATGGACTCCATAATACAGATGATCAGGTCCAAAGAAAGGGCAGCCACTTGGAGCAGAGACAAAAATTTGGATTGACTTCTGCACCCAGAGGGAAGTCAAACTTTCGAACACTATCTCCTGAGCCAACCAATGCGCTTGAAAAAGCTGAGGTTTGTATTTAATTAGGTGAACAATAATTAAGCCATTTGAATATTCAAGAGCTGCAGTTTTTTACTGCCATTAACGAGCGATTATTTTGAGCTGTAGTTTATCCCTAATTTCCAAATCACTATTTCAGTTGAAACTTTTTAATGTATGAACCAATATAACAACATGCTCAATTAATTATATGAACCAATATAACAACATGCTCCACTAAAACTAGTAGCATATATGAAAAGATAAAATAATGCTATGTTGAAAGAAATCTTGCGGGCAATTTTAATTGAAGGGATCTCTATCAGCAGATTCTTTCTAGGTCTTAGTTATTTACAATTGGTACAGAAAAGTTTAAGCTGCTACTCTCTGAATTGTGTATCATGCAAATGTAGATCAGGCTGGTCTAGAGCTTTGCCTTATTTTTTATGTGCTGATTTGCATTTTGTAACACCACAAGGTTTGCATGCCGTTAATAAGTACTCGTATGATCTATAATAATACTTCCTTAATATAAGATCTCGTTTGTAGTGTAATTTACCCTACGAACAAGATATTATATTAAGGCCAGAGATAATATATAGGCCTTAGCTAAGATTTAGTTTCTTATTTTCTTCAATTTCACACAAACCTTTACTTTATGAATAGGGAATTGTAGCCGTTGCTATTGGTAGCTTTAGAAACTTGAAATTCCAGTTCTTTACTGAAGAAGAAAATAAGAAGGCTGGATTGACTTTGATGTGTGAATGTGTCAGCACACCAGATTACAATATTTTGATGTTTTTGCTATTCTCATCATCTTTCTCCTGTTAATCACATGTAGTCTCTAATAATTATTAATCCGACTCAGATATTGTGACTTTCTCCATCTCTTCTCAGATTGTGTTATATTTTATGGTTAATATATGATAAGGCTGCTAACTGAAGTGTTGTCCTGAACAGATTGAAAAGAGGCAACAAGATGATGCATTGTCAGATTTAAGCAATATCTTGGGAGAGCTGAAAGATATGGCTATTGACATGGGATCTGAAATTGAGAGGTTAGTTAATTGGATTGTATGTCTTTAATTTTAACCTCAATAACTAAGGAATTGGAAGTGGTAGCTTAATTTGCTTAACCAACCATTTGACTTGGAAATTGGGATTTGTCAGCAACTTTTGCTTAGGATGAACTTATTGTGTGGTTATTAAGAACCACCTTCATGTGCTCAAATTTTCATAATTAACAGTGATTTTGGTAAAATTTCAGACACAACAAAGCGCTGGGCCATATGGAAAACGATGTGGACGAGTTGAATTACCGCGTGAAAGGGGCTAATCAACGTGGTCGTCGTTTACTAGGAAAATAAAGAAGAATGCAGGATTTCATTACTTCCTTTGAACCATTTAGTGATATTGCTTTCCCCAATTCTTCCCCATTTGTATGACTCTGCTTATAGTTCTATTACAGGATTTTAAATGTTTTATGTTTTGGACCTGCCTTTAATGAAAAGGGCAATTTTTCAATAGCTATCCCATTCAGAAGTTTTACTTCTAGTTCGCCTTGAAGGTCCACGAGTTTAAACTTCCAAACTGTACCCCTAACGCCGCATAAGATGTTGATTGATTGTGTTATAAAGTTCATTGAACCAATCAAAATATTAATTTACCATTGGTAATCGATATTCGATTACCTTATTTTTCCATGCTAATATTAGCTATGGAATTTAAGGACATCTCGCAACTCACTCCCTAAATTCTTCCACTTCTCATCGCCCAGTTCCTAGTCATTATACATGAGACGAGAGAAAATCAAATCGGAAAAGAAAGAGAGTAAAATAAGACGAACAAGAAACGTAGCCATTGAACAGACTGAGATTTTATTCAACCCGTAGCCGTAGCCGTAGCCAAACGAAACGCTAACTTTGAACCGGAGCTACTCGGCTACTACCAAATACAAGTCCTTAATAATGCCTTGAAGTAGAGTGCAAAACCAACATAAAGAAATCAGTTATGGTACCTTAATCCTCCTCTCAGAAACCCTAATCATAAACAGGAAGGAGAAAAAACCCTTGAAAGTTGAAACCAAAAGTGGAGAGGAAGAAGAGAGGTGAATCATAGCTTCAAGTCCATGACGCTCTTGATGTTAGGGGCGTAAAGCGAGTACACGATTGCTTGCCTCTTCGCGATCTCGAGCTGAGCCTTGCCATCGGAATAAGCGGAAGCAATGGAAGCTTGGTCGGTGAGGTTTTGGTTGTGGCGAAAGGCGTCAATGGCTCGGCGCTTGGTGTATTCCCTGATGTTGTAATCGGGGAACTGACGAGCCGTGCGGAGGAGAGAGCGGAGGAGAGAAAGGATTTGTGCTCTTGACGGAATATTTGATGATAAGCTCGCGGAAGCCATGCCCCCTAGCTCACAAAGCTCGGTTGCGAATGAAAGGTTTTAGTTTACAGTTTACTGAGGAACCAAAACCATAGCTGAAAACCTTCTCTGGTTCAGTATTTCCTTTTTATACTGATCCGCGTGCTAAAATAATGTGAATTATTTACATCTGATTTGTTATATTTTTAACAGAAAAATGATTTCATTTTTTAAATACCAGATAGATAAATGATTTGAGTTGACAATTTATTTTTAATTAGAAAATTTTCAGAAAGAAAAAGGACAGAAAAAGAATTTTAAATTTATGAAATCTTAAATTAGATTTATTGAGAATTGATAAAATAATGACGAAAGTTGATAAATAATTTATAATTTATTTTTTAACGAATATCTTATTTAAAATTTTATAATTTCAAAATTTTTTCACTACCTTTTCCCCAAACTTTTATGCTTGTAACTATTCGTTTGCACTGTGTTCTAAAATTTCATTACAAAAAATTAAGCAATTTATAGGAAATGCGATACATATCACATTAAGGAAATTATTTGCTAGATGGAAATTAATACATCAATGGAAAAGTTTTACTACATCTTGTCTTTATTATCAAATTTACTTACCTAACTTGATAGCTCAAGGAAATTAGTTAATTGTTAACAATATGTATTAGTTGCCTTAAAATATTTTCTTAAATAATTTGTTTTAAAACTACGTCTTTGATTCAAGGTCTCTTATTACATATAATCAATAGAAATATATTAAAAATGAGGGAAAATTTTAAATAAATACCGTCTGAATTTATAAAACCCCAAGAAGCCCGTCGAATTTATAAAAAAACTGAGAGGTGACAAGGACTTTTGATGGATATGTAAATTCAAGCGAAATTATCCTTTTACCCTTAGTTTTAAATAATTAAAAAAAGTAAATAACCCCCCCGGTGGGCCCCACCGCCGGCGGCCACCACCTTTGCCTGGCAGAGGTGGTGGACGCCGGCGGTGGGGCCCATCGCAAGGGGGTTATTTACTTTTTTAAAAAATTATTTAAAACTAAGGGCAAAAGGGTAATTCCGCTCGAATCTACATATCCTTCAAAAGTCCTTGTCACCTCTCAGTCTTTTTACAAATTCAACGGGCTTCTGGGAGTTTTACAAATTCAGGCGGTATTTATTTGGAATTTTCCCTAAAAATGATAAATATGAGGGATAAAGTTGATTAATTTCCTGTATTTAGAATAAACTAGATTCCAACTAACTCTTATATTAAGAATTAGATATAATATAACAAGTTTTATACTATTAGGTGGTGTAATACCCCGGATTTTTAATAATAATAATAATAAGATAGTGAATAAATATTTAGAATTTAATAATGTGTGTATTATTTCACAATTTATTAATTGGAAATAATTATAGTAATAATAGAAATTTAGATATTTAATTGTATTGTTTTATAATTGAAAATAATAAAATAAAGTTCAGCCCATAGCTAAACCCTACATTTTAATTATAAACTTAGGTTTAGCCGTCTAAACCTAGCAACGCTCGATAGTTTTCTTCTCCGCTACCTTCTCTTCTCAAATCCTCCTTCCGGACTCTCATCAATTTATTTTCTAGGAGGTTAGCAAACAGAGACCATGTAATTCTAATCCCCATGAGTAGTTTTATGTAAATTTTGATAGGTAACCCTAATCCCTATAAGGTAATTCTAATCCTCATGAGTCTTAGGTTAGATTTATGAAAACTTTGATAGGTAATTCTAATTTTGATGATAAAGCTCCTAAAGATTTAGATGGGATTCCCAAAGTACCAATTATTTTAATCACATGATTAGAAATCTGAAAATATTAAATGATACTTATTATCTACCATAAGAGTTAAAAGTTCTCATGATAACCTTATAAGAAGTAAAGCCAAAAAAGGATGATGAGTAGAAGTTCATAGGATTTAAATGATGGTCATGAGAACTTCTCATGACAACCTTATGGGAACTCACGAGTAAAATGGATAATGAAAAATTAAGTTCTCATGATAACCTTATGGGAACCCACGAGTAAAATGGATAATGAAAAATGAAGGATTTAAATGATGGTCATGAGAACCTCATAGGAACCCCCATAGGAACCCATAAGTAAAATGGATAATGAAAAATTAAGGATTTAAATAATGGTCATGAGAACTTCTCATGACAACCTTATAGGAACCCATGAGTAAAATGGATAATGAGTAGAGCTAAGAATTTAAATGATGGTTATGGAAACTTCTTTTGATAGCCTTATAGAAACTCATGAGAATTTATTTGACAGTTTAATTTGAGAAAATTCATTTTTGTGTATTTTATGAGTGTATTTTATTATGAGTGTATTTTAAAATAATGAGACTTTACTCAGATAGGTATTTGAGTTATAATATGAGTTGGATCTTATATCAATTATTTGAATTATTATACTCTTGAATAGCTTGGAAAGTCATGATACCATTTAGCAACTGATATATTCAATGAAGAAATTGATAATTATGACAAGATTGAATTTCCTGATTGTGTGTGATTGTAATGAATTTAATAGTGGGAGGATAGCTTGGGACGATACCTCCCAAATGATGAACACAACTTTTGGGCTTTATGCCACCGATGTGAACCGATGATATCCGTTCTTCCCAAAATGGTGTCTGGCAGGGTTTCCCGGGGCACTAGTAGCAACTTTGGGAAGAGGTGTGCACACTATGAAGAGATGTTTTGATGATGACCAATTTGATGATTTGTGACTGGCAGGGTTTTCCGGGTCACAGGGTAAACTGGCAAGGTTTCCCGAGTTTACCATGCTTCTCTTCCCACTAAATAGACTGGCAGGGTTTCCCGGGTCTATCATGAATTTAATAAAGATAATGAATAATATTTGATTTAACGTGTATGTATATTATGAATATAGAAATTGATATTTGATTCAATTACTACGTATATTGGATTTGATTATATTTGATTGTGATTTATTAGAATTACCAGCAATTGCTGATGTTTGTATTCATGGGCTGCGATGATCCTTCGGGGGAGCAGAATTTCAGTGAAATAGGTACCGAGGGTTGGGGTTAGTAGTGAGAAGTGAGGAGCACAGTCAGCTGTTTATTTTATTTTATTTTATTCTAATTAAAAACACATATATTTTGTTTAAGTTTGAATTTACCTTATTTGTAATAAGTAGCCTTGCACTTGTCCCAGTACAAGTGCGGCGGTAACACTCTCAAGGTTGTTTATTTCGAATTTTATTAATTTATTTATGAAAATCATTTAAATTTTTGTTATTATAACGGTTAGAAATTGGGGGTGTTACAGGTGAGGTTCATTATGTATATTGTATAATGTCATTATGTTCTATTAACAACTAAATTTTTAAATAAAACATAAATAGAAAATAATGCCATAATGGAGAGAAAACAAATTATTTGATTGTTTCATGTATTACAAATCAGGTAATCGACAAGACTCTTCATCACTGATATCGTTTTAAAAATGATGTTGTATGCTTGTTTGAATTAACCCTTTTTAAAATAATTTTTATATCGACGGACTTCTATAAATTGAAATTAGAGGAAAAATCAATTAGTGTAATATGATTCATATTTAAATGTTTTTATAAATAGGTGAGTTTGACATAAACTTATTTCAATGATATATGAAAATATCAATTTTAAAAATTTTAATTTAAAAAAAAAAAAAAAACTCAAAAGCAAGAAGCCGCAAAATATGACTTTGAAGAAAAGTCCATTTGCTTCCAAAACTAAACCAAACATAATTGAAAAACTTAGTTTTAGAGTCCCAAATAAGATCCTATAACAAGCATGAGATGTTGTATCAGTCTTACACTTAAGAAGTTAAAAGGCTTCAAGGGTGGGTTTTCATTTCCTTTGGTTGCATTTGGCTTCCTTCTTTCATGTCTCAATGAATGTATTGGCAACACAAAGCATGTTTCTTGCAGCCTGTAATCCTGAGATTTTATCCTTCCCCTCCAAATCAACAAACAAAGGGTGGCAAGTTGAATGTTGAGGTTAAGTGCATGTGAGTGTGGATGAGTGCTTGACAGAAACAAAAAGAGATCCTTTTCGTGGTTTATAGGCAGCTTCTGAAGCAGATTTTGCTTTGCTTGTTTGCATTTTCGATCTGTTCATAAAGTTTTAATCTTTTAGAAGAACTTTTAATCGTGTATATATAGCACCTCATTCTGTTCATCATCTGCACAATCGTTCAAGTTAATCCAAGAGTTTAAGAAGGCAACAAATTGGTCACGCGTATTTCCATTTGAGTTATGGAAAACAGGCTCAGGCAAACAAGGTACCCAGTTCCCAAACTGGTTTTTTTGATCCTTTTAATCTTAACCCCTTTTTTATATTATATGGTATCGTTGGTGTCCTTATAGTGAAGTAACCTTCATTTTTAAATGTTAATTTCACCACAAACACAAAATAATGAAATTTAAAAAACATTTTAAAAGCATAAGCCAAACACACTTTGGATATAATTTTGTTTAGTCTTTTAATATTTACCTAAGTATTTTTATTAAAATTTAAATTTAAATAACATAGGGGGAATTACTAAGAGGTCCCAAATAGGAGAGTCAATTACTAAAAAGTCCTAATGACAAGTGATGAGCATAAACCTGTTGTCATTTCTTACACTGAAACTTGTCATTGCATGTTTTTTAGTTATTAGTTTGATAATTAAATATCTTTCTTGGGACCTCATTGTAATTCCCCTATTATAATCTTATAAGGAGCCATTACTGAGGGCACAAAAAATAGTGATTTTCTAAAAGTTAGAATTGTGCTCAAGTAAACTAGGTATTTTGTCTCTCATATTATGCAGAGGGGAAATAATAGCTTAGGAGTTTGTAATCACCTTTATAATATTTAAATCATATTAACTTATATGGAAAATTATTTAAAAAAAACATTGAGTTTCTCATCATTGGACAAAATTAACGTTATGGATTGTTTATGTGAAAATGGAGAGTAAGAGATGAGGAGCACACAACTGCAGTTGCTGCTGCTGCATTTGCCATATATTCACTCTATCTCCCCAACTTCAAAGAGTTTCCCATTTCTTCTTCCAGAAGCAGCAACATAAGACAAGATTCAACCCCTACTTATGGTAATCATTATTCATTTTTCCCTCTCTTTGCTTTTATACATGCACACCTATAAAAGTATCTTCAACTGAGTCCAACAATGTTTGAATCTGGCTCAGTTAGGTAGCCATATGAAAAGATATAGAGGTAACATGTTTGGTTATATGTGTTTTTAGCAAGAGAAAATGCTTTCTCTACGAAACCCTCTCCTCAGAACCAGAGGATCCCAATTCCACTACAGCAAAATGATTTCAAAACAAGAGCTCATGTTTGGGAAAAGGCCAACCTGCAAAAGATTCACAAAAGGTATTAAAGAATAATCTAGCCTTTTAAGTTAAGTAGTACTATTAGTTGACATGATTGTTTTAACTGTGAGAAAAATTTGC
The DNA here is from genome assembly GCA_034222035.1 of Acacia crassicarpa. NCBI lineage: Eukaryota > Viridiplantae > Streptophyta > Magnoliopsida > Fabales > Fabaceae > Acacia > Acacia crassicarpa. Next base: position 234,940 of record JAWXYG010000023.1, on the reverse strand, counting down.
AGGTATGAGAAGATTAAGTCCAAAATTATATCCTGGGAAACTGAGCAGAAGAAGCAGGCCAAACTTCACCTGGAGAGGAAGGTCTGTGTCAGGTCTTAGATATGAATTACAGTTTAACATGTTGTGAATATCATAATCTCATGGTTTATGGAACTACAGAACATGATGGATCCGACCGCAAGGGCAATAGAACCACAACGTTACCAGAACAAAATAGCAAGGATTGATATGACAGCACGAACGGCTAAAGCTCAGTTAGAGGACAAGAGAAGGAAAGAAGAGTATCAGATCAGAGAAACTGCAAAACAAATCAGAGAGACAGGCAGGGTCCCTGTCAAATGTTTCTGCTTCTTCATATTTTAATCACGACAAATTATTATTACTCGAGTCTGGAATTGAAAAATCAAACAATTGGAGGATATACACGTGTTGGTTTCACCTTATTTTGTAATGACATCATTGTGTGCTGCTCAAATTGTTCATATTGCAATATACTTTACTAGTCTTGATATCTCATATGTGGTTTTGACTGCTGAAGTTATCTTCAACCTTGCATTAGAAGAGAAAAATTACGCCATAAGCCAATATATCTCAGAGTGCCAGTGAACTCTCTGATAGATGATATTATAAGTAATGCCTCATGCTACTTATTACCTTCAATTTCAATAACAACTTAATTATTATATTATTATGTGTCAAACTTAACAACTTCTTGCCCGTTCTTCTTTTTAGTGTTTCGCCTTCTTTTTTGCTTGTTTGTTTTGATTAGCATAAATTTGTCTTGAGGCCTCAAAAATGCACGTACAAGATAAAATAAATGACGAGTGTTAAAAAAAGCATTGTGCAAAAAACTTGGCTGCAAAGGAAGAATATGTCTAATAATACTCCTTTAATCATATTTATCTAATTTGATTAAATTATGGAAGTTAGTTTAGTTGAGTTGGTTAATATGACATATATTATTTAAAATACCCTGCTCATCTTCATCAATTCTCTCCTTAAATTATGGAAGAATATTAATAGAGGTAAATAAAAAAAAAAGATTAATAAATATGAAAAATTAACAAATATAAAAACTGTCTTATATTTAGGATCAAGATCATTTCCTTAAAGTTATTTTATGTTAAAGGCCGGAGGGCTATAACTAATCCTAATTATCATCTCTTTTACTTTGAACTTTGCGCTTTGATACTTATTATGCGAAGCCCCAAGTACAAGAGACCTCGTCTTGTGCGTTGGAACATTTCAAAATGCCTCCCATCTCATACGATATAAAGCCCCCTGCGGCCAATTTTCATGAGACGGTTATCAAAAGTATCCATAACTGTTCAATACACACACGAGTTAGCAATGACTAAGGTGTTCAAATATATTGAGAGTGCCAACGCATGTACCACCAACAAAATCTCCTCAATATTTCCAAATCTTAACACCTTAACATCAGAGGAAATACACGAAACAACATCAACATCCACAACACTCACAGTTGCATTTCAGAAAGCTTAAGACTCAAGTCGCCACACTTTCTGAGCCGTGCTCTTCCTTCCAGTACTATTTTCTCACAAACAAGTATATCATTCTATACATGAAGGTTATATTTTCAACATGTGGCAAACCTCAGGTAACCCTGTTTGTTCTTATTTACGTGGGTGTGGCCTCCAGACCCGGAGAATCAAGAGATATGACAGTCTCAAATGCACCAACCAAGGCCTTGACCTTGCTCTGCCTGAGCTCAGCAAGCTTGGTTGCAGTCTCTTCAATCACGTTATTGTATAAACGCCGGGGGGTAACTTGCTTCCCAAGCAAATTTTGGTGTCTTAAAACAACCTGCTGAGATCCTGATGCTGAACCATCAATCTTGTTTTCATCTGCAACTTTTCTCCCAAAACTTCTCCTTTTACTTCTTTCCGCCATTTGGACCCTGGGCAAAATAGTTTCAGATTTTGTTTTTGCATCATTTGATTCACTTTTATCAGCTTCTTTCCATTTCCTGACCCATTTTCTATTTTCAATTTTTTCTCTCTCAGTGTCACTAAGCAAGCGTGCAGGACGAAATTTGAGTCTTCGAGGAAGAGGAGCATTATTCTGAGGCTGAAGTTCAATCACCTTTCCCCTCCGGAAACTCAATCTACGGGCTGGAATAACTCTATCTCCTGCCCCACCTGCTGCACCCATCTTCGGCCTGATTTTGAACCCAACCTTTACATTTTCACCTGGATACTGGTTTCCTGTTTTGTTGCTCTTAAAAGTGGCACCATTTTGTTTTCCTTGGGAAGAGTTGGGTGGGAAAAGAGATGATTCTTTTGCTGATGGAAATGATGAGGATGATGGAAAACTATGTACTGCGTGCTGCATTCGTCTCTTGACATTGACCCCTGCAGGAAGTGGAGAGGGTTTCAGTGATGTACTTAGACGGTTTCCATTATCAGCATTTTTAAAGGTCCTCCTTGAATTTTGTGATCGTGACAATGAAGATAGATTTGATGAGGTATTATGTATTTTATTCTGTGTCTTTCTATTGATTTTGATCCCAGAAGCCACAGGAGAAGAAGCTGGAGATTTAGTCTCATGATTTCCTTGGTCGCCATGTCTAAAGATCCTCCTTGAAGATGCTGATTGTGACAGTGCTGATAAAGATGATGAGGCAATGGTTGTTTTCCGCATGCGTCTCTTGTCTTTAATCCCAGAAGATTTAGGAGATTGTGCCAAAGATTTAGTCGGATGAATTCCATGGTTACCATGTCCAACACTCTTCTTTGAAGATGCATGCGATCCACACTCACTGATTTGCTCGGAGTCTTGCTCCAAGCTTTTGTACCCCAATGATGGTGAGACTGAAGACTGGTTAGTGGGATCACAATCCAGAGTAGGTTCCATAGATTTCTCAACAGGGGTAGGTTCATCCACATTCAGAATTTTTTCTTGTAAATTATCATTGCTGGTTGGCTCAGGTCTGACTTCTTCAACATTGTTTTGAATTTTTGAATTAGCCACTTCTTTCAGGTTCTTGGCAGTCTTAGAAGTTGTGCTTGAATATTTCTTTACATAGTGCTTTGTAGATAAGGGGATACTAGTTGGCAGTGATCCCCTCTTGCCACCAATTGGAGATGACTTTATCTGTTTGCTTCTTCCTTCACTTGTATTCTTGCTGCCAGAACCATAAGAATTTTTGCTTCTCTCTACTTCCCTGCTCGTTTGACTATTAGGAGATTCCTGCACTGGCAGAGAAGATTGCTCTGATTGTTCGTTCTTTATATCAATGGGACGATGGTCCATAGAAACATCGGTTTCCTCAGAGTCTGAAGGGACAGATCCATTCTTTCGCAATTGATCCTTCATGACCGTTTCAGGCTTTCCCAACTTTAAAGTTGGAGAATCATTTGAATCACTTGTTGATTTCTTTATCCCGGCCATAGAAACAACGATTTCTTCTGAAACTTTGGTTTTTCTACCACTGGCTGTAAATTTTTTCCGTGCTGCATTCCATGGTTTAGCTTCAACAGAATGTTGGATGCCATATTTGCAATTATCATGGCAGGAAGGGATCCGACCACTTAGATAACGAGAAGGAATCTTGGCTTCACCTTTTACAACAACCAGCCTCTCATTAGAATTCGCTATCTCATAACCATCTTCTTGAACCCCATGTTTCTCACCATTGATCTGGGTATCAATGCCTTCCTTCATTATAACCACTGATCAAGATGAAGTAACTTCAGAGGCTCCTGCAACAGATGATAATCTTCTGAGAGATGTTAAAACAAAAGGGGAGGGGGGAAATTCTTGTCAGAGCAACACGAGACAACAAACTTTTTCGTTATTTGATTTTATGGTCAACGTTCGTAGAGGGGCAGAGGAATCCAGCCAGTGGCATGGAGCAAAGTTCCTTGGGAGAGAAAATCAATTGCATGTCAATTCAATTAATTTCGAAATAAGGAAACAGCACAAGATATGATGTATTTTCGGTGAATATCATCAAATTTGCAACGGTAAAAGGATTTGAAATAAACTCCACAGTTGGGGACAAAATGCAATAGAAGGTTAATTGCAGAGTGGTGGCTTTACAAGAAAATCAAAATTATAGAAGAAAGACTCGTTCGTACGAAATTAGAGAGCTTACAAACATTATACAGTTATCTTCAACTACATCTAAAAGAACTGTACAACACAATCAATTCCAAATTCAGACAAAACGGCCACAACGAATCCGTAGGGAAAAGAGATGTCGAGAGAGAGAAAACCTGGAGAAGAAACGATTTCAAAATGGAAGACAAAATTAAGTTTCACCCGGTAAAAGAATATGATCCCGGCAGAACAAGAGACCAATGAACATAAGAGCACAAGCCATTGAATTAGACAATAAAATTCAAAATTCTAATCAACAGAAGAAACCATCACATGCGCAAGACGAGATCATTAAACATTCCCAAATCAGAAAATTAAAGTCCGATTTAAATTGACCACCATATATAGTTCGTCCAAGCAGAAACCACGATTGTGGCGCGAAACAATCAAGAGAAAAGGGGAGTGGGGGAGAGTGAAAGAACAAGCTTATACCTTCTCTGTGCGATTGCTGCTTTAAAAGAAAGAAGAAAGAACAAAACAGCGAGCGTTTCAGGGCGATTGGGCGTCAGAGAAATGGTTGGACAGAATTCAAAACTCAAAAGGGAAATTCATCAGTTGGCTTGATCGTTGACTCGGAACCAAAAACGCGTTTGAAGCGACAAACTAACCGACTATCCAGCGAACCATGTTCCAACGATGCAGCATGATTAAAAAGGCAGAGCCACACTGGACCAGGGAAGAAGGAGGCACGTCAACATCCATATCCATCCTCTTTCCCACTTCACTTTTTTCCTCTTTTCCTTTTTTTTCTCCTGCCACCAACTTTTGCCGCTCATTCCAGTTAATCTACCCCGAGCCACCATTGATTCCAATTCACATGCACGCAATCGAGTTGAAAAGGCCTGGTCAATCACATTCCTTTTCTTGGCCTGTGGGCCTTAAACCATCCATATGTTTTATCACAGTTGAAAATTCAATAATTTACACTTGTTCCGTTCCTTTCTCGGAAATGTTTAATTTTGTTTGAAAGTTATTTTCATGCAAAGTGAAGTTTCTAAATCGTAACAATTTCATTATGTTTGTTATTCATATTAAGTTTAAATATTATTTGACTAAAACTGATAGTCTATATGATATCCACGTCAATTTTAGTTAAATGCATATTTGTTTTAAAAAATGCATTTTATTTTTGTTAATCACGTAGGGTTGTAATTATATATGTTCATGCTAAAAGTTAAAAATAGTATGAGTGGGTTGATCATGCTAAAAGTTAAAACAGTATATGGTTTCATTGTTGAAGATACAGTTTATTATTGTTAATTACATAAGGTTGTTATCACAACTTTATGAGAGTATAATTGCAACATTATGTTGACTCTTTTATAAGATACTAGTATATTTTTGCCAGGTACTCTTTTATATAAAACTTATGTTCTGTGGTTGTAATAAATAATTTATAAAAGTTGATAAATAAGTTATTATAAAGAGAGAGTATTATTTTACACTAGACTCCTGTAGAAAAAAAAAAAAAAAAGGAAAGCAAATTTCCTCCTACCTCTTTTTTTTTTTTTTTTTGGTTCGATCATCCAGTATTGTCATCTTATATAGCACAATGAAAAAGCTACTACTCACACTAAGAACATGGTTAAATTAGCGTTTGAAAAGCACGTCCACAAACAAAAATTTTCTCATGTGCTTATTTCCTATTATATAAATTAAGTTGGAAAAACAATTTTTATTGTCAATCTAAACATTAAAAAAAAATAAATAAATAAACATACTCTAAGACTTTGTTTGGGAGTTTGGAGGGAAAAGGAAGGAAGGGGATGCAAGGAGAATGGAGGAGAGGGAAATGAAGGATATTTCCTCCTCTTGTTTGGGAGTTAAAAAAATAGTAAGGGAAGAAAATGGAGGATTAATGAGTTATTTTTACCATTTTGTCATTTTCTTTAATAACAAATATAATTATGGGAAAATTCCAAATAAATACCTTTTGAATTTGCAAAACCCCCAGAAGTCAGTTGAATTTGTAAAAAGACTGTGAAACACCAAGGACCAATGAGGGATATGCAAATTCGGATGAAATTACTCTTTTGCCCTTAGTTTTAAATAAATAAAAAAATAAAATAAATCCCCTCCCCCCACCCCCACCCCCGCCGACCACCACCACCACCGTCGTCCAGCCGCCACCACCGCCGGCCAGCCGGCCACTGCTACAGGTCGACGGCGGTGGTATCCAGGCGATGGTGGTGGAGGCCGGCGGTGGTAGTGGTGGTGGCGGCGGCGGCAGCAGAGGTGGTGGCGACGACGGTGGTGGTGGCGGTGGTGGTGGTGGGGGGGTGGAGGTGGTGGCGGTGGCGACGGTGGTGGTGGTGGTGGCGGCGGCGGTGTTGGTGGTTGTGGGGTGAGGCGGGGCGATGGTGGTAATAGTAGTGAACAAGGGTAAAGAAGTAATTAACCTATTGTTCCTCTTAAAACCTCCATATTGAGGGAACTTTAATTTTTAGAAGAAGAAGGGTTTTTGAGGATTTGTAAAATCCCCTGATTCCTTCCTTTCTTATTTTTAAAACTTGTAAACAAAGGAAGGGACTATCAAAACCCTCCCTTTCCTTTCATTTCTCTCCAAAATGAAACTTGGAAATATAGCCTAAGTTGAAATGAAAGCATGTCATTAGTTAGAACCTTGTAGTCTAAGTGACATCAAGCATCTCTTTTAAAGTTTTCTTAACATGAGGTTTTGAGTTAAAGCTTTCTATAAATGTATAGATAAATGTGCGAGTTATAACCGAAAGAAGGAAAACATGTTACTAGTGTGCATAAAAACATAATGTTAATAGTCAAATTTCATCACACCCTGTAATTTTTTTATTAATAATATTAAGTATTCCTATTTTTTTCCTTGTATACAATGGGGTCAAGAGATCTAACAACAAATAAGAAACCAACATTGAGTCAGGGATTATGTCAAATTATTTTGTTTGTACGAGGGACTGAAGATAACTTGAATTAGAAATACCACCAAAATAGTGTTATTGTAAAGCCACCACCCTTAGTATTTCTTTTTCAATCCTGCACATTTCAGAGACAAAAATATGCCTATTTATAATATTTTCCGGATAAAAACACCCTCCATCAAGTTTAACCGAAATCATCCCCGTGCGGAAAATCGTCGTCCATCATTGTTGTTGGGTCACTCAATCGTCGACGTGTCGACGAGAGCGTCTTCCCTCTTTCATTGGCGATATCACTCTTTCATTTTGTATTGAGAAAAGATGTGCGTTTATCAACCATCATTAACTCTCTTGTTCCTGACACAGTGATTTTTTCTGTAAAATCACTGTGTTAGGAAGTAAGTAGTTGGGGAGAGGATTAACATTCACCCATTTGCCGTCGTGCTTCACCTGAAGGCCTCCATGCCGTTTCGGTTAAGGACAGTGAAGAAGCCATTGTCCGTATGAGGTAGCAGCCCCAAAGCAAGCATTTTTGTCGTCTTCTCTTCTCCTTCACACCTCGCATCCATGATTTTTTTTGCATTGCAATTGTGCGTTTTCGGGGGCGGCAGGAGAGAAGGGGAGGAGCTGGAGGTATTGCCGTGGAGGAGCATGGAGTCCATTTGAATTATCTTCATCTGATGTGGCTGTACAAGGGATTTAGTTACAAACTCAGTGAAACTAAGTATTGAGTCACGGCGAGATAAACTATAAGGATTTACAAACTCGGTCAAACAAAAAGAAAAAAAAAACCCAATCTTTCTTTTCTTCAACCACGCAGATTTTACTTGCATTTATTTCTATTGTGTGGGTATGTATCTTCTTAACTAAAAGAGGATACAGGGTCACTTAGAGCAGTACCAAATCTCTTGTCTCTTTATGTATTATTATTAGTAAAATAAATGGGATTTTATGGGAAATAAAAGTGCTTATAATTTCCTAATGTATTACTAGGGGTATGGTGTGAGAAATGTATTCAACTGGACAAACTACAAATCCATCATGCAAGAAACAAAAATAAAAGAATTTAGCTGTTATTTCTATTGGTATCAAAGAGGCCAGATTACGAGTTCCAACAATGATTTCCTATAAAAATTCACAACGATTCTCTCTATCCTACACACTGCCGTGTATTACTGTTTAACAAAGCAATTATAAAACTATCCTATTGTTCACAGAAAATCCATACACAGTTCTGGAATCAATCATATATAGTATATTTACTTGACTTGAGAAAAACTGCGGATTACTGCCTTACTGATTGGAGGATATCTCTGTCCCCTTCTCTTCTTACATGTTTTCTCCCAATTCACTAAAAGGCCCCTTTTCTCAATTCTCAACAATGAGTCTGCAACTTTGGAAGAAGCTGAAGCACGAGACCGCTTTCTCCCCCTACCTGCATTTCTTAGAGAAACCGTCTCCAAGTGAGTACCAGAAGCTTCCATAAGACCTCCTATGATTTGAATATCCTCTGTCACCTCACACCTTGACAATGCAGTGAGGCTTGGAAGGATTTCACTCTGAAATTCCCTCCGCCTCCTGCCCCTTTTAGTAGCTGGGCCCTTCCTCTGTTGACTCGGTGAAGAGCCACCTTCTTTCTTATTTTGATCAGTGATCTTATTATTACAACAGCAATCTGGGTTCTCTGTCTCAGTCAACTTCAAGGTCATGGCCTCAAAGTAATCAAAACCAGCAGGCTGAAAATCTTCAAGATCATCACTGGTCTTAACACTGCAATCCACGTTTACCTCATTCTCTAAAAGTTCCTTTATTGAAGACACAATTTTGGCAAACCAATGAAGAGGACTATCCATCAAAGATTCAGGTAAGGGGAAATCAGTCATTTGGGGATCATTAGGAACCACAAATGCTGATATAGAAACCAAATTCTCAGCTGCAATTCTGACTTCTTGCTCTTGCAACTGTCGATCCTCTTGCCCTGCCAATTGGGTAGGCATTTCAAGCTGCTTTTCATCTAATTCGCCATTGTTCTGTTGCGGACTCTCTGGTGCCTGGACATGGACATCTACTGGAATATCCGCATCTTCATTGAAGCAAGAATTAAGGTCAATGATTCTTGTCAGACAATTATGTTTCTTCTCATTTTCATTCTGGTTATCACCCTCAGGCATCTGTCCTGCCAAGTCAGGCAGATTGCAAGAACTATTTACAGCAAGCACACAATCCCTCCCAATTTCCTCAATTTTTTGATTATCAGATTGAATCTGACAGATGTCGGAAGGGAAGGCGTGAGAAGAAGACAGATCAAATGGAGTATGAGGCTTTCCATTAACAGGAAACACAAGAATGTTGTCCTTACACAAGCCACTTCCCCCAACTTTCTTAATCTCAATACCATGTATACCTCCCAAATGATGTTTTAAAATGACAGGTTCTTGTTGGGTAGAAATTTTACTATCGTCTCCATTGAGTTGTCTCTTGGGTACAGGCTTTTCTAGAAGCCAGGGCAACCCCTGCCTTGAATTCTGAAATTTGTTATCTTTATTATTAGTGTTGTTGGGATCCTCCACACCTTCAGAAACGAGTTGAGCGCTTCTTGGTCCAAGCAACAAGCCATCCATGGTAGGAACTTGTGTTCCTACAGAGGTCTCACCAACAGAATTATTTTCTTTACTCCAAGGTCCTAGGTTAGTTGGAGCCGATGAACGAAGGCCTAGAAGATCATCAACATGTTCTGGCATCTTCTTCAATGCTTCAGACCGAGAAAATATGTTATCTGTATCAATAACTTTAGCAAAAGAATCGAAATCACCACCATGTTTATCTGAAAAAGGAGGGATTACCATATTAGAATATGGGCTGACAAATATACTAAGAGGTAAGAGCAAATTGCAAACACCTCTACTGAGGTGTTTTTTTCTTGAGGTTAATCTATATGAAAATGATACACACACTCACACATATATATTCTTCTCGATTTTTTTCTTGCATATTGCATACAAAATCTACTTGTCTACATTTTCATATATTTGGATATACATATTAGTATTTAGATTAATTAAATATATTTTGAATTTAGAAGTGTATAATTGTACAAATATTCATGAAAGATTTGTAAAATCTACTTAAATACTAAAAGTGAAAACAAGGAGCACTAAAATAACCAAAATGCAAAAAATCTTACCATTTGAAGTATAAGCTGACACCTCAGCCACTCTGGAAACCCTCTCATCTTCCACAGAGTCACCTTCTTCACAATTAAGGTACTCATCAGCAGGAAGTTCAAGATCCAATATTTTGTTACCAACTTTCTTGTAGTTGCAATTTGATGGTTTGGAGTCTTTCAATAATCCTTGAACTAGGGATGCACCAGGACTAGGAACAGGACATAATTGCCTGATCTTTTCTTGCAACAGAGTGCTTTTGGCAACTAAAACAGATGATTCAGCAGCTGCCAAAGCTAACTTAGGTGAGAAGCATTCCTTTGGGGCATTTTCAGATGAAACATGAGGCAAAGCACCCGACCATGATATCTCTACACTTAAATTATTATGCTTATATAACTCATTCCTTCTAAGTTCATCCACCAATTCCCTCTGCTTCTGGTAGAGGCGATGGAGCTCATGAATCTGATCAGCAGTGTGCAGTCAACAGAAATAGTCAGTAATTAAGAACTTTATGAAAATACATTAATACTACATGAAAACTAATTAATTACTGCAAATGACAACCTACCATAAGTATGGTTTACTATAAATGAACTAAGAATACAATTATATTCAACAACAACGACAAATTTTATCCACTAGGTAAGGTCAACTACATAGATCGCACAAAGTTATTGTACTCTATCAACCACCAAATCTTTAACTAAATTGTTAACCAAGAGGTCCCTCTTAAATATTTCATTGAGCGTTCAATAAGAAATAAAAAATTTATAATTATAAATTTAGAACATTACCGTTAGTCACACTAATTTTTTTATATATATTTTATTCACGCAAAGTATTAGACTTATAACTTGTTATCTGGTTTGTCTGTGTCTTCATTAAGCAACATACAAATCAGACCCAAATAATTGCTACGAGAAACCTTCTCTAACATCTCAATGTATTGTAGATTCCAACACATCCTCCAGATGCCAACAAACAGCAGGTCCTTAAGACTCTCAAACCTCATGCTAAAAAAAAAAAAAGGAGATAAATAAGAAGGATTGTTCATTTGTTTAGACTATAATAAACTCTTCGAAAGATATGGTACGTTATATTATAAAACAAGTATTTGAAGAAAGCACACAGCCCGAGTTCTTCAGGCAGGCGGAAAGGATTAATACAAATAACACAGGAAGAATCAGACAAAGATTAGACATCACGAAGCCTAATCGATCCAGAAGTGAAGTCAGAACATACTTGGTCCTTAAACATGGCTTCATGCTTCAGTATCGTCTGTTTCACTATTTCCTTGTCGTATCCAAGAATGTGAGTGGGTGAAGGTACTGACAGGGAATAGTGGTGGTGACAATCATTAATCAGTTTGCCTTTACCATTAGAAGAGGTCCAAGTGTTGCCTTCAGTACCAAAGATGAAATTCCTTGTGGAATTAAATCTGGACGGATATCCACTGGTTTCCACATTTGCACCCATTTCCAACAAGGACATATAAAATAAATGTAGAGGTTGAAATTAACCAAAATATGACATAATCAGCTCAGTTTCCATGGAAGGAAGGCCTGCAATCAGATCAAAAGTAAGTTAACCCTTACAAGCGACCAAAGAAGATAAGCCACCTGTCCGACAAACACATACATGCTTTGACACTGGAAATAAAAGACTGACAGTTATAATTAAAAGGAAAATGCAATAAGAATTTAGCAAGAACAAAATAAATTTACTGAAAGAAACGAGAACACTGTGCTTTGCTGAAAGATGGCTTCAAATCTTTTTTGGCTCAATTACAATTGATGTCTCTTAGATATAAGTCACAGATAGTACTTTCAAATCTTCCACCACATGCTTTGCATATTGAAATAGCTAAAGATCTACTGTTGTCGTAAACTTCTCATAATCATTTAAACAGTTCGATTGCTAAATAATTCAAGATGGTGGATTAGGTGTAAAATATCAAAACCAAAATGACTTGCTACAGAATAGTGGGTGCCAAACTTGTCAGTACTCTATTTAGAACGAATGTTGATTTATCTCCAACATAAAACAAGATGTACTTCAAAGATAATGCTGGGAAATATGACTGTTTCAAGGCAGACAAGTAGTATTATCAATAAACCTTAACAAACAAAACCAGTGAGGTCATCAATGAGACTTGCATTGCAAGTAGTAAATAAAATGAGCATTGAAGTCAAATGGACTAAATCCAATACTTCTAATCGTGGGAAGGCAATCATCAAAAAATTTATTTAAAAAAGCCAAAGAATTTGACTGCCATCAAACCACCAAGAAAATCTCAGCAGAAAAACATTATTGATCAAGCGAAAAACAAATGGTAAGAGTCATTCTCGAATGCTGAGAAAAAGAAATGTGCTGTTTCTTTCGGTGCCGATAGCTCAAAGAAGTTCAATCAAAATCATTAGATATCCAAAAGAGTAGCACAACGAACGACAGGAGGACTTGAGGTTCGCATTCGTAGCTAGAATTTTTAGAGAACCCAAACAAATATCACAAATTGGAAGAAGCGAAATTACTCTAATCACTGACACAAACTGAAACCGACCTTCAAAGACTACCCGAATACGATAAAGTATAGATTAAAACAATCAAAATCAGCGATAAAAACTGATGAACTACGGAGAACAAGAACCATGAAAATCAACTAAACCCATTTCCAAACTGAGTAAAAAAAAGTTCCACATGAATGGCGCCGATAGAAGCATACCCGAAGAAGAAAGAACTAAAGCCCGCCAGCCCAACAAAACTCAAGAAAAGAATCGGTCATTGTTCGTCAACACTTGCTATGAAGCAGAACAAAGCAAGACAACAACCTGAAGAAATTCAGAAATCTGGAAAGGAGATCAGAGAGACACAGAAGATTTGAAAAATCCAAAAGTGAACTATTCCAAAGGACCAGTGAGAGCAGATGAGTGGGGATTTGGATCTACTGGGCCATTCGCTCAAGGACGATTTCAGAGGCAGAGAGAGATAGCAAGAGAGAAAGACCCCAAGAAGAAAACCCGCAGAAAGAGACGAAATTTTACATGAAGAAGGGACATCAAAGTTGTCAACAACACTATCGTCTCTCTCTCTCCCTGGTTCGTCACCTTCTCATTTACGTTTGTTTTTGGATTATTTTTCTTTGGGATAATAATATGCATATCTTTCATCCTCTAGATTCTCTCTTGGTTTAAATTATTAAAATAAATAAACATAATGAATAAATAATTTTCCGACCAATCCAACTATGAAAAACAGACGAGAAATACAGCCTAGGCCATACCCCGGATTACTGCGACAGGAATCAAAAGTCCCATTTTTTAAAGCCACCCCGATGCTTCCAATTATCATTACACCCTTCTTTATTTGGATTTGTGGCTAGAATAGTAATATGGGTCCCACTACCGTAATCTTTTTAAATCTTTACTCCCTTCGTTTTGCCAACAATTTTAAATCTCTTAACAAGCAAGTTTTTTCTTTCCCTTTTCTTTCTTTCCTCTTATTTTCTATCCTCCCAACTTTTCGTCCAATCCAAACAGGGCATAAGATCACTTTGAAATTTCAACAAACAAGGTAGATTGACATGGGGCATGAAACATTTACATCATGCGGGGCCTAGATATAAGATCCTGTCAATTCTCATGCTAAACCCATGTGTAAGTGCATTATGAATAATATAATATAGAATTAGAATACGTTAATTATATATTGCTACTTATTATTGGGCTCTTCAACATTTATGATGCCCCTTAGTTACATATATAAGCTTTTACCATATAATAAGATAGGATAGATCATTTCTTTAAGGGTATTCATAAAATACAAGAATTCATGCACCTATCCGAGCCTGACAAAAATCACCCAACCCAGCACAATAAAAGAAATACGGAAAAAATTAGGCACAATCGTACTGAGCATTTTTACAGGTAGGATTGGGCATCAATCAGGGTATGTTGCACTGCCCATTTAGCACTAATATGTTATTATATTTGATATAAATATTTTTTACATAGTAGTTTATAACTTTGTATACTTATATCATATATTATTATATTTGCTCATATGTTGTATTTTAATATTTTGTATTTTATTTCAATACATGTTAATATTTACATTTTATTTTATGGATGCTTCCCCTGCATACTATTTAAGTGAATAATTCTTTTTTTATAAACTTTGCAAGAACCTTCAGATGAAACAAAATGACAATATTTTACCTATGAAAGCATTAAACTTCGATAAATGAGGGTAGCAGACACTCCACTCTACTAAAAGGAACATGCATTAAATTATTATTAGAATTTTCAAATTCTTAGTACACATTTTGCTTACCAATGATGCACAATAGTGCTTCCTAGTTTTTTCATCAAAATCGAAATTGAAATAATAATCTATTATGTCAACTCTAGGGATCATCTTTGGCATCTCCTCTAATGTATCAATGTTTACATCAAAAATATACCCCTGTTGTGGGGAAAAATGATGGAGGAAGTTAAGATATTTGAGTGCCAAATAAAACAAGGCATAAAAAAATTTATTATCATAAAACTTAGAATCATGTTTTATAACAATATATGGCGTATAGATAATTCCGTATACTTCATGTTTTTGATAATTTGTACATATAATCATTAGCTTTCTCTTTTGCTTTCTTTTTCTTGTAGATAGTTCTATATGCTTCATCCTTTTGACAATTTGGGGCTTTTATGCAACCACTTGGAGTTTTAGATGACTACAAGGCTTTAATTACAATTTTTTGATGCCTTATTGACTATTTGTTAAGACATATAGTAATTTTTTTAATTTCAAAACTCAAGTTGTAGACTTATTTTGAAATATTTCAAAGTATAGAATTATGGATTACATTTGAAGTTTGAAATATTGTTTATCATGTATGATTAAATTTGATTTTTCACATACAGTGTTGCAAAATATCACCATTTGGGCAAGGAAGCCCATCCTACCTAGCTCAAAAATGTTAAGGCTTCTGTCGGGTAGAGTGGGCACTAGGTTTCATTTTACTGTTGAATGATCCTTCAAGGAGGGCATCAGGTAAGGCCTCAGAAACACCCCTATTTAAAACGACATGTGTTTTTGTGGATAGTTTATGCAGCTCCTACAAAATAAAGTGCAATCTTTTCATGATGTGGTTTTTTTGCCACTGTTTTTGTTATATGACTTTAGAAATGAGTGAATCGTCAAAATAATTTCTAGAGTGTTTTCTTAGTTTTATAACAAGTTTTTATTGTATTTTTTCTTTAGTGTGTTGTGCTTTCCCCCCCTTATTTACTTGCTAGTATTTGTTGTTTATTTGTTTTTTAAGATTTTAAAATTTTTTATGTTAAATAACAAAATCATAGGTCCTTTTTTTTAATCACATCTATTATGTCATTAATCACAAGTCTCGTCACAAAATTCTAGGTGTAATTAAAATAACTTCCCTTTCTTTTCTTCCATTTATTTTTAAAGTCAAAATATTTTTAATGACAAATATATGGTTTATCTATACAAAGGCCAAATATTTACTATTAAGCTGTAAGTTTAGAGAGACAGAGAGAGAGAGATATGAAATAAATTTTTAGTATTGGTATAGGTGGCCTTAAAATATAAAGAAAGGAAAAGGTAGAATATTTTAATTACGTCTAAAACTTTATAATGAGACTTATAATCAAGAACATAAAGGTAAGGTTAAACTAGATCCCTTTAAATTTTGAATTCAAATGCTATAAGAGACACTTGTGTTGAAAGAAACAGCCACAAATCAAAATCCGGAAACCAAATAATAATACTCCTTCTGGTTCTTAATATAAGACATATTTAGAAAGTTAATCTTGATCATAAATATAAAGCATTTTCATATTTTTCAATATTTTTCTAATTTATTCTATTGATATTTCCTCAACAATAATAAAAAAGAAGAGGGAAAACGAACATAAAGAGGATGTCTAGGGTGTTTTAAAAAATATATGTCATATTAACTAACTTAATTAAATTCTTTAATCTAATTAAATTAAGTAAATATGTTTTATATTAAAGACCGAATGAAATATTAAAAAAAAAAAAGAACAAGGAGGAGGAAAAATTGGGAATCATAGTTAAGGATTGAGGGAGCACTATTTATATTAAACAAAGACTTTTAGATCAAATATTTTCTGTTTAGTATAAAAATGATATGCGCATGTCCTCTTGACTATAAATAACATGAGTCACAGTAAAAAGGTACTCTAGTAAACTACATATATCTCTTGAGCAAAAAAAAAAAAAAAACTACATATATCTCGAGTCATACAATTAAAATTTCAAAAATTGTCAAAATAAGTTGTCACCTTTAAGAGTTTGAATAAACAAGCCACTGTTCATGTGACTCATCTCAAGTTTTAAAAGAGTTGTTAAATTGAAGTGGACCACTCTTAATTTTGAGACTCTCCATCCAAAGCATATTACATTATTCTAATTATAAATTTTTGACACTTCATATTTGATATGGATACTTCAGATTTTACATTTTATAAAAATCTTTATCTTTTCAGGAGAAAATAGTGATATCGACAATTAAAAACTACTTATACCTTGTACTTTAATTTTAAAAACTATTTACATTTTGTACTTTACTCTTTTTTTTTCAACATAAAAACAAAATAAATCTGTGCCATCCTAGAAATTTAAATTTTACCATGGATTCAACTGAACATTTTCTCAATTGAGAGGATTCTTTTTTAATTGAAATCAACCTATCAGCTAAATAATAATAATAATCAACCCATCAAATTCACTTAGCATTGATGGAAAACATACAACACTTGAAGTATAAAACCATGATAGTTAAACAATCTTCTGGTATAAAACACAAATGAAGAAGCGGGCAAGATGCATGAGATAAGATATATAGATTCTGATGGCTTAGAAGACATAAATTAAAATTGTGGTAAACATGAGATGAATTGAAGAAGAAGGGATTTGAATGAATAATTAAGTTGAGGTTTGCGAGGGTGTAACTGGGTATTTGTGAGCATTCTTGACAAGTTTAGAGAGAGCAGCTTGGCCAAGATCAAGGCCACACACATCAGCAAGACGCACTAAATACAACAACACATCTGAAATCTCTTCCTCCAAATGCTCTTTCTCTTCTCTGCTCCAATTTGGTAGCCCCTTCGCCACTTCTCCTTTCCACTGAAATATCTCTGATAGCTCCCCCACCTCTCCCACCTGCATATATGTATCCATCATTCATAGTCAGCGAGAGGACTATTAGAATATAAGAGTCCCACATCGGCTAACCAGAGAAAAGATTGAAGATATGTAATGTTAAGGACATTAGTATTGAATTGGCTTAAACCATTTTGATAGAAAAGACTCTTACAAGAGCCAAAAGCAGATTTCTGGGACTGTGATACTGTTCCCACCCTCTCACTTCAGCAAACTCTGCAAGCCTTTTGCCAAGTTCCTTAAGAGAAACATCTCTTGATGTCTTTGGGAACCTGTGAGAGCACTCCATTGCTTTTGTTATGTTATGTTATGTTTCATCCACAGACTCGTGCATGTCCAATTTATAGAGAGCCAAGGGTTGTCATACAGAGGGAGATACAGATAACAAAAGATTCGAGATAACTCTCTGTTTTTTTTTTTTAAAAAAATATTTTTACTTTTCTTCCTTCTATCATGTTTTCTAACTAATATATGCACTAAAGTGTTATAGTGGACGGGGCACTCGAGTGTTCTTGCTGTAGTACAATGATCATGTGGGTGTGTCTCTTTCTTTTCATTCATGACTTGATCGAGGTCACTCACTTAACATCCAATTTTATTCCTATAGCCTATCGGGATTATGCATCTTCCTTCCAACAAGTTAACAGAGAAGATTTGCAAAATCAAGCCTACCACATCCGTTGTCCAAAAAAAAAAAAATATACATATATATTGAGTTGAACTTTTTAAGTCTGAATGTATATATACCTGTAAGAATTTGACAGAAAGGGTCAAAAGTTTGATGTTAATAAAACAGAATCTGTTAGGTGAAACTATTGTTGGTGAAAATACTTTCAAGATAGAAATATTATTAAGATAAGAATCTGTGTAATTAATATGCATAATCTTGTAAACAAACAATATATATTATTGTACTAAGAAGAAAATTAGTAAAAACTCACAAGACTGCCAAATATGGTAATGAACTATACAGAAATTCGGGCCCAACTTTCGTTATGTCCTTAAGACAATTTTGCCCCCTCAATACGGATGCCGAAGGTTTTTTAAGCAATTGCCTCCCAGAGCAGATTATTCGTCTTCAAAAAGATGACTCTGCCTATCTGAAGCCCAAGCGAATCCAACGAGTCTGCTTTCAAAACGCACAAGATGTTTTCTGTATGCAGTATGAGTGTATATTTGAGATTAATTTTAGATCTAGTTTTTCTCTATCTAGGATTTTCTGTCACTAGCACATCCTATTTCTAGATGACGAAAATTGATCAGATGGACACCTATTGGTGAACCAACGCAATCAACGGTGGTGAACCAGTGGGACGTTTGATTCATAACCTATGAAATTTAGATCATAAAATCCAACAACCATAAGTTATGTGGAGAAACAATTTGATAGAATGGGTCTAAAGGTTGATTCTTGTGGTGGAGTATCTTTGTAAATCCAAAGAAAACATATTAAATGTGTGAAAGATAATAATAAAATGTTTCATAGAACTTGAAACTTTTTGGGTTTATGCTTTGCATGTTGGCATGCACCTAGATGATTGTGCTTGGACTAACAACCTCCCTACCCTACACTACACATCCATCATTTTCTTGGAACAACCAAACTTGGACACAGTTGGATAGATGAAAGGGTGTGCAATTATTTTCTGCTACTTTCCACAATCATAAGGAAAAAACAATAAAGAAAAAAAAAAGCTGACATTTAACCTTTGTCAAGTCCTCATGATTGACATTTTATCTGTGTGGATTAGATCATGATTCTTAAAAACTCGTTTTATCACTACGATTTTACGTTTTTACGATTTTTTTTCATTAAAACGATTTTACTAATTTTTCAAACGCTTTTACGTTTTTACGATTTTGCATTCTTCTTCTGTTTTCAAGTAAAAACTCATTTTTAAGAACCTTAGATTAGATTAATTTCAACTGAGCTTCACAGCTGTACATAGAGGCTTAAACCAAGTGAACTGATGCAAGAAAAAGTATTCTGAGAATGTGGCGTGAAAATTAAGCATAACCCATCTTTTGTATCTGAATATTAACCCATTTTAAAGGGAAAGCATGTTACTTTCTTGAAATAAATTTCTTACACGTAAGGGAAAGTTCATACTTTGTATTCGTTAAAATGGGAAATTCTCTGTTCAGTGAATAATGCAAACTTGTTTTTTATGAAATATTTCCTATGTTGTATAAATATGAAACAAGAGATGGGGGGCCCACCGCCCACGTAATTATCACTAAGAGCATGGGATAGGAATTAATTAAGAACAAGAATAAAGAGGAAACGGGAGGTGTAAAAGGAGCTTTTAAGAGAGGTGTGTAATGTAAGACGTGGGGAGCAGAGAAAAGACAAAAGTACGGAACAGGCCTCCACAGAGCGTGCCTTCTTGTCTCTGTTTTTGGTTTGCCTCTCATTTATTCATCCATCCTCATCATTATCATCATCATCTCTTACCCTTTTATGTTCCTTAATCTCAGAAAACACTCAAAGTTCAACTCCTTCCCCAAACGTGTAATTGTGTGCTCTAACTATTTGCAATTCGGTCTTTTTAAGGTTTCTGTTTGCTTCATAAATCACTCCTCTTTCTCTGACAGGCCGGTTCATTCATATATTCATCTATAAAATATCGTGATTGTGTTTTAAATTTGCATACAGATTTTCATAATTAGACATCTATTAGACCAAAGAAATAACACACACACACCACCCCGTAGCCATGCTATTGTCATATTATTATCCACTATAATGGGAATCTGTATGAGCTAAAGAAAGCACCTCTGATAGCTATGCCTCCTCTTTCATGTTCAGTTCACACCTTTTTATTAAGGAAATTTACTGTAAGGTTCCAAAGACCATAAAAAATTATAAAAAAGTCTTTACTAAATTCCCATATCAAAAAGATTTTTAGAGACTGTATTGTGGTTAATTCGGAATGTGAAATTACATTATTATCGCCATTGTGAAATTTTATAACTTTTTCAGATAGAAAAATCTAGTTATTAAAGTAGACTCACGTAGTTATAAAAATAGACAAAATAACTTATCAAAATTCATTCGCATATATGAATTTTAACATGCGTTTATGCATATTTTTACAACTGCGTGAGTCTACTTTAACAACTAGATTTTTCTATCTTTAGAAGTTATGAAATTTCACAAAGAGTCAATAAAGTAATTTTACATTCCAAATTAATCATAATGTACTCCATAAGGACATTTTTTATAGGAGAATTTGGTATATGGTTTTTTTTTTTTGGGGTAATTTTTGAGGGTCTTTGGACCTCACAGTGATTTTCTGTTTTTCTTATAACCTCACTGGTTTTTTTTTTTTTTTGGCTCAAGATAACCTCACTGGTTCATGCCATAATATTTCTGGGCCACTATATCCTAGGAAGGAAGACGACAAGTAACAGATCTGATTCTTAACCTACGAAGACAAAAAGGGTAAGATAATATATATATATATAACCTACGAAGACAAAAAGGGTAAGATAATATATATATATATATATATATATATATATATTCCTGGCCTGCACAGAAAAGTCATTGGCACCAATCCCAAGAATTGAAGCTAAGGAAACAGAACTAGCTAGACGCTAGACTCTAGAGCTAAGTCTCTGTAGTCTGTACTAAGCCCGTAACCCTCACACTCATTTCTCATTCATTTTCAGAAATTTGATGATTAATTCTCAAAACCCAATATGGTTCATGTTGGTTTAGATGTGTAATTTCCTATTAGATCCTTTTAAGCCTCGGATTCAAATTATAAAAGAAACACTTATATTAAGAGAGAAAGCCATGAATTTAAGCCGGATGCTAGATAATAATATATATATAAACCTACATGCATAGGCGGACCCAAATGTTAGATTAGGAGGACAAGTGCCTACCCTTGAATTGGGGAATTGTGATTTTTTTTAAATAAAAAAATTAATACATGTTTGAATGATTATCCACTCTTAAATTAAGTGTCCACCCTTAATACATCAAGACTGCACTTTGTAATCGGATGGGAGTTGAATGGTTGAATGATTGTTTAGTGCCTTATATTGAAAAAAAATGTATTTGATAGCATTAATAATAAGACAATTATGATGAAATTCCAAAAAAATAAGGCCTAGAAGAATGACATTGTAATTATTTTTATTATAATATACTTGTGTTATTAAAATATATGTACTTGAACTTATTGAGTACTTACCTTTCATTGTAATTTATGTAGCTGCATTTCTAACAGCACTTAGCCTTACTTTTATAAATGATAGGTTTGTAAAATAACTACCTCTCTTATTACATCATCAATATTCACTTGATTTTATGAATTTTTTTTTTCTGATATTCTTTTCTTGTTTATATTCTTTTATTTTTAATACATTTAAAACTTTTCTTTAAAAAAAAAAATCAAGGGCGCTGCCAAACCCTAAATCCCTCACTGGTGCCCACCCTTCATAAGATCCGCCCCTACCTACATGCTTTCATAATGATCAACATGAACGCTTATAACTAATGATTAGTAATTCATAATGGGCCTGTTTGGGTTGGCGGTAGTAGCGGTGGCTTAAAAGCTACTGACTTTAGAAAAAGCTCAGTAGGAGCGGTGGCTTAAAAGTTATCTGATTTGTGTTTGGATTAATAGTGGTAGAAGTGGCGGGACCCACATCAACAAGCTGAGAGCGTTTTGGAAAAAGCTCTATGGTGGAGTTTTTGACTTAATGGGCTTTTTGAGCGTTAGGAGCTTTTTCTTAACGCTCAACCCAAATGGACCAAATGAACGTTGACAACGTTAGTGGACTTTTTTTCAAAATTACTGGTTCTAACACTCCTAACACTCAAAAAGCTCTGCATTCCAAACAGCCACAATGATTATCCCGCCGTCTATCCATAGCTACAATCAAAATCCCCCCATTCAGGCTCCGGAAACAGAGGAGAGGGAGAGTATTTGAAAATAGTTAACATACCACTGTATTATTGGCTAACATAAATAGTTTGATATAAACAGCCATTTCATTCTTCTCTATAGCCATGAGATGGTTCCCTGTAACAAGAAAATAACAACACAGATACAGTAACATAAATTCCTTTCCTTGATCACAGAGTAACAACCAAGTCTTAAGTATCAATTACAACCCATGACATAAATCACAGACACTGAACATAACTAAAACATATGGAGAAACAACAATGAACAATGTATAGGAAACCACGTACTTAACAATTAATCTTTCAACCCTAATGCCATATCTCGTACTCTGGTACTCCTTCGCAAGGACATCTAGTTCTTGCCTCATGTTTCTAGCCTCATTTGCCATCTCATTCATCATTTCATCAGCTTGTGACCCAATTGAATTAAGCCACAACATATCAGGACGTCTCTAGTTTTTCTCCATAATATGCATTTGGAGAAGGTGCTTTTTGCCTTCAAGATGCTGCTTGTAAGCACACATATCAATGCACCATATTTTGCATAGCTCACACCATTTTCTCTGACTAGTTGTCTCTCCTCCTTTTTCCTTGCTCATTTCAAACTTCTGTAGTTCAATCCTATGTTTTTTACCCTTATAGTGCAGATTAAGTAAATCTTCAGTCATGCAAGAAACTTTACACAGTTCACACCAGTGAATTTGATTGCTTCTCCCACCAATTCCATTCTTCTGAATATGTTCCAAGTCTTGGTCCTTTAGCTTTGACTTGTGCTTTCGACCCATCAAATGTTGTGTTAGATTGGAGGGACCTGAGCATGACAATTTGCAAATTTTGCAGTATAACTTATCTTGGTTCTGACATTCCAGTGGGAGATCATGTGGATTGTTTGGTTCTTTTCGCTTGGTTCCTGAAAGGCATGGACTTGAATTTAGAAGGCTTGGTAATGGAGATTTTCGGAGAGTTTGAATTGATGATGAAGTAACCTGAAAATATAAGAGAGCATTTAAACAAACACTAAATGCGCAAAAAATACAATACTCTAACATAGTTTTCAAGTTTTAGAGTATTCCATATTTGTGTTTGAAGACAAAGGAGCACCCTTAATGTCATGCCTAGCAGTTTTACTAGATAAGAACATATGGACACACTAAGAAAATAGTAATCACAAATATCAATAATAAAATAAAGTTACATTTTCGCACAATCAAAAGACCAGAAAAGAGAATAAGATTGAGGTGAACAAAGATATGGCAAAGGTATTACAAAATAACAGGCTAAACATCAAAACTACAGAGGAAGAAGCTCTAGTGGAGTCATAATTAATTAGGACGTAGATGATACCTTCCTCCGATACATTAGCTCCTTCTGAATCGCAATCTCCAAGGTTATTGTACTTTGCTCCTTCTCACCACCACCACCACCACCCATATCTCCTCTTCAATTAAAATATCACTGATCTGATATAAGTATGCTCAAGGGTCCTTTTTAGTTCTTCCTCCTATAAAATGAGTCTAAATATAAAAGCACAAATCAAACGCAATGTCTTGCCTGAAGCAAAACTGGCTGAAGAACATGTTTGACTGTCGAGAGAAAGATTCATTGACGGTGTGACAAGTGTCTATGAGGATTTTGGAGGAATAACACAGCACAATCTGTTGAGTACTGAATCATCAAAATTGGCAGCTGGTAGGGGCATTTTAGTAAATGGTCACTTGTCCTTCTCCAGGGTGAAAACCGCATGATAAGGCTTGCATGTATAACTTATCCCAAAAAACAAAACAAAAATGTAGAAGAAGCAGAGGTTATAAACTATAAGACTAAAACAATAACAAGAATTATAATCTTAATATAAGAACTAGTTGATTTTTTTAGAGCTTAAAGAAGCTAAATAAAAATTGTTTTAAAATATCTATGTTTATCATTTTTCTTTAAACTAATTTATCTTACTTATACATTGATATATAATCTAATAATATACAACACATACACATACTATGATAAAATAGTTTACTTAACTTTCTTAATCTCTCTAAAAAGTCAACTGTTATTTATCAATAGAATACAAACACAAAAATTTCAATGAAGCAGAGTAAACAGCACAGCAAAATTAAGCAGCTTCTCCAACGTAAGGAATGATACAAAGTTCACGTTTTTTGAAAGGATCTGCAAACTCATTATCAAAGAGTGCTTCAAAAGTACCACTTATTTTTTCTTTATTTTATATTTTTTTTCACTCCCCTTTTGGGTACAATATTTTAACCAGCATAGACAAGACCTCCTTCATGTTGGGCCTTGCTTGCGGTGCCTCCGCCGTACACTTTATACCAATCCGTAACAACTCACCCATATCCTCCGACCCCTCTCCGAGCCCAGAGCCCATCAACAACACTGGTATCATGGGTCGGGTCAGACCATATCCATAGCCCGTGACCCGTCTAGCCCAATCCAACAAGCACTCCTCACCACCGTCCACCGCCTTCCTTCCGGTGGCTAACTCCATAGCCAACACTCCAAAGCTGTACACATCGCCTTTGGTTGTCGCCTTCCATGTCTGACCATACTCCGGTGCCACGTAGCCCACCGTGCCCGCGACCATGGTGGTCACGTGACTCACTCCGTTTTCCACCACTCTTGCTAGGCCAAAGTCTGTAACTTTGGCCTTCCCATGTTTATCCAAGAGCACGTTGCTAGCCTTCACGTCTCTGTGAACAATTGGCGGGAAACATTCATGGTGCAAATAAACCAAAGCTCGAGCCACATCAATGGCGATCTCTAACCTTCTTTTCCACGTGAGTCTTGTTCTGTCTGTAACAAAATCTTCCAAGCTTCCTCCTTCCATGTATTCATAAACCAGGATTTTATCCGACCCGTTTAGGCACCATCCGTATAGGGTCACTAAATTCGGGTGGGGCCACCCGAACCCGTTTCCGCTCAGAACTTCCATTTCTGCTCTGAACTCCCTTTCTCCTTCGAGTCCTTCTCTTTGAAGCTTCTTCACTGCTACTTCTATTCCGTCCGGGAAGATTCCTCTGTACACGGTTCCAAAACCGCCTTTTCCGATGACTCTGTTTTCAGAGAAGTTTCCGGTGGCTTGGATAATGTCGGCGTGCGTGAATGCGATCTTGTTCAAGTGGATAACCTTAATTTGGTCGGACGACCATGGTGATGTATTGTCGGAATCTTGCTGACTTTTTGTGTCTTCCAATAGGCATCCTTCTGGGTCATGTGGACGTGCTTTTGCTAATGAACATACTATGAAAGAGATTAGCCCGAATACCAACAGAGCAAGTGTCATAGCAAGAAACGCCAAGAACATTGACAGTTTCGTGGGGTTTCTGTTTTTAATTTTGTGGTCTCTATGAGCGGTTGTGTTTTTTTTGGGGTCGTCTGAGACGTTACGGATGAAGCTGGGTAGAGTCAAACGTGGGTCTCCCAGATACGAATCTTCATCAAATGTGGCTAATTGTCCTGTTGGTGGGATTGTCCCAGAAATTAAGGGATTGTAAGAGATGTTGAATTTACTGAGCTCTGTCAAGTTGTTCAAGCTTGTAGGGAATGTCCCAGAGAAATTGTTGTAGGACAAATCCAGATTCCTAAGACATTCAAGGTTTCCAATGTCCCACGGAATCTCACCTGAAAAATTGTTTCTTGTTATGTTCAACACCACAAGTGGCAGATCTCCCATCACCGCAGGGATTTCCCCAGAAAATTTGTTCAACCCTAAATGCAGCATGCTGAAATTTTGCATGTTCCCAATTTCTGAAGGAACTTCTCCGATGAGATTATTCCCACTTAACTGAACATACCCAGAGATCTCCTTCAATCGAAAAAATGACCCAGATGAACAAATTGGGAAAATTCCATACCCTTTAAGTAATCTATCCCAAATGCTTATGCAATTTTTCCTTGTGAGGATGCTATACACAAAGGTGAAAGGAGGGTAATCTGCAGGAATCCATCTTTTCATTGCAGAACATTCAACAGAACCAGCAGGGATATTTCCATTGACTTCATTACGATTCAATTCAAATGTGGTCATGGAGTTTCTTCCAATTTTGGTCAATTCAGGAGGGAAATTCCCAGAGAGATTATTGTTCCCAAGGTTTAGCCACAGCAAGCTTGTGCAATTTCCTAGCTCTTTTGGGATTTCTCCGGTCAATGAATTGTTGGCAAGCATCAACCATAAGAGAGAACCCAAATTTCCCAGGCTTGATGGGATTGGCCCTGTTAAATTGTTAAAAGAAATATCAAGTGCTTGAAGCTGAGCCAAATTTCCAAACT
Organism: Acacia crassicarpa; assembly: GCA_034222035.1. Classification (NCBI taxonomy): domain Eukaryota; kingdom Viridiplantae; phylum Streptophyta; class Magnoliopsida; order Fabales; family Fabaceae; genus Acacia; species Acacia crassicarpa. The sequence goes on along the minus strand of JAWXYG010000023.1, from coordinate 208,346 downwards.
CGTGAGGAATAGTTCCAGTGAATTGATTATGGGCCAAGATTAAGAACTTCAAAGCAGTCATCTGAGAGATTTCAATAGGTAATGAACCTGAAAAACTGTTGCTACTAAGGTCTAAGCGAGAAATGTTGGGTAATTTGAGAATGCCTGATGAGTTTAATCCTCCAGTGTAAGCATTTGAATGCAAAAGTAGGAACTTTACTTGCTTGAGCTTGCCAAGTGTGTCTTGTATCTCTCCACCAAAACCATTACCGCTCAAATCCAAGAAATTTAGGTTTGTCAAGTTTGAAAGTGTCTCTGGCACGTTTCTTGAAAATGTATTGTTGGCAAAGTACAAAGCTTGCAGGCTTGAGATTGATCCCAATTCAATGGGGATATCCCCAGAAAATTTGTTACTTGAAAGATTCAGAATCGCTAGATTCTTACATTTACTGACATTCTTCTGAGCAATTCCTGTAAATCCATTGTATGAAACGTCGAGGACTTCGAGGTTACAATTTTCTGGGAATGCTTTCTCAATGAGAGGCCCAGTGATAAAGTTCTCTGAAACTGAAAACTCCTTCAGCCTCGCAAATCCCATCCAGATACCTCCACTGAGCTTGTTGGTGCTCAAATCCAAGTACTGCAATTTTGAACACTGATCGAAACAATGATCAATGGAACCAGTGAAGTTATTCCCAGAAACATTCAAAGTAACTAAGTCGTCACATATGGCAGGAAAATTCGACCCTATATCACCATGAAGCCTGTTTTGGGACAAGTCTAGTGTCTCTAACCTTGTCAATCCAGTTAAATCAATCTCTCCCTCGAGAAGATTATGGGAGAGATTGAGATATACCAGGTTACTGCATCGACTTAGATCCGTTGGGATTTCTCCGATGATGGTGTTTGTGGAAAGGTCAAGGTGAGTGAGCTCGGCAAGCTGCGAGAAATTCTTAAAAATCTCGCCAGCGATGCTGCTGTCGGAAAGGTCTATTCCGACCACTCTCGCCGCCGCCGAGGTTGTTGTCCCTGTAGGACGCCTGCATGAGATTCCTGGCCATTGACACGGGTTTGAGCTGTTTGTGTTCCAGAGTTTGTATGTTCCTCGGTCTGTTCGAGTTTGATTGTTTAGATAAGATCTCAGCTGTAGAAGAATTTGTCTCTCTGTGTCCAGAAAATCTTGGGCAACAATTTTACCTGTGGGATCAACCAAAGAAAAAGAAAGAAAATCGTTAAACCCCGTAGGCAGAATAAAAAAAACCTCAAAAACCCAGAAAAAAAATATAGAAGTCAAACTGTTGAGAGAATCTAAAAGCACACTGACAAAAGACAGGGATGATATATAATTATATGGTGTTGTGTCAGAGGCCATGACTTTAAAAGGAATTCTGATACAGATGAAGAAATGGATTATGATGAGAATCTGGGTGTTTTGCAAAAACCCATACAGAAACTGAAGGCAAAAACCAGACCTTTGAACGAACTAGTACCTGAAAAGAAAATTAAGAAACAGATGAAGATGAAGCCCCGTGACTGTGTTTCTTGCTCTGACATTTATGTGTTCTTGGAAACCTTTCCTCCTCCTGCTTCTTCTCCTTCTCTTGTAACTGCTTGCAAAATTCATAAAAGGGTGTTTTGCAGAGTAAGAAAATAAGAACAGGAGAGCAGGTTCAAAGGTACGAGGAAGTAGAAGCTATAGGAATGTGTGTTGGGAGTGATCATGGTGGGAGGAAGAAAATGGAAAGTATGAATTTGAAACAGAGTGGTTCACATCCTTTCCTTTTTGCTGTTTTCTTTTGAACTTAAAAGGATGACAATAAATGTTGCTTAAAGTTGTTTGTATTCAAAGAGTGTCAAAACATCAGCAAGGGGTTCCTACTTTCAGGGTATTTGTTTAATGATTTTCAAAGTGGAGAGAGAGAGAGAGAGATGTACTTAGAAGCAAGCAAGGGAAGGGTTGAGCCGCAGTTGCTGACCGGTTCAGTGTGGAGTAAAGCTTTGATATGTAGAGGTTGTGAGGAAGTTTCTTACCTTGTTAAAATATGACTCAATTAAAAAGAACTAGAGGAGGTTGGTTAGTTGATAGCAATGGTTGGGCTTGATGCTCGAGGGTTAGGAATAGCGTGTGAGAGAGTTCAGAGTAGCGAGGTTTTGGGAATCCAAAGAAAAAACAAACACACGTGGACATGGTTTTTGAATCTGCTGAGAATAAGTTGGACCAAATGGGGAGGAGTACTTTTTTCTTCAATTTTTTTGTTATGAAACTTTGTCATTTCTTCTTCTTTAATAGAGTAGTTGCCATTGACCCAAAAAAAAAAAAATAGAGTGGTTGCCGCCTTTTACCCGCTTTATTAATCACACTCACGCGGGCGGCGATTTTTATTTTTAGGTTGCTCGTAGTTTTAATTATTTATTCGTTACTTATGGATAATATATTTAAAAAATGACACCATAATCTCAATTAAAAAAATAATATTAGAAAAATCTTACTAGGAGTTTGTTAATATTATTTTTTTTATTTGGGACTTTTGTATATTTTTCCTAATATATTTTGTTACAGCTTTTGCCAAACACTATCACGTTGATCGTGTATTGGCATTAATATTGACTTTATCCTACCATTGAATTTTTCTGATAGGTAGCTCTGTAAATTGTGGGAATTTAGTAGATGGGCTTATTAGTATAAATATAATTAATGAAGATGGGAAGAGGAGAGTTTTTGACCAAAGAAAAGAATGGCGCGTTGATAAAATGAGTAAACGAAGGAATGGTTGAGCTTTAATCTAAATAACCAAATAGGAAGTACATGGGACGGTAACTGGAATTTGGTGTTTGGAGTTGTTGTATGGAAATTATGGGAGTGGAGGAACCAATGTGTTTTTTATTGTACCTTTGTTAAACCCGATAAGCCCGGGCATATTATTTCCTCGATCTGGACCAGATATGCTTGTTTTGCTGGTGATTTGGGTTGTGGAGTTCATTGTGTTGGTGGACCAATGTTTGGGTGGGAGAAACCACCTTATGGTTGGTTCAAGTTGAATGTTGATGGAGCTAGAGCTTCGCAATCTTCTAAGGCAGGTTGTGGAGGGGTGATTAGAGACTCCTTAAGTAACTGGATTGTGGGATTCTCCAAGAAAATTGGTGATTGTCAAGCTAATACGGCTGAAGAATGGGCGGTCGTCGAAGGACTTCAGTTGGCTTGGGATTTGAGTTTTAAGAAGGTTATTTTAGAATTTGATGCGGATAATGTAATCAATTTGATTTTAGATCATGCCTCTATTTCTTGTAGCAATCTGGTCTTGAAAGCTAGGGAATTGTTAACGTTAGAGTGGCAGGTTGATGTTAAAGTTATTCCTAGAGATTTTAACTGTATTGCTGATGCTTTGGCTAAGTTAGGCATTTCTGATTTTGCTATTTTGGCTGAGTGCCCCCCTAACCTTAGAGGTTGGGTGGATCGTGAGTGTTTGGCATCTAATTCCCCTTCTATGTAATTTACTATTGGTAATGTAGGCCTCTAGCCATCCTTGTTAGCAAAAAAAAAAAAAAACAAAAAACTGTGCCCCTCCTGCCTTGCTCCAAATGGATTCTCACCATTCATGTAGTAAAGAGTGATACACTAATACCTCTTTTAACAAAAAGTTACAAGTCAGGCTATTAACATGATTGTTCATGACATACATATATACATACATACACGTCCCGTTAGATACTTTTGGGTTTTAAGTTTGAGTCTTAGAGAAGACACTTATGTTAAAAGAAGGAAAAATAACGAAACCTAAAATTAGAGTAGCCAATTACTGAAATACCTGATAATATGATTCAAAAAGTATAAAAAAGGGGAGAATATAATTTAGATCTCAACCAAAGAAAAAAATATTATAAAAATTTTCATTAAGAAATGAAGAGCTATATATCATTGTATTACCACGACACTAGATATTCAGATCTTACAGCTTAAGGAGTTACCCTCAGGCCATAATAACCACAACATGATATAATCTGATTATTCTGCCAACCTTAAGATAAACTTTAGACATACAGGTCTAATGTTACCATGATAGGCAACAAACACAATACTAGGCACATAAGTCTTATAGCCTAGAGATACCACCATATGCAAACTAGCTCAACGGGTCTTACCGCTTCAAGCCTCTGCTCGTCTATCCTATACCCGTGCTTCCTCAATTCAAGTTTAAGAAAACACTTACTTACTAAATCTAGCTTTCACCAATGGCAAGTAATTCAAAAACAAGTACATTTGGCAAGATTCCGCAAACTAAGTATATCCACAACAGTTTCCAACCTCTTCCAGCTTGTACACCTTCCACCACAATCATAATGTAAAAGTCAATTCTTGTTCTAATTTCGCAAGGATTCATTCCATGAGACATCATAGTTTATAAATGTCGATTACAAACTGGTCTTAAATCCTGTTGTAAATATTGCGTAAAAATTTCCAAATACAGCAAGTGCATTGGTAAGTTCAAAATTCAAATACTCAGGGACCTAGCAACTATTTTAAATAGTCACCAACTCCAAATACATTCCAGATTCCAACTTATTCTACTCAACTCATCCATGAAACACTCAATTCAATATTTCTAAAGAAAGATTCTATTATCAAGATCATTTCCTATGCTAGATAAGCAGTTGGCAATCTCTGAACACCTTATACATGTTGGTATCACATTTTGTTCCCTATTTCTCTCAAATCAATTAATACCATATTCTAATATCTCAATTTATTCAATCAATTCAGTCTCCTAAAGAATCAATACAACTGTTAAGTTGAACTGTTATATTACATTTATACTAGTAGCAACCCTCTAGATCCCCTACCAACTTTCAGATTCATCATCCTATTTCTAAAACCCCGATTATTCATACTAGATTCATCATACTCCATAGCTTATATCATTTAAGAACTATCCTCAAACTTTCCCCAAAAATGATAATTGTCAAATTACAAATCAACTCTTAGAACTTCAATATCAGCAAGACAGAGATATCATGTGTCCTCAATAATATCCATAGAACATTCATGTTTCACAATTCCTAGACTAAGATTTAAAACATTCAAATATTATTCTCACAATCTCAGCATTGTTCACATGATTCGAATTCAATCCTTAGTATCTCAAAGACATATACTAAATATCATCTGTTCCTCTCATAGTTATCTATTAATCACACCCAAATAACATACTAATATTATAACATAAATCACCGGATTTCATACTTTCATAATTAGACATACTATCTTAACTCAGATTGAATTCAAGTCTATTCTCAAATATTCCCAGACATTAATAGTCAAGTTTACTATTTGATTCTTATAACCTCAACATCAACTGATAATTCGTGTTTCCCCAAAAATACCCATTATACATACTAAGATCATGATTCACAATTCCTAATCTAATTCTTGGATTATACGAAGACTATCTACAACCTCAGCAGCATTCACAAGGTTCTAATTCTACCTCAACCTGCAATATCACAAAGGCTCATTTCGTTCTTGAGTTCTATTTCAGCTTGGATTAAATTAAAGCCTATCCTCAATATTTAGTATATTCATTCTAACATCTTACTGGCATTCCTAAGGATCACCATTTCATACCTTTCCATCGATCTTCCAACATGTTTATCCAAAAACCTTAGTCTTTGAATTATCTGTGACAAATTCATAGAGTTCTTCGGATACTCAGAGAGTGAAGAATGCTCTCGGGTTAATTGGCACAACTCATCATCATTTCAAATCTTCGGATTCTCTCCGGTTCATCTAATATTATTAGAAAGTCACCCTTCCCAAGATTACTATCACCTTAGCACGCTTACTCTTAAAATCCTATTTTCAAATGTCAATTCCGACATCTTGAGTCAGCTGCACATCCAAGACAGATTTCGTAGATAAATGCGCATATAAACGTCCAAACTTAATTTCTTGAAAACACAGCTAGCAATAAATGCCATAGCGATTTCTGTCTGTAAAGGTCTAGGAAACTGCGACCCCTAACGGTGGCTAGGGTGCACTAGGGTGCGGTGCCATAAAATTTTCCGCATAACAACAAAGTCTACATGATTCTGAGCTAACGACAGATGAGAATCCAATGCTGCTTAACAAAATATAGACGTTGCTAGCCCAGCTATAAATAGAGTAAAGAAAGAGTAAATGTTTCACGTTCTCTCAAACTTCACAAAACCTCCACATATTCATTTCCTCTCCGATCGTAACCTTCACTATAACCTTCCACATTATCCTTAAACATGGCCGGTTCAAGTAACTCTATTCCAGTCTCCGATTCATTCAACCCTTTCTTTCTTGAAGCCTTACTTCATGACTATCAGACTAACATGTTGTCTGATTTGTCAAACAATGCATCATACCCTTATTCTTCTTTACTTCCCCAAAATCCCGTAAGTATGAACGTTCATTCATCTGCCTCAACGATTAACATTCCTACTCCTCCTCCAAGGATACAAGATTCTATTTTTACCACTACTAACAGAAAGGAATCTGAAGCAGGTCCATCAAGGCGACCTGTCCAAAGGTGTCGTAATGTGGCAGAACTTATGGAGTCTACGGTACCTTCTCAACCAAGGAATCCTGCTTCTACCTTGACTGAGACTACTAATCCATTTTCATGTGGTTGCTGCCATGTTCTACGAGAGATTATTCATACCAATGGACTTCAATACCATAAACTTGAAGTTCATGGGAGGATTGGTATGATATGCCACGCTGTCTTTCACCAGGACGTACAAGGAGGTTCTTCCAGTCCTCAAGTATTTGACTTTGGTAAGAAAAATTTAGAAGATGTCAAACATTTTCTAGAAAATTATTGTTTGAATCAAAATTCTTTAGGGTATGTCCTGGTGTCAGATCCCCTATCAGCCTACTATGAGGCCCTTTGTGTTGGTTTGGAATGGACTAAAAATCAAAATGAACTCCCTAATAGTTCATTTCCAACCAATACAGAAAATATATCCAATAAAGGAAAAGAGCTCATGGTTGTAAATAATAATCCTTCAGTCCCCATACCTAGTAATCCATACCGATCAAGAGCTGAACAAAATATTAGAGCTGCATCAATGTCAATTAATGATCTTAGAGACTTATTCCATTTACCTCAACAAGAAGCGGCTCAACAAGTTCATCTATGCAAAAATGTTCTAATGAAAATATGCCATAGGGGAGGAATAAAGCATTGGCCTTATGTAAAAATTCGAAGCACTATGAAGCAAATAGCTAGATTGAGAAGAACAATGTCTCCTGATGGTCCTCTCTCAAGAGCAGCCGCTCAGGAAGAAATTAATAGACTTAAACTTGAGATAGTCGAAGCTTGCGGTGGGATTGTACCAACTGTTGTTCTTGATGCTTGAATTAATATAGTCTACTCTTCTTAGCCTTCTTGCTAATGTTTGTAATCTCTATTCTAGGATTCATAAGGATTTTCGAGTTTTCCTGCCAAACTCAACTTTTTCTTATTAAATTCAAACTTAAGCCAGTTATTCTGTATAATCAAGACTATGCCCGTATTCTGTTATGGTATTGTCATCTGTTACTCATATAAATTAGCTAGGTAAGTGAAAATCTAGCGAACATCTCTTCATACTTTTTTTTACAACGGCAACTAATTGAATAAACATCAAATAGGGGCTTAGTCTTTCAATCACTTTCCTAGACACCAATAAAAATATTCATCCTAGAAAGTAATTTTGGGCCTACAGAATCCAATATTCAATAAATTTTCTACTTACCAACTTCCGCTACGCAGCTCTGAAATTTAATCTCAATCACATCCTCAAATCATAAATCCTCATTATCAATCACTTGAATATTTTGATTAACCCATTCTTCTCCTATCATGAATGTCACAAGAAAATTGGTAAAAAGAATCCAAAGCTATAAAGGAAAATGCACATGTTATGATATTTAATTTGCCATGACCTCAAAATTTTTATTTAGAAAACTGATAGGAAATTTACAGATTGGCCAGAACCTTTGCTCTGATACCAAAAATGTAACGCCTCATTTTCAATACCAAAATCTTGGCCAAAATAATAGTAACACCTCCAAATATAGGATATTCAACACTCAAACACATATTTACAATATGGCCAAAGGTAGAAATCCATTTATACAGGGCCAAAATAAATCCAATAAATAAGAGTTATTTTAAAATGCGGAAGTCTTTTAGGTTCATGGCAAATAAAATAACACAACATAAACTAAAGGAGTACAGAAGAGCCTACAAAGCTCACTCCATGGGTGCATTCCCTTGATCTCTACTAAGTTATTCACCTGAAAAATGTTAATATGGGGTGAGATTACACATCTCAGTAACTACTAAATATTTCTACCGTACACGAGCAAATAATATATGACAAAAAGATATGGGCTGATTTCAAATATATATATAGATTCCATAATTTATCATACAAAATAATTTATACTAATAGTCATCAATATAGAAGGTATTAAAACATATATATCTCAAAAGTTCTCATCTCATGTCTTTACAGAATATTCATCATCATATCAAATTCTTGAACTGTTCAGAAATGCACTATGCAGTATGCAGCCTCCCTTATATCACCACCTCCCTTATACCGCAGACTGGAGCCATAGGCTAACACATAGTCCAATAGAAACTTATTCATTTGACTGAATTGTTCCAAGCTCACCAAAACTTAAGATACACCCGGCCAAAGGTATATAGCTTAAATCTGGACTATGGCTCCCCTCCTTTAAAATAACTAAGGAGGTGTCACATGTCCCACAACTCCAATGAAATCCCGGCCAGAGGAAAACATGGAAGATGGGGCCCTGAAACAAGTACCATCCACTGTGCACCGAGTGGTGGCATAAATCATTCTTATCATTCAAATCCCTCCTTACTCCACCCATCATAATACAACCGCCATGATGAATATGTTCACTCAAAATAATGCATTATTATACCATAAAGTTTTATACATCAATATGCGTATTTATGAATAGTGAATACTATGCGTATATGTGAATAGTAAAATACGATATATATACATGAATAGTAAAAATGAAGAGTACATACGGTATGTATACGTGAATAGTAAATACGGTATGTATACGTGAATAGTATTATGAATAGTAAATACGGTATACGTGAATAGTAAAATGAATAGTAAATACGGTATACGTGAATAGTAAAATGAATAGTAAATACGGTGTGAATAGTAAATATGGTATACGTGAATAGTAAATACAGTATACGTGAATAGTAACATGAATAGTAAAAATGAATAGTAAATACGGTATACGTGAATAGTAACGTACGTATAAATAGTACCTCTGCAGATTTGCAAATCAAAGTTCCCACACCAGATCTTAAAACCATAAATATTTTCTAAATATTCTTGCCAAAATAGTAAACAAACAAATTTATAATCATACATAATTCACAAGTATAAGGAAGAATATTCAGAGTTACCTGTTACTTGCTAATACCCGAATCACCAACCAGCTATTATAACTCTTAAGTAAATATCTCTCTACTCTCTCTCTCTCTCTCTACCTCTCTCTATGGCTCTTAGAAGTTGTGAAGAATGAAATGAAATGGAAGGTCTATTTATAGTTGGAAAATGGGTCTTTAAGTGTAATTTTTGTCTCTGGGTCGTTTTACGTAATTTTCCTAAAAATTGAAAAGAAATCCCCCCCGTGACTAAGTAGCCGCCCCGTGAACATTTTTAAAAAATTTTAATAATATTTTAATATTTTAAATAATATAATATTATAAATCAAATAGTAAATTACTATTACGTGGGTCCCGCGTGAAATATTTTCAAAACTCACGAGAGTTTCTGTCGGGAGGAAGAATTATTTTGGTCGTGGGTCCCACATGAATAGTAAATACGTATTTTGGAATAGTAAATACCGTATTTTTAAATAGTAAATACGTATTTGTGAATAGTGAACACTATTCATATTTCACAAATTTCAAGTATTAAATACGTATTTGCGAATAACATATATATATATATATATATTTTTAAATACGTATTTGTAAATAGTAAAAACGTATACGTGAATAGTAAATACTATTCACGGGGCCCACAAAATACTGATTTCAAATTTATCACTTTCCAAAAATAGAGCCTACTAGTCTTCCCAAAATAGGTTTATGTTCAAGATATTAGATTCAAAATTCAGGATGTTACATTTCTCCCCTCCTAAAAGAAAATTTTGTCCTCAAAATTTCGCTATAATAAGAATTCTAACCTATTTAAATAAATGAGGATAGGTTTGTCGCATGCTCTCCTCCGTTTCCCAAGTAGCATCTCCGGGAGCCATTCCTTTACACACAACCTTTACAAGCTAATAGCCTTGTTCCTCAATTGCTTATCCCCCGCATCAACAATCCGCTCCGACTCAGCTTTATATATCATATTATCCCTAAGTCCTATCTCTTTCCCAAACATGCTCACCAAGCACACAACACAATTTTCGTTCATCCTGTACCCAAAGTAATATTCAGACACAGGATCCACTAGTTCCTTATTTGAGCGCTTGGTTACACTGGCCTCACAGGCCAGTTCATTCTTCCTTTCTGCTTATTTCATTGTATTACCACGACACTGGATATTCAGATCTTACAGCTTAAGAAGTTACCCTCAGGCCATAATAACCACAATATGATATAATCTGATTATTTTGCCAACCTTAAGATAAACTTTAGACATACAGGTCTAATGTTACCATGATAGGCAACAAACACAATACTAGGCACATAAGTCTTATAGCCTAGAGATACCACCATATGCAAACTAGCTCAACGGGTCTTACCGCTTCAAGCCTCTGCTCGTCTATCCTATACCCGTGCTTCCTCAATTCAAGTTTAAGAAAACACTTACTTACTAAATCTAGCTTTCACCAATGGCAAGTAATTCAAAAACAAGTACATTTGGCAAGATTCCGCAAACTAAGTATATCCACAACAGTTTCCAACCTCTTCTAGCTTGTACACCTTCCACCACAATCATAATGTAAAAGTCAATTCTTGTTCGAATTTCGCAAGGATTCATTCCATGAGACATCATAGTTTATAAATGTCGATTACAAACTGGTCTTAAATCCTGTTGTAAATATTGCGTAAAAATTTCCAAACACAGCAAGTGCATTGGTAAGTTCAAAATTCAAATACTCAGGGACCTAGCAACTATTTTAAATAGTCACCAACTCCGAATACATTCCAGGTTCCAACTTATTCTACTCAACTCATCCATGAAACACTCAATTCATTATTTCTAAAGAAAGATTCTATTATCAAGATCATTTCCTATGCTAGTTAAACAGTTGGCAATCTCTGAACACCTTATACATGTTGGTATCACATTTTGTTCCCTATTTCTCTCAAATCAATTAATACCATATTCTAATATCTCAATTTATTCAATCAATTCAGTCTCCTAAAGAATCAATACAACTGTTAAGTTGAACTGTTATATTACATTTATACTAGTAGCAACCCTTTAGATCCCCTACCAACTTTCAGATTCATCATCCTATTTCTAAAACCCCGATTATTCATACTAGATTCATCATACTCCATAGCTTATATCATTTAAGAACTATCCTCAAACTTTCCCCAAAAATGATAATTGTCAAATTACAAATCAACTCTTAGAACTTCAATATCAGCAAGACAGAGATATCATGTGTCCTCAATAATATCCATAGAACATTCATGTTTCACAATTCCTAGACTAAGATTTAAAACATTCAAATATTATTCTCACAACCTCAGCATTGTCCACATGATTCGAATTCAATCCTTAGTATCTCAAAGACATATACTAAATATCATCTGTTCCTCTCATAGTTATCTATTAATCACACCCAAATAACATACTAATATTATAACATAAATCACCGGATTTCATACTTTCTTAATTAGACACACTATCTTAACTCAGATTGAATTCAAGTCTATTTTCAAATATTCCCAGACATTAATAGTCAAGTTTACAATTTGATTCTTATAACCTCAACATCAACTGATAATTCGTGTTTCCCCAAAAATACCCATCATACTAAGATCATGATTCACAATTCCTAATCTAATTCTTGGATTATATGAAGACTATCTACAACCTCAGCAGTATTCACAAGGTTCTAATTCTACCTCAACCTGCAATATCACAAAGGCTCATTTCGTTCTTGAGTTCTATTTCAGCTTAGATTAAATTAAAGCCTATCCTCAATATTTACTATATTCATTCTAACATCTTACTGGCATTCCTAAGGATCACCATTTCATACCTTTCCATCGATCTTCCAACATGTTTATCCAAAAACCTTAGTCTTTGAATTATCTTTGACAAATTCATAGAGTTCTTCGGATACTCGGAGAGTGAAGAATGCTCTCGGGTTAATTGGCACAACTCATCATCATTTCAAATCTTCGGATTCTCTCCGGTTCATCTAATATTATTAGGAAGTCACCCTTCCCAAGATTACTATCACCTTAGCACGCTTACGCTTAAAATCCTATTTTCAAATGTCAATTCCGACATCTTGAGTCAGCTGCACATCCAAGACAGATTTCTTAGATAAATGCGCGTATAAACGTCCAAACTTAATTTCTTGAAAACACAGCTAGCAATAAATGCCATAGCGATTTCTGTCTGCAAAGGTCTAGGAAACTGCGACCCCTAACGGTGGCTAGGGTGCACTAGGGTGCGGTGCCATAAAATTTTCCGCATAACAACAAAATCTACATGATTCTGAGCTAACGACAGATGAGAATCCGATGCTGCTTAACAAAATATAGACGTTGCTAGCCCAGCTATAAATAGAGTAAAGAAAGAGTAAATGTTTCACGTTCTCTCAAACTTCACAAAACCTCCACATATTCATTTCCTCTCCGATCGTAACCTTCACTATAACCTTCCACATTATCCTTAAACATGGCCGGTTCAAGTAACTCTATTCCAGTCTCCGATTCATTCAACCCTTTCTTTCTTGAAGCCTTACTTCATGACTATCAGACTAACATGTTGTCTGATTTGTCAAACAATGCATCATACCCTTATTCTTCTTTACTTCCCCAAAATCCCGTAAGTATGAACGTTCATTCATCTGCCTCAACGATTAACATTCCTACTCCTCCTCCAAGGATACAAGATTCTATTTTTACCACTACTAACAGAAAGGAATCTGAAGCAGGTCCATCAAGGCGACCTGTCCAAAGGTGTCGTAATGTGGCAGAACTTATGGAGTCTACGGTACCTTCTCAACCAAGGAATCCTGCTTCTACCTTGACTGAGACTACTAATCCATTTTCATGTGGTTGCTGCCATGTTCTACGAGAGATTATTCATACCAATGGACTTCAATACCATAAACTTGAAGTTCATGGGAGGATTGGTATGATATGCCACGCTGTCTTTCACCAGGACGTACAAGGAGGTTCTTCCAGTCCTCAAGTATTTGACTTTGGTAAGAAAAATTTAGAAGATGTCAAACATTTTCTAGAAAATTATTGTTTGAATCAAAATTCTTTAGGGTATGTCCTGGTGTCAGATCCCCTATCAGCCTACTATGAGGCCCTTTGTGTTGGTTTGGAATGGACTAAAAATCAAAATGAACTCCCTAATAGTTCATTTCCAACCAATACAGAAAATATATCCAATAAAGGAAAAGAGCTCATGGTTGTAAATAATAATCCTTCAGTCCCCATACCTAGTAATCCATACCGATCAAGAGCTGAACAAAATATTAGAGCTGCATCAATGTCAATTAATGATCTTAGAGACTTATTCCATTTACCTCAACAAGAAGCGGCTCAACAAGTTCGTCTATGCAAAAATGTTCTAATGAAAATATGCCATAGGGGAGGAATAAAGCATTGGCCTTATGTAAAAATTCGAAGCACTATGAAGCAAATAGCTAGATTGAGAAGAACAATGTCTCCTGATGGTCCTCTCTCAAGAGCAGCCGCTCAGGAAGAAATTAATAGACTTAAACTTGAGATAGTCGAAGCTTGCGGTGGGATTGTACCAACTGTTGTTCTTGATGCTTGAATTAATATAGTCTACTCTTCTTAGCCTTCTTGCTAATGTTTGTAATCTCTATTCTAGGATTCATAAGGATTTTCGAGTTTTCCTGCCAAACTCAACTTTTTCTTATTAAATTCAAACTTAAGCCAGTTATTCTGTATAATCAAGACTATGCCCGTATTCTGTTATGGTATTGTCATCTGTTACTCATATAAATTAGCTAGGTAAGTGAAAATCTAGCGAACATCTCTTCATACTTTTTTTTACAACGGCAACTAATTGAATAAACATCAAATAGGGGCTTAGTCTTTCAATCACTTTCCTAGACACCAATAAAAATATTCATCCTAGAAAGTAATTTTGGGCCTACAGAATCCAATATTCAATAAATTTTCTACTTACCAACTTCCGCTACGCAGCTCTGAAATTTAATCTCAATCACATCCTCAAATCATAAATCCTCATTATCAATCACTTGAATATTTTGATTAACCCATTCTTCTCCTATCATGAATGTCACAAGAAAATTGGTAAAAAGAATCCAAAGCTATAAAGGAAAATGCACATGTTATGATATTTAATTTGCCATGACCTCAAAATTTTTATTTAGAAAACTGATAGGAAATTTACAGATTGGCCAGAACCTTTGCTCTGATACCAAAAATGTAACGCCTCATTTTCAATACCAAAATCTTGGCCAAAATAATAGTAACACCTCCAAATATAGGATATTCAACACTCAAACACATATTTACAATATGGCCAAAGGTAGAAATCCATTTATACAGGGCCAAAATAAATCCAATAAATAAGAGTTATTTTAAAATGCGGAAGTCTTTTAGGTTCATGGCAAATAAAATAACACAACATAAACTAAAGGAGTACAGAAGAGCCTACAAAGCTCACTCCATGGGTGCATTCCCTTGATCTCTACTAAGTTATTCACCTGAAAAATGTTAATATGGGGTGAGATTACACATCTCAGTAACTACTAAATATTTCTACCGTACACGAGCAAATAATATATGACAAAAAGATATGGGCTGATTTCAAATATATATATAGATTCCATAATTTATCATACAAAATAATTTATACTAATAGTCATCAATATAGAAGGTATTAAAACATATATATCTCAAAAGTTCTCATCTCATGTCTTTACAGAATATTCATCATCATATCAAATTCTTGAACTGTTCAGAAATGCACTATGCAGTATGCAGCCTCCCTTATATCACCACCTCCCTTATACCGCAGACTGGAGCCATAGGCTAACACATAGTCCAATAGAAACTTATTCATTTGACTGAATTGTTCCAAGCTCACCAAAACTTAAGATACACCCGGCCAAAGGTATATAGCTTAAATCTGGACTATGGCTCCCCTCCTTTAAAATAACTAAGGAGGTGTCACATGTCCCACAACTCCAATGAAATCCCGGCCAGAGGAAAACATGGAAGATGGGGCCCTGAAACAAGTACCATCCACTGTGCACCGAGTGGTGGCATAAATCATTCTTATCATTCAAATCCCTCCTTACTCCACCCATCATAATACAACCGCCATGATGAATATGTTCACTCAAAATAATGCATTATTATACCATAAAGTTTTATACATCAATATGCGTATTTATGAATAGTGAATACTATGCGTATATGTGAATAGTAAAATACGATATATATACATGAATAGTAAAAATGAAGAGTACATACGGTATGTATACGTGAATAGTAAATACGGTATGTATACGTGAATAGTATTATGAATAGTAAATACGGTATACGTGAATAGTAAAATGAATAGTAAATACGGTATACGTGAATAGTAAAATGAATAGTAAATACGGTGTGAATAGTAAATATGGTATACGTGAATAGTAAATACAGTATACGTGAATAGTAACATGAATAGTAAAAATGAATAGTAAATACGGTATACGTGAATAGTAACGTACGTATAAATAGTACCTCTGCAGATTTGCAAATCAAAGTTCCCACACCAGATCTTAAAACCATAAATATTTTCTAAATATTCTTGCCAAAATAGTAAACAAACAAATTTATAATCATACATAATTCACAAGTATAAGGAAGAATATTCAGAGTTACCTGTTACTTGCTAATACCCGAATCACCAACCAGCTATTATAACTCTTAAGTAAATATCTCTCTACTCTCTCTCTCTCTCTCTACCTCTCTCTATGGCTCTTAGAAGTTGTGAAGAATGAAATGAAATGGAAGGTCTATTTATAGTTGGAAAATGGGTCTTTAAGTGTAATTTTTGTCTCTGGGTCGTTTTACGTAATTTTCCTAAAAATTGAAAAGAAATCCCCCCCGTGACTAAGTAGCCGCCCCGTGAACATTTTTAAAAAATTTTAATAATATTTTAATATTTTAAATAATATAATATTATAAATCAAATAGTAAATTACTATTACGTGGGTCCCGCGTGAAATATTTTCAAAACTCACGAGAGTTTCTGTCGGGAGGAAGAATTATTTTGGTCGTGGGTCCCACATGAATAGTAAATACGTATTTTGGAATAGTAAATACCGTATTTTTAAATAGTAAATACGTATTTGTGAATAGTGAACACTATTCATATTTCACAAATTTCAAGTATTAAATACGTATTTGCGAATAACATATATATATATATATATTTTTAAATACGTATTTGTAAATAGTAAAAACGTATACGTGAATAGTAAATACTATTCACGGGGCCCACAAAATACTGATTTCAAATTTATCACTTTCCAAAAATAGAGCCTACTAGTCTTCCCAAAATAGGTTTATGTTCAAGATATTAGATTCAAAATTCAGGATGTTACACCAGGCACCTTGCATTGATGGGGCTAGACGAGAGAGATTATCCCACAAAATACGTCGGGAGGCACAAGATGGGCTAGCATATACCACAGTAAGCTTCCAGGACCGACCCGCTGATTCATTAATTTGCAAGTGAATAAATTGATGGTAGCGTTCCAGCAGAGAAATTGAGGAAATATGGTGGTCCCATAGACACCAAATACCTCCATTAAATCCTTCACAGTCAACTATTTCCATGTGATTAAAACCCAGTTTTGATGCTCTGACTTTAGAAACCTTCCTGTTGCATCTCGTTTCCACAATAGCAATAAAATCCAGATGATAGTAATGCTTGAGTTCATTGAAGTCCCCCTCATTTCATGATGTTTATGAGATAGGAAGATTCTAATAGAAGAAGCTACATAGGGAGGAGAAGGCCAGCCCCCTCCCTAAATCTTGTGTGAAAATAACATGATTTTGATCAGTTTTTTTGCTTTAACTTTTTTTTTTTAGTAAGAAAAAGTTTAGATGATGGTAGACATCTGTACTCCACCAAGGCCAGGGCATGCCTCCAGACTCAAAGAGTGCTTACAGAAGTACTTACAAATCGCCCACCAACGAAACCCTCCATCGCCTGACAGGTATCGAACCTTTTCCCTTTTACGGTGAAGACCGATACCTTAGTTAACTATATCAATTCTCATTGCCTTTAGACCGTTTAACTAATTAATAGTGTCAATAATTAGCATTAAAAAAAAGGAAGGAAAAAAAAAAACCCGACAACTGTAGAGTTGAGGTTGGGGGAGAAAGAAGAAAGATGGTCAAAGGGAAAATGATGCGTTTGGTTGGATTCCTTAATTGGGTAAAAGCTATCTTCACATATAATCAAGGTCACCCTTTTCCTGTGGACCCCACACGCACACTCACGAACGCTCATATTTCCCTTTCTCCACGAATGATGTGCGTCACTCTCTCACTTTCGTCACCACTTATTATTATTATTATAATCCATTAATTAATTAATCAATCAATTAATTAGAAGTAGTCATTGATTAGCGCATCTTTGAACAAACAGCACCAATGGTTGGTCACTAACGACACACGTGCCGTCTCTCCTCACCTTCTTCTTCTTGTCTTCACTCCCTCCTTCAGTATATGGCTTTTATAATAAGGAATTATCGCCATTATAGTAGGCCAATTATTACTATATAGCTTATATAATGGTTTTTTTAATTATTAATTAAATCTATTCATTGAAATTTTACCCTACATCTTGTTCTAAATATAAGATATAGTTTGTAATGCAATAATTCTCCCTATATAATATTCATCCTGTTACTTAACATCTTCAAGAAATAATTTTTGGTCACATATGTGTCATAAATTGACTCATTTATTACTTTTTTTTCTCATTTTACCCTCATTATAAATTGAGGTTTGGTGTTTTCTAAATGGGCTCCTCAAACTTCATCTTTCTCCGTCTACATTAAAATATTGATAAGCTTGGGAAAATTATCAATTTGAGACAAACTTAGTCACCTAATTGTCATTCATTATTATGTGAGAATTAGTTAAGAGTGCATGATAGCATGATTATTTTATACTACCTCCAGTTTTAATTATAAGATCAGGTTGACTTTTTTTTTTAGAGATTGAGCAAGCTAATAAGTTATTTAGTCATATCATATGTCGTATATTCTTATATTATATATTAGTTTATTAGTCAAATTAATTAGTTTGGAGAAAAAAATAAAAATAAAAATATTATAAAGTAATTAAATTAGTTTCTTTAATCTCTCTAAAAAATCAATTTAGTTTTATAATTAAAACTAAAGAAAGTATAAATTTTATTGTTCTTGTCCAAATAAATATCTCAACACTCAATTGACTTGACCGTTGCTGCGTGATTGATCCGCCAAAAAACCAGAACAAGGATTGAGATTGACCATGTCTGTCCTAGGCGATAACAAAAGACAATGTCTTGTCAATGTTTAGGTTAATAGTGATAAAACAAAAATATTGTAATATATAATTTTGGAAAACGATGTGAAAATATTTTTGCCAATGATCATTAGATCCGGCTTAGACTAGGCCTCCCTGGCGATCGAGACTGGTAAAAGCAATTTGATCCTGTCTTGGCTCTTGGGTATGTTTTACATTTCCCTTCATTTATATTTAAAAAAAAAAAAACGATGCAAACATATTTTAGGGTTCTCGTATACAAGTATGAAGTTACATTCGTGTTAAATTTTCAAAATTATTTTTTTAAAAGAAAAAAAAGTCGGCCAAACACTTTTGAAGTTACATTTGTTTCTCTCTCTAGTATTTTATTTGTGTCTCCCCACGCACCGGCCCACACATTTCTAAACCAATGCTCAAAATTTAAAAACGTTTATAACTCTCTTAAATATGAGTTCACATTAGGTGCTATTCCCTTATGTGCTTCTTAGGTGCTATTCCCACTAATTAGAGGGATTAAAAATTTTATTTTATTTTTTTAATTTTTTTATATATTCTATTTATTTATATTAGATTATATGCTGCATCTTGAAATTTTTTTTGCACCCAATATCTCAAATTAATTAATTTTCAGTTCTGCATTTAAAAATATTTTTCCTGTAACCCCAATATCCTGGAAATTAATTAAATTAAGATATTGGGTGTAAAAAAAAATTCAAAATGCAGCATATAATCTAATCTAAATAAATAGAATATATAAAAAAATTTAAAAAATAAAATAAAATTCCTAATCCCTCTAATTAGATGGAATAGCACCTAAGAAGCACCTAAGGGAATAGTACCTAATGTGAACCCCTTAAATATAGAACATAATAAATTTTTTTGAGAAATTAAAAAAATTAGATAAGTTATTTAATTATATTATGTATTATGTGTTTTTAAATTATATATCAATTTATTAGTCAAATTAATTATTTTATAGAGAAAAATACAAATATAAATACTTTTAAGTAATTTAATTAGCTTCTTTAATCTCTTAAAAGAAGTGAATTAAATCCTATATTTAGAATGGATTGAGTATTATATATTGGATACAACTATACAAGGTTATTATGGAGTATGAAAAGTTTCAACTTTTAATTTAAAAAGAGGAGTAAAACAGAGACTATATATATATGGCCTGATCATCGATCTTGGTCTCAAAATTTTTATTTTATTTAAAGCTCTTTCAAACCAAGTTTTAAGCTGCTTAAGGTGTAGTGAAATAATATAGAGAAAATATACTCTCAAATAAATGTATCTATTCATATGCTCAATAGAGTATTTATACATAAGAGAGAATACAAGAGAATTCATATAATCCTTAATTGTATGCAATACTAATTAATTATACTGATATATTTCCTGACACAAGGCTTTTTCATCCCTGAAAACGTTTACATAGTCATTTTAACGTAGCTCTTGATTTTTTGAAAAAATAAAAATAAAAAAAATCCGTTTTTATTATTGTTCAGATCACAATACCTAATCAAATGAGAGGTTCATTAAAGTTTAAATGATATGTACTGTCGACTTTTTTTTACAAAAATATCCTTTATAAGTGTACCTCACTTCTTGCTGTAATATACTAATATGTGGATTTTTAGTAATTAAAAATAAATAAAAGAAACCCGAGTCAAAGTCACCATAGTTGAACTATGATTTAATGTATTGTTGTGACGTCGACATCTCAAGACTGTGGGTTTGTTCTTATCGGTGTGTGTATATATATATATATTCTGAGCAAAAAAAAAAAAGTGTGTATATATATATATATATTATTCCTCTGATCCTAATTATAAGAGCTAGTTAATTTTTTTTAGAGATTAAGGAAGCTAAATAAATTACTTTGGAGTACTTTTATTTTTATTTTTTTCTTCAAACTAATTAGTTTAACTAATAAATTAATATATAATCCAAGGATACACAAAATATAAAATAATTAAATAGCTTATTTAGCTTTCTTAATCTCTCCAAAGAAAGTCAATTAGCTCTTATAATTAAGACCGGAGATAGTATATATCATACCAATATTTACATTGACTCATAAATACGTATATACGCGTAATTATTTGAATACCTTGACGTCCAAACAAACAAACGTAACATATTAATATTGGTCTAAACAAAAATGATTCAAAAATATGTATTATCAAACGTACGTATATACACGTAAGTTTTATTTGAATTCCGTGGAAAATGTGCATAAACATACGTAATTTGACGTGGAAATTTTGTTTATCTCTTCGTATACGTATTAGCTTCGTTATCCTCAAGCTAAGGCATGAATAAATTAAACCAAACATCACATAAAAATTAAACAATATTCGTGACGCTATTTAATTGATTTTGTGCGTATGCTTGTGTGTTTTTTCAATGCCTTAAAAACAAATGAGAAAAGGGGCAATTAGTATTGAATCAGGAGCCTTTATTTTATTATTCCATTTTACCACTTCATTTCCATTTTACCATAAATTATTTCCTCGTTATTGTCATATACAACAACACATAATTCAACATTTTAAATAGTTTAAGTGATCATTTTTTGTTTTCATAATTCAGTAACTGTGTCTTTGAAGCCAATGGTATATAATATCTTTACTTCAAACTCATATTGAGAGATGGTGTATATATATATAGTATAATAATCTAATTCATTCCCACCACTGTCTATATATAAATACTGACGCGTATTACAATATTCATCATTATTTCATGTCACTATATAATCATTAATATAAAATATATACACACGCACACACACTAACGACTACAACATTATAATATTTCACTGCGTGCGTTTGGCTGACACTTTGAAGTCCGATAGGTGCCTTTGCATATTCAATGAATCCACTAACACCAATAATAACAATCCAACAAAACTTCATTTTTTTTTCAAAAAAAAGAATTTGTTTATATGTGATTACAGTTTTGATTGAGTTGATTATAAGGAGATAGTCGAGATTAATTATGACCGGCTTTGTACGGCTTAAAACATAATCACAAAAGCATTTTATAAAAGATAATTAACATGTACATTAAGTTCTTTATATTCATTACATCAAGTTCTCTAATAACACACGACTATGGGTCTTTTTTTTTTTTTTTTATATCGGTTTATAGTTAAATGATAATAATTCAAAAATAAGACACATGATAATGTATAATTGGAAGAACTGGCGAAATAGATATAAGTAAATTGATCTAAATATTTTCCTTTTATACATTACCAACCAATGTCATTTGAACTTAGATCTCTATAAGGTATAAGTTATAATGTTATCAATTATACTAATACTTCCTCTGGTCTTAAATATAAAATAAAATTGATTTTTTTAGATTAATAAAACTAATTAAATCAGTTTAGAACGTTTTAATTTTTCTTAAAACTAATTAGTTTGATTAATAAACTAATATATAATATAAATCTACACAACCTATGATATTATTGAGTGACTTATTTATCTTTTTTAATCTTTTTTTCTTAAAAAAAAAAAGTCAACTCTGTCTTATATTCAACAGTGAAGGGGATACTCATCATAACAACATATAGTTTTTATTTAGTGTGGGAAAAAAATAATCCTCAAATAAAACACGTGTACGTGATCTATTGATCAATTAAGGAGAAGGCAGGCCAAGGATTATATGTGCCTAACCCAACTTTGAAACTAGCTCCAAACCAAACCATGACCTCTTTCTTTTGCTTTAATATTTCTTTATTGGGCCACCTTAAATCCACATATCTATTTTTGCAATTAGTACATTCTTTTTAGGTTAATTAATTTAAAAAAAAAGATTTCGGTTCATACAAATTAAATAGAGTTCATAAATAATTACCATAAAAGCAACAAACATTAGTACAACTGTACAACATTGTCATAGCCAGTAGCCACATACAGAAAAGTTTTAGATATTTTCTTTTACTAGTTACTTTTTACATAAAATAAGATCCATTTTAATAGTTTATGGCGATAAAACCATGTAATTTTACGCTTTTTTACAACTTTTCAAAGAAAATATAGAGGGTATGTTTTTATTTTATAATTATATATGAAAATTACAAAACTACGCTGTTTACCAGTGAAAAATATTAAAATGTCTCTTTTTTAATATAGAAGTTAATAACAAGAAAAACAATTACAAAATTAGGATATTATATAAAAAACATTAAACAATGGAGGATTAGAAATTTTAAGCCGTTTTTTTTTTTTTTTTTTGGTGAATTGGAGAGATGGGGACCAAAGAGTCAAAGACCAGCAAGCCCTTTTGGTGTGAGTTGCTTGAGTCACCAATATTTTGGTCATGAAAGCACTAAATTCTTATTGGAAACAAAAAGATTCGCGCAACAAAAGAAGCATGCAAATGCAATCCCAGGCATGCTTATAAGTATATCACTTTGGTCTCTATTATAAGTTATTTGTATGAGAAAAGTTTCTTCCCAAATATAAATTATCTGGACAACTATTAATGACCATTTTCTAACTTTACCCTATTTATTTTTTGTTGGAAAGAGAGAAAATGATAGAGGCAATAGTAGTTCGTAAATGTAGAGAAATATTTAATATGGAAAATTTTTTAAAAAAATTATTAATTTGATATATATTTAATGACTTAATCATATCTCGAAGAAATAATTTAACTTTTGTTACGGACCGGCCCAATAGGCCCAAGTCCAGACCCCGGCCCAACAGCGCCTATAAGGGATCCGCGCTATATTTGGAAGGGATCCGAGATCCCCTATATTGAGGAACTCATTAATAGGAGATCCTCCTACAATCATGGCACCAGCCAATCAACCCTCAAGGGCTCAATCATGGATATCGCCCATCAATAGGAAGATACGGGCACCAAGCTCCTCTATAAATAGAAGGAAACCCTAAACAGGTGCACACGTTCTATCTTATGCTCTTGTTACTTTCTGCCACACAGAGCACACACCCCACTCCCCTGGCTACGTGCCTTCAAGTTTGTTGCGAACTACGTGGACTTTGATCTCTTCGAGGGTACGTAGGCTCTAGGCTTGACACCCTAGTCAAGTCCAATCTCTGTGTTCTTCATACAGAACATTGGCGCCGACCGTGGGGACCGTAAACTTCAATCCCCGTGACTACTAATGGTGAGCACTAGAAGCCACAGCAGAAATCCCCAACCGGTGGGAGGAGACCCACAAGCCAGCCGCCCGTCGCCAGGCCAGCCGCCGGCGCCACCTCGGAGAGGAAACACCCCAGAAGGACATGTTACTGATACGGTGACTTCCTCCCCGGACAGGGAACAGCCGCTCCATGAGGCGCAGCCGCGGCATGAAGACCGGCATCCAGAAGAAGCACTCGCGCCATCTCCAACGCGTGATGTCCGGGCAGTTGATGCCGACGTCCGCATGATGAGGAGGACTCAGGAATCGTTCATGCGGCGCCTGGAGAACAAGGAAAAACATGATGACCTGCAGAGGCGGGCTGACTTCGAAGCTATCGGAAAGATGATCCAAGAAGCGCTCGAGAATGACCGCCGCGTGAGAGGCCGCCACAGGGGTCGCGGTCGTACAAGGAGAGCCTCGGCAGGCGACAGCAGCTCCTCGAGCAACTCTGAGCAGAGGAACCCACGCCGCGACGACGGCGAACCGAGGCGGCGCCCGATTGCAGGCCATGGCGAACCACGGTCCCCGGGAGACAGAGGAAACCACGGTGCCGGTCCTAACCGCACCAATCGGCATGAAAGGGAATACCGTGATCAAGAAGAAACCCGCGCCGAAGAAAGAACTCCCCGGCCTCGCCACGGATCGCCTTGGGAATATCGTGTGACGTACCTATCAGAGACGGGGAGATCCCCGTTCTCGAGGGAGGCGGCAACAGCCCGTTTCCCAAAACGCTTTGATTTAAGCAGCCTGCCGAAATACGACGGGAGCCAAGACCCCCGGAACCACTTGGTTACCTTTGAGAAGCTCATGTGGGTCCGAAAGATCAGCGGTCCGGTCATTCAGCGCCTTTTTGTGGCTCCTCTGGACGGGCCGGCACACAGGTGGCTGACGTCTCTTCCGGACAACTCTATCTGAGACTATGAAGACCTCGGACGAAAATTCGAGCTGCACTTCGCCACCAGCAAAAAGCAGCCGAAGACTACGTTCACCTTGAGCAAAGTACGTCAGAAGAAGGGTGAGGCCTTGCAGAAGTATCTGGATCGGTTCCGAGACGTGGCCATGCAAGTACGGTCATTGCCCGAGGATGTCCACGTACACTGCCTGGTCAATGGACTGGATCCAGCATCCCGGCTGGCTCGTCACCTATGCAAGAATCCAGCGTACACCTTGACCGAATTCTATACCGAGGCGAAGAAGTACCTGGAAATGGAGCAGATGGAGGCGGCCAATGCCGATGAACCTGAACGAACTAGGAAGAGCCCGCCTAGCGACGAGGATCGCCCAAGAAGGACGAAGACCGACCCGAGACAGCGCAGCCGGGACAGCCAGACAAAGTCTGACCGGGCCGACCAGAAGACCAAGTACGACAGTTACACCCCGCTGAACATCCCTCGGTCCCAGGTATGGAAGGAGGTAGCCCAGACCGAGATGAAGCGGGTGGACAGGCCAAAGCCGATCAGAGGACGCTCCAACACGGACCGTTCCAAGTTCTGCAAGTTCCACGACTGCAACGGCCACACCACCGACGAGTGCTATGACCTCCGCGACGCAATCGAGAAGTTCGTAAGGGATGGGAAACTGCGTCAGTACGTGATCAAGACTCAGGGAAGGACGAACGGGAAACGCAACGACCGCGCCTGCTCCAAAAGTCCGCCCAAGGAATCCCGAACTCCGGGAAAAAAGCAGAAGGCGGCCTCGGACGACGAATTTCCCGACGTCGATTTCCAGTGCAACGTCGTCAGCGGAGGATTTGGGGGAGGAGGAGACACAATAAGCCAGCGAAAGAAGTATCTCCGCGAAGTATTGACCGTCCGAGACCCCCCTAAATTCAAGGAAGACCCAAAGAAGCCTCGGCCCCCTGCCCTAACCTTCACCGAGGAAGAGTTGGAAGACGTCATACCCGGACATCTGGACGGACTGGTACCGAGACCCCCCTAAATTCAAGGAAGACCCAAAAAAGCCTCGGCCCCCTGCCCTAACCTTCACCGAGGAAGAGTTGGAAGACGTCATACCCGGACATCTGGACGGACTGGTAATCACCGGAACCCTGATAAACTGTCGTGTTAAAAGAATTTTTGTGGATGCAGGAAGTTCAGCGGACATCATAAGTTGGGATGCCTACAAAAGGATGCACCTCGACAAAGAGGACCTTAAGCCTTGCAAAACCACCTTGGTGGGTTTCAATGGCGAGCAATCCTTCCCAAAAGGCTACATCGACCTCCGGTTAACTCTGGGCACCAAAGAAGCCTTCAAATCGGAGCGGGTACGATTCGTAGTCGCTGATTTCCGGTCCCCTTACAACATCATCCTGGGTCGGCCAACGATCCACAACTGGGATATACTAGTATCCACCAAGCACCAGAAGCTGAAGATGGTCAATAATAAAAACCAGATAGTTGTGGTCTCTGGAGACCAGAAAGAGTCGAGGCAATGCTACTACGAAGCTCTCCGGGTCGAGGAAGGAGGACCAACGTCTCCACCCCGGCTCGGATTTAATGAACGAGTAGCCGAAGCCGGCCCAGGTGAGCGCCCGCGGCAGTAAGTCAACATGGTCGAGTTGGACCTCCGGGAGCTGGACAATCCGAGGCCCGAACTAGAAGGAGAGCTGGAGGAGATAATACTAGGCGAGGACCCATCCAAAACTGCCAAAATTGGCCGTGATATGGACCACGGCCTGAGGGACCTCATGATACGCTTTTTAAGGCAGAACCGTGACGTCTTCGCATGGACCTCGGCCGAAGTGCCCGGCATTGACCCCCACTTCTGCTGTCACAAGCTCGGCATATGGCCGGGATCTAGACCCGTGGCACAGAAGAAGAGGAACATCGCGGACAATAGGCAGAAGGCCCTGGAGGACCACATTGAGGAACTCCTAGCGGCCGGCTTCATTCGAGAGGTACAATACACCACTTGGCTCTCCAACGTAGTCATGGTCCTCAAGCCCAGCGGCAAATGGAGAGTGTGCGTCGATTACTCCAACCTCAACAAAGCCTGTCCTAAGGATTCCTACCCGATGCCCAACATAGATAAGCTCGTGGACAACTCGGCCGGGTACCAACTCCTCTCCTTCATGGATGCCTACTCCGGCTATAACCAGATCGCCATGCATCCCGAGGACCAAGAAAAGACCGCCTTTATAACTGATAAGGCGAATTATTGCTACAACGTCATGCCCTTTGGACTGAACAATGCCGGGGCCACCTACCAAAGGATGATGAACCGAGTTTTCGAGGATCAGATCGGGCGTAACATAGAAGTCTACATAGACGACATGATCGTCAAGTCAAAACTCCCAGAAGATCACATCCGGGACCTAGAACAGACGTTTGAGAAGTTAAGAAGACATCGAATCAGATTGAACCCGGCCAAGTGTGCCTTCAGGGTCCCAGCAGGGAAATTTCTAGGCTTCATGTTAACGAACCGAGGGATAGAGGCCAACCCGGACAAATGCAAAGCCGTGCTCGACATGCAGCCCTCGGGGTCTAAAAAGGAGGTACAGCAGCTGACGGGCCGACTAGCCGCATTGACGGGCTTCTTGCCGAAGTCGGCTGAGAAAGCCCTACCTCTTTTCAAGCTGCTAAAGAAAGAAACCCGAGGCGGATGGAGCCCGGACTGTGACGCAGCATTCGAAGAAATTAAGAGATGTTTGGCTTCCCCTCCGGTGCTCACGAAGCCGGACCCAGGAGAGACCTTATTCCTCTACCTATCAATCGGCAATGAAGCCGTGAGCGCCGCCCTAGTAAGGGAGTCCGAGGCAGGACAGACACCAATATACTTCACCAGCAGGGCCTTGCAAAGCTCTGAAATCAGGTACCAGAAGCTGGAGAAGGTAGCTTTTGCTCTACTCATAGCCGCAAGAAGACTCCGGTCGTATTTCCAGGGACACCGGATTGTCGTACGAACCAGCCAGCCGATCCGGCAAATTCTGCATAAGCCGGACCTGGCAGGGAGGATGACCAATTGGGCCATAGAGCTATCAGAGTTTGACATCGCTTTCGAAGCCCGGCAGGCGATCAAGTCCCAGGCACTCGCAGACTTCATTAGGGAACTCACCCCGGCCATAGTCAGTGACGGGACGTGGAAGGTCTATGTGGATGGATCATCCAACGCAAAGGGCAGCGGTGCAGGAGTCATCGTGGAAAGCCCACAGGGAGTAGCCACCGAACACTCTCTCCAGTTAGAATTCCAGACTTCTAATAACCAGGCCGAATATGAGGCCCTACTGGCTGGACTACTCCAGGCAAAGGATAATGGCGCCCAGCGAGTAAAGGTCTTAACCGACTCGCAGCTCGTCGCGGCTCAGATAAACGGCACCTACCAGGCGAAGGGCCCGCTCATGGCAAAGTACCTAAATAAAGCCAAAGAGCTGATGGCCGAATTCGAGGAGGTCACAGTGTCCCATATCCCAAGAAAGGAGAACGCAAGAGCCGACATCCTCTCTAAGTTGGCAAGCACTAAGGGGCCGGACAACCATAGGACCGTGATACAACAGAACCTGGCCGAGCCTAGCTGCATCATGGCCATTTTTGGAGGGGCCGACTGGAGAAAGCCTATTGAAGACTACCTCGAGAGGGGAATTATCCCCACCGACCCGACAGACGCAAAAAAGTTGATCAGAGAGGCCGCCCTCTATGCTATGGTCGATGACCAACTATACAGGAAGGGACTCCATTGCCCAATGATGCGATGCCTTGGAGATTCCGAAGCCAAATATGTGCTGGCCGAGCTACACGAAGGCGCTAACGGCCACCACATGGGGGGCAAGGCATTAGCCCGGAAAGCGTTGCGCGCCGGCTACTACTGGCCCACTATGAGTCAGGACGCCATGGAGAAGGCCAAGACATGCGACAGTTGCCAGAAGCACGCCAGGGTCATATGGCCACCACCCTCTGAACTTAAAGGAATGCCAGCCCCATGGCCCTTCTACAAGTGGGGCATGGACATCCTCGGACCATTTAGGCCGGCACAAGGGCAGTGTAGATGGCTCATCGTCGCAGTCGACTACTTCACTAAATGGATCGAAGCAGAGCCACTCGCCACAATAACGTCGGCCAGAGTGATGAAATTCTTCAGGCACAACATCGTCTCTCGTTTCGGCATACCAGCCGAGGTCGTCACGGACAATGGGACCCAATTCATGGACCATCGTTTCCAAGCACTAATGTCCGACTTGGACATTAAGCAGCACTTCTCGTCCGTCGAACACCCCCAGACCAATGGCCAGGCTGAAGCCGCCAACAAAGTTGTCCTGGACGGACTAAAGAGGCGAATGTTGCAAGCCGAGACCAACTGGACCGAGCAGCTCCACAGTGTCCTCTGGGGATACCGCACGAGCGTACAGTCTTCGACTCAAGAAACCCCGTATAGGCTGACCTATGGATGTGAGGCAATGATCCCGGTAGAAATCGGACAGCCATCCTGGAGAAAGGTGAGAGCCGGGCAAGAGGGGCAGGGATCGAATGACGACGCCTTGAAGACTGACTTGGACCTCATTGATGAAATCCGGGTTACAGCGCACTGCCGGGAACTAGCCGCCAAGCAGCTACTCGCGGCTAAGTACAACAGAAAGGTCAGACCCCGGTCTTTCAACCGAGGCAACCTAGTACTCCGACGGGCCGACATAGGCAACAAGAATGCCAAGGACGGGAAGCTGGCGGCAAACTGGGAAGGGCCCTACCGGATTAAGGAAAAGCTCGACGGAGGAGCATACATCCTCGAGACTTTGGCACGAAAGCCAATCAAAAGGACATGGAATGCCGACAAGCTAAAGATCTACTATAGCTAGACTCTTTCTCGGCAGTGTTTGTTTGCTTTTACGATTCTTCCTTTCCTTGCATTTGTTTTCCTCGCGTTTTGAATCCAAGTTGTGTCATTTCTGATTGTGATGCTTTGTAAAGCCCCGTAGGGCTATTTCTTTTCATCAATAAAAGATCCCACTGAGGATATTTACAAATATGCGCAAAGCTTAAGCATGAAGCCTGAGCCACTTAGCTCGGCCAAAAGCAGCAAGGCCGAGGCAATGAAGCCCGGCCAAGGAACCGAAAGCCGGGGTTACTAACCCCGGCACCGGTAGACGGCTCCGAGGTCACAAACCCGGCCAGAATCAAAAACATCTAGATATACGAAAACCGGCCGTCGTACCCCGACAGGCATTGGTTAGAGCTCGGCAAAGGAACCGAACGCGGCCCTTTGCGAAATTGACGCGTCAACGCTCGCCCGGCTAAGCAAGCAGCCTGCCATGCCGACCCTGATCAGGTCAAAATGTCCGACTCCAGGCAGACGAAGCCTCGGTTAGACACGTGGTAGTCCCGCCCTTACGCCGGTACAACTTGATCCAACTAGAAGAAAGTTGGAGCTCGGCTACTTGTAAGCCGGGCCGAGGCAGTACGGTTAGTTATGCCTGACGAGGCTGAAACAAGACAACCTTGCCCCAATCTCCCACACACCAAGTGTGGTAGAGAAACAACGCTTGTACATATGCAGCCGACAAATGATAAAGCTTGGGCAAAAGAATGATAAAATTATCCATTGCCTAAGTTACCCACGCGGCCAACCGACTCTTAAGCTCAGGCAAAAGGATGGCAGAATCCGTTGTCTAGAGCATCCAGACGGCTTGCAACAATGCAGCCGAAGGAACACCCAAACTTAGACAAAAGAGAGATAAGCCCACCCATGGTCTAAATTATCTAAACACGGCTGACAGACGAAAAAGGATGATACAAAGGTAAATCGTTCATTGTCAAATCCAGACAAAAGTGACGGTAAAGAATTAAACCGAGTACAGATCGCAGCACAAGGCAAGAAAAATATTGTCATCAATTGTTCAAGTCTGTACAAAAACGGCACCAAGGCCGGGATCATTCAAAGTTACAAGGGTTCCAACACCCTAAGAAATACAAATAGCAAAAATAAAAGCTAAGGCGGGGAGCCCGACCAAGCATCAGCTTCCTCCTCCGGCCCGGCCACGGTAGCACCCTCCACGGCCTCCTCATCAGGGTCCTCGGCGGTTTGAGGCTCGAATGGGAGGAAAGATCCGTCGTCCTTGACAAAGGCACGATGATCATATCCTTCCACTCGAAACTCAACCCCGGGGTTGAGGTACCGGATCTGGAGCAAGGCTTGCTTAAAGCAGGCCTCGGCAGTCTGCACCAGGGCGTCCGTAAGCTCCCGGGAGGTCACCTTCTCAGCAGCAAGGGCTGCCTGGGCCGCCTCTTCATCCCTGGCCAAAGCAGCCAGCCGCGCCTCTAAAGCCTTGGCCGCAGCCAGGCTCTCGGACCTCTCCTTCACGGCCCGGGTGCACTCCACGGCGACCGATTCGGCATGCTCCTGGGACAGTTGCAGCTCCCGATCTGCCCGGACCGCCGCAGCCTTCGCGGCATCCAGCTCCGCCCGAACCCCCTCCAGTTCCGCGAGGGCCGCATCCCGCGCCGCCCAGCCTTTGGCCAGCTCCTCCCCGGCCGACCTAGCCTTGGCCTCCGCCACCTCAAGCTCCTCCTGCAAGTCGCCAGCAGATGCGGCCTTGGCCTCCGCAGCCGATAAACTCTTGGCCAACTCCTCGACCTGTGCCCGCAGCCTCTGGGCATCAGCATGGGAACGGGCATAGTGCTCCCGGACCAGGATAAAGGCTTGGTTATATCCCACCGCCCGGCAAAGCTCTGCCTGGTTCCTGTGCAGCTCTTCCAGGGCCGGTCGAGTCAGGGCAGCGCAGCCAATAAAGTGTCGGGGAGGGAGAAAGGCGGTGGAAACCTCAGGAACTACCCCATCGTGCCAAAGACGGCCACGGGCGAGAAGAGACTTCGGCAGCGGAAGCGAGGATGACGAAGGCAGATCTGGCAGAGATGGAGGGTCATCGGCGAAAAACTCAGCCTCAACCTCCTCATCGGAAATCGGGGCCTCTCGCCCCTCAGAACCCTGCGAACCAGGCACCGGGCTTGGGTCCACAGCAGTGACTTCCCGGCCCTCAAGCACCGGAGACCCCACCAAGGAAGCAGCCTGCGAAGCCGAGGGGGAAGAAGGGCCATCAGCAGCAGGGCCTTTGGCCTTCTTAGGAGCCGAGGCATAAGGAGCACCGGCAGTGGAAGAAGCTGACCGCTTCTTGGGGCGACTCGAAGGCGCGGCGGCCGCCCTTGATAAACGAGCGTATAGCGGCAGATCATCCATAGCACTAGCTGCAAACAGACAGAAGCAAAGTAGATCAGAATCCACCGATTCATAAGAACAATACTGAAACAAAAACAAACACAACTACTAGTGACCCTACAGGAGGAAGGCGGCGGCTCGGCGGAAATATAGAAGCCAGCCGGCTGCACACCGTACTCGGCCACCAGGGCCTCGAGCCGTGGCAAAGCAGAAACCGATTCCGGCACCAGGTCTTCGAACGGAACCTGGTAGGAGATGGCCTTAGCCTTGTAATGACCTTCCCCCCAATACAGCGGGAACCGACCACCATCCTCTAAGAACCACGGCCGCTCCCCCGGGACGGTCTCGATCTTGAAGAAAGCCCCCTTAAACCGTTTGAAGGAGTCGGAAAAGGGCGTCATCAAGTGACGGTCTGGGTTGATCCGCAGGGATACCATGCCCCTCAGATTGTCACCCCTCGCGGACGAACTAGGGGTAAAAGGTCCGAAGAAGTGGAAAAAGAGGTTGGCGGTACAGGGGATGGGGAGCGGAAAATGGCCGCATAACCGCTCGAAGGCGACTAGGTATCCCCAACCGTTTGGATGAAGTTGTGTCGGGGCGAGACGAAGATGCCGCAGCGCCTCCATCTGGAAGGGGGTGAAAGGAAGAGAAACTCGGACCCGAGTCAAGTAGTCCCGGTAAAAGAAAAAAAAGTCCGGCTGACCCTCAGTCCGAGCCGCACATACAGGCTCCTCAGGCCCCGGACGCCTAAGGACGCATCCGGGCATGGCCGGGACCTCCAGCCGTGCTATGTCTACCTCCGACATCAACGACGTTGTTGCCAGCACGTCGTGCGATACCCAGCCGTATCGGCGAATCAGGGCTTCGGATGGACTGGAAGAGTCCGGGCCACCGGCCTCCGAGCGCTTTTTCGAAGATCCCGACTTGGGAGCCATAAATAAGCCTATACGAAAATAAACAAAGCCAGTATTAGCAAAGAAGCAGAAATACCTGGTACAGGCATAACAGCAGGTACTAATGACGACCGACTCGGACGAATGGGGTCGCGAGAAGAAACAACCGGGGCAGACCAATGCCGACAGGAGCCTAGAATGGACGAAGCCCCAGTATCCCCATCTCCTGCCATTAACACAGAAGCCTCCGCCAGGCAGTCCCAGCAGGGGCCCACGTAACCCTCGGGAGCTGACGTCTGGCAAGCAGTAGAGGGACCCTCGTAAAAATTTAGTGGCCGAGCCATCACCACCGGGGATTGGGAACTGGAAGAGGAACCCACCAGGGTCCCACCAGGCGATTCTTGAGGAAGAGCGGTTGCAAGCGCCCGGAAGGGTGAGCGTGGAATTGGAACAGAAACTCTTCCCGAGGACGGGCGAGCCCCACCTTGCCCCGGACGCACGGCGCCACCTCGGCGCGAAAGATCCAGGATTCCCGAAGCAGGTGGTTCACCCCCAAGAACCCAGTAAGTAGCCCGCGGGAGACGCGCACGAAGGAGCATTTCCTCCTCCGGCGTCGATGAAGCTGCAGAACCAGGAATACCTCTACCCCTCACCATGGTCAGAAACCTAAAGCGCTAAGGACAGTGTTTAAGGAAACGATGGGACGAATTTCGGGTACACTGATTCTAAAGAAACCCAGGAAACCCGGAAGGAGGGAAGAGCGATGACGCAAACGTCAATCAACGAAGAATAAACGGTAAAAGAAAAGGAAATACCGAACAAAATGACAGAAAAGTGGCACAATACCTGTTGTGTGAAAGAGGAAGGAACTAGAACGCTGGAAGACGGCGAAAGTTCCGAGCACGAAGAATCCCCTTTGAAGCTCTAGAGAAACCAGAGAGTAATCTGAGCGAGAAAATGTAATAGCGGGAAAAGTGGAAAAGAAGCACAGAGAAGGTTATTTAAACCGAAATCCTAACACAAGAAGGGTACAACGGTATTTTCCCATGCAGACGTGATGAGATTGGCGCAGCACGACGCCAGCGCAATAAATGCGCATTGGCCTCGAGAAACGAAAAGGCGTGACGGTTGCAGACTCCCTCCACTAAGGGTCTGACAGCTGTAAAACCACAGTGACGGTTCACGTAGGGGGAAAACCGAGGCGTACGAAGAATCCCAAAAGGCAAGAGAACGCTTGGGGACCCGGACAGGGTAAAAACCGCCTGGACATAAGCAAACCCGACGTTCTGGGCAGGACGAGAACCGATTGAGCCGACCACAGTCCCAGGCCGAGCTAAGGGCCACGGCATCCGAAAGCCGACCCAGTCCGAGCAAGAGGACCTCGGCCATAACGGGCCCGGGGCACTAAGCATCTCGGCCGTCCAGAAGCCTGAACGACCAAGCTGGGGGGCAACTGTTACGGACCGGCCCAATAGGCCCAAGTCCAGACCCCGGCCCAACAGCGCCTATAAGGGATCCGCGCTATATTTGGAAGGGATCCGAGATCCCCTATATTGAGGAACTCATTAATAGGAGATCCTCCTACAATCATGGCACCAGCCAATCAACCCTCAAGGGCTCAATCATGGATATCGCCCATCAATAGGAAGATACGGGCACCAAGCTCCTCTATAAATAGAAGGAAACCCTAAACAGGTGCACACGTTCTATCTTATGCTCTTGTTACTTTCTGCCACACAGAGCACACACCCCACTCCCCTGGCTACGTGCCTTCAAGTTTGTTGCGAACTACGTGGACTTTGATCCCTTCGAGGGTACGTAGGCTCTAGGCTTGACACCCTAGTCAAGTCCAATCTCTGTGTTCTTCATACAGAACAACTTTCATCCCTTAATATGTAGAAAATGAGTTACAAGTTATATAAAAGGCACTTGAGAACTTGCCTTAATGGACCAACACCAACAGTGCATTTGCTTTGGCATCCAATGCAATAACTTCCAATGTTGACCCACTTTCCACGATCCTCTTCTATTGCTTTATCTTTATCACCCCCACTTTCAAATCATTTGTTCTCTTTACATCATCTTTCAAGTCTTTGCTCCCATGATCAAAGCACAAAGTTTGATACTTTATATTTGCTAAATTATTTGGATATAATGTGGCAAATAATCAGGATTTTGAAACTCGAACCACATCGGCCGATTTGCCACATTAACCAACAAACCGGTCAATGAACCAGTTTGGTTAGGGCACAACCCAATTTACTTTTTTTTTTAATTGAAAAATCATTTTTCAAAATTTTGTTTAGAATTTCATATTTATAATCCTGAAATTTTCAATTTCTCACCGGTTTGGTCCCAAGTTAGCTCCGGTTTTATTCCAGTTTGACCCATTAATCTTTGACCTAATACCCCAACTGGTTTAGTAAACAGTCTGCGTTTAAGAACCTTGCAAAAAATAGAGTGTAATGATGATAAGTTTTCATGACACTTATCAAACTTTAATGCTTTATTGTTCACACTATATTTTCAGTTGAAAACCATTTATTCTGACTTTGAACAAAAATGTATATATATCTTTATATAGTTTTGGTACATAAATTTCCTTCTTTTTTTTTAGAGACATGTATTTTCTAATTGCTGGCATGTTTGAATTTTGATGTACCAAAGACCAAGTTTAGTTTTTTAGAAGTACTATTATGATTTACAATGTAAGTATGTGAGAGGAATTTTATTGGGAAAATCCTTTTCAAGGCCCTCTTTACCAAAAAAATTTCAAAAAAGGCCCCATGATTCTGAAAATTCCAGAAAAAGTCCTTCATAATTTACGGAGTTGTTAATCAAGCTGATATAGTTGTTAGCGGGGTACTGATATAGTTGTTAATTGAGCTGATTTAGTTGTTAAAAAAAATTAACAACTAAATCAGCTCAATTAACAACTATATCAGTACCCCGCAAACAATTATATCAGCCCTGTTAACAACTCACGTTGGGCCATTTCTGAAATTTTTAGAATCTTGGGGCCTTTTCTGGAATTTTCATAATCTTGGAGCTTTTTCTGGAATTTTCAGAATTTTGGAGCCTTTTCTGGAATTTTTTTAGTAATATGGGTCTTGAAAAGAATTTTTCCAACTTTATTTCAACTTGCAGAAAGTACTTAAAAAAGTTTTTTTTTTTTTTTCCCCTGGGTTTTCCAAACAAGCACCAAGTATTTTTTAGGACAAAAGAAGGCAGCTTTTAGAAAAGAGCATTTACAAGCAGCAAGAGTCGCTCACAAGATTTAAACAATCCTACAGCCCATTGGGTCTTTGGGCTATAATCCTCCACATCATATCAAAAAAACAAGGATTTCATATAAAAAAACAAGGATTAAGGTGCATTTTTGTCCTTAAAGTATACGCCTAGGAGCAATTTTGTCCATGAAGTTTCAAGCGTAACAATGTTGCCCCTAAAGTTTCAAAACAGAGTAATGTTACCCCTCCGTTAAAAACCCTAACGGTCAACCAACAGTCAATGTTAGGGTTTTTAACGGAGGGGCAACATTGCTCCATTTTTAAATTTTAGGGGCAACATTGCTCCCAAAAAAGTAGCAATTTTGCCCATGAAGTTTCAAAACGGAGTAATGTTGCTTCTCTGTTAAAAACCCTAACGGTCAACTAACGTTGAATATTCCAATAGGATTCACCATCCATTATATGCTTATAGCTAACGGATCGGCCTGATTTTTTAAAAAAACAAAAACAAAAAAACAGAGAAAAAGATTAGCAGTGTTCTTGATAATTTACAACAGTATATTCTACTCCACTAATCCTCCTACCTGATGAACAAAATACAAGAACGTAAACACAGGCTACAATATTACAGACCAACCAACACACTGATCATGGATTCAGTGCATATCAGTAGGACCCCTAAAACTTCAAATTGAGAACATTATTCAACGACTCATATATTTGATATGCTATAAAAATATCTAATACAGACCAACTTGCTAATCCTGGATATCAAAAACACTTCTATAACCTCAAATTGAGAATCTTACTCAACGTCTCATATACTTGAGGTGTTGCTCCAGAAGAAGAAGGAGTAAACTGTGAAGGTGTAGATTCCTCTTCAAGTGCTACCATAGCTGCCTTCCTTCTTTGCTTCTTCTCACGATGTCTTTTCAGTTTATGCTCAATATCTGCGTTAGCTTTCTCTGCCAACTCAGCTCTGCTATGAGCTTGTTCTGCGCGAGCCCTGAGCTCCCCAATCTTTGCTTTTGCTGCTTCCAACTCCATTTTCAACATTGTTTCTGACATGCTTCCACTTTCTGTCATTGATGCTTTTGCTTCGTTTGCCTGTTCAACCTTTCTCATTAAGGACTCATATTCCTCCAATGGTATTGTGATCTTCCCAGAGTTGCTCTCTTCAGGAGCCTCACCTTGCTTCTCTTTTCGTCCCTTGTCATTGTGATTCTCTCTTTGCTTCTCAGCCACGAGCTCCTCCAGTTGCTGTAGAATTTGTTTTTTCTCCTCCTTTTCAATGTTGAAGGCAGTTTCAATCTCGTCAATTTTGGTCTGTGCCTTGAGTTCTGAATCTTTAGCGGCAAGAAGTTCCACTTCTTTGTTCAACAGCATTCTCTCTTTGGTCTTCAACTCACTCAAAAACTGTGAAATCTGTTCTTTGAACTTAGGATTCCTCAGCTGATCATCCCCCCCTTTCATCATGGATTCAAGTTCGCCAATGCCAGATCCTTTGTCATTACCTTCATTCATGTGCTTTTTTCTTTGGGAATCAGACTTCTTCAGCAGGTTTAACAACTCAGAATTTAGCCTCTGGTAGTGTTCCACCTTGCGAAGTGACTGCATATAAGCAGCATGCTTTGCTTCCAATTGTAACTTGCAGTTCGCCAATTCCTTTTTCAAGTCCTCAACATCTTTTTCAAACTCACGCTATTAAACATATATACGGAAAGCAAATGATCACAGAAAAGCAATGGCTTTAAACATGGAATCTCTCCATTCAAGCAAGAAAGACAAAGAAAAACACAGCATTCGATTGATCATATTGGAATGCATGAAGTAGGAATGAAAAAAGAAATTCTATTTCCAACAAATAGCAATGGCCCAGTTTCCACCAATTCATAAGTGGTCATTACTCATTAGGATGCTCAATATTTATGGAAATCTGAGCCGAGAGTTTCTCATCAATTTTAAGTCTGATCTTACATGTTTATACAGTCAAGTGCTTGGAGAAAGAGGGGCGTGCATAGGGGTTCACACTGGATACGAGAACTAGCATGTAATAAACATTAAAGAAGCGTTTTAATCTTTGAAAGCGCAAGCTAGGATAATTCAACCTCAAGGTGTCTATTCCTTAGTGATCTCACCTTACTCCTCCGATGTTGATGTTTCTTCTGATGATCTTTTTCTCCAGACAAAGAGATGTCATTTCGAACTGATTCAGATGATTTTGTATGAGTCCAATCCATAATCCTGTGCGACAAAAAGCCCTAAAATCGGCGGCAAATAATCTGTCACATAAGGAAATCACACAAAATGACGCCAGATTCCGAATCCAGTTGGAGCACAATCACACTGAAGCAGTAATGTGCTTGCACAGACACGGAGACAAAAACGAAATGCATGATTTTAACATGTAAGAAACAAAATGGCTCCAATTCCAAACCGTGTTCATTAATAACTAAAGCAGAATTTATATATAAAAGTTCGGTATGATCAAGATTAGGAAGATTCCT
The DNA here is from genome assembly GCA_034222035.1 of Acacia crassicarpa. Classification (NCBI taxonomy): domain Eukaryota; kingdom Viridiplantae; phylum Streptophyta; class Magnoliopsida; order Fabales; family Fabaceae; genus Acacia; species Acacia crassicarpa. Next base: position 169,610 of record JAWXYG010000023.1, on the reverse strand, counting down.
ACCTGAATTGCGAGGAAGAAGCAGAGAAAGTGGGATTGCGGTAGAATGTTGACGATGAAGGAAGAAAGATTGAATGAAGAATCATAGTGAAGGAAGTAATTAATGGGTATTAATTAATAAGGGAGGGTTTGGCGCAATCGCCTTCTTGGATGTTAACTAGAATGGGAAATTTGTCAGGGGGCTATGTGGATTGCTTCTTCGATACGATCAATAAATTTGGTTGAATATAAAATGGATGAGTTGGCAATCTTCAAATTCCTTGCTTTTCTTTGGAAATATAGGACATTTGATCATATTTAACTCTTTAAAAAAAAAAAAAAAAAAACCTCCGGTAGGAGTCTGCAACTCTACATCCATCGAGTTCTATCCTTGCAAACTTTATTTTTGAAGCAGAGGAGAGGAAGGCAGGCAGGGGCGGATCGAGGTGTTCATTTGATTGCGGTTTAGGGGTATTTTCGTCTTGAAAGTTTTTCGGTGAACAATTTTGTCTTGTAAGTATAAAAATGAAATAATTTTGCTTTGACAGTTAACTTTAATTATTATTTGACTAAATATGCTGATCTAGTAACCCACATGTTATTCACGTCAATTTTGTTAAAACGTAAATTTGCCTGGCAAGTTCATACAACACCTACTTCTTCTTCTTTCAAAGTTAATTTCAAAACTTGTGGAGCAAATTTATATCTTAACAAAAACTACGTGAATGATATGTGGACTACTAGCTCAAGATATTTATTCAACTAATAGTCAAAATTAACTTAGTTAACGGTTACCACAAAATTGCTCTCTTTTTTTGCACTTCTAAACTTCTGGGGCAATTATAAAATTTTTTAAAATTTTTATAATATATGTGAAAGGCCATTAGAGTTAAATTAAACAGAAAAGAAAGCTGTGTTTTCAATGAATTTATATTGCATTACCTAGATAAGTTTTTGTTACCAGTGATTATTTAACACTAATAAAAAAATTTGATGCAATAAAACAAAATGAATATGACCACCAGACCTACCACATATTGTATTTAGTTGAGTTTCTTAAGGTTATATTTGATTTTAGTTGAGTTTCTTAAGGTTATATTTGATTTGAGAGGAGGGAATTGTATTTAGTTGAGTTTCTTAAGGTTATATTTGATTTTAGTTGAGTTTCTTAAGGTTATATTTGATTTGAGAGGAGGGAAGGAGGGAGGTGGGGAGGGAGGGGAGGGGAGGGGAGCTTCCCTCCTTAGTGTGAAAAGCAGATATGACTATTAATTTGCATCGTTTTTTGTATAAACATTTCATATCATAATCATATCTGACTTTTCATATTAAGGAAGGAAACTCCCCTCCTATGCCTCCGTTCAAACTAAACATAGCCTACACATTTAGTTAGAAATTCAATTCCTAACAATGTGTTTAGAGAGGGCTTCGTGGCTAACACTAAACTCTCATAAAAAAGTTGACAGTATAAAGGATTAATCACAGTTAAACTAGATCTTTTACACACACACATACATGCATATGTAATATGAGTACATAATTGGAAGGAGGGGTTTGGAGTTTTATGTTCCTTTTAACCTAATGAGTCTCCACCTTTCTTCTTTGAATACACTCAAACTTGTTTTGGATCCACGTTCATAAAAAAAAACTATTATCTAAATTGCTTTTTATGAATTAAAGTTAGGATGAAAGTCAATTAGTGTAATATATGTCTTAATTATATTCAGATAGTCTTTTGTAAAAAAGTTAGTGGGATAAAAATTTGTCTGGATGCTATATTAAAAAGTTAATTTCCAAATGTTCAAATCTGAATGAAAACTAAAAGTTAGAAAATGTTATTTCAATTGTGTGTTTTGACAAAAGTTTGACTGGGTTGAAATCTATTTCTTACATCCTTAAGAGTGTCTTAAGTAACATTTCAAGCCTCAAAAGTCAATTTACGACATTATATTATTGGGTTAAGGTGCGCCCAACACAATGAACTATTGGCTCAGGAGCGTCCAGCACAATTAACTATTAAGTGGACCGTCCAGCACAATAAACTTTTAAAAAGGAGAGCCCAGCACAATGCCGTTAGCAAAAAGTTAACGTCCGTTATTTAAGGAGCGCCCAGCACAACAAACTATTATCCCGAGAGCGTCCAGCACAAAATTCTAAATTTTACTAAATTAAATAATTTTTTCTCAATTATCATTATTCAAAACTACTTTTATAAATATCTATAGACAAAAATTACTCATTCTTCAATTTTCTCAAAATTATAATTTGCTAAAATAAACAAAAGTTTTGATTAAAAATATAATTATATGATTTAAATAAAACTCAAGGTGCTTTATAGCTTATTATATATGTTAAACAAAAAAAAAAGATTTATTTTTATTTTAGAAGAAATCTATGTGAGTTGAAAAATTCATTTAATGTTACTAAAATTTAAAAAATCTAAAAAATTAATTGGAAAAATCATCATGGTAGAATTGATATTTTTTTACACATTCAGGATAAAATTATCTCCTAAAAAATTCTGAAGTCAAAATTACCCCTTAATCCTTTATCGATTCTACTTTGTGCTATAGGATTACTCTTTCAATTTGTTTGTGTCGGCGAATGCGTGAAGGAAAGTTTGAATGAATAAAAAAAAAGTATACACTTTTCTTGTGGGACTTATCCCATATTCCGTATTCAATAAGGCTATGTTATGTTATTAGCCTTCTTCACACCTATATAATATCGTACATCTTAATATTGACAAATAATTTAAACAGTTGTTAAATAGTTGGTGTACATTTTTTAAATTTTATTAACATTAAATGAATTTTTTTAACTCACATAAATTTCTTCTAAAATAAAAATAAATCATATATTTTTTTGTTTAACATATATAATAAACTATAAAACACCTTGAGTTTTATTTAAATCATATAATTATATTCTTAATAAAAAAATTTGTTTATTTTAGCAAATTATAGTTTTGAGAAAATTGAAGAATGAGTAATTTTTGTCTATAGATATTTATAAAAGTAGTTTTGAATAATGACAATTGAGAAAAAATTATTTAATTTAGTAAAATTTAGAATTTTGTGCTGGGTGCTCTTGGAATAATAATTTGTTGTGCTGGGCGCTCTCGGAATAATAGTTTGTTGTGCTGGGCGCTCTCGGAATAATAGTTTGTTGTGCTGGGCGCTCCTTAGATAACGGACGTTAACTTTTAGCTAACAGCGTTAACTCTTTACTAACGGCGTTGTGCTGGACGCTCCTTTTTAAAAGTTTATTGTGCCGGACGCTTCTGAGCCAATAGTTCATTGTACTGGACGCACCTTAACCCTATATTATTATACCAAACAAATTCTACCTTTAGTGTCTGTTTAAAATGTCCGTAGAAACAGTTTTTTATGACGTGATTTATGGTATATAAAGTAAGTATGTAAGAGAGATTTTATCTCGACTTGCATCATGCTTCTCAAATATTAACTCAATCACAACTTAATTTTTCAGAATAAAACCTGAATACATCAGTGAATTAACAAATCGGGCTTTCAAATTGGTTCCTAATTGGACTTTATAGGTGGTACTTTGGAATCCCAAGTGCAGATCTGAGTAATGGGTGAACTTGGCAATTTTTGCTTCTAATAAATCACACATGTGCCTAGAACAAGAATAACTTACAAAAGGCAGTCTTATTCCATGAAAGCATCTCTTTAAATCCCAGTTCACTATATTCTTTGCATAGAACTTAGCAATTTTTGTTTCTCATAGTTTTGTTTTTTCCACAAAATTCATTGCATATAACACCCAATATGAAGTCTTAAAGCAAGCAATAAAGAATCAAACAGAAATCGATCATTACTCCAAGAAACAACCAAAAGAAAGAAACTAGAAACATATATAAACCAAAAGAAACTATATTAACAAAAGTCAAGTTGGCTAATAATACAAATTGATACATCTGATCACGTGGCTTTTTGAGATCAATCAATAAACAAAGAAGAAGTAATCGGTTGCATGGATCAATGAAATATCAAAATGGCAATTCAGCTAACTTTTTTTTCCCACCTCCCACCACCGACTGACGAGGTAATGGACTGACCCAAATATAAACAAACACTTAGAGAGGCAAATGAACAAAGAAGAAGTAAGGGATCAAAAGTCATAGCACGTTCGACCTCAGTTGCTTACCTGGTTGTACAATGGGCAGCCGTAGAACCTTCAACCTGGGTTGCTGTCAGTCCATGCCGTCCATCTCGACGCCACCATTCTGTGATTGCAATACCCCATCGGAGGTTCATACTCCTCCTCATGACTCGGTTGTCGAAGCAACACCACTCTCCGCCTGCATCTTCCACTCGCTGATGATGCCATTCAAGACTGCTTTCCCGTCGACGGTGATGGGTTGCAGTGACGATGCTTTCCCCTTCGAATCTCCTTTTTTCCCCAAATATACCGAGCCCTAATTGCTTCTTGCTCGGTTGCTCCCTTCAATCTCCAGATGTCGTGTTTTTGCTTCCACGTTTTGCTGAGTCAAGGCTCACGTGGCTTTTTGAGATCAATCAATTTCCCTAAAATATAATTGCCAAACAGACGTTACAAAGAAACTAACAATTTTGTGCCCCTTTAATGTTTTAAATAGTTCATTTGCATTTTAGGTCTATAAAATAGTTTGTTGTGCTGGTTGCTCCTAGCCCAATAGTTTGTTGGCGATATTGCTCCTTAACCCTAGTTTATACCCTTTATCCCACAGGATTAGCTCCATACTTGTGAGAATTATAATCCCTAAAAATTTTAAAATTAATTTTGTTCAAGTACCATCAGTGTTCCTAAAATTATCATCAATATTTCTTAGAAATATTCTCTCACAAGTAAATAGAGTAGATTAAGAAAATAAACTAAATTAATTAATTGTAACATATATCACATTATCTCCATGAAGTAACCTTGTGTAACAAATGCCTTAAAATTATTTGAATTGGATTGTGTAACAACTGTCTTATGATGAGAATTGGATTGCAACTACTATTGTTAATGTCTTACATTTAAGACAAAAAATCAATCTTTTAAGGGTGAAGGTGCTTTTATGCCAACAAACAATTACTGAAGGAGCGTCCAGTACAAATATTTATTTTTGGTACCTTAAGTACAAAAAAACAATTACAATGTACCAAAATACACAATGCCGTCAGTTTAATGAGGGAACAGACGTTTGGATGCTGATGTGGCGAACAAACAACGATGACATGGCAACCTAAGTCAGGAAAATTTGACTGTGCCTTGTTCATGCGTTTAGCTTCCTGGAGAAAACGAAAAATTGAGAGCGAGAGCAGAGAACGAAAACAAAGAGGAAAACGCGTTGCTGGAGAAAAGGAAAACGTGTTCCGTTCGTGGAGGAAAGTAGAGAGAGCAGAGAGAAAGAAAGAACAGCGAAACCCGTAGGAGGCGAAAAGGAAAACGCGATCTCGGAGAAAAGGCGACGGCGATCTGCTTGAATGGCTTCTAATGGAATGTCCTCTACCCCGTTCCAGTTCCTTCCCAATCCTGTAAAATTGCTTCACATCTTCGAATTGCTTCCCCAGAATCGTATTATGGCCAGGATTATTGGGATTAATCGGAGCCCTAGAAGAGGGTTTTTCGGGTAACTGATGAGAAGTGGGTTTCCGTTGATTCGAATAGGGTTCATGGGTTTTGTAATTTTGCGCTTCTCCGGTTTCCCTAACTGATATGTATCCATTATAATCTTGGTTGGAACCTTGGCCTTTACCCGAACACTGACCCATTTTCCGATGAAATCCTCAGAAGAAAGTTCTTGAAGCTGATCCAGTGAAGAACAGGCGGGAATTCAGAGAACTACAAAGGGGATTTTAGATCAGAAGAAATCTGGATACCGATGCGGATCGTTTTGAAAGTAAAAAACACAGAGATTAATCAAGGAAGAAAATTAAGCAATAGAGACAATAAGAAGAAGTCAGAGAAGAAGATGATGCGAAGGAGGCCATCGTCAATTCCGGCCATTTCTTGTTCAATTAGTACAGGCAAGATCGTTTTTTCAACGATCCTCTTTGTCAGCACGAGTTCTTTGAGATGTGCGTTTAAGAGGGTCTTTCCGAATAAACAAATGTGGTGTCTTGCAAGGTTAATAGCTTCCAAATTGTGAAGAATGGCAAGAACCCCTCTTGCAGCGGATTGTTTCTGTTCTTCGCTGCCCTGAGAGGCATCCAGGTTGTGCATATTCTCAGCGTAACTCGCTGCCAAAGCCAGATTCGCCATTTTCTGTGATCGAGTCTTAAAATCTAACAGAAGGAAATAGCCAAGTTTTATCCCAAGAGGAAGAAAAGGTTGAAGAAGAAAGGATGAAAGAACTTGCCACGAAATTAGGGCTCAGTCAAATGCTTCTCTTCTGACAGAACTTGCCACGTTCTGATTTAATGTTCACCACATCACCACGTTTTCCTGACTTAGGTTGCCATGTCATCGTTGTTTGTTTGCCACATCAGCATCCAAAAGTCCATTCCCTCATTAAAACTGACGGCATTGTGTATTTTGATACATTGTAATTGTTTTTTTGCACTTAAGGTACCAAAAATAAATATTTGTGCTGGACGCTCATTTAGCAATTGTTCGTTGGCAAAAATGCACCTTCACCCATCTTTTAATTGGCTCTTACACTTAAGACTAGAAGAGTGTTTATTAGTTAATCCTATATAATAGATAAAAAATAAATTTAAAGCATATAATAATTTCCAGAAAAATTGATTTTAACATTAAGAAAGAAAACGATAATTTTAAAATAGTCATTACAAATATTTTTTAAATTATACAGAACATTTTTTAATATCATGTTTATAGTTATGAGTTATGACAAAGGGTAAAACATTTCTCATGTTGTAGGAGAAATGTTTTCTCATGCCACACACACATAAAATGGTAGGACCCACATATATATATAATTCACACACATATAAAATGGTGGGACCCACATATATATATAATTGAATTATATATATATGCGGGTCCTACCATTTTATGTGTGTGTAGGAACCTTTTTTCTCTCATGCAACATGAGAAAAGTAAACCCTTATGACAAATTATAAAATTTTCAACCTATAATTTTTCTCAAATTTCCTTTTCAGCCGCGCTTCTTTTCTTTCTTTTTTTTTTTTTTGTAGAAAAAAATTTTGGAGGGTTCGACATCAGTGCCGTCACGTGCTTCTTTTATTGGCTTTTTTACCAAAATACGGCCCTTTTATAAAAAAAATACCAAAATAATGCTCTTTTGAAACAATTTACCTGGATAGGGTGGTTTTGGGGAAGAGATGCCGGGGTCCTTGACGGAAGTTGAACATCCGTCAGCCATGCTGACGGAGCCTTGCAGTACCTGACGCAAAGTTGCGTCATGTATGCTGACGGCTCATCGAGCCGTCAGTCAACCTGACGCATCTTTGCGTCAGGTGCAGGGATTCCTGACCGTGGTCAAGAATCCAGCCTCACTTTTTCCCAACTAAACCCCCTCCCCCCTGGCACCCCACACCATTTCTTCTTCATTCCACCCCCACAGTCCGGCGAAGAGCTCCCCCAAGTCCCTGGTCCCGCCTCCCCTTCTCCCTGGTCCCGCCTCCCCTTCTGCAGGTCCCACCTCCCCCCCCCCAACAGACACACACATCCCACCCCACCCCACCGCCGGCCCCCCACCCCACCTCCCCCCCCCCCCAAACAACACACACCTCTGCCGGCCCCCCACCCCCCCTCCCCACACAACACGCACACACACGCCCCTTCCCTCTTCCCCACCATTCATCTCATCCTTTTTCACTCTTCACCAAACATCCCACCCCCACTCCCTCTAAAAAACACTCACCATTTTTGGTTATTGTCCATCAATTTTTCACTCACTCAACCGCATACTTTACTCCGTTCCTCTCCTTCATTATCTGGAAACTTTGTCTTCTTGAGTATCTTTTCATAGGTAACAATTAATTTTTCAGTTATGTTTATTGTTAATAATTACCATTTATTGTGTTAATGTTTTGTTTTAATCTTTGATATTGGGTTTGAAATAGTTTAAGTTTAGATTTTACCTCTGCCAAAGCTAAATGTTATGTTCATTGTATTTTATTTTCTTACACATTTACAATTTTATATTGTTCTTCAATTAGGGAGATTACTAAAGACTCAATGTTAAATTGTTTAAAAAAAATGAAAAAGAGCCAATAAACATAATTTATTAAAAGTAAAAAAAATGTATAAATAAAAACATGGAAAAAAAATCACAGGCCTTTAACTTGGAGGAAAAAAAAAATCTTTGCCAACAAAATCAAATAATGAATTGTCACAGTTTATCTTTACAAATTAATTGATAATTAATTTAATTGATAGTTAGATTTTAAAATCTTCAACAAAATTTTTTTTCAAAAATGTAGATTAGAGAATTTCAATTATTGTATATGTATTTAATAGGTTTGAATTTTATAAAAAAGACTCTAGCAGTAAAAGAGAAGGGACAAATAAGATAATGATGTAATTTTACATCATATTTTTTTTAAAGTGAATATATATTCCACAATAGACATAGACATGTAAGTGATAATTAAATAGTAATGAACCCAAAAAATGGGATTAAAAAGGTTTATATAAATATCTAATCATATTTTTAAAATCATAGAAGTTATATTAAGGCAAATTTTGTCTCAAATTGTAAATATACAATTAAGGTTAATATAAAAAAGTTTCAAAATATAATTTGCAAATTTAAAATGTCATATATTATAGTGAATTAATTATTTAATATTTTGCAAATTTAAAAGGTCATATATATATATATATAGAAAATATAATTATTAGCTAAATTGAAATAAATAAAATTATGATATAAGAATTAGTGAGTTAAATATAATTTTGGAAGTAATAATTAGTTAAATAATCATGTGTAATGTTGTTGTAAATTTTTATTAGTTAAATGGATGATCAACGCGACCATAATGTTGACCCCGGCCCCAAAAAGTGGGGAGTCCTTAGTGAGGAGGTGCAGCAGTCACACCGATCACAAGTGGTGTGGAATGTAGGAGATATCGCTCCTTTAAGGCCAAGGAGAGCCTCACAAGGGGCTTTGGGAGATGTTCATGACCCAGATTTTATGCCACAAAATTTGCAGGAGCACCTTATGCGTGCAGGTTTCTGGCACGTGTGTCGCATGAAAAGACCCCCGGTATGTTTCAAAATTCTTTATGTAATTAATTATATGCCTAAACTTGTGTTTGTACATGATACAGATAATATAGGACCTTTACATATTAGTGGTGTATTTTTATGTTGGTGCAGATGTACAAATATCTTATTTCTGCTTTGGTTGAGCGGTGGAGGCCGGAGACTCACACCTTCCATATGCCGGTTGGTGAGATGACTATTACTCTACAGGATGTAGAGGGCATTTTAGGTTTGTCCACTGAGGGCCGAGTTGTTTCCGGCCATACGCATGGCAACTGGGCAGCAATTATGCAGGATCACATGGGTCGGACTCCACTCCCTTCTGAAATGTCGGGTGGGAACATCAAGATGAGTTGGTTTGACCGTTATTGGGGCCACTGGGAGGAGCACTCACCTACTCTTGATGGTCAGCTTTTGTATACACGTGCTTACCTCATGCGCCTATTCGATGGATTTTTGTTGTGTGACAAGTCCAGCTCAGAGGTCGAGTGCCGATATATACAATTACTAGGTGGTGACCTTGCAGAGACTACTACATACAGTTGGGGGTCTGCTGTACTTGCTACACTGTTTCGCGAGCTATGTCAAGCCACTTCAGCTTCAGCTAAAGACATCGGGGGTTGTTTGTTGTTACTGCAAATATGGGCATGGTCCAGATTTCCTACTATATCACCTCCCATTCCACCGCCTAGTGACGCTGATGATCATTACGGACGTCGGTATGGAAGCAATTTGTTTGAATGAATATTTTCAAGCAATTTGATCATGATACGATCGGCTCCTTAATTGTATTGAGTTACATATTGCAGGTTCAATAATGTCGACATGCGGTTATTGCCACGTAATCTACCGAAATATCGGATACAGCTTGATCAGATGGGTCGAGACGATGTATGTATAATAAATTTGCGATTAGAGAACAACAATAGTAAACTAATTAGCATTATATGTGCGATCGTTTGTGTTCATGTACAGGTGACATGGGAGCCATATCGGGACGCCGGGTATGACTTTATGGGTGTAGATGTGCACGTGCAGTCACGGTGGAGGGCAGTGACACCCATACTTGCTTTCCACATTGTCGAGATGCACCAACCCGATCGCTGCATGCGACAATTTGGGTTGCAACAACACATCCCGATGAATGCACCACAACTTAAGGGTGCACATGATCTCACCTTACGGGGGAAGCTGACTGTTGATTGGGAGGCTAAGATGAATCCATTTATACAGTTATGGAACACGCGATATGAGTGCATCGAGACTACTGATCCTGATGAGGGGCCGATTTCCCCAAACTCTGAGTACAAGGCTTGGTTCTTCACACACACTAGACGGTATATGACCCTACAGATCGCCAGGCTTGGTCATGTGGTACGTATCGCTCTTGCTTCCATCCTTCTTCATCATATATCTTTAATGTAACACGATTTTACTGTATAAATGCAGATTGATGGTGTCGAGTGGATTTGGTGGATGAATTCTCCACAGTTTAGATCCAACTATGACCATACGGAGGTTCAAAAGGTCTGTGACCAATTACTGCGAGCACTAAAGGAGTTTGGCCGCATTGCTGAGCCTGGTCCTACCGCACCAACTGGACTCTTAGTTGGTTTACTGGATCCCGCTTTAGAGGTCTCGCCCCGTGCGAGGGAGGGACGAGGACTAGGTCGTAGACGACCTCGGCACGATATGGCGCGATATGAGATACCGCAGGCGGGTCCACGTGGCGGAGGTGTATATAGACCGCTTGTATGGCCCGATATGACATATACTCTCGTTTCGTGGAACCCAGTGGAGACGCCAGTAGAGGAACCTCCAGAGATACATGCACCCATCCCTACGTATCCACAGCCTAAGACGATGTACGCTCCGGAGGCACAGTTTCCGTACTCATATGGATGGCCAACTCAAAGTTCCCAGACTGGCTTTGCTGCACCCAACCCTTACCAGCCTGGACACGGCTTTACCGTCTTTGCTGCATATCAGCCTCCATTTGGCTTTCCTGGCTTCCCTACCTTCCAGCCTGGCCACGGCTTGACTGGCTTTCATGCATCCGGTCATGGACAGGGCTTTACTGAGGCTGGATCTAGTAGCAGTCCATACCAGGCTGGATCTAGTAGCAGTCCATACCAGACTAGAGACCGCACGCCTGGATCTGGAGGTGACCAGTCTGATGACTTTATACGGGCAGCTGCTGAGGAATTCAATTTTACACGCAATCCTGATGGCCTGCGTAGGAACCCTGATGTAACGACTCATTTTCAATACCAAAATCTTGGCCAAAATAATAGTAACACCTCCAAATATAGGATATTCAACACTCAAACACATATTTACAATATGGCCAAAGGTAGAAATCCATTTATACAGGGCCAAAATAAATCCAATAAATAAGAGTTATTTTAAAATGCGGAAGTCTTTTAGGTTCATGGCAAATAAAATAACACAACATAAACTAAAGGAGTACAGAAGAGCCTACAAAGCTCACTCCATGGGTGCATTCCCTTGATCTCTACTAAGTTATTCACCTGAAAAATGTTAATATGGGGTGAGATTACACATCTCAGTAACTACTAAATATTTCTACCGTACACGAGCAAATAATATATGACAAAAAGATATGGGCTGATTTCAAATATATATATAGATTCCATAATTTATCATACAAAATAATTTATACTAATAGTCATCAATATAGAAGGTATTAAAACATATATATCTCAAAAGTTCTCATCTCATGTCTTTACAGAATATTCATCATCATATCAAATTCTTGAACTGTTCAGAAATGCACTATGCAGTATGCAGCCTCCCTTATATCACCACCTCCCTTATACCGCAGACTGGAGCCATAGGCTAACACATAGTCCAATAGAAACTTATTCATTTGACTGAATTGTTCCAAGCTCACCAAAACTTAAGATACACCCGGCCAAAGGTATATAGCTTAAATCTGGACTATGGCTCCCCTCCTAAAAGAAATAACTAAGGAGGTGTCACATGTCCCACAACTCCAATGAAATCCCGGCCAGAGGAAAACATGGAAGATGGGGCCCTGAAACAAGTACCATCCACTGTGCACCGAGTGGTGGCATAAATCATTCTTATCATTCAAATCCCTCCTTACTCCACCCATCATAATACAACCGCCATGATGAATATGTTCACTCAAAATAATGCATTATTATACCATAAAGTTTTATACATCAATATGCGTATTTATGAATAGTGAATACTATGCGTATATGTGAATAGCAAAATACGATATATATACATGAATAGTAAAAATGAAGAGTACATACGATATGTATACGTGAATAGTAAATACGGTATGTATACGTGAATAGTATTATGAATAGTAAATACGGTATACATGAATAGTAAAATGAATAGTAAATACGGTATACGTGAATAGTAAAATGAATAGTAAATACGGTGTGAATAGTAAATATGGTATACGTGAATAGTAAATACAGTATACGTGAATAGTAACATGAATAGTAAAAATGAATAGTAAATACGGTATACGTGAATAGTAACGTACGTATAAATAGTACCTCTGCAGATTTGCAAATCAAAGTTCCCACACCAGATCTTAAAACCATAAATATTTTCTAAATATTCTTGCCAAAATAGTAAACAAACAAATTTATAATCATACATAATTCACAAGTATAAGGAAGAATATTCAGAGTTACCTGTTACTTGCTAATACCCGAATCACCAACCAGCTATTATAACTCTTAAGCAAATATCTCTCTACTCTCTCTCTCTCTCTACCTCTCTCTATGGCTCTTAGAAGTTGTGAAGAATGAAATGAAATGGAAGGTCTATTTATAGTTGGAAAATGGGTCTTTAAGTGTAATTTTTGTCTCTGGGTCGTTTTACGTAATTTTCCTAAAAATTAAAAAGAAAACTTTCCCGTGACTACCCAGCCGCCCCGTGAAGTTTTTAAAAAATTTTAATAATATTTTAATATTTTAAATAATATAATATTATAAATCAAATAGTAAATTACTATTACGTGGGTCCCGCGTGAAATATTTTCAAAACTCACGAGAGTTTCTGTCGGGAGGAAGAATTATTTTGGTCGTGGGTCCCACATGAATAGTAAATACGTATTTAGGAATAGTAAATACCGTATTTTTAAATAGTAAATACGTATTTGTGAATAGTGAACACTATTCATATTTCACAAATTTCAAGTATTAAATACGTATTTGCGAATAACATATATATATATATATATTTTTAAAATACGTATTTGTATATAGTAAAAACGTATACGTGAATAGTAAATACTATTCACGGGGCCCACAAAATACTGATTTCAAATTTATTACTTTCCAAAAATAGAGCCTACTAGTCTTCCCAAAATAGGTTTATGTTCAAGATATTAGATTCAAAATTCAGGATGTTACATTTCTCCCCTCCTAAAAGAAAATTTTGTCCTCAAAATTTCGCTATAATAAGAATTCTAACCTATTTAAATAAATGAGGATAGGTTTGTCGCATGCTCTCCTCCGTTTCCCAAGTAGCATCTCCGGGAGCCATTCCTTTACACACAACCTTTACAAGCTAATAGCCTTGTTCCTCAATTGCTTATCCCCCGCATCAACAATCCGCTCCGACTCAGCTTTATATATCATATTATCCCTAAGTCCTATCTCTTTCCCAAACATGCTCACCAAGCACACAACACAATTTTCGTTCATCCTGTACCCAAAGTAATATTCAGACACAGGATCCACTAGTTCCTTATTTGAGCGCTTGGTTACACTGGCCTCACAGGCCAGTTCATTCTTCCTTTCTGCTTATTTCATTGTATTACCACGACACTGGATATTCAGATCTTACAGCTTAAGAAGTTACCCTCAGGCCATAATAACCACAATATGATATAATCTGATTATTTTGCCAACCTTAAGATAAACTTTAGACATACAGGTCTAATGTTACCATGATAGGCAACAAACACAATACTAGGCACATAAGTCTTATAGCCTAGAGATACCACCATATGCAAACTAGCTCAACGGGTCTTACCGCTTCAAGCCTCTGCTCGTCTATCCTATACCCGTGCTTCCTCAATTCAAGTTTAAGAAAACACTTACTTACTAAATCTAGCTTTCACCAATGGCAAGTAATTCAAAAACAAGTACATTTGGCAAGATTCCGCAAACTAAGTATATCCACAACAGTTTCCAACCTCTTCTAGCTTGTACACCTTCCACCACAATCATAATGTAAAAGTCAATTCTTGTTCGAATTTCGCAAGGATTCATTCCATGAGACATCATAGTTTATAAATGTCGATTACAAACTGGTCTTAAATCCTGTTGTAAATATTGCGTAAAAAATTTCCAAACACAGCAAGTGCATTGGTAAGTTCAAAATTCAAATACTCAGGGACCTAGCAACTATTTTAAATAGTCACCAACTCCGAATACATTCCAGGTTCCAACTTATTCTACTCAACTCATCCATGAAACACTCAATTCATTATTTCTAAAGAAAGATTCTATTATCAAGATCATTTCCTATGCTAGTTAAACAGTTGGCAATCTCTGAACACCTTATACATGTTGGTATCACATTTTGTTCCCTATTTCTCTCAAATCAATTAATACCATATTCTAATATCTCAATTTATTCAATCAATTCAGTCTCCTAAAGAATCAATACAACTGTTAAGTTGAACTGTTATATTACATTTCTACTAGTAGCAACCCTCTAGATCCCCTACCAACTTTCAGATTCATCATCCTATTTCTAAAACCCCGATTATTCATACTAGATTCATCATACTCCATAGCTTATATCATTTAAGAACTATCCTCAAACTTTCCCCAAAAATGATAATTGTCAAATTACAAATCAACTCTTAGAACTTCAATATCAGCAAGACAGAGATATCATGTGTCCTCAATAATATCCATAGAACATTCATGTTTCACAATTCCTAGACTAAGATTTAAAACATTCAAATATTATTCTCACAACCTCAGCATTGTTCACATGATTCGAATTCAATCCTTAGTATCTCAAAGACATATACTAAATATCATATGTTCCTCTCATAGTTATCTATTAATCACACCCAAATAACATACATAAATCACCGGATTTCATACTTTCTTAATTAGACACACTATCTTAACTCAGATTGAATTCAAGTCTATTTTCAAATATTCCCAGACATTAATAGTCAAGTTTACAATTTGATTCTTATAACCTCAACATCAACTGATAATTCGTGTTTCCCCAAAAATACCCATCATACTAAGATCATGATTCACAATTCCTAATCTAATTCTTGGATTATATGAAGACTATCTACAACCTCAGCAGTATTCACAAGGTTCTAATTCTACCTCAACCTGCAATATCACAAAGGCTCATTTCGTTCTTGAGTTCTATTTCAGCTTAGATTAAATTAAAGCCTATCCTCAATATTTACTATATTCATTCTAACATCTTACTGGCATTCCTAAGGATCACCATTTCATACCTTTCCATCGATCTTCCAACATGTTTATCCAAAAACCTTAGTCTTTGAATTATCTTTGACAAATTCATAGAGTTCTTCGGATACTCGGAGAGTGAAGAATGCTCTCGGGTTAATTGGCACAACTCATCATCATTTCAAATCTTCGGATTCTCTCCGGTTCATCTAATATTATTAGGAAGTCACCCTTCCCAAGATTACTATCACCTTAGCACGCTTACGCTTAAAATCCTATTTTCAAATGTCAATTCCGACATCTTGAGTCAGCTGCACATCCAAGACAGATTTCTTAGATAAATGCGCGTATAAACGTCCAAACTTAATTTCTTGAAAACACAGCTAGCAATAAATGCCATAGCGATTTCTGTCTGCAAAGGTCTAGGAAACTGCGACCCCTAACGGTGGCTAGGGTGCACTAGGGTGCGGTGCCATAAAATTTTCCGCATAACAACAAAATCTACATGATTCTGAGCTAACGACAGATGAGAATCCGATGCTGCTTAACAAAATATAGACGTTGCTAGCCCAGCTATAAATAGAGTAAAGAAAGAGTAAATGTTTCACGTTCTCTCAAACTTCACAAAACCTCCACATATTCATTTCCTCTCCGATCGTAACCTTCACTATAACCTTCCACATTATCCTTAAACATGGCCGGTTCAAGTAACTCTATTCCAGTCTCCGATTCATTCAACCCTTTCTTTCTTGAAGCCTTACTTCATGACTATCAGACTAACATGTTGTCTGATTTGTCAAACAATGCATCATACCCTTATTCTTCTTTACTTCCCCAAAATCCCGTAAGTATGAACGTTCATTCATCTGCCTCAACGATTAACATTCCTACTCCTCCTCCAAGGATACAAGATTCTATTTTTACCACTACTAACAGAAAGGAATCTGAAGCAGGTCCATCAAGGCGACCTGTCCAAAGGTGTCGTAATGTGGCAGAACTTATGGAGTCTACGGTACCTTCTCAACCAAGGAATCCTGCTTCTACCTTGACTGAGACTACTAATCCATTTTCATGTGGTTGCTGCCATGTTCTACGAGAGATTATTCATACCAATGGACTTCAATACCATAAACTTGAAGTTCATGGGAGGATTGGTATGATATGCCACGCTGTCTTTCACCAGGACGTACAAGGAGGTTCTTCCAGTCCTCAAGTATTTGACTTTGGTAAGAAAAATTTAGAAGATGTCAAACATTTTCTAGAAAATTATTGTTTGAATCAAAATTCTTTAGGGTATGTCCTGGTGTCAGATCCCCTATCAGCCTACTATGAGGCCCTTTGTGTTGGTTTGGAATGGACTAAAAATCAAAATGAACTCCCTAATAGTTCATTTCCAACCAATACAGAAAATATATCCAATAAAGGAAAAGAGCTCATGGTTGTAAATAATAATCCTTCAGTCCCCATACCTAGTAATCCATACCGATCAAGAGCTGAACAAAATATTAGAGCTGCATCAATGTCAATTAATGATCTTAGAGACTTATTCCATTTACCTCAACAAGAAGCGGCTCAACAAGTTCGTCTATGCAAAAATGTTCTAATGAAAATATGCCATAGGGGAGGAATAAAGCATTGGCCTTATGTAAAAATTCGAAGCACTATGAAGCAAATAGCTAGATTGAGAAGAACAATGTCTCCTGATGGTCCTCTCTCAAGAGCAGCCGCTCAGGAAGAAATTAATAGACTTAAACTTGAGATAGTCGAAGCTTGCGGTGGGATTGTACCAACTGTTGTTCTTGATGCTTGAATTAATATAGTCTACTCTTCTTAGCCTTCTTGCTAATGTTTGTAATCTCTATTCTAGGATTCATAAGGATTTTCGAGTTTTCCTGCCAAACTCAACTTTATCTTATTAAATTTAAACTTAAGCCAGTTATTCTGTATAATCAAGACTATGCCCGTATTCTGTTATGGTATTGTCATCTGTTACTCATATAAATTAGCTAGGTAAGTGAAAATCTAGCGAACATCTCTTCATACTTTTTACAACGGCAACTAATTGAATAAACATCAAATAGGGCTTAGTCTTTCAATCACTTTCCTAGACACCAATAAAAATATTCATCCTAGAAAGTAATTTTGGGCCTACAGAATCCAATATTCAATAAATTTTCTACTTACCAACTTCCGCTACGCAGCTCTGAAATTTAATCTCAATCACATCCTCAAATCATAAATCCTCATTATCAATCACTTGAATATTTTGATTAACCCATTCTTCTCCTATCATGAATGTCACAAGAAAATTGGTAAAAAGAATCCAAAGCTATAAAGGAAAATGCACATGTTATGATATTTAATTTGCCATGACCTCAAAATTTTTATTTAGAAAACTGATAGGAAATTTACAGATTGGCCAGAACCTTTGCTCTGATACCAAAAATGTAACGACTCATTTTCAATACCAAAATCTTGGCCAAAATAATAGTAACACCTCCAAATATAGGATATTCAACACTCAAACACATATTTACAATATGGCCAAAGGTAGAAATCCATTTATACAGGGCCAAAATAAATCCAATAAATAAGAGTTATTTTAAAATGCGGAAGTCTTTTAGGTTCATGGCAAATAAAATAACACAACATAAACTAAAGGAGTACAGAAGAGCCTACAAAGCTCACTCCATGGGTGCATTCCCTTGATCTCTACTAAGTTATTCACCTGAAAAATGTTAATATGGGGTGAGATTACACATCTCAGTAACTACTAAATATTTCTACCGTACACGAGCAAATAATATATGACAAAAAGATATGGGCTGATTTCAAATATATATATAGATTCCATAATTTATCATACAAAATAATTTATACTAATAGTCATCAATATAGAAGGTATTAAAACATATATATCTCAAAAGTTCTCATCTCATGTCTTTACAGAATATTCATCATCATATCAAATTCTTGAACTGTTCAGAAATGCACTATGCAGTATGCAGCCTCCCTTATATCACCACCTCCCTTATACCGCAGACTGGAGCCATAGGCTAACACATAGTCCAATAGAAACTTATTCATTTGACTGAATTGTTCCAAGCTCACCAAAACTTAAGATACACCCGGCCAAAGGTATATAGCTTAAATCTGGACTATGGCTCCCCTCCTAAAAGAAATAACTAAGGAGGTGTCACATGTCCCACAACTCCAATGAAATCCCGGCCAGAGGAAAACATGGAAGATGGGGCCCTGAAACAAGTACCATCCACTGTGCACCGAGTGGTGGCATAAATCATTCTTATCATTCAAATCCCTCCTTACTCCACCCATCATAATACAACCGCCATGATGAATATGTTCACTCAAAATAATGCATTATTATACCATAAAGTTTTATACATCAATATGCGTATTTATGAATAGTGAATACTATGCGTATATGTGAATAGCAAAATACGATATATATACATGAATAGTAAAAATGAAGAGTACATACGATATGTATACGTGAATAGTAAATACGGTATGTATACGTGAATAGTATTATGAATAGTAAATACGGTATACATGAATAGTAAAATGAATAGTAAATACGGTATACGTGAATAGTAAAATGAATAGTAAATACGGTGTGAATAGTAAATATGGTATACGTGAATAGTAAATACAGTATACGTGAATAGTAACATGAATAGTAAAAATGAATAGTAAATACGGTATACGTGAATAGTAACGTACGTATAAATAGTACCTCTGCAGATTTGCAAATCAAAGTTCCCACACCAGATCTTAAAACCATAAATATTTTCTAAATATTCTTGCCAAAATAGTAAACAAACAAATTTATAATCATACATAATTCACAAGTATAAGGAAGAATATTCAGAGTTACCTGTTACTTGCTAATACCCGAATCACCAACCAGCTATTATAACTCTTAAGCAAATATCTCTCTACTCTCTCTCTCTCTCTACCTCTCTCTATGGCTCTTAGAAGTTGTGAAGAATGAAATGAAATGGAAGGTCTATTTATAGTTGGAAAATGGGTCTTTAAGTGTAATTTTTGTCTCTGGGTCGTTTTACGTAATTTTCCTAAAAATTAAAAAGAAAACTTTCCCGTGACTACCCAGCCGCCCCGTGAAGTTTTTAAAAAATTTTAATAATATTTTAATATTTTAAATAATATAATATTATAAATCAAATAGTAAATTACTATTACGTGGGTCCCGCGTGAAATATTTTCAAAACTCACGAGAGTTTCTGTCGGGAGGAAGAATTATTTTGGTCGTGGGTCCCACATGAATAGTAAATACGTATTTAGGAATAGTAAATACCGTATTTTTAAATAGTAAATACGTATTTGTGAATAGTGAACACTATTCATATTTCACAAATTTCAAGTATTAAATACGTATTTGCGAATAACATATATATATATATATATTTTTAAAATACGTATTTGTATATAGTAAAAACGTATACGTGAATAGTAAATACTATTCACGGGGCCCACAAAATACTGATTTCAAATTTATTACTTTCCAAAAATAGAGCCTACTAGTCTTCCCAAAATAGGTTTATGTTCAAGATATTAGATTCAAAATTCAGGATGTTACACCTGATCGTGATGCGCGATCGAGACCGTGGCCTCTATATACTCCTCCTTCCTGATGGCCTGCATGGAACTATCTAATCATATTGCATCGAACTCTCTGATCAGATTGCATGTTTTGTATCATTTGGGTGGATTAATCTATTATGTGACACTGTACTATGGATTACTGTACTATGGATAACTGTATTATGGATTACTGTATTTCACTGTTAATTTTTAGTATTGTTTCGAACTCTCTGATCATATTGCATGTTTTGTATCATTTGGATTACTGTATTGGGCCGTGCACGTCAAAAGGTACCTAATATAAAATTGATGAGTCAATTATTAGCCATAAGTATAAATGCTATAAAATAAAATTATGAGAACATGAAGTTTAATTTTTCCCTGAAATTACTACATATTATTCGAATGCTAATATGGTAGCAAATAGGAAACATCATTTGAATTAATTTGCGGTGCGCCTTGTAGGACAAGAACGCATATTATGTCCGATCTGTTTACATATACTACATCTACTTCGATTGGAGCTAGGTTGGACCTCCACCTCATCCATTTCATTGTGAATGCGTGTAGATTTTGGGCGCCCCGTACCACACAAGTTCGATCGGTCGGGGATGAGCATTGGTCCGGCAACGGGTGGGATTCCTTGTTCACTACCAAGCGGTTGAAATGGCAAAGAGTAAACTTTCATAATGTTGTAGATGGAGAATACTGGGTCTACGAACTGTTCATGATACAGGGATACCGCGGAACATGCTGCAATGACATGACTGCATGGGAATTTGAACGCTTGAAACTTGCCACACTGGCATTTCCTTTGGGTCAAGTCCACTGAGTATGTATCACCTTGATCATCAACTTCAAACGTTGTTCGCGCAACGTCAAACTCCCGAACACGCATCGATGAAGATCGCTCTGCATTCTTTGCCATTTCTTCTACCACAACACTTGAGAAATGCTTTCCAGACATTGCATCTTTTTGTGTGTTGGTCCCTCGCTTGACCTAATATCGAACAAGACGACTGTAGGTGCATTTCACCAATGCTGTAATTGGCATGTTCCTCGCTCCCCTGAAAACTTTGTTGATTGATTCAGACAAGTTGGTCGTCATATGACCGTATCTGCGTCCATCCTCATCATAACTCCGAGCCCATTTCTCTTTTGGAATTCTTTCTATCCACTCAGCCACTTGAGGACTATGACTGCAGAAATCGGCGTACAAAGAATTGAAGTGTATTTTGCTTGGAACATATCCTATAAAAATGGAAAGAAACACACAATATTATGTGAATGCAGTAATGAGAAAAGTGTACGTCGATGCACATCAGTTGGACTACATTACCTAATCTCGTTAAAGTTTTCTTCATCTCTTGGTCCTTGAAGTGGGTATTGAAATTGCTCGCAACATGACGAATACAAAACACATGGTACGCAAGTGGAGGCTGCCAACCAGTCATCTCATTGTTGACTGCTGCTATTATGCTCTTGTGACGATCAGAAATAAGGCATAGACCAACCTTATTTGTAACATACAGTCGTATGCAAGACAAAAAATACTCCCACGCTTCCTTAGTTTCACTTTCAACGATTGCAAATGCAATCGGCAGGATCTCATTATTTCCATCTTGGGCGGTGGCAATTAGTAATGTCCCCATATACTTACCGTATAAATGCGTACCGTCCACCTGTATAATTGGTTTGCACCATTCAAACGCGTCACGACACTGTCTGAAGGTCCAAAATGTACGTTGGAAAACCCGTACCCCATTAAGAATCCGTCGATTAACAATATAGGGCCCATCTTGAATATGGTAAACAGATCCCGGGGAATTTCTCACCATGTGCTCGAACCACCTCGGCAGGAACGCATATGACTCCTCCCACCCCCCGTAAATCTTAGCAATTGCTTGTGCTTTGCTTTCCATGCTTTCCTGTACGAAACATTATAACCAAACATTGTAGCCACCCTTTCTTGTATCAATTTCACAGGTACCGAAGGTGCTTCCTTGACCAAGTCTACAAAACCAAATACAAAAAGTGTACAGTACGACAGTTAGTTATGTTCACTAATAACAAGACAAGTTTGTTCACAAATTACCACTAAGTCTAGTGCCTTATACCTATTATGGCCTCGGAAATAAGTTCAGAATCTAGTTGTCTGTGATCTTGGGACAGAATTTGGCTCACACAACTACGACTTCCAATCCATTTCGTTACGATCCAAGTGTTGCTTTTCTTTGATTTAATCGCCCTTACTCTCCATTCGCAACCTTGTTCGTGATTTCAACATTTCATAGACAAAATAGTTGTATTACTCTGAACCGCAACAACTTCATGATGTTCCTTCATGCAATAATGTTTTATTGCGGCTTGCACTTCTTTCTTTGACCCGAACTCTTGTTTCAAATGTAATCCATCTCCTCTTGCCCACGGACCCCGTTCCAAGCCCCCCCACATCCAGTATATCCTCATGCGGATAATCTTCATGAACAGCCTCATAATACGGAATCTCATTCCAAAACGGTGTTATTTCTAAATATTCACACATATTCAATTTATACAAAAACATGGTAAGTAATAAAAGATAAATTAAATAATTATACAACTTTGTAACTAGCCTAATGATTCAAACATACCAGTCTGCTGAGTCATGACATTACGATGAGATTCATCTTCTGCATCACTATCATTTTGATCATGGTCATTCGCCAATAAGATGTCTTCATCTTCTTGATCTTCCTCCTCCTCATTGTCAGGTTCATCTACCATATAATCAGTTTCTTCTTCATGCGCAACGGTTGATTGTGTTTGATGTGGTGTAGCAAAATGAGTCATATAATCTGACTGATGGAGTCCATGAGTCGGTGCTGGTGCACCTTCATTTGGCGTCTCAATATTCACATATAACTCAGCAAATTGGGACGACGTAGAGTTTTGGTTGAATGTTTGAACAAAAACATCTACATCCTCATCATCGGCTATTTCAAAACCCGCATATTTGCGGTTTCCACAAGGAACTCTACCGGTCAGTGAAGATATTACCTGATTTTCTTGCAGCTTTAACTTTCGACGGATCTTTTCATATAATTCATTAACAGACATGCCTCGAACAATATACATTGCTCTTGTTTCACCTGCAAAGGTCAATCCATTTGGACCGATACTTTTAGAACCATTATAATATAAAAATAAAGGAATTTGACTCATTTTTGGGAAAATAAAAAATAAAAAATTCAAACAGAAAGACAAATATGGAAGATGAAGAGAGTTTTTCAGATGAGGGAACGGGTGAGGAAGAGGGAAGGAGTCACAGAGAGTGAATGTTGAGAGAGAGGAGTAAGGCATTCAGTGAATTAGATGGAGCTAAATATAAAGGTGAAGTGCTGAGAGTTTTTCACATGAAGCGATTCCTTCTGGCTTGCAACGACAGAGATTCCAGAGTCACATGTCTGGAGCAAAAAAGAAAAGTGTAAGCTTTTTTATCAAGAGTCACGGTTTTGTAATGCTTTTTTATCAAGAAAAACAAGAGAAAAAAAAGGTTGGGAACAGATACGCGTGAGGAGGGAACAGATTTTGGAATGCTTTTTTATCAAGAAACAAAAAAAAACAGAAAAAAAAAACAGAAACGTGTGGGGAGGGGGGCAGGAGGGATTCCTGACCGTGTCAGGAATCCCTGCACCTGACGCAAAGATGCGTCAGGTTGACTGACGGCTCAATGAGCCGTCAGCATACCTGACGCAACTTTGCGTCAGGTATTGCAAGGCTCCGTCACACATGCTGACGGTTCCAAGGACACGTCAGCATGGCTGACGGATGTTCAACTTCTGTCAAGGACCCCGGCGTCTCTTCCCCAAAATCACCCTATCCTGGTAAATTGTTTCAAAAGAGCATTATTTTGGTACTTTTTTTTATAAAAGGGCCGTATTTTGGTAAAAAAGCCTCTTTTATTCCCTGTTCCCTCTTTTATTCGTTTTCAGTCTTCTCTTGCGTCTCTCTTTCCTGCTTTTCAATTTTCAAAGCAAATCAATCAGCTACTCCTTCAACGAAAGAGAGGAGGGATGAGTTCCTCGCCGCATCGTTCTCGCGGCGGCGGCGTCGGCAATGGCGATAGACCCAGGTTCTTCGACTCAAAGGCCAAGAACCTCTGCTGGGCAAAGGCTGATATTGTGCCCGGCCGTCATCCAGATAGGTGGCGCAAGGACGCCGCCGGCAACATTGTTTGCAAGCGCTTCTGCAATTGTCAAGGCTGCCTCTGCTTCGAGTACGATCATATCCTTCCCTTTTCCAAAGGTTTCCCCCTTCATTTTTTAACATGATTATCCATGCCCATTAATTTTCTCTCCTTGCTAGTTTCAATTTTTCTGGGTTTCTGTTTCTAAATGTTTTCTAATCTTCATCTAGTAATGTTGCCCTTTGAAGACCATTCTGGTATGTGATTTTTGATTGGTATTAGGATTGCGGAAAAGCTGCAGCAGCTACACGCGCAGGGAAAAACCAAGTGTCAGTGAAGTAGTAGTGAAATGTTTAGTTAAGTATTGAAGTGACTGGTAATTAAGAGATTGGTTGGGGAGGCTTAAGTAAAAATTATGCTTCCGATCAAGTAGCATGGCTTCAGAATTCGTACGTGGCAACCAAAGGAAATTTTATTTTCTTTCCACAGATTTCATCCTTCCAAAACTAGATCTTGCCAGAAAAATGTGTCCTTGGTAGCTTAGGAGGTGGACTTTTTTCGTGTTTAGACGTGTGGATCTACAAGTGATCGAAATGAACAGATGAGGGATCCTTTTAAAGAAAATAATAATTTATCTGACAAAGATTGTTTGGTTCACAATTGTCATTGATGAATTCATGAATATATGGGTTGGCACTAATGATGGGAATAATCAAACCGTCAGAGAAGTGTTAAGAAATATACTGTGAAGATAGGATAAAGGCATCCATTTCATAGACTATTGTCGGATGTTACTCCATGTGATTGCTCCTATTTTATTTTAGAGAGGAATTACTCCATCAATCACATTGTCTGATTGAGGTTGAGTTGATGAGAAATGTAATTGCAACATAATGCTCAATGACACAAAATAAAATAGCTGCTTCAACATTCATGGAGCCATTTAATTTCAATAAAATTGTTCCTTGGGGTTTATCTATGAACAGAATGCTTCTTTTAGTTATTCATTTTGAGATAATGGTTTTTCCATCTTTACTTTTTGTAGGGAGCTATAGTCGAGCAGAGCATTGAAGCCTGTATCTTTACTTAATACTCCTTTTAATCCTTAATATAAGACATATTTACTTAATTTGATTAGATTAAGGACATAGTCATCTTCCTTAATTCCCTCATTTCCTCTCCTTATTGATTATTGTTGAGAGAGCATTAATAGAGATAAATTATGAAAAGATTGACAAATATAAAAATTATGTCTCATATTTAGGACCAAGATTATATTTAAGGAACGGAGGAGTGTTTTGTTATTGGTAATTTGATAATTAGTTTATCTGAGAAGTGAGTTACCGTTGCATTGCAGGTGGTGAATCCACATCAGATAATTGTCAAATACTACAAACTAGAGTGAACAGATCATTGTGTCTTTACTTAATAATCCCTTCAGTCTTTAATATAAGACATATTTACTTAATTTAATTAGATTAAGGAAGTTAGTTAATATAACATGTATTTTCTAAAATACTCTAGTCATCTTCCTTAATTCCTTCATTTCCTCTCCTTATTGATTAATGTTAAGGAAGCATCAATAGAAATAAATTAGGAAAAAATTGACAAATATAAAAATTATGTCTTATATTTAGGATTAAGATCATATTTAAGGAACGGAGGAGTGGTTTGTTATTGGTAATTTGATAATTAGTTTATCTGAGAAGTGACGTTCCGTTGCATTGCAGGTGGTGAATCCACATCAGATAATTGTCAAATACTACAAACTAGAGTGAACAGATTCAAGTCAGACAAGGATCAGGTTGATCCAGCTCAGTTGAAGGGCTACTCGTGTGACATTAATTTTTCTGGTATAATTTCTTGATCACTGAACTGTCTTTACCTTTGAGGTCATGGACTTTACCCCTTTACTCATTTTTGCATTTTCATTATCATATTCCTCAAGGTTTTCATCCCTTTTTGGTCCTACTTACCAAGGGAAGACAAAATGTCATTCGGTATCATTCAAATCTGAATTCTCTAAGCTTCTTCTGCTTCTATCTGCTTTTGAAATTCCTCCTAGATAGAGGACCCGTAGTTTGAAACTTCTTAAATAATGATTATGATTTATTTCAACTGCTAATTCTCCCTTGTTAGGGATTGCATCTATCAATCAATATCTGCTATTCTGCCATATATTTAGCCATTTATCTTCCTTGCTTATGTTTGATGACAAGTTTGCTAAAGGACAATGGATGAGATTTTTAGGTATTTGCTGCTCAACCTTTCTTTAAACAAACCACATAGGTATATTTCAAGTTTTTCCGTTCATCATAAGTTAATTAAAGAACCTGGTGGTTGATACCTAAAGCAATATATCCAAGTTCCTCCCTTTGCTAAACAGGTTTCAGTTCATGTGGCTCATAAAGAGAGGATTAACTTCAGCGCTTCAGTTGCATCGTAGAGATATTCTCAGGACCATCCTCTTCTCCTTCCCCCGTCTTTTCTTTTCTTTTTGAAAAAATTGAGAAACTTGGAGTTGTTGTCCATACCTTTGCACGAAGTAATTTAAACATCCAAGCTAAAATACAATTCCTTTTTTGCTTTATATGGTTTCTTTTGTAAAAGTACTTTATACAAATGTCATAGACGCTAATAATTTGGACTTTTGGGGGATAGCATGAATTAAAGATGAACTGACAACTAGCAGCACGTACAAGTTTCGGTCCCACTCCCCACTTGACTTTAAACGTGACACTTCAGAATTCTGAACATGGTCATGAATTTTTTCATTGCTTGGTTTGCATATACTCATAAATCCAGGGGAGCAGACTCAAAGCCACAATGTGTCTAAATACATATTATGACTGCTTATAACGAGAACTTCTTATATCAATGACTCGCAACCTGTTCTAGATGAATATTAGGGTGTGGTTAGAATGAGAAAACTCCTTGTTGACCCATAACTGACTTGCATGCTTGAGAAAAACAGGATAGTGCTCAACTTTGTCCCTTGTGACAAGCTCTGTTAATGTGGTTTCATCACATAATGTTAACAGTTTAAGAACAATGGACAGATAAGGAGCTGGATATAATAGAGATGGCTGTTTATGGGGACGTGATCAGGCCAGGAAAAGAGTGTCGTTGCAGAACGGTAGCTGAGATGCTTGGCACGTACAAATCTAAAGACAAAACAGCTGCGTGTAAGCTGCCTCAGACAGGGGAATGAATCTCCCAACACACAGAAAATCGTAAGTATCAAAATCATATGATGCTCTTAAACATGCAATTGTTGATTCAATCTGCCTTGTATCTCTAAGTGAGATCCACGTCTCAGATTGTTGAAATTAATTTCTGACCCTCTTTTTGGACGTTCATTTCACTTCATTATATAATATCTAATTGATCGATCAAGGGCATTGCTATAAGCTGTTGTCCTCTGCCGTTGTGAACTGGACTTTCTCCTAATTTCGGTGTCACTAAGGATATTTATTGAAATTCACGAAACATGCAAGATTTCCTTTTCTTTTTTTTTTGCTAAGCATTAGTATCCTCTTATTGGAGGTAATCATATTTTAAGTGCTATCAGACACTAAATGTAGGAACCTCTTCTTGCGGGGATTCGAATATTGGTTTGTTATGTTGTGAGGAACTTGCTCTCTCCACTAGACTCAATCCCATTGGTGCAATAGTGGATCCAGATATACGAGGTGCCACCCTTTTTTTTGGAGAATCTATCTAAATCATTTTTTTGTTAAAAAAAAAGTGAAACGGCCCAAATGCCGTGTTGGATTTTGTAGAATTCTGATTCTTTTCCAATTTTGTAAAACAAAATATCAAAAAGATGATCTGGTTTTTTTTTTTTAATTTATGTTTTATACAACAACTGTTTTTTTTTTTTTTGCCCCCCTTAAGAACACGTAATCGTGGCAAAAAAAAAAAAAAAGAACATGTAATGAAAAACACATTGTCAAATTTTCATGTTTTTGCGTTAATTATTAAAGAAAAGGATAAAATGGTAAAAATAACTCATTAATCGTTCATCTTCCTTGTTTAGTATTTTTTGAACTCCCAAATAAGGGGAAGAAAAATGTGTTACCAAACGTAGTTCTGATTCTCGGAGTAAAAATAAAATAGGTTAACAAACGTAATTCTGATTCTCAAAACTCTTCTAAAACACATAATAAAAAAGAACTGTTTCATCTCAGAAATAGTGCTGGGTAACAGAATGCTCATGTCGCGTACCTACAACTTGATAAATAAAAAAAAAAGGCATAATAAAGGTGAGTCATGCATCGTCCTTCTTTCTTATATCTTTTATCCTCGTATGTTTCAATGGAAGGGCACAATGGCACATGTTATGTTGCTTTGTCAGAATGTTTTAAATGGCTTATCCTTTCCTACCATCTAGTTTCGTATTATAGCATCAAGCCCCGTTTGGTGTTGTTGAAATCTTCTTTCATATAAAATGTCAATGGAAATTAATTTGGGTGAAGGTGCAGATTTGCCAACCAACTATTATCTGAAGAGCGTCTGGGCCAAATAACTATTGAAGGGACCAAAATTGTCAATCAACAATTAAAAAGTGAAAAAAAAAAAAACACCAAATAACTATTAAAAGTGGAAAAAAAACCAAATAACTATTTTTTTAAAAAAAAAACTATCACAATTAAGTTAAAATGTGAGGCACTGACATAGGACGGTGGCGGAAACACTGGAGAAAAGAGTGGTTAAGCCTTCTTGTTGGAAAAGGAAAACACCAACAGAGATAGGACCCATGGGAGCAGGCATTGCAGCAGTAGCGGTTGCTGCTTGTGGCATCGGAGGGATGGAACCAGGGTGCAAGGTGCGTGCCAGTCGAACGCTGTGGACTACTGGATGAGTTCAAGGGGGTGAGTGGAACACCCAACAACAATAGAAGCTTTGGAAATCCCGACGTTACTGACACTATGACAATCAATGGAAGACAGAGACACTAAGACAGTGACGAGGTAATAGTTCGTTAGCGAATCTGCTCCAAATTGTGTTTTTTTTTTTCACTTTTTAATTGTTGATTGGTAATTTTGGTCCCCTCAATAGTTATTTGGCCCAAACGCTCCTCGGGTAATAGTTGGTTGGCAAATTTACACCTTGACCCAAATTAATTTTCATGCGTTGAAAGAATTATCCTTTTTTTTTCTGAAAAAATTACTCCATCTAGTACTGTAGGGCTCAATTGGAGGTAATTCTTCCAGATATGTTTTGTGAATTCATATCGATTTGAACTCCAAACTTGATGGTTAAGCCGCTAAAACACCTTCCATCAAACAAATATTCATGTTGGCTTTCCTTTTTTGTTTTTCATTGAATGAAAAGTAAGAAAAGCCAAAAATAAACTAACAACTGATCATAGTACCCTATGGATGGTTAATGAAATCGTTTTCATCGCAAGAACATGAAAACGAAAACGAAAACGAAACTGTGAAAAACTGGGAAATGAAATGATTTATAGTAATAGATGAGACATGGTTATGTATGAATGAAGGAACAAATTGGCGGGTTTCTGCCAATGAGAGTTGGCATAAATAGTAAGGGATCCAAGACTAGGCCCTTGGGTCGTGGGTTCGATCCCCTCTGCCATCGCTGGGACTCCTTTGATAGGCGATCTCGTAAGTCCCCAGTAAGTGCTCATAGAGCCCGGGCCGTGCCCTAGCCTTGGTGGGGGACTGATGCCGAACCCCTCCAAAACTTTTTCATAAAAAAAAAAAAAAAAAAAAATTGGCGGGTTTCTACATGAATAGTGAAAGTTCCTTGTGCAAAACGAGGCGCTAGATAGATAGAGTCTAAATGCCAACAATATTGGAGCCCATTTTTCACGTATATCAATTTTTAAAGATTTATTTATTTAATATTTTTATTTCTAACAAAGGGTAAGGTTGACATTTGATTATAAGTGACGCTACTAAATAAATTTGAGAACTTACAGATGTTATGAACATTAAGTTATGAATATAACTTATAGATGTTATGAACATTAAGTTATGAATTTAAATATGTTTGAATAAATATCACTAGGTGCTTGTTACCAAAAAAAAAAATTTAAAAAAAGAAAATATCTTAAAACAAGTCAGATATTCAAACTTGTATAAATCGTCTTTAATTTATTTCCCAACTGATGTGGGACTTAAAAACGTGACATAGAATGATGAGTTGTATTTTCAATGTTGTTAGTATAGTATACTAAGGAAATCGTCAGTAAATCATTTCATTAGTATACTACCTTATTGCTTAGGGAAGTATATACGAGTATTTAAAAAAAGAATGTGGGCACATTGAATTGGCCTGCGTTTCAACACAAGAACATTAAATATCCATGGCTAGTTTTGGACGTGTTTGCCAAACTTGGTGCATAGACCATGTCACGTGTACTGATTAAAATGGTTTTCTTGAGAATCATGGACCTTTCAAGAATCTGAAGATCACACACGCACACACATACATGTTAGTATGTTACTAAATTCTCCACCGCCAACATTTCAGCTTCCTAAAATACTCGTACAAATTGATTTAAACAATCATCATTACAACTTTGTCAAACCCGAAAAGAGCATCTTTCATTGATCTTGACTTTGGGGACTCTTATTGCGTTTATTGACGCATGGCCAGTTTCACATGTGGAAAGGAAATTAATTGAAAAATCAGTAATTCTATATTTGAAGCGGAAATTATTAAAAAATTTTAGTTATATTGTTTGGATTAGTGGTAGAAGATATTTTTCCAACGTGATTTACAATATATGAATAAAATGAATGAGAGAAGTTTTATCTCGTCTTACGTGAATGTATTTTTCCAACTCCAACTCAAACAAACTCTATATTGTTTAGGACTTCATTTTAATTAAATCATACGTACTAATGAGAGATAGTTAGCTCAATAATTTTGGGGTAAATTTTTAACTTTATTATTATTTATAAGTGAGCATCTTTAAAATCGTTCTTCTCTCATTATTTTCATTGGTATAATTAATAAAGGTAAAATTGTCACAATCTCATTTATTACCTGAAAGAAGATTTATAAATGGAACTAAATTTTTTGATAAAAAAACTTTTAAATAAAACCAGAGTGTGTGTATACTTTATGTCGGTTTAGACCCCTCACCACTTAAATTTTTTATTTTTTTTTATTTATCATAAGTGGTGTATTCAGTAATACTTTTATAGAAAGCTCATATTATTCACGATTTCATAGGATGCGTTTCGTGTCACTTGAGTTATAGGGGGGGACTATCTCATTACGTAAATCAATGAATGATTTAGAGTATAAAATTTGTTGAAGCTACTAGAACAAGTCCCTTAAGCATTAATTAATTCATCCAAATTATCTATTTTTTTTAAAAAAAAAAATCAGTAGTGTCTAAATGTTGGTGACCTCCCGTTTGAATTTTGCGAGGGAAGTCTAGCTAGAAGGCTATATAAGAGGCTATGAGGGGTGAGTAAATAATACGGTGTCGTCCATTATTGGAGTGGGTTAAATAAATAAATAAATAGCAAATTATTGAGGCAACTACAAAAATAAATGGAGAGTAGACGCCATAATTGAGAATGACTTGCCCTCTTGGTCCTCTATTGCTTGTCTTCCACGTACGCCATCTTTTTATTCTCATTATCTCTATTAAAAAGCTATTTTTGTCCCTAAAGTCTTTTCCAAAGAGTTACCCTAAAATACATATTGGAATATTAAGGGTATGTTTGGTTCAAAGAAAGGGTTGGAAAGGAAAAGAATAAAATTAAATATAACATATGCTGTTACACAGATGTTTGGTTTACACTAAAAAAAAAAACAAAAACAAAAATTGTTTGGTTAGAAGAAAATAAGATAGAAAAATAAAGTTTATCTACGCCATGGAATTGGAATGAAAGGAAATGAATTGCTCTTACTCATTATCATCTCTCCAGAGCTGCTATTTTCATCAAAAAAAAAAAAAATTTGATTGCCAATTATTAAAAATGAAAATTTATATATTTGTGAATAATGGGTAATTTTCTAGCCTTTTTAAATACGATTTTAATTCTTATTCACATTTATCTTCGTACATTTTTTAAAAAGCTTAATTAATGAGTTGATTAGATGGGAAACAAGAATTTCAATTTGACCATCTATGATGCAATATGTATAATATCTATCATGTACTTAGAATTAACATTTTAATTAATTTGCTAATATTGTAGATGTAAAATATTATTTTCAATTAATCTCTCACTTTTACAAAAGCAGAATTCCTTGTCCTGCATGACTGATAACAAACACACATTATGATTCCTGGAAAGGGTGTGTTGCATCATTTGATGATGACACTTCCCCTTTTTTCTTTCAATATGACAAGTATTTGAATTTTACGCTTAAGACAATTAACATAATGTATATGATTAAATAATCTTGTTTTTAAAACGATATATTGTTATAATTTTATATTAATAAACAACAATTAAACCCAAAAAAAAAAACAAAATTGGATGTTCATTATTTTTATGTTTTAGATGTTTCGTCAATAAATAAATACATGTATGTATTATGATCGCGCTAGTATATATTCACATGATTTATTGCGTGCTTTAATTTTTTTGTAATACATGCATATATGTATTATGATATTATAGAATAATTAAAATAGAGTATTTGACAATTTACACAGCAAAAATGAATAGGGAACATCACCTCACCAACTTTTGACCCACCTCACCTACCATCTTTTCCCCCTCCCTTTTATTACTATTATTATTATTATTCCTTGTTTATGTCCAAGTAGATTATTACACTAATTCCACCAAACTATATTAATATATTAATAAAAATATTATTTTTTCATATCATAATATTTATATGTTAAGTGAACCTGAAATATTACTCATCTGAATTAAGTATGTAATATTTTATGAGTGTAAGTAGAGTTTTTTTAATAGAAAATTATTGTTCATAA
This sequence comes from Acacia crassicarpa, assembly GCA_034222035.1. Taxonomy (NCBI): domain Eukaryota; kingdom Viridiplantae; phylum Streptophyta; class Magnoliopsida; order Fabales; family Fabaceae; genus Acacia; species Acacia crassicarpa. Next base: position 136,244 of record JAWXYG010000023.1, on the reverse strand, counting down.
GCAAAAATTAAATTTGAGACCTTTTTTACTTAAGGAAATCACTTGTCAAAAACCACATAAAGCAAGTGTCATTGGTTTCTCAGCTCGTTTTAATTGTCATCATGTAATTATAGAATAAAATAACTGGAAATTTTATTTATTGTTATTTGTGTAGAGAGCATATAGATGCTCATTTAAATATTACTAATGATAATGGTCATTTTAAAAAAAAAATGGCGATAATTGAACATGAACACTATGTCATTGAATATAGGCTTTTAAAATGACCAAAAGGATATTAATGCGATTGAATTAAAATAGACCTTCGCATTTATTCTGCTGTCCCTTATGAGTCGTACGTGATGCACTTTATATCTCTATTTTTTAGTTCAATTTAATATTTAGAACAATTAATACTTACTTTCTCAATTTTGTTAAAATTAAAAATTCACCCACCCATATTATGTTCTCCACAAAGCTTTCGAACTGATAGTTTCATTTCATGCTTAAAAAAATTTAAAGGAGGTACTTTCATTTGTGTCATTTGAGTTATGAGACCCAACATAAATAATTTATTTGATGTGTGGATGAATTTCAAGTATTTTACCTTTTAAAATTTATTTCTTTTTTCTTTTTTTGGTCAAAGAAATTTATTTCATATTTCATTTGAGTTTCTTAAGCTTGCCTTTAACCAATTACTTTAAGTTTATATTATAGAAATGTTTAAATTATTAAAATTATTAAAAAAAATGAATAAGAAATTAATGATGGTGGTGGGGTGAAAATACGAGTTGAACCAAAAAAAGAAGAAGAGGGAATTAATTATTGTTGAGCATTAAATCCAGGAAGCCCACAATCGTACCCATTCTCTTTTTGCTTTATAAAGGAAGGGAACACGCGAACAGCTTAGAGTCCAAGCTTTTAAAAAGCGAGACTTGAAAAAACAAAAGCAAATCAACTTTGGCCCTTCGTAAATGAGGATTGGAATGGTTGTTTAAGGCATCCGTTGGCTTTCATCCTAAAAAAAAGAGGTTCGATACCTGTTGGTTGATGTGAGAGTCTTATTGATGAGCAAGGCGATCCATAAGTTTCTCTGTAAACGTTTTTTGAGTCTGAATGCATGTCCTCGTGGGGTACTGGTATCTACCCCACCTAAACTTCATAATATCAACCAAAAAAATAATAAAAAAATTCTGACCCCCTCTTTATATATATGTGTGTATGAGGTAAGTTGAAACAAGTAAGAGTTGTCACTTTCCATAGCATTTTTTTTCCCTAGTAATGTCACTAGCTACTTTAGACACAGAGTACGTGTTACAATGTCCAATAGTGTTTGAGCAAAAAAAAAAAATGTCCAATAGTGTGTGATAGCAATAAGTGTGTGGCTCATTTAAGTAGTTAACTTAACCAAAAGTCACAGCAAAAGTTCACAGGGGTGTTTTGGGTATTTATAATACCCCAAAATTTGTATTTTTCTTAAATATGATATATTGGTGAATTTTGAATTGGTATTTGGTTTGGCGTGAATAGTATTTACTATTCATATATACGTATTTACTATTCATAAATACGTATTTACTATTTATAAATACGTATTTAATTAGGTATATACTATTCACGTGGGACCCACGGCCAAATAATTTCCCTCTGTCGACAGAAAACCCGTGAGTGTGAAAATAATTTGACGCGGGACCCACTCAATAATATAATATTATTGTAATATAATATCTTATATTTTGGGAAATAATAGAAATAGAATTATTTCCAATAATCCGTGAACTAGGTTTCTTAGGTAAGGACATATTATAAACAAGTGAATTTTTATCTCAGAGTGGGTTATTTCCGAAGTCATTTCTGAAATCGGCGGAATGATTTTTGAGATAGGTCGAAACCGATATTTTGAATCAGGACAGATAGTAGAACCTTTAGAAAATAAATCATTACTCAAAATCCTTGAATTAAGTAGTAAACAACTGCACATATTATGAATCAGTGAATTTTTGTCTCGAAGATGGTGTCACCCGAAGTAATTTCTGTTACCGGCAGTGTCCAACTTAAAATCTTTGACAGATTACGAAATACCCTGAATGAGGTCAAAAATTCAGTTGACCCAGATATTTTTAAAGAGGAAGAATAGAGCTTCAGGGCTGTGCTTCCGAATTTTTGAGAATTTGCAAAAGATCACGCGGTCAGAACACCGAACAGAAATTTTATCAGTAAAAAATACTATTTGCATTATTAAAAAAAAAAAAAAAAAAAAAAAGAGGAACACCCGTGAACCTTTTTAATATTTTTTTAATATTTTTGGAAATTACGAAAAATGACCCAAAAACAAGAAATTACACTTAAGGACCCATTTTCCAACACTATAAATAGAGGCCTCACTTCTTCATTTTCTTCACACCAAACTCAGATCACAACGGTCGAGTTTAATAGAAGAGAGAGAATTCTTAGAGTTTAGAGGGAGAATTTAGAGTAAAGTTCTCGGAGCTGAAGAGAAGGAGTAAGAACTTCAAGGGTAAGTTCTTTGGTCTCTAGTCTTAAGATTTGGTAGTTTCTTTTGGTAATTATAGTAGAAATGCCAGATAGAGTTTTTTTTTTTCTGAGTATGCTCTGTGGCTGCAGCTTAGTCTGATCTGTCACATCAGAAAAGAATTATTCTTGGGCAGTAATGTTATTTACCAATACAGTAAATACTATTTACCAAACAGTAAAAATTATTTACCGTCACGGTAAAAATATTTTTACTGGTACTATTCACATGAATAGTGAATACTATTCACATGAATAGTAAATCTTCAACGTAGAATTCCACAAGTATTGCAAAGTTGATGGCCAATGATAAATGTGATATTGTTCCTATAGGGTATCTGTGAACTTGTACCGCTGTTTTCCGTTAGAAGTACCGTTTTAGTCAAACGTACCAAAACATCATCAACGAAGGTACGGACGCGTATTGTAACCTTAACTCTGATGCTTATGGTATGCTTATATGTGATAGATAGTCTGAAATTCTGTTTTTGAAAATTGATCATACACATACAACTTGATACGGGTTATAGTCTTGATAATGCCGTTATGTTTTCCTAGCGCTGAGGACACGGATGTACACCGTGGCACTGGTGAATAGTGCAGACTATAATAACATGCATATTGCAGTGGCTGTGTTATGTTATTATTTGATTATGAATGTATTGTATGTGATTATTACTGTTTTTGCCATGGATATCTGTCATTCATATTTGATACATAAGCATGAGGTTAACCGTTACCTGAGGTTCAATGGTAATTTGAACCTCAGCTCTTGCTTTAGCCCCAGGATCCTCAGGAGGACAATCCAAGGAGAAGGGTAAGCAGGTGGCGTGAAGAGGCAGAAAAGGAGTTTTCTTTTAAAATCTTTATTTCTGTTTTTCTGAATATTCGACTCTTGGATGACTGTAACAGAAGACTGATGCACCTTAAATGAATGTTTTATCAGTTACTCGTTTCACGACTATTCCGATGCTCTACTCTGATTAAATCTTTTCAAATTCTGATCGAACTATTTCGAAAACACTTTAGAAAATTGGGATGTTACATTTTTGGTATCAGAGCAGACGGTTCTGAAGTTAACTAAGTTACTCCAAAAAGTCTGGCTAGGCCGGTGTATTTGAGTAACGGAGTTAGGTTCGGAGTTTTTTTTAAAAAAATATTTTCCGGCTAGAACCTGGCTCAGTTATAAGAAACCATTGGTGCCGAAGGCAAGGCTAGTCTATATGGTTCGGTCAAGCAGTCGCCATAGAGTTGGTGAGACCCCCATGATAGACACTTACCTGGCCAATCGGTTGATTAATTGAGTTAGGCTCTAAGCCGTAGTTTTGGAACATATTTCGAAAAGAGTACTGATATAACTTTGGTGTACGTGTTTCAGGAAATGGCTAGATCCCCACTTAGTTATCAAAGAGCCCCTTTTGTTTACCGTTACGGACGTGTGAGACGTGTTGCTCGAAAAACTGTAAACCCTCAGATGGTGGCCCGAAGATTGAACCCTGACCCGGTTTATTCCCCGCCCGCATCTGCACCTCAAATTGTGCCAATACGTTCTGTTCCTGCTAATGATTTGGGGTTGCCATACAATCCACATTACCCTGTTGAACACTTACATGACCCAGAGCCCGAATACCATCCAAGCCCAGAAAACTCTGATGGTTCTAATTCTGTTCCAGCCATACTTACACCAGGTTCCCCAGCAGATTCACATCATTCCTCTGTTGGGGACAATTTTGACTACATCAATGTAGCTGACTTAGAAGAAGAGCACGCAGATAATGTAGCTATTTTAGAAAACGCTGACGATGAAAACCTACGGTATGTGCTGAATGGCAACCGCGACTTGACGGAGATTTTGTATGATGACTTTGTTCGAGCAGGCTGGAATGTGGCAACCGCTCAAGAGCAGTACTTACGCTTCTTGACCCGTGTTAGGGAGCTTTACGATATGTTCATGCCCTTCAACAGCCCCTATCCTCCCGAAGACTGGATCCGATCCACTCTTCATCATTTTCCTCGAACCAATTTCTGGATTCACAAAACGAATGAACTTCTCGATGCAGGACCTATTGAGAAGGTCTACATCCATCTACTGCTGATCCAAAGCTGGGTACATCGTAGCATGTGAACCAGGAGGGAGACAAAAACCAGAATCAGTCCAAGGAAGCAATGGAAGTGCTAGTGACGCATAGTAATAGTAGTAGTAGATATAGACGCTGTTGTAGTACACCTTTAAAAGACCCTAAGGAGATAAATTGTAAAATAAAGCAATTACTGTGAATGATGGTTGATTATAAAAATATATAATTATGTTTGAATATGTGCTAAGCCTATTTGTATGCTAATTATTATTTCTCTAACGTTCATATGGTTTCATAAATAAAAGATTTAAGTATGGCAAACTCGAGAGGATCCGGAGTCCCTAGAGGACGAGGCAGAGGCCGAGGTAGAGGTCGAGGCAGAGGTAGACAAACGCAAGTAATACCCCTGCCAGGTCCGGAACAACCACAGCAACCAGAGCGGGATGAGATGCAGGAGATTAGAAGAATGTTACAAGAGCAAAGGGCACTCATTGATGCGCTTCTTGCAGAACGGCTTGAGAGACAAGCCGAAGGGGGACAAGTAGAGGAAGAACAAATTAATGAGGAGAATGAAAACAACAACGAACACGACGAAGAACGTGACAATGAAGTTGAGGGAACCAATCGATTCCAAATACCTCCCCAACAAGAGAGAGCGATGGCTGAGCTACAGCAACCGAATAGAGTGGTCGAGAATACCCAATATTGGGTAACACAATTCTGTAAAATGAAACCCCCAGCTTTCCGAGGCAAGCTTGATTCAGCAGAAGACTGGTTGATGCAGCTGGATAAGATATTCGAAGTCATAGAATGTCCGGAAGATAGAAAAACTCAACTGGCAATTTATAAACTGCAAGGAGATGCAGATCGTTGGTGGAAGAGTATTGTGGCAACACTGCGAGCACGTCACTGTCCCATTACGTGGGAGAAATTCCTAGAAAAATTCAACGAGCAATATTTTCCACCCTCTGTTCAGATGATTAAGGAATCTGAATTTCTGCACATTCGACAAGGGCAAGATGAATCTTTTGATGACTACTATGCACGTTTCACCAATTTGTCTCGATATTCAACCCTCTTTAGGCAATGTGAAGATGAAGGCAGTATGGCAAACATACTGATTTATGGCTTGAAGTATGAAATAAGGGAGAAGCTTGTGTCGCAGCAATTCTCACAATTGATTCAAGCGGTGGAAGCTTGTCGATTGATCGAAAGAAATTTGAAGGAGCTCAGGAAGACTAGAGTCTTTCATAGTAGTGGCCCCAGTCGTGGCGGTTTTACCCGTGGAAACTCATCGCAGAAACGGAAGACCAATTGGAGTAATTTCCGTGAAGGAAACAAGAGGCCATTCCAACCTGGGCAGCAGAACTTCCCAAGGGTACAGACATCCAGAGCATGTCCAAAATGCGGAAGGTATCATCAAGGAACTAACTGCGAAGGAAAGATTGTGTGCTACAAGTGCCAGCAGCCGGGGCACCTTAGCACAAACTGTCCACAAAAAGCACTGGAGGCGAGGCCGCAAAACCCAGGTCGAGTTTTTGCTTTAACGAATGAAGAAGCCAGAAAATCTCCGGATATGATCAAAGGTACTATTTCTCTTAATGGGAATTTACTCCAAGCATTGTATGATTCTGGTGCTAGCCACTCGTTTATTTCATATGATTGTGCAAAGCGGCTAGGAATGCATGCTTATAGACTACCATATGATCTACTAGTAGCCACACCACTTGGTGCGAAATCCTTAGCTTCTGATGCATGCCTTAATTGTATTGCGAGCGTAAATGGACGAGATTCAAACATAGATCTTATCCGACTACCGCTTAGTGGCATCGACGTTATTCTCGGTCTTGATTGGCTGACGGCTAACAATGCGATAATTGATTGCGGAAGTAAACAGATATCCTTTGCACCCCCGCACAACCGAAGCAAGGTTGATGGGAGTCTGAGTTATATCTCTGTTTCGGAAGCAGAAAAATGCATAATGCATGGTTGCCAAGCATACATGGTATTTTTCTCTGTAAAGGCGGAAGCTGAACTCTCACTCAAAGACATTCCGGTTGTCAACGAGTTCCCTGATGTGTTTCCAGAGGATCTCACTGAGTTACCTCCTGAAAGAGAAGTTGAGTTCGCTATTGAATTGATGCCTGGAACGGGATCAATATCAAAAGCACCATACCGAATGGCGCCGAACGAGATGCAGGAGTTGAAGAAGCAACTTGAAGAACTGCTGGAGAAAGGGTTTATTCGACCCAGCGTGTCACCTTGGGGAGCCCCCGTATTGTTTGTTAAAAAGAAAGACGGAAGCCTACGACTTTGTATCGACTACCGTGAGTTGAACAAAGTAACTATCAAGAATAAATACCCACTTCCCCGAATCGATGATCTACTCGACCAACTATCTGGTTCCTGTGTATTTTCAAAGATCGATTTGCGCTCAGGATACCACCAGCTTCGAGTAAAAGCCAGTGATATTCCAAAAACAGCTTTTAGAACCAGATATGGGCATTACGAATTTCTTGTGATGCCTTTCGGATTGACTAATGCACCTGCCGTATTCATGGATTACATGAATCGGATTTTTCGCCAGCACCTAGACAAGTTTGTAGTAGTATTCATCGATGATATACTGATCTATTCAAAAAGCAGAGAGGAGCACGAGGAACATCTGCGAATCGTATTAGGTATACTACGTGACAAGCGACTTTTTGCTAAGTTTAGCAAATGTGAATTTTGGCTGCCAGAAGTGAGATTTCTGGGCCATGTCATAACTCGCGACGGAGTTGCCGTTGATCCTAGCAAGGTAGAAGCGGTTCTGGACTGGAAGAGACCAGAAACAGTGACAGAGATACGTAGCTTCCTGGGTCTAGCGGGATACTACCGCAGATTCATACAGAATTTCTCGCGTCTTGCCTTACCATTGACAAAGCTCACAAGGAAAAACCAACCTTTTGTGTGGGACGAGGACTGTGAGTCGAGTTTTCAAATACTGAGGGAGAGGTTGACTACAGCACCAGTATTGATCATCCCAGATCCAGATGAGACTTATACAGTATATAGTGATGCCAGTGGACAAGGATTGGGATGCGTCCTGATGCAACAGGGCAGGGTAGTAGCTTATGCCTCTCGTCTGTTAAAGCCTCACGAGTTGAACTATCCTACGCATGATTTAGAACTTGCAGCTATCGTGTTTGCTTTAAAAATATGGAGGCATTATCTCTATGGTGCAACCGTAGAGTTATACTGCGACCACAAGAGTCTGAAATACCTTTTTGATCAAAAGGAACTCAACATGAGACAACGTCGCTGGATGGATTTGCTAAAAGATTACGACTTGGAGATCAAGTATCATCCGGGTAAAGCAAACGTTGTAGCTGATGCACTCAGTAGAAAAACGGTACTCACTGCGTACATGATGATACAAGAGCGGAAACTACTTGAGGAGTTCAGAGACCTAAACCTGACCAATCAGGTTTGCATGAACCACTGCACATCCGATGACATCTATCTTGAAAGTCTCCTTGTTAGTCAAGGGGAATATGATCTGAGAGATGCGGTTGAGGAAGCTCAAAAGCACGATGAGTGGGCTATAGCAGCACGGGAGATGATCTCACGAGGAGAGACCCAAGACCGTGACCTATCGCCAAGTGGCTTGGTCAGATACAAGAAGCGGATCTACATTCCGAAGGATGGTGAATTACGACAGAAGATACTAGACGAGGCTCATAAGAGCAGATATACTCTACATCCGGGAATGGTCAAAATGTACCGGAACTTGAAATCCGAGTTTTGGTGGCCCAGATTGAAGAAAGATGTAACTGAATACGTGGGAAAATGTTTGACCTGTCAAAGAGTTAAAACTGAACACCAACGACCCCCTGGTCTTCTTCAAGGTTTGGAAATTCCAGAATGGAAATGGGAGAACATTACCATGGATCTAGTGGTAGGGTTACCTAAGATTAGACATCACGACGCGATTTGGGTAATTGTTGACCGATTGACTAAGTCAGCACACTTTCTCCCCATTAGTATTAATTACTCACCAGAACAATTGGCGAGGATTTATATCAAAGAGATCGTAAGACTTCATGGTGTACCTAAGAGCATCGTTTCTGATCGGGACCCGCGATTTACATCCCGATTCTGGGAGGCTTTGCATGCAGAGATGGGAACTAAACTAAGGCCTAGTACGGCTTATCACCCGCAGACCGATGGTCAATCTGAAAGGACAATACAAACGCTAGAAGATATGCTTAGAGCGTGTGTATTGGATTTCAAAGGCCATTGGGATGAACATTTACCGCTGGTCGAATTCGCTTACAACAATAGTTACCATTCGAGCATACAGATGGCTCCGTTTGAGGCATTGTACGGGCGGAAGTGTCGATCACCTATATGCTGGACAGAATTGTCGGAGCGAGAATTCATCGGGACAGATTTAGTTGATAAGACCTCCAAGCAAATTGCATTGATCAAACAGAGACTCCTAACAGCACAAAGCAGACAGAAGAGTTACGCTGATAAGAGGAGAAGACCACTAGAATTCGAGGTTGGAGACCATGTGTTTCTCAAGGTATCCCCGATAACTGGTGTTGGAAGAACGCTTAAACGGCGAAAGCTAAGTCCTCGTTACATTGGGCCATTCGAAATCTTGGCAAAACGTGGACCGGTCGCATATCAATTAGCTTTGCCCCCGAATCTGAGTAAACTCCACGACGTCTTCCATGTTTCTCAATTGAAGAAGTATCAACCTGACCACGATCATATTATCCAATATGAAGATGTCGAAGTGCGACATGATAACACTTTTGAGGTCGAGCCAGAGCAAATTGTTGATTACCAGGAGAAGCGGCTTCGACAAAGAAGTATTCCGTTTGTGAAAGTAGTATGGAGAGGCTTATCTCCTGCTGAGGCAACTTGGGAAACAGAAGAAGATATGAAAAAAAAATATCCGGAGTTTATGGCTCAAAGTTTAGTTAGTGTAGAGTAAAATTTCGGGGACGAAATTTTATTTAACGGGGGGAGAAATATAATACCCCAAAATTTGTATTTTTCTTAAATATGATATATTGGTGAATTTTGAATTGGTATTTGGTTTGGCGTGAATAGTATTTACTATTCATATATACGTATTTACTATTCATAAATACGTATTTACTATTTATAAATACGTATTTAATTAGGTATATACTATTCACGTGGGACCCACGGCCAAATAATTTCCCTCTGTCGACAGAAAACCCGTGAGTGTGAAAATAATTTGACGCGGGACCCACTCAATAATATAATATTATTGTAATATAATATCTTATATTTTGGGAAATAATAGAAATAGAATTATTTCCAATAATCCGTGAACTAGGTTTCTTAGGTAAGGACATATTATAAACAAGTGAATTTTTATCTCAGAGTGGGTTATTTCCGAAGTCATTTCTGAAATCGGCGGAATGATTTTTGAGATAGGTCGAAACCGATATTTTGAATCAGGACAGATAGTAGAACCTTTAGAAAATAAATCATTACTCAAAATCCTTGAATTAAGTAGTAAACAACTGCACATATTATGAATCAGTGAATTTTTGTCTCGAAGATGGTGTCACCCGAAGTAATTTCTGTTACCGGCAGTGTCCAACTTAAAATCTTTGACAGATTACGAAATACCCTGAATGAGGTCAAAAATTCAGTTGACCCAGATATTTTTAAAGAGGAAGAATAGAGCTTCAGGGCTGTGCTTCCGAATTTTTGAGAATTTGCAAAAGATCACGCGGTCAGAACACCGAACAGAAATTTTATCAGTAAAAAATACTATTTGCATTATTAAAAAAAAAAAAAAAAAAAAAAGAGGAACACCCGTGAACCTTTTTAATATTTTTTTAATATTTTTGGAAATTACGAAAAATGACCCAAAAACAAGAAATTACACTTAAGGACCCATTTTCCAACACTATAAATAGAGGCCTCACTTCTTCATTTTCTTCACACCAAACTCAGATCACAACGGTCGAGTTTAATAGAAGAGAGAGAATTCTTAGAGTTTAGAGGGAGAATTTAGAGTAAAGTTCTCGGAGCTGAAGAGAAGGAGTAAGAACTTCAAGGGTAAGTTCTTTGGTCTCTAGTCTTAAGATTTGGTAGTTTCTTTTGGTAATTATAGTAGAAATGCCAGATAGAGTTTTTTTTTTTCTGAGTATGCTCTGTGGCTGCAGCTTAGTCTGATCTGTCACATCAGAAAAGAATTATTCTTGGGCAGTAATGTTATTTACCAATACAGTAAATACTATTTACCAAACAGTAAAAATTATTTACCGTCACGGTAAAAATATTTTTACTGGTACTATTCACATGAATAGTGAATACTATTCACATGAATAGTAAATCTTCAACGTAGAATTCCACAAGTATTGCAAAGTTGATGGCCAATGATAAATGTGATATTGTTCCTATAGGGTATCTGTGAACTTGTACCGCTGTTTTCCGTTAGAAGTACCGTTTTAGTCAAACGTACCAAAACATCATCAACGAAGGTACGGACGCGTATTGTAACCTTAACTCTGATGCTTATGGTATGCTTATATGTGATAGATAGTCTGAAATTCTGTTTTTGAAAATTGATCATACACATACAACTTGATACGGGTTATAGTCTTGATAATGCCGTTATGTTTTCCTAGCGCTGAGGACACGGATGTACACCGTGGCACTGGTGAATAGTGCAGACTATAATAACATGCATATTGCAGTGGCTGTGTTATGTTATTATTTGATTATGAATGTATTGTATGTGATTATTACTGTTTTTGCCATGGATATCTGTCATTCATATTTGATACATAAGCATGAGGTTAACCGTTACCTGAGGTTCAATGGTAATTTGAACCTCAGCTCTTGCTTTAGCCCCAGGATCCTCAGGAGGACAATCCAAGGAGAAGGGTAAGCAGGTGGCGTGAAGAGGCAGAAAAGGAGTTTTCTTTTAAAATCTTTATTTCTGTTTTTCTGAATATTCGACTCTTGGATGACTGTAACAGAAGACTGATGCACCTTAAATGAATGTTTTATCAGTTACTCGTTTCACGACTATTCCGATGCTCTACTCTGATTAAATCTTTTCAAATTCTGATCGAACTATTTCGAAAACACTTTAGAAAATTGGGATGTTACAGTATTTAGAAGTTTTTTTAGATTAATTTTATCTCATAACTCTTTTAAAAGAAGCAAATTAAATAGTGCTACCCGTATAATAAGTAACATTGATTGTTAATATATGTAACAGTCACGACGATATTGTTTGTTTTTAACATTTTTAAAGTGAAATTGATTTTTTTTTAAAAAAAAACTTTTCGATGTTCATTGCTCCCACATAGAAAATTTCGGGTCAAAATGGAATCTTTTAGCTCTTTAATATTCACAGAAAGACTTTGCCGTTTTTATGATTTCATTTGATTCAATATATATATATATATATATATATATATATATATAGGGAAAAATATTTCTCCTGTTACTGGAGATAGAGTTATCTCCAGTGATCCTAAAACTACGTTGTTTTGAATTAATGAAGGGTGTGTTTGTAATTTCAGGTGAATTAATAAAGGGTGTTTCTGTATTTGCACTCTTCATTAATTCACCTGAAATTACAAATATACCCTTCATTAATTCACCTGAAATTACAAATACACCATTCATTAATTCAAAACGACGTAGTTTTAGGGTTACTGGAGATAACTCTATCTCCAGTGACAAGAGAAATCATTTACCCATATATATATATATATATAGGTGTGAGCAAAGGTGGACCTACATGCAAACTTGCCCCCCAAAAATTTGGGACTTTAAAAAAAAAATATAGGACTCATATAGGAATAGCTGTCAAATGTATATTCAGCATATTCAAGAATAATACATGTTTTTTATTTTGAAGGTGCATCATTTCTATATTTGGCAGCTATTCTTATACGCTGGATTTCCATTAACATTAGTATTATTTGTCTACTTTCCTTGAATTAATATATGTTTTCTTATATTTGGCAGCTATTCCTATATGTTGGAATGTTAGATTTCCATTAGCATTAGTATTATTTGTCTACTTTCATTGAATTAATACATGTTTAAATAATTGTTCACCCTTAATACATCAAGATTGCATTAGTTGAATGATTGTTTAGTGCCTTATTCTTTTGTTTTTTAATACATTTAAAAATTTCCTTGGAAAAATACCAATTGTGCCCCTCTATAATTTTTCTGGGTCCGCCCACAGGGTATGGGGGTGAAGAAGAATCAATAATGAACTTGGTTTGCTTTTTGTTGGTGGGGTTTGGTATTGGTTCGTGATGGCACGAGACTTGCGCTTTAAACTTAAAAGGCCTGTCTTTATATAATTATACACTCGCATGATTATCTTATCACTCCCATTTCAAGGATAAATCTATCGTATGTACAACTACTCCATATTACAGTGCCTTCTAGAAAGTATTCTTGATAGATTTCAAGAATTATATACATATAGGGTTCATTGGCGGACCCAGGTTGTAATGTTTGTGGGTGCACAATTAATAGTAGGATTCGGGGGATTTTTTTTTTAAAGGAGGATAAAAGGCAACCCACACCTTCGTAAAATTTAGGATTAGAAATTGGGTTCAATTGAAAAGTATTTTCGAGGAAATCAATTTAAATAGAACAATATACTCTAATTCCATGGCATACAGATACTCAGATGTTACACAATCAAATTCCAAAGCAACATGCAAGCAAAAATTATTATGATTTCTCATATATGATAAGATATTAAAAATAGGTAAGAAAGTTGTCCAAGCATGAGTTTGAATACAGGATCTACTGTGGGACTAATGAAATTACCACCATACCACCTAGACAACTTATTGCAAAGTCCCTTCAAAAAAATATATCTCCTTCAAATTTATGGGTGCACTTGCACCCACAAAAACCTATGTGGGTCCGCCAATGATAGGGTTAGTATATAGCATTTTTTATCCTTTAACCTTACTCTTATTTTGATTTTGGTCCCTTAAGTTTGAAATTATAGATTTTATTCTCTCTAAAGATAAAATAGTTCAGGTTTTTATTGAATTATAAGGATCAATGTTTTAAACAATGAAAGTTGAATAACTAAAATCCATGGTTTGGAATTTGATGGACCAAAACTAACATGAGGATAAACTTAAAAGACTAAAGATTATTTTAACTCATACATATATTTAATAGGGAAAATCCCACAAAAAGAAGTTTAAAAATGAGAAAAGATAAAATGGTGTCTCGAATATTCATAATATCATAAAGATATTAGTAAATGACTCATCATTTAGAAATTAAAAGAAAATATCAAATTGCCCTTACATATATTTTTTCAAAAAAAAAAAAAAACATATCTTCCAACGACCACCGTTAAAGCTTTAGTGACTGGCCAGACGGCGGCTAGCGACAACCCTTACCAACAATTGGAGCTCCTGAAATAAATATGCAAGTAAATATATGTATGTTAACTTTTGATTTTTAACGACCATTAACAAGTTTTGTTAAGGAATTTACATTTCATTAAGCTTTAACAATTTTCGTTTACTAAATAAAAAATTCACAATATTAGGTCATTCAAAAGTTTTGTTAAGAAATTTTTGACATTTCATTAGATTTTAACAATTTTCATTTTTTTTTAAAAAAAGGTCATCATATCAAGTCATTCACAATTTTAACAATGTGATGACTTCCTTAACAACAACTTGATAGTGTGACTTTGTTTATGGAAAAACAAAAGTTGTTAAACCTTAATAAAATATCGTGAATTTTTTAACAAAATTTATGAATAATATAATAGTGTGAATTTTTTACTTAGTAAACAAAAATTGTTAAAATCTAATAAAATGTCATGATTTCTTTGATAAAATTTGTGAATGAACCTGGTTTTTTTTTTTTTTTTAATACAAAAAAGTTTAGGTGGAGGTAAACACCGATGCCCCACAAGGGCCAGAGCATGCCTCCAGGCTCAAAGAGCACTTATAGAGGTACTTACAATTGCCCACCAATAAAACCTTCACATCAATCAGTAGGTATCGAATCTTCTCCCTTTTGGGGTAAAGGCCAACGCCTTAGCTAATTGTGCCAATCCTCATTGGCAATAAATGAACTTGGATTAAAGATCAAAAGTTAACACAAACACACTCATATATAGTATTGAATGCCACCAATCTTTAGGACAAATGAAGTGTTTAGCGTTTGAATCTCACCACCCACAACTTTAAGAATATTTATTCCTGCTAGAGCTCTTGTGGTTGTTGTTGAATGGGTAATATTTTTGTGGTAAAATTATACGTAAGGGTAATTTGATTTTTTTTTTTTGTTGATTTGAAAAAGGACATGTGCTTAACATTTCTATAAAATTATGAATATTCGTAATACATTTTTGTCTATTAATATTTTTAAAGTTTTTTTTTAATTGAAATTTCCCCTATTTAATAAGGATATTTAGAATTGGAGACCACTTAGATATATTTTTAGCTTTATTTTAATAAATATTGATGAAATATCAAAGTCACATCCTCCACCTGAAAGCTTGTCTATCGGTGATCATTGATAAAGTCCCACCTCCTCTCCTCTACCTAAGCTCGTTTTCTCACTTTATGTTTATAAATATCATATTAAGAACATAATTAATCCATTCATTTTATTTTATATGACTGATACCTCATTTCCTTCTTTTATTAAAGTCTCAAATAATGTTATATGTGCTCGGTCAAGAAAAGAATGGTATATGAGTTCTCATCCTAATATATATTCATTCTATTTTATTTTATTTTATTTCATTCATTTCAGTTCATTCTCTCACCAACATATTTTAAACAAGAAATTAAATTAAATTAATCTTTAAAACTTATCCTTATAATCATTATTATAAATATATTTTAACTAATCCTCACATATTAAGGAGTGACTGGTAAATAATTAAATATGCCTTAAAACGATAATTTTCTTATAGTTTATCATTATTAATTTTGTTTCTTTACATTTGCAAATTATTCTCAAATTGCTCTCCCTTCTATTTATATTTCCAAAGTAACTTTTAAGTGGATTTATATTTCAGACTGATAGTGAGGTTAATTAAATTTACAATGAGGAGCCGTGTGGTATATAAATTGTTAGTGATAAATAACCTGCTAGTGAGGTTGGGTTAGAATTTTTGAACCTTTGTTGACTTTTTTTAGTTTTGTCCAGGTTCCCATACAACTACGGATTTCGTTTTTTCCAATTTCAGCTACAAACCCATCACATACAATATTGTGGAAAAATTTAAAACCATCGTTTTATTAAATGATTTTTTTTTTTAAAAAAAAACGAGTCCTCTTCTTATTACTCTTTGGTACATCACCTTTTTTCCCCGAGTCTTCTAATTTGGTAAAACTCCAATTTGCCAAGAAGTATACGTTTCTCTTAGAACATTGATGGATGTATAAAGTCAGGGGAAAAAAGGAAAAAGAAGAGAAAAATAAATAATAATAATTTAAAAAAAATTTCCGTGGCCGAAATAATTAGATAAGGGGAAACCACATGCAAGAACTATGAGAGCTAAACAAACAATAAATAACCAGAAAATTGTGGGAAATAGTCAATTATGAGAGCTATATAATTATGAAATCTTAAGTAAGTTAGGCAAGACAATTTTGGTTTTCAAATAACTAATTATTGATATTTAATTTCATAATTTATGGATACATTGCTGACCATTAATGACTAAAATTCCACAGTTAACAAGTATAATTACGCTAATTAAACACATTGTTCTTGGGTTATAAATGATTTATCATTGAGTTTTCAAAATTTGATATGTGCTATAAAGTTCTTTTTTTTTTTTATACATCATGGTAGGGGAGAGGTGCAGAGTTCGAACCTTGAACATGAGGAAGGGAGGCCAGTTAATACTAGCTCTCATACCAAGCACTACTAAAGCGCTGGCAATAGATCATTGTGATTTATCTGACAAAGTTAATACTGGATATGTGCTATAAAGTTGTGTTTCCTCCAAGAATTATTTTATCTGACAATAGAAATTAAACAAAAGATTTAAGGTCCCTTTGTTGTGATTTCCCCAAAGACAAATGTAGTTTGGAAAGTAAGAAAAATGACAATTGGGCTATATTTGGATGAAGAGAAAAATGAGGAGAAAATATGTGATAGTGAAACCAAATTTAGTAATTTTTTAAAGTTTTATCACTTAATATATATTTTTTCCTTCTAATTGTTTTTCCCCATCCAGAGATGGGATTTGAGTTCAAGAAAAATGTGAAAAAATTGTGTTAAAATAATAAGAAAACATCCTCTCATTTTCTCATAATCGCTCATAAGCTTATATAGATTGTTGATTGAGAAGATAAGCTAATCTAGACCTTTGATTAAGAAGATGAGAGAAAATTTAAAGAAATGGTAACTTGATAACACAACTCATTTTTTATCTTTCAGATTTAATTGAACATACATAATTTAGAGATTATAAGGGAAAATGAGAAAGTAAGAAACCAGAGGAACCCTACTCATAAATAATGTGGTGTGGCGTGATTGATTCCATTTGTATATGTCATGCCTTGCCAGCATCCTTACAAATGAGGTAATTGTTGGGAATTTTAGTTTCCTGTCTTACATTAATGGTCCCGACATGTTAACCTAATTGGCACGCTTTCCTTTATTTATTATGCATAAATTATGTAACCCCTTTCCTCACGTACGCTCTTTTCATTTTTGAATTTCATTCCTCATATATATTCGAGACTTTGCAGAAAGGGACGTCTCACAAATTCAAATTTTTAAAATTCTCAACATTCAAATTTTACTCCAAATTGTTAAAAATTCAAAACACCTTGATAAAATCCATATTGTAATTTTAGTTTTCACAGAGATAAAAACCAGTGGCTTTTGGAAATGTGCATTTAGTCATTTAACTTCATACAATATTTTAGTTTGGTTTCTTAATTAATTTTAAGAAGTAACTATTGATTTCTTTAACCCGGAATCTCAAATTATCTGTCCCTATTTATTTGTCTTAATTTATATTTTTCATTTTGTCTATAAATACATATCTTCTTCCAAACTTTAAGTTATATATAAATTGAACTGTGATCTACTTGTCTTATTCTTTAGCAATATACCAGTTTGAGTAGTTTCAAAACCTTTTTTTTTAGCAATATAATTCAGGGTAAAGGATTTCTCCAATCACGGGAGATAAGTTATCTCTAATGACCCCTAAAACTACGTCGTTTTGCATTAATAAATTGTGTTTCTATAATTTTGTACCCTTCATTAATTTACCTAAAATTACAAACATACCTTTCATTAATCTAAAATGACATAGTTTTGGAAATCATTGGAGATAACTTATCTTCAGTAACTGGAGAAATACTTTACCCTATAATATAAAGAGCTCACCTCAATTTGGTATGTTCGGAAAATTATTTTTTCCCCCAAATCATAATCTTAAAAATTTGAGGCTAAATAATCAATGTAATCAAAACATCTCCTCCGCGGCTGGATTAGCACTTTAACATAAAAAATTTAAAATATTTGTCTAATCAAATCAACAAAATTGTAACAAATGCAGTAGTAACTAAGAATTTGATGGAAGTTGGGAAAAAAGAATAGCAAACATATTAAATCTCTTCGGTCTTTAATATAAAGTATAGTGATATACTCCTCTAGTTCTTAATATAAGAGATATTTATCTAAAGAAGTTGGTTAAGCTAGATAATACGACATGTATTTTCTAGAACACCATAGTCGTCTTTATTAATTCCCTCTTCTCTTTAATTATTATTGATGAAGTATCAATAAAGATAAGTTAAGAAAAGATTAACAAATATGAAAACTCTGTCTTATATTTAAAACTAAGATCAACTCCCAAAATTAAGGACTAGTGGAGTAATTGAAGAGTTAATCTTGATCCTAAATATGGAACATATTTTCTATATTTGTCAATTTTTTTTTCCTAAGTTATCTCTATTCATACTCAATTAATAATAATAATGAAGAAGAAGGGGTAATGAGGGAATCAAAAAAAGATTATTAGTGTGTTTTAAAGAAATACATGTCATATAAATGAATTAAACTAACCTCCTAAATTAAATCAAATTATCTAAATACTGTTCGATCCTAATCATTGTTATCAAACTCACGAGTTTACTCTTTTTACGTTTCTAGCTGACCAAATCGAGTCGCGTGACTGGTAAACTCGGTTAAACTCATAAATTTATATATCGAGTTTATCGTTTTTACATCTCTAACTTATAAAATTGTGTTAATACACCCTTAAACTCGTATTAAGTTTTTTTTATTTGATTATGCTCAGTTGCTTTATATATAAGTTTTATAGAAAATTTCTTTGTTAAATCTAGTAAATTTTAAATGTTGATGGATTTAATTTCAATTATTTGGATTTAAAATATATTTAAATCAAATTGTTGTCATTTTTTTATATTTTAATTATTTAGTATACACTATTAATACACATTTAATAGTAAAAGTAAACTCTTATGAGTTTACGATTCAAGTTCACGATATAACTTTATATCATTGTCATGATTTTACTTAAATTTGCGAGTCTGACAACCTTGGTCCTAATCATAAGATATAATTGACTTTGTTGAAGAGATTAATGATGTAAAATCACTTACTTTAGGGCATTTACATTAAGTTGTTTCCTCCTGATTAATTTATCTCACTTATAAAATGACATATAATCTTATGACACATAATATATGTTATGATTAAGTAATTTATTTAGTTTTTTTTTATCTCACAAAAAAAGTCAACTGGGTATTAAGTAATTTATACTCCTTCCGGTTCTAATTGTAGGACAACATTTGAGAATTTGTCTTAGTCCTAATTATAAGATTTTTTTAAAATTTTTTTTAATCAATTTATTACTAAAAGATCCCTATTACTTTCATAGTGGTTGGATATTTTACAAATTTGTAAGAGATGCTAGAGTGGAGAAAAACAAGACGTTGACTGGAGGTGATACCAAGGGGGAAGGGAAAAAAAATACAAAAATAGTTTTAAATAAGGACATTTTAGGAAAATAAATATAATCAACTAATTTAACTACTATCATTAATATCTCTAAAATTAGGTAAATATGTCCTATAATTAGGATAAGAGGGAGTACTAAGGATAAGAAAGAGTTTTTTTTTTTAAAAAAAAAAAACTCAATACGTCATCTCTCTCTCTCTCTTCTTTTTCATTGGCCACAAATTTTCACTTAGATACGGCCCCCTCCATTGATATTAGAGCCAAGAAATTAGAGCCTAGAAATCGGGCCGGCTAGTTTAGGTCTGGCCTTCAAGGGCTGAACTTGTAAATTAGAGAATTTAAATGAAGTTGGCCCTGCAGGTCGACTCTATAGGGTTGCGGGCTTAAAAGGGCCAGCCCGTTAGGCCCTTAAATTTTCATTTTGTTTCGTTAACTTGACTTGACCATGCGCGACCCCGGTCGGATTTGGATTAGTCAAGGTGAAGTTCTGGATACCGGATGGACAACCAAAAAAATTTGACTTGATCATTTAATTTACTAATTTATCTAGTTAATTATAAGACATAATAACTATACTTTGATTTAATGATTTAATTTATTGTTTGTTGAGATAAAGATTATGGATATAATCATGATGCGAGAGAAGATATTCTTAATATTTTTACCCATGAAGCAGAGTTTACTACTCGAGCTGAAGTACAATTAAATGTTTTTGAAATTGATAATAATGTGAAAATGATGAAAATGATAGTCATCGTACTCATGTTGTTTAGTGGAAAGTTTTGTTATGGTTTGTGTGAACTACTTGTGAACAATAGTTTACTCTTGATTATGAACTAGTGATTGCGTTTGTTTATTGTATTGAGCGTGTTGTGTATTGTGTAGTCTAATGTTGACAACATTTATTTAATAAATTAAAATTTTAATTGATGTATTTTATTGATTATATTTCTTTAAAAAAACGCAAGAAAAATAATTTTAATTCATAAAAATGTATTCTGACCTGTAGGGCCGGCCTTAACCCTCATGTTCTCGGACTAGGTACTGAAAAATAGACGTGACTTAAAAAAACCGGTTCTAATATTGATATCTCTAAATCACGGGTATGAACAGAAACATCGTCGTATTTTAAATTCAAGGAAAGTGGAAATATTAAAAACATATTCAGACCCAGGAGTCAAATTCGCAACAACCCACTGCAAGTGCGTAACAAATATTTAAATATCTCAACTAAAAAAAACAGAGAGGGAGAGCCCAAAAAAAAATAAAATAAAACTCTGATGAGATCACGCGCCTTTCAATTAGTTGAACTCACCATTCCATTACCTTCTCGGCCAATTCCCTCGCATGCACTGTTTCCTATTCGACTTGGCTCCGCTTAGCAATGGCACTCACAAACAAACAAAGCTCATAATTAACGGCTTGCAAAAACAAATTAGAAATCCCAGAGTCCAAACAAAAGCAGAGAATAACAGGCCAGAAATCCAAAACGCCACTATCCTGATTTTGTTTCTGAATTTTCGTTTCGTTCTCAAAAAGCCAGCATCTAACAGTAACACACATTTCCATCTTTCCCGTTGATTACGCTCTTCTGTTTCCTGTTCAAACAAACCCCATTAGCTTCGTCTCCCGCAATTGCCGCTACAGCAAACGAAAACAGGCCAGAAACTAAAAGAAAGCAATATAGATTATAGAACATTCCAAATGCTTAGCTCAATACGTAGTATAAAAACTCATTTCCTTCTTCTACTGTTGTAATCTTACTCTGCAATTTCTAAATCAGCTTGACTTGAGTCTGGAGGTGGCAGTTTCAGAGTCTGAACGGATCTAGGCGGAACTCAGATTCGTGTCTGAACGTCGTTGCTGATCATATGCTTCTGCACGGCGGTGGCCGGTGACGCTGATCAATGGGTTGTGTGAATGCGAAGCAGGCCGTGTCGGTGACGCCTGCAATTGACCACTCCGGTGTGTTTCGTGGCAATGCGGGTACGGGAAATTCGGGGAGGAATTTAGGGGAGTCTGACAACAAGAAGAAGAAGAGTGAGTCAGTGGGGCTGAGTAGAAGCGAGGTAGGTGAGTTGAGAAGGGCGGGTTCAAATGGAGGTTGTGATTCGTATAGTTTCAGATTGGGGAATCTGCAAAAGTATGTAGAAGGAGAGCAAGTAGCAGCGGGTTGGCCGGGTTGGCTTACTGCCGTCGCCGGTGAAGCCATTCAGGGCTGGGTGCCACTCCAAGCTGATGCGTTTGAGAAACTTGAGAAGGTTGATTCGCTAATCCCACCCACAATTCCGAATTCACTTCTGTTCTTTTTGTGGTAGCGTTTTCAGATAAAGTTTTACCCGTACAGTTGTTATCTAGCAGTTGATGCGGAATATCCCTTACTGACCGTACTAAACAATTTTGAATGATTCAATTTCTCAATCTTGTCTGAATAATGTTTTTCTTCTTACTTTCGAATACACCCACACTCTTCTGTCCCGGTAAAGTAGAGAAGCCTGAAACTTCTGTGCCATTGACAGTGAAGCTTCAGGCTTCTCTACTTCACCAGGACAGTATAAGAGGAATCACAGTAACTGGTAACGGAAAGCTTGGAGATGCTGCGGCGTCGTTACAGTACCTGCTATCGAAAAGGGAAAAAATAATCATATATCTACAAGAAATTGTTGTTTTCTGTAGACTGTAGACTTTTATTTTACGCATATAGATACACTAGTGGTAACGATGACTCCTCAGAACCAATGTTAACTGAGGGAGCTATAGCCGCCGGTTGATGAGGCTCTATGGGAAATTCCGTCATCCAAATTTTCTTTGATTTCTATTTTGGTTACTGCGTACTGTCTTTCTGCTGGTTCTGCTACTTCTAGTCATTATTCTTACATTCACTGTATTTGTAAATTGCATGAATAGATCGGACAAGGAACATATAGCAGTGTCTTCCGAGCGAGAGAACTTGAGACGGGGAAGATAGTGGCTCTGAAGAAGGTACGGTTTGACAACTTTGAGCCCGAAAGCGTCAGGTTCATGGCTCGAGAAATTATGATTCTCCGAAGGCTTAATCATCCAAACATTATAAAATTGGAGGGCTTGATTACTTCCAAGTTGTCATGTAGCATATATCTTGTATTCGAGTATATGGAACATGACATTACAGGGCTCTTATCTTCCCCTGATATCAAGTTTAGTGAAGCGCAGGTATGCCAACTTTCCGTTGACATGATGAGTAATAACCACCTGAAGTTTCTATGGATGTTTTTGGGGTCAAAAGGATTTTGTTTGTTATGTGTTTCCTTATTTTTCATGCATCATATTAAGGATCATTTTTACCAAGTCTAAAAGTGAAATTTGTAAATGGAACAATTGAGGCACTTAGATCTGAATTGAATATTGCTGTGATGCAATTCCTTTTTTTTTTTTTATCGTATTGAACATGTCATTTTGTCTGTACAGATTAAATGCTACATGAAGCAGTTGTTATCTGGACTTGACCATTGTCATTCACGTGGTGTAATGCACCGTGACATCAAGGGATCTAATCTTCTAGTGAATAATGATGGGATACTAAAGGTAGCTGATTTTGGACTGGCGAACTTCTCAAATCCTGGGCACAAACAGCCCCTCACTAGTCGTGTAATTACGTTGTGGTACCGTCCTCCTGAACTTTTACTGGGTTCAACTGACTATGGTCCTTCTGTGGATCTTTGGAGCATTGGCTGCGTATTTGCTGAACTACTTGTCGGGAAGCCTATCCTTCAGGGGAGAACAGAGGTATTGACATTTTAAGCACCCTTTTATTACTATACGTGATGATCATCATCACACTCCCCCGCCCATCCAACGATTCTTGCTAGTGTTATTGAATCTTAGTTTACATGCAGGTTGAACAATTGCACAAAATCTTCAAGCTTTGTGGCTCTCCACCTGAAGAATACTGGAAAAAGTCTAGACTCCCTCATGCAACGTTGTTTAGGCCACAGCAACCATATAGTAGTTGTCTCCGAGAGACCTTTAAAGATTTGCCTCCAACTAGTGTGAACTTGCTACAGACTCTTCTTTCTGTCGAACCATACAAACGTGGAACTGCCTCCTCTGCTCTCTCATCTGAGGTAGTTTCACCTGCAACTTCTTTGGCTATTCTTGAAATGCATTCATTTGACATAATAGTGGGGATGTGAAACAATATACTGTCTTGAAATCATTTGTATTGCGGAGCACAAGTCTGTCTATCTCTCGCTCTAATTTCATACCTACCATTTTAATTTTGATCGTACATTCTGAACATTGTGCTTTCATGCATCCTTGTATGCTATAATGTCAAATTCTTTCTCACATTAGTCATGGAACAAATTCATTCATCATACGTGTAAGCTTTGACTTTATGAAGCATTGACACTGAATTTGGATTTTGGAGTATTCTAGCCTGATGAAACTATCATATTATTCAGTATTTCAAAACAAAGCCATATGCTTGTGAACCATCAAGCCTGCCGATATACCCACCTAGCAAGGAGATTGATGTGAAACAGCGGGAGGAGTCAAGGAGGTGAGATCTCATCCTCTTTGTATGTTCTATAAATAGTGATGGAAAAATAGAAGTTTACTTGGGTATGTGTCAGCATGTGCTTTTAGCACTTGATGACCTCCTATATTGGATGGTCATTCCAAGTGAGTATCTGCATGTGCAATTCATTTGGTAATAGTACCTACCATGACTCTATAAGCTGCTGTGTCAGACTATGTATAAGGAATGTCCATTTAGTCTAGTTCTTAATATTAGAATGCGTGGTACAATGGGTAAATTAGATTAGTTCTTTTGTCTTATGTCACATGAATGTAAATATCTGAGCAGTAAATATCTTATGAAATTATTGAATTAAATCCGCTCTTGCAAATAGAAATTTATGCATGTGGTAGATGAGAATGATAAAGTTGTGTGCTTCTCAAAATAACACAAAGTAATGGACAGTTTCAGTTCCAAGGGGACTGGAATATGCGATAGGTTTATTTCTCTCTCCCTCTCTCTGTAGGAAGGGGTTTGTTTTGGGGAGATTTACCATCTAAGGTTGTAGTAAAACCTGTTTAGTTTTAGTGGTATCAGACATAATGAACAAATTTTTATTCTCTGCAATTTTCAAATACATTAGCATTGTTTGCTTGTCAGCTCTTATTTAAACAACTGCAATGGACTTGTAGGAAAAAGATTGGTGGAAGAGCACGTGGACCTGAAACAAGAAAACCATCAAGAAAGCCATTAGGATTCAACAAATTAGTTCCAACAGAGGTCTATTCCAATTCCTCTCTTGCTTCATTGCGTTTCATTTTATGTGCATGCACTATAATCCGTTTGAAGGGTCTGTTTTCCAGGGAGAGTAAATTATCATTGAATGGTTTAATGTCCTTTTACAGGATTTGGCAAGTCAAACCCAGAAATTCCAAAGGGTAAATGGCAGGTCAGTCCACATCCTTAAAGAAGGGAGCACCAATGTAGGTAAGGAGGAACCAAAGCTGTCTAGTGATAAACCCGATGATGCTTCTCATACCAAGAATGCATCTCAAGGAGATATTCCCTTTTCTGGGCCGTTGCAAGTTTCCACATCAAGTGGCTTTGCATGGGCAAAAAGACGTAAAGATGACATTTCAATAAGATCCCACTGTCGATCTATTTCAAGGGGGCATATTGTCAATCCATTAGAGTCTTCTGTACCAAATTCAATGAATAACTTTGATTCTAGAAGCATGGAAAATAAGGATTGTCTGGCCCGCTCCAACTCTCGGAGCCATGAGCCACTTGAAATCCCTAAGCTTGCCATGCAAAACCAATGGAGCAAGTTTGATCGCCCTGATTCTTTTGATGCTTCTGACGAATACCACTCACAAGAGCTATCTATGGCACTTTATCATAGGGAGGATTCAATATCCAAGAGAAGTAACATGGTAAGTTAAATAGAAGCCAGATCACATTCATAAATGAAACTCGTCTTCCTCTTTCTGCATGTTTTTCTGCCCTCATTAAAAGATAGGGAATCTTATATTTCCATGAAAAATTTTCAAGTGATATCTTGATGTATGGCTTTTGAAATTTAGAACCAAAAGAAAGCCTACATTTATTGAATGACTTCATTTCTTGCTAGCATGAGAACCTAGGTAAATGACCTCCTTCTTGGATAGTTAAGTATCCACTTTATGTCTTGACTGTTAATTGGACAATGGAAGAAGGCAATAGTAAAGAAAATGAATTTGTTTGAAGTTCATTGATGCTGACGCTCTTTTCAAATAAAATTTTAACTTTTTATTTAGCACTGCAAATGAATAAAAATAGCATTTATTGACGCGTGTGACTGTGATGAAAATGGTTAGAAATTTTACTGACAATCAGTATATGGGTCAACTGTTTAGATCTGAATCCGAACTGAAATTCATATATGCCCTTTATATGTAAGTTCTTATTCATTGCCTGCCTTGCAGAGTTATCAGGATCATGGAGAGAAGGTTGAGTTTTCGGGACCCCTGCTATCTCAAATGCATACTGTTGATGAGCTCTTAGAAAAACATGAGCGCCACATCCGTCGAACAGTCCGAAGATCTTGGTTTCAAAGAGTTGGGACAGGTAAATGAAGTAGCAATATCCTTCCCTTCCTCCAACCCCACAATGTGTGAAAGGGGAAAAAAAAATTTGGACAAATTGTTGGTTTTCAAAAAGTATAAACATATAGCTACATATCAAGAAGCATTTCATTGTTTTGTTTTTCTTCCTCTTTCCCTTGCGTATCTTGCGAAAAAACTACAAATCAAAAGCAAGTTTTCTGAAAGTTGTCCCATGGAGATGATTAAAAGCTATAAATTCTTAGATGCTTCCATGATATGAGACACCCATTTTAATCAAGTTTCCATTGTCTTATTGTACAACCTACTGGTATG
The DNA here is from genome assembly GCA_034222035.1 of Acacia crassicarpa. Lineage (NCBI taxonomy): Eukaryota > Viridiplantae > Streptophyta > Magnoliopsida > Fabales > Fabaceae > Acacia > Acacia crassicarpa. The sequence goes on along the minus strand of JAWXYG010000023.1, from coordinate 109,725 downwards.
TTATATGTATTTAAGAATTCTTCTTAATAATGTTGCATTTCTTCCTGACATTATCTATGGGTTGCAGGTAAGAAGCAAGGGAAGCAAGTATAATGCTAATTGCTGTGAGATATTCAGGAATGAAGTGGGCTAATTGCTTTGAGGTATTCAGGAACCAAAAGGGGAACACAAACCAAGCAAAGAAACTTCTCTTCTTCCCCCTGCACATCAGATCAGATGGTACACGAAATCTATTTCCTGTAAGAAATAAACTGCAGAATTGACAAAGATGCAGTGTCCGGCAGCATTCTTTGTTGGGAAACTGAAAACTTGAGGAAACGTAGCCCTTTCAGCCTTCAATTCGTGCTTCCTAGATCCTGAAGCCAGGCGTAAAAATGGAAGAAAGGTTTTTGACTGAGGAAATTTTTTCCTAATTTTTTGTCAATATCTATGTATGATCCAGACCAAGTTCCTGATTTGCCCTTATTGCCTTCATCCACTTGGCAACTTTCATCTGGCAATGTATATATAGATTTCCCGTGACTGGCTTGAGCCTAGAAGAAATCCAATCAACTATTTAACCGAACTTTCACGGTATTCTCAAGCAAATTTGTCAGAGTAACTTTTTTTTAAAAAAAAAAAAATAATAACCCGAACAATTATCTTATGCTGGTTTAGATTTGAATAATGTTAAGGTCAAAAAATTGTTTGACTGGTGTGGAGCAAGAATAAGGATAAATTTTCTTCCAATGTGCAAGTAACTTTTCCCATCAACGAATCTTATTGCTTGGCATAGCATTAGTTTAGAATAGCGGTGACATAAGTAACTTATTTTTAATTTGACTATTGAAAATGTAAAACAAAATAAAAGTCAAATTATAAATATAATTTGTGTTTAAAATGAGGTGGGAGAAATTGTTTTTTTTTTCCAAATAGGTCGTTTGGATGATTATTTCAAAGATCAATTGAGATATAAAAAAGAACTAAAAGTGATATAAATCTTATTAAATACTATATATATATATATATATATTAGCTATATATTATGTGATAATTGAAGATAAAAATTAAAATTTGATGAAAAAAGTTAAATTATTATTACAAAAATTAAAAAAATTTGAAGTGCTTAATTAAATATATTTAACAGATAAAATTGTATATAAATAAGAATGCATGCAAATATATATTTAGTAGAGACTTGGCTTTCCTTCTATACCTACTTATCATTCTTTTCCCTCATTTTCCTTTTTCTACTATTAGATTAAGATCTCGATGGTCCAAATTTACCATCCTTTTTTACCATACTTTTCCCTCTTTTCCCCTTATAATAATATTTCTATTATATGATAAATCTTAATTATTGAGATCTTAATCCAACGGTAGAAAAGGAAAAAGGATAGTAAGGGATATAAGAGAAAAGCTAAATCCATTTAGTAGTATACGATTAAATATTAAATATATTCAGTTTTTTAAAATAATTTAAGGGAAAATCTATATGGGGGCCCTTTTTAAAGGAAAAATCCCAAAAAAAGCCCCCAAGATTCTGAAAATCCCAAAAAAGGCCCAAGGGCTTTTTCTTGTATAAATTCATTAAAATTTAATAACTAAATCAACCAAATTAACAACAAAATCAATATCTGTTAACAACTAAATCAGTCGCATTAACAATAATATCAGCTCCATTAACAACTTACGTAGATTCTGAAAATACTAGAAAAGACTCTTTTTTTAGATTTTCAGAATTTTGGGGTCTTTTTTGAGATTTTTTTCTTTAATAAGGGTCCTTAAATGTATTTTCCTATAATTTAAGACACTTAAAATTCCTTGGGCGAGGAAGGGAGAAAATGACACATGGGCACATGGCAAATCCAAAGTGCAGCAAAGAGAAAGGGGAATCTACATCAGAAAAATGTGGGACCCTCGGATTCGCCACTGCCGATGGATTTAGGCTCCGTTCTAATTGACTGAAAAAAGTGGTTTCCGTTAAAAGCCACTTTTTTTTAAATAAGCCCATTAAAGTCAAAAGCCATCTCAAACGGTTCAAACTGTATCATTTTTCTTTTTACCAAAAAAAAAAACTATCATTTTTCTGCATTGAGATTTTTCTACTGTGCAATGGGATTTTTCTCTTCCTTGCCGTCATGCCAAATAGAGCCTAAAATGTTCTTTTTCACAAGAATCACAAGAAGAACAAAAAGCAAGATTAAGGCCGGTGATACGGCAGTGGTCGACACTGATAATATGGTGTTATATCTATATTTTTTTCTATAAATTTTATATCTATATTGAAGCTGATTACATATATGTATTAAAAATCGTACTCCCTCCAAATCAAAGTCGTTTCAACTAATTTATTAGAACCAAGAAATTGTAGCTAACTTATTAAATTTGCCTTAAATTCAAATAAATTTTTAACTTTACCTTTATTAAATGAGGTTTAGAAGAAGGGAGAAAAATACAATGAGTCATGCTTAAAGACAAAATTGACAAATTAACATTAATTGCTGGTGACATATACTTAAACGAAAAGACATATACTTAAGCGAAGGTAAAAATGAAAAAAATAATTTTAAATTTTCAAATAAAGAAGATATGTTTCTTATATTAAAGACTACCCCTTCCAATATCATTTGAACATGTGACATGTGTTGAGAAATTTGTTTCTCTCAATTAACCAATATGACACTCGAAGAGCAAGCACTACCCTCAAAGGCCTTCCATCATTTGATGGTGGAAAAGGTTGCAGGCCTGTTGTACGTGTTTACGGTCAGGACCCTTCAAAACTTGTTAACAGAAGTTCTAAGCTGCTTTTTTTTTTCTACTGCAAAGAACAAAAAACATGTTCGCCTATACCAACAGGTGATGTATAATTGAAGCTGTTTATACCAGCAGGCAGAGTGTATGCTGGTGAAAATTGATATCCAATGTCGTGTTCAAGGGGACGTGGTTCTTGAGTGCATACATACGGATGATGACTTCAGTCATGAGGAGATGATTTTTAGTGTTATGTTTCTCACAGCATTTGTGCGTTCAAACATATTGGTGCTCAACCGCGATGAGGTTGATATTTTGTGGGATTCTAAGGATCAATTTCCCAGGGATTTTAACATTGAGGTATGCCATTGTTATTCTTCTATGCACATCATTGTACTCCCCAATTCTAATTGTAGGGCCACATTTGAGAGTGGATTTTAGTCTTAAATGTAATATATTTCCTTTCATTTTATCTCTTATATTTATCATTTATTTTAAACTAATTTGACTAACTTATAAACTAATACATAAGTATAATCTGACATTACATATAAGTACTTTAGAGAGATCATGTCATATGTTATAATTAAGTGATTTATTTTGCTTCCTTAATATATTCAAATTAGATAAATTCGTCTGACATTAAAGACCAGCGGGAGAGGAGTATTAAATAGGAGCTGAATGTACATTCATATTTGTACCAGGTACTTTTTTTGGATGCCGATGCTGTTATGCCTAATCTTACCAGCTACCACAGTCAGGGCAAGTGAAGATGCAAATGAGACAGCAACTGCTTCACCCGCAGAACTTTATGAGGTGGAAGAGATATTTAGCAACGTAGTTGATGTGCAGGAAGGTAAGGTAGACTATCATTCCCTTCTGGCTCATGACAGTGTAATAGATGATCAAGACCAACAAGAAGTATGAAAAGAGGACTTCCATCCTCCCACTTTTCAGGAATGTACAGCAGATGATCGAACCTACAAACAAGAGAGAAGGATGGATTCTGGTACTAATGCAGCGAAAGGCATTTCTGTTGTTGATGTGAATTACATGCTTGATGAGAGTGTGGATTCTAGTACTCGTGAAGTGAGAGATATTGCTGTGGATGATGGAGAAATTAACAATACTTCTACGGTAGTCACTACTGACATCATTATAGAAATGAAAGATTTCAATGCAGACATGCACGGAGAATTGGAAGATATGGACAACAAATATGATGAATTTGGTGACGCAACAGGGAAGAAATTAGATTCCAAGGCAGTCCAGCAGAAGCATGATATTTCCAGACAAAAATCTGATGAAGTACCACCTGTAACAAAAAAAACAACTCTCGTCAAACTCAGCCAGTCGGAGATACATTTAGGGCTAAGCAAAAGATTAAGCAGCTTGAATCACAGGGAAGTCAGGCAAATCAAGCAAAGCCAAAGCAGTACTAGGTGGATTCCTCCTAACAAAGTTTCTTAAACAAATTCAATGCATGTTTACTATCCACCATCATGGTATAATAGAGCTCCACCACCTCCTTCTAGTAGGCATGGAGAGCCTCAAATGTAAGTTGACTCATTTCGATTGTCTTTTGTTTGTCTGGATTATTTAGAATTATACATCTGCCTTACTGTTTTTCTCATCCTTTCCTTTTGTAATGACTTGTTTCATGATCTATGTTAGTACCCCAGAATTTGACTTTTTGGAGCTTGAAAGCCTTCTCCCAGCAAATGTTCTTAAACCTGCTTGTTCAGGTGGTAAATCTGGAGGTTGACGAAAATCTGCTGGGTCCAAACCTGACAAAGTTCACTGGGTATTTATGAGTGTTATGACAATGTCCTTGAAATTCGGTATTTTGAATAAGGCTTGTGTGTGAAGGGCGACCTGATTTTTCTTCATCTTTCATTCCTTATTTGTAAAGTCCCAATATTTGCTGTTTCATTTCATGAAGAAGGTTTATTGCATTTATTGCCAGATTTATATATAAATTGGAATGTGATCCTATTGTTTAGTGTAGGTAAAACAAGGCAGCTTCATTATGACCTGAGTTTTGAGTATTCTAATAGGCATTTGATCTTAACTTGTGCAGGAAACATGTTTATAGCCTCTCATTATTTGTTTTCCAAGGAGATAATTAGGCATTTCTTTATAAATGTGGCTAACATGTTTATAGCCTCCCATTATTATTTTTAGCATTCCTAAGAATTATTCTGAATAATGTTGCATTTCTTCTAGACACTGTCTGGATTGCTGGCAAGAAGCAAGTGTAGTGCTAATTGCTGTGAGGTATTGAGGAATGAAGTGGGCTAATCGCTTTGAAGTGTTCTTTCCAGTAAGACAAGACCATCTCTCCATTCTCCATTCACATTGCTGTCGGAAACAAATAACTGCAGAATTGACAAAGACTTGACCTTCTTTGTTGGGAAACTGAAAACTTGAGGAAATATAGCCCTTTCAGCCTTCAATTCGTGCTTCCTAGAAGCTGAAGCCAGGGGTAAAAATGGTAGAAAGTTTTCTGACCGAGGAAACTCTTTTTCTTCTTCTTCTTCTTCTTCTTCTTCTTCTTTTTTTTGTCAATATCTATGTATGTTTTTTCTTTTAATTACATACTTTAATTTTGCACTGTTAGTGATGTTACCTCATGTAAAGGGGGCTAACCATGTTAATAGAGTAAAGTTAATGATGTTAACAAAACAAAATTAATAATTAAATTAATAAAAAAAATACACAGGTACCAAAAAAATAAGTGAGAATATAGGTACGTATCTATAAATGGGTTTGCTTATTTTCTTCCTTGCGAGTAACTTTTTCCATCGACAATGAAGCTTTTTATGTTCTATTTTTGCAGGAATCACGTGAAGCCGAAAAGCAAGATTAAATCTTCATAATTCGAATTTGGCCCAACCCACATTCTATGGATCCAGCAACAAAGCCCATTGCACCAATAATTTATAAAACAAAGGCTCCACTTTTTTTTTTTTTGGTTGGTATGAAGGCTCCACTTTTTTAAATATGACGTCAATACGTATTTCCCAACCTTGAGAATTACAGAGACAAAGAACGTTATCCAATTTCTGCTTGTTTGACCCCATTCCTCACAAACTGCCATTCCTGTCCATTGAAGAGGGATTTCTCAAACCAAACAAACCCTAAATTCCAAAAGCTTCATATTGAGAATCCTTATCTAACGAACAGAAGCCTAGGACATGGCCTCTCAACCACTTTGGACTTTTAATTAAGGGTCACATTTTCACTTTAGGAAAAATAAAATGTGTTTTTTTAAAAAATATATATTTTAGATATTTTTTTCCTAATAAAGAACATGCAATTTCGACCAAAAAATTAAATAAACTTGACATATCCATATGTGATATAAAAACTGTAATATATTACCCTGTTTCCGAACTATAAATATAATCATTCATTTCTCAAATTCCATATAACACAAGAAAGTCACACTAGCTAGTTATATTTGAAAATATGAAGAATTGTGAATGCCTCCTTTGATACCAACAGTGCTTGAATATGAAGTTTGAGGTATAAATAAAATAAAATATTGGGAAGAAGAAAAGTAGTGAGGTGGGAAAAATAGGATGAAGATGTGAAAGGTGGTGAGAAGGATTAGAGGAAGAATGAAAATGGACAAAAGAGAAGGGGTTATGAATAATAAGGTGAGGAAAAGAAGAATGGTAATAGACAAAAGAGAAGGGTTATGAGTTGGAATGGAGGGAAGCTTTTGTCGCCAAGTTGCAAAAAGTGAAATCATGAGCTTTGGTTTCTTTTGTTTCATGAACCATAACCATCCACTTCATTACATTACAATTCACATATCCCCCAAGAAAATGGAGGGAGCCATTAATGCTAGCCATACACTAATCACTTCCATATACTACTTCACGTCCTTAATATAAGATCAACTATTTTTTTTTAAAGAGTTTTAGAAGCTATATAAGTTATTTAAGGAAGACGATCCTCTTCTAATCATTTTCTCTCATTAGCACCATCTGAGCCATTGATTAGGAAGATAAGAGAAAAGTTAAAGTAGTATTGTAATTGATTGGATGGATATGATTTAGAGATGATGAGGGATAATGAGAAAGAGATTATAAGAGAAACTCAATTCGTTATTTAATCATAACATATGTCGCATATTATTTGATTATATATATACCAATTTATAAGTTAGATAAATTAGTTTGATGTAAAAATAAATAAACATAAATACTTTAAAATAATTTATTTGATCCTAAATTTAAATTGAAGATGTCATTATCAGCAGCTAATCAACCCCTCTCCTACACCGTTCATCCCCAACAACATGCATGCACCATTACTTTGATAATCCATGTCTAGGAGGGACCACTCCTCCTAATCCTTACATCAATTCAGAAATTGACCCCTATTATCGCACTTTTATGATCATTTCCCCCTACAACAAAACACTACTGTGCTTACTTACAAATTATTATAAAAATACAATTCACAACTGGACAAACACTAACGATCTGATGTTACAAAACATGCTCAATCTCTCAACTTCTCACTTATAGGGAAGTTTTCAAGTTACTAGATTACAACGTGTCATTGCTCTAACATTTTTCTACCTATTTGAAAATACTTGAATATCACCTATTAGGTGTATTTGGATATTTTATGAAAAACAACGAGAACTATGCTTCCGAACTCAAAAGTTGCTTGTTCCTAACAGAAAAATCAAAACAAACACTAGCTAAGATAAAATCCATGAAAAATCAAACAAGTCATCAGTGCAACACAATATATATATATATTTTTTCAATAGATGGGGCCACATCTTTACACACAAAGTGTCATTGTTGTAACATTTTTCTACCTATTTGAAAATACTTGAACATCACCTATTAGGTGTATTTGGTTATTTTATGAAAAACAATAAAAACTGTGCTTCCAAACTCAAAAGTTGCTTGTTCCTAACAGAAAAATCAAAACAAACACTAGCTAAGATAAAATCCATAAAAAATCAAACAAGTCATCAGTGTAACACAATATTTTTTTTTCAATAAATGGGGCCACATCTATACACACACATTGAGACACAAGCATATGTATATATGCCCCACGTTTAGTGCACTACAGAACATATAAAAAAAGAAGAAGGAAAGGACATGAATGTATACATAATAATTGAGAATGCATAGGAAGCAGTGGAGGGCAAATCATTGTTTTAATATGAAACCTGAAGAACAATAATAATATATAAGAGAGCCTCTCTTCTTCATTGTTTGCTACTCTCATCATCTTCACCACTTCATCTCACATTCCTTCTTCTCAGTCTCACATGGCTTCTACCCTCTCTCTAATCATTTCATTGGTCCCCACTCCTTCTCTTCCCACATCTCACCCTTCATTTGTTTGACTTTCTGCCCACCATCTCGTGTTGTGCATTGAGCCACGTGGCATGCATACATTGCCTATATATATATATATATGTCTTTGTTTAGAGCATCATGTACCTTTGATTGGAAGGCACATTCAATTGAGATTGCTGAGCAACCCCCCCTGGGTTCAATTCCTCATTTCAATTTCTCTTCATTATAAACTATTGTTCTCACGTCAAGACTTCCTTCAAATTTCAGATAAATATTTCAAATTTTAAAACCCAACAAAATAATTTTAACTTATACTTTGCTTGTAAGATATATATATATATATTTTTGTACTTTACAGTATGCAAAGTAATTTTCAAGTTATTACAATGTACTCGGATACATTTCACTTTTCCCCCAAAAAGGTTAAAAAAGGAAGCAGTCAGGTGTTTGGCAAATGTTTGATATACAAGCAAGTGATATTAAATTTGAAGTATGGTAAGATTATGATTTGAGATAGCCCAATGATAACTCTTGGTATAATAATGGCTATTTTATTAGAAATTAAAGGAAAAATAAGTTTAGTAAAATTTAACACTTGAATTATTGGGAGAAACTAAGCAAATAGTAAAGGTTTTGTTGAAAAAAATATTTTTTTAACTTTCTTTTAATATGATATTTCAAATAGCTTTTCAAAATAAGTTTTTTTTTTTAAAAAAAAAAATGACATCCTTAATACCAATGGAGGTTGAGAGAAGTAGTAAATGGCTTGTGTACCTTAAACAAGGTCTCGAGTTCAAGTCTTGTAAATGCAGAAAAAACCCTGTTGGGAGATTCAACCACCATAGTTAAATGCGACTCGGTTCGTATTCGAAAAGAACATCCTTAATGTATTAAGCTTAAATTATTTCAATAACTCCCTCATATTTTAACAATTTTTTTTAATATTCAGTCTAATTAAAATCACATTTTTTTAATCTTAAAGAAATAGGCTTTAATTAATGAACACAAAGCAAAGAATTGGTCTTTGCATGCTAATTAGCAATTACTAGTTTGGATGGGATTACAAAGTTATGGAGGTACACAAGATCACGCAGTGATTGGTGCCTTGCCTTTTTGAGATAACATCACTGTCCCACCTTTCCCTTTATTTTTCCATTTGCTTTCCCCTCCTCCCATCCTATTTTAATAAACTTTATATTTTCCCCACTTTTAAAATAATTATTGTTTATGGAGGGTATATCAAGCATCATGGAATCTCATAAAAGACTAAAAAAATCAAGGTTTTCAAACCTGAATCAGTTAGTTCATACCAGAAACTGGCCAGTAATCAAGGTTTTAAATTTTCTTTAGAAATTAATGTTAATAACTCTGAAATCTTTAATTTCTCACCGGATTAGCTCCAGGTTTATCTTCAATCTGACTCACTGACTATTGACCCAATATCCTGATTGGTGGGGTGGCCAATCTGAGTTTAAGAATCTTGACAAGAAAAAAAAAACTTAATAAAGTTATCGAATCACATTTTTTTTTGGTTAATAATCTATCAAATGATTTGGTTGCTAAGAGAACATAGTTATGCAATATTGTCGATCTAGACAATCTCATCTAATAAAGTAAGACTGAGGAGGTTGTATTGTTAAAGGTTATGCATTAAGCAATGAAAAACATCAAATACCTTAAATTATAATGAAATTATGTAACATCCCAATTTTCTAAAGTGTTTTCGAAATAGTTCGATCAGAATTTGAAAAGATTTAATCAGAGTAGAGCATCGGAATAGTCGTGAAACGAGTAACTGATAAAACATTCATTTAAGGTGCATCAGTCTTCTGTTACAGTCATCCAAGAGTCGAATATTCAGAAAAACAGAAATAAAGATTTTAAAAGAAAACTCCTTTTCTGCCTCTTCACGCCACCTGCTTACCCTTCTCCTTGGATTGTCCTCCTGAGGATCCTGGGGCTAAAGCAAGAGCTGAGGTTCAAATTACCATTGAACCTCAGGTAACGGTTAACCTCATGCTTATGTATCAAATATGAATGACAGATATCCATGGCAAAAACAGTAATAATCACATACAATACATTCATAATCAAATAATAACATAACACAGCCACTGCAATATGCATGTTATTATAGTCTGCACTATTCACCAGTGCCACGGTGTACATCCGTGTCCTCTGTAACATCCTGAATTTTGAATCTAATATCTTGAACATAAACCTATTTTGGGAAGACTAGTAGGCTCTATTTTTGGAAAGTGATAAATTTGAAATCAGTATTTTGTGGGCCCCGTGAATAGTATTTACTATTCACGTATACGTTTTTACTATTTACAAATACGTATTTTAAAAAAATATATATATATATATGTTATTCGCAAATACGTATTTAATACTTGAAATTTGTGAAATATGAATAGTGTTCACTATTCACAAATACGTATTTACTATTTAAAAATACGGTATTTACTATTCCTAAATACGTATTTACTATTCATGCGGGACCCACAACCAAAATAATTCTCTCCCGACACAAAACTCTCGTGAAGTTTGAAAATTTTGTCAGCGGGACCCACGTAATAGTAATTTACTATTTGATTAATAATATTATATTATTATAATATAATATTATTTACTATTCATGTGGGACCCACGAAAAATTATTTCCACAGAAGAGTCACGGGAGGTTTTCTTTTTAGTTTTTAGGAAAATTACGTAAAACGACCCAGAGACTAAAATTACACTTAAGGACCCATTTTCCAACTATAAATAGACCTTCCATTTCATTTCATTCTTCACAACTTCTAAGAGCCATAGAGAGAGGTAGAGAGAGAGAGAGAGAGAGTAGAGATATTTGCTTGAGTTATAATAGCTGGTTGGTGATTCGGGTATTAGCAAGTAACAGGTAACTCTGAATATTCTTCCTTATACTTGTGAATTATGTATGATTATAAATTTGTTTGTTTACTATTTTGGCAAGAATATTTAGAAAATATTTATGGTTTTAAGATCTGGTGTGGGAACTTTGACTTGCAAATATGTAGAGGTACTATTTATACGTACGTTACTATTCACATATACCGTATTTACTATTCATTTTACTATTCACGTATACCGTATTACTATTCATTTTTACTATTCACATATACTGTATTTACTATTCATTTTACTATTCACGTATACCGTATTTACTATTCATTTTTACTATTCACATATACCGTATTTACTATTCATTTTACTATTCACGTATACCGTATTACTATTCATTTTTACTATTCACATATACTGTATTTACTATTCATTTTACTATTCACGTATACCGTATTTACTATTCATTTTTACTATTCACGTATACCGTATTTACTATTCATGTTACTATTCACGTATACCGTATTTACTATTCATGTTACTATTCACGTATACCGTATTTACTATTCATGTTACTATTCACGTATACCGTATTAACTACTCATTTTACTATTCATGTATATACCGTATTTTACTATTCACAGATACGCATAGTATTTTACTATTCACAGATACGCATATCAACGTATATAATGGTATAATAATGCATTATTTTTGAGTAAATACATCATGGCGGTTGTATTGTGATGGGTGGAGTAAGGAGGGAATTGAATGATAAGAATTGTTTATGCCACCACTCGGTGCACAGTGGATGGTACTTTTCAGGGCCCCATCTTCCATGTTTTTCTCTGGCCGGGATTTCATTGGAGATGTGGGACATGTGACACCTCCTTAGTTGTTATTTTTAAGGAGGGGAGCCATAGTCCAGATTTAAGCTCTATACCTTTGGCCGGGTGTATCTTAAGTTTTGGTGAGCTTGAAACCATCCAGTCAAATGAATGAGTTTCTATTGGACTATATGTTAGCCTATGGTTCCAGTCAGCGGTATACGGTTGGAAGGGGATATAAGGGTGGCTGCATACTGCATAGTGCATTCTGAATTATTCAATAAAGAATGATGAGTATTTTATAAAGATATTTGATGTGAACTACTGTATATCTAAAAAAAATATCTGTGTATATTAAATCCATTTTTTTTTACTATCTACTATTTATGTCATATGTAATTTGCTTGGGTAAGGTAGAAATATTCAGTAGTTACTGAGACGTGAAATCTCATCCCATATTAACATTTTTCAGGTGATTATTCTAGTAGAGAGCAAGGGAAGGCACCTATGGAGTGAGCTCTGGAAGCTCTTTTGATCTCCAATAGATTATGTTATGTTATTATATTTGCCATGAACCTAAGACTTCCGTTTTGTATTAAACTCTGAAATATTTTCTGGAATTTATTCTGATTATGTATTACGGGTTTTATTCGAAATGGTAACATTGTAAAAGGATTTGGATATTGTTGAACTCATTTGAAGGTATTTTCAATATTTTGACCGAGTTTTTGGGTATTAAAATTGTGGCGTTACATTTTTGGTATCAGAGCTAAAGGTTCCATGGCAACTTTGTTTATTTTCTAAAGTGATTTCTTTAAAAAAATTTTTTTAAAAAGTTCGTGGCAAATTAAATATCATAACATGATCACTTCCCTTTGTTAGATTTAGAATTTATTTAGCTATTTTTATTTGTTTAGTGTCCTTATAGTATTAATCATAGGAGGAGATAATGGCAAGAACTCGAAGAACTAATTCAACCCCTGCTCCATCCCAAAGAGGTCTCCCTCCGCATCAAGATGGTCCCTATCCTCAGGATAACAATGCCCTTTTGGCAGAGTTACGAGACGTCATCTTGGAGATGAGAGAGAAAGTGAATAGACACGAGGATGAACTAGCAAAAGGAAGAGGCCAAGGTGGTAAGGAAGGAAAGGAGAAGGCTCTGGAAGTCACACCTTCTGACCATCAATCAAGGGGAGGAAGTCATTCTCGCACTGAAGATGGAGGTAGTAGCGGTTCTCATTCTCAGTATCATCCCTTACCTATTACTGAGGTTTGGGAAAAATTTCGGAAGTTTACTCCACCAATGTTCGAGGGGAAGCTAGATCCGATTGCAGCACTGGAGTGGCTGAAGCGTGTAGAAAAGATTTTCAGAGTTATCGAGATTAGCTCACAACAAAAGGTGATGGTTGCTGAACAATTGTTGCAGAAAGCAGCTGAAGAATGGTGGGAAAGCACCAAAACAAAAAGAAATGCTGAGATGACGTGGGAAGAGTTTAAGGAAAAGTTCGAAAATTATTACTTTTCCCCTTCAATCAGAATAGAGAAAGAAACTGAATTCCTCACATTCAGGCAAGGGGAATTACATGAAGACGAATTTATTACTCGCTTTTTAGAGTTGTCTAAATTCTGCGGATATTCACAGAACAACTCTAAATGGTTGAGTGCTCGATTGGTTGAAAAAGCTAGACCAGACCTAAAAACAGCTCTATCACCGTTCCTTGATGAAACAAGGGATTTTGAAGAAATATGTGACAAACTGCGCACGATAGCAAGGAACAAACGAGAAGAGGAAGCTGAGAAGATGAAGGGTTTTCAGGCCAGATCTACACACCTCATGAGACCAACGGGAGGAGTTACTAAGAAGCAGAGTCACAACTTCAGTAATGTGAATACGCGGTTTAGCCAACCATCCAGAAATCACTTTGGTGGACCATCGAGGAGTTATTTTACTGGACCCCAAAGAAGTCATTTCAGCAGACCACCGAGGAGTCAATTCAAAGGACCTCAAAGGAGTCACTTCAGTGGAGGTCAGAGTTCATATAGGGGATCCACAGCTCCTGCTGCAAGCACCGCTAACAATCAGATGTGTGCCAAGTGTGGAAGAATACACCAAGGACCATGTGTGACGTGTTTCAACTGTGGAAAGCCAGGACACATTTCCAGATTTTGTGAGGAGGAGCCTCGAGGGGCCAAGGATGCTAGAACTGCAGTGCCAGGGAAAGTGTTTGCACTATCACATCAGGAGGCAAGTGCTTCACCAAATCTGATTAAAGGTATCCTCAAACTCCAAGGTCTTGAAGTAGAAGCCTTATTTGATTCTGGTGCCACACACTCTTTTATATCATACGACTGTGTGCCTCGATTGAATTTAAGAGTGAGTGAATTGCCTTATTATATGATTATTTCTACACCGGCGGGAGCTTCAGTAAAAACTTCTAGGGCTTGCTTAAATTGTACGATTGAGATTGATAATAGGATCTCAAATATAGACCTCGTTTGTTTACCCACGAAGGGTATCGATGTAATAATAGGAATGGATTGGTTGTCAGCTAATGACATCATCCTTGACTGCAAGAGGAAGACTATCTCTCTTGCGGATGACTCTTGGAGTCATAGTAGACCACAATTGTTGTCTATAGTACAAGATGAAAAGCCTGTTCATCATGGTTGTCTTGCGTACATGGTGTTTTTCTCCATTCAAGCAGAAGTGGAGGAAGGGATAGAGAACATTGAAGTGGTGAAAGAATTTCCGGAAGTATTTCCGAAAGAAATGACAGGTTTACCCCCAGAGAGAGAAGTAGAATTTTCTATTGATCTCGTACCTGGAACGGAACCTATCTCTAAAGCTCCTTACCGAATGTCTCCATCGGAACTAGCAGAATTGAAGAAGCAGATCGAAGAATTGTTAGAAAAGGGTTTTATCAGACCCAGTGTATCTCCTTGGGGATCGCCCGTACTCTTTGTGAAGAAGAAAGATGGGAGCCTGAGACTATGCATTGACTATCGCCAGTTGAATAAAGTGACTATAAAGAATAAATATCCTTTACCCAGGATCGACGATCTACTTGATCAGTTGAAGGGAGCATCCATATTCTCCAAGATCGACCTCAGATCAGGTTATCACCAACTTAGAGTCAAAGCTGAAGATGTCTCAAAAACTGCATTCAGAACTAGATATGGCCATTATGAATTTCTTGTTATGCCATTTGGGCTAACAAATGCTCCAGCAGTATTCATGGATTACATGAATAGAATTTTCCGACCATATCTAGATAAATTTGTAGTGGTTTTCATTGACGACATCCTTATCTACTCTAAGGATGAAGAAGAGCATAAAGAGCACCTTAGAATCGTGCTACAAGTGTTGAAGGAGCACAAGCTCTATGCGAAACTATCTAAGTGCGAATTTTGGTTGAAGGAAGTAAAATTCCTAGGCCATGTCGTATCGGCTGAAGGTGTTGCAGTGGACCATACTAAAGTTGAAGCAGTTCTCCAATGGGAACGACCAAAGTCCGTGACTGAGATCAGGAGTTTTCTAGGTCTAGCTGGCTATTATAGGAGATTTATCAAGGGCTTTTCGCAAATAGCTATGCCTTTGACAAAGTTAACTAGGAAGGGTCAACCATATGTATGGGACGAAAAGTGTGAAGCAGCTTTCCAAAATTTGAAGACTAAGTTGACTACGGCACCAGTACTTATAATTCCAGATCCTGCTCAGACCTTTACTTTGTACACAGATGCTTCCAAGAAAGGTCTTGGGTGTGTATTAATGCAAAATGGTAGGGTAGTAGCTTATGCTTCTCGACAGTTAAGGCCACATGAAGGGAATTATCCTACTCACGACTTAGAACTGGCAGCAGTAGTGTTCGCTCTGAAGATTTGGAGGCATCACCTCTACGGTTCAAAGTTCGAGGTTTATAGTGACCACAAAAGTCTGAAGTACCTGTTCGACCAAAAGGAGCTCAACATGCGACAGAGGAGATGGATGGAGTTTATCAAGGACTACGACTTCGAATTGAAGTATCATCCAGGAAAGGCGAACGTTGTAGCAGATGCCTTAAGTAGAAAGACAATCCATGTAGCCCAGATGATGATCAGAGAACATAAATTGCTCGAGGAGATACCAAGTACATCTATTGATGTAATGTCAGGTTTGGTCGCTACCATGGAGGCATTAACTATTGAAAGCACAATTTGGAAAGAGATTAAATTCGCTCAGCTCGAAGATGAGTATCTATTAAACGTGAGGGAAGATATTGAAGAAGGAAAAGAATCGAAATTTGGGATCGATAGAGATGGGATATTAAGGTATAAAGGAAAAGTGTGCATACCTAGTGATGGAGAAATAAAAAGGCTCATACTAGAGGAGGCTCATCGGAGTAAATACACTATCCATCCTGGAGCAACCAAGATGTATCATGATCTTAAGCGGAATTGGTGGTGGCGAGGCATGAAGAAAGATGTGACTGACTTTGTCACTTGTTGTTTGACTTGTCAGAAAGTCAAGATCGAACATCGGAAACCTCCTGGATTATTAAAGAATTTGGATATCCCAGAGTGGAAATGGGACAGCATCTCTATGGATTTCATCATGGGGCTTCCTCTAACGACATCCGGACATAATGCCATTTGGGTAATTGTCGATAGGTTAACTAAGTCAGCTCATTTTCTAGCAATTGCAGCAGAATACTCATTGGAGAGACTAGCAAAGATCTACATGAAGGAGATTGTCAGATTGCATGGGATACCGAATAGCATCGTATCTGATCGTGATCCACGATTCACTTCACGATTTTGGAAAGCATTGCAGAATGCTATGGGAACTCGGATGAGTTATAGTACCGCTTATCATCCTCAAACTGACGGGCAGACTGAGAGGACTATTCAAACTCTGGAAGACATGTTGCGGGCTTGTGCAATCGAACTAAAAGGAAGTTGGGACGATCATCTTCATCTTGCGGAGTTTGCATATAACAATAGTTATCACTCCAGCATTGAGATGGCACCTTATGAGGCTTTGTATGGAAGAAAATGTAGATCTCCTATTTGCTGGACGGAATTGAATGAGCGAATTTTAATAGGTCCAGAACTTGTGGACGAGACGACTCAAAAGATTAAGGTGATTCAACAGAAACTTCTCACTGCTCAGAGTCGACAGAAGAGTTATGCTGACAAGAGAAGACGACCGTTGGAGTTCATGGTGGGCGAACATGTATTCTTAAGAGTCACACCAATGACTGGCATTGGTAGAGCAATACGAGCAAAGAAGCTTTCACCTCGTTTTATGGGTCCTTATGAGATTTTGGAGAAAATTGGACCGGTAGCTTACAGAATTGCATTACCTCCACAGCTTGCGAACCTTCATGATGTCTTTCATGTATCGCAACTGAAGAAATACCAACCGGATCCTTCCCACATTATAGAAGTAGAAGAGGTAGAACTCAAAGATAACATGACGTATAAAGCCGAGCCGGAGCGGATTGTTGATGCAAGGGACAAGAGATTAAGAAACAAGACCATTAGACTTGTAAAGGTCGAATGGAAAGGAATGGCTCCCGGAGATGCTACTTGGGAAACGGAGGAGAGCATGCGACAAACCTATCCTCATTTATTTAAATAGGTTAGAATTCTTATTATAGCGAAATTTTGAGGACAAAATTTTCTTTTAGGAGGGGAGAAATGTAACATCCTGAATTTTGAATCTAATATCTTGAACATAAACCTATTTTGGGAAGACTAGTAGGCTCTATTTTTGGAAAGTGATAAATTTGAAATCAGTATTTTGTGGGCCCCGTGAATAGTATTTACTATTCACGTATACGTTTTTACTATTTACAAATACGTATTTTAAAAAAATATATATATATATATGTTATTCGCAAATACGTATTTAATACTTGAAATTTGTGAAATATGAATAGTGTTCACTATTCACAAATACGTATTTACTATTTAAAAATACGGTATTTACTATTCCTAAATACGTATTTACTATTCATGCGGGACCCACAACCAAAATAATTCTCTCCCGACACAAAACTCTCGTGAAGTTTGAAAATTTTGTCAGCGGGACCCACGTAATAGTAATTTACTATTTGAATAATAATATTATATTATTATAATATAATATTATTTACTATTCATGTGGGACCCACGAAAAATTATTTCCACAGAAGAGTCACGGGAGGTTTTCTTTTTAGTTTTTAGGAAAATTACGTAAAACGACCCAGAGACTAAAATTACACTTAAGGACCCATTTTCCAACTATAAATAGACCTTCCATTTCATTTCATTCTTCACAACTTCTAAGAGCCATAGAGAGAGGTAGAGAGAGAGAGAGAGAGAGTAGAGATATTTGCTTGAGTTATAATAGCTGGTTGGTGATTCGGGTATTAGCAAGTAACAGGTAACTCTGAATATTCTTCCTTATACTTGTGAATTATGTATGATTATAAATTTGTTTGTTTACTATTTTGGCAAGAATATTTAGAAAATATTTATGGTTTTAAGATCTGGTGTGGGAACTTTGACTTGCAAATCTGTAGAGGTACTATTTATACGTACGTTACTATTCACATATACCGTATTTACTATTCATTTTACTATTCACGTATACCGTATTACTATTCATTTTTACTATTCACATATACTGTATTTACTATTCATTTTACTATTCACGTATACCGTATTTACTATTCATTTTTACTATTCACATATACCGTATTTACTATTCATTTTACTATTCACGTATACCGTATTACTATTCATTTTTACTATTCACATATACTGTATTTACTATTCATTTTACTATTCACGTATACCGTATTTACTATTCATTTTTACTATTCACGTATACCGTATTTACTATTCATGTTACTATTCACGTATACCGTATTTACTATTCATGTTACTATTCACGTATACCGTATTTACTATTCATGTTACTATTCACGTATACCGTATTAACTACTCATTTTACTATTCATGTATATACCGTATTTTACTATTCACAGATACGCATAGTATTTTACTATTCACAGATACGCATATCAACGTATATAATGGTATAATAATGCATTATTTTTGAGTAAATACATCATGGCGGTTGTATTGTGATGGGTGGAGTAAGGAGGGAATTGAATGATAAGAATTGTTTATGCCACCACTCGGTGCACAGTGGATGGTACTTTTCAGGGCCCCATCTTCCATGTTTTTCTCTGGCCGGGATTTCATTGGAGATGTGGGACATGTGACACCTCCTTAGTTGTTATTTTTAAGGAGGGGAGCCATAGTCCAGATTTAAGCTCTATACCTTTGGCCGGGTGTATCTTAAGTTTTGGTGAGCTTGAAACCATCCAGTCAAATGAATGAGTTTCTATTGGACTATATGTTAGCCTATGGTTCCAGTCAGCGGTATACGGTTGGAAGGGGATATAAGGGTGGCTGCATACTGCATAGTGCATTCTGAATTATTCAATAAAGAATGATGAGTATTTTATAAAGATATTTGATGTGAACTACTGTATATCTAAAAAAAATATCTGTGTATATTAAATCCATTTTTTTTTACTATCTACTATTTATGTCATATGTAATTTGCTTGGGTAAGGTAGAAATATTCAGTAGTTACTGAGACGTGAAATCTCATCCCATATTAACATTTTTCAGGTGATTATTCTAGTAGAGAGCAAGGGAAGGCACCTATGGAGTGAGCTCTGGAAGCTCTTTTGATCTCCAATAGATTATGTTATGTTATTATATTTGCCATGAACCTAAGACTTCCGTTTTGTATTAAACTCTGAAATATTTTCTGGAATTTATTCTGATTATGTATTACGGGTTTTATTCGAAATGGTAACATTGTAAAAGGATTTGGATATTGTTGAACTCATTTGAAGGTATTTTCAATATTTTGACCGAGTTTTTGGGTATTAAAATTGTGGCGTTACATCCTCAGCGCTAGGAAAACATAACGGCATTATCAAGACTATAACCCGTATCAAGTTGTATGTGTATGATCAATTTTCAAAAACAGAATTTCAGACTATCTATCACATATAAGCATACCATAAGCATCAGAGTTAAGGTTACAATACGCGTCCGTACCTTCGTTGATGATGTTTTGGTACGTTTGACTAAAACGGTACTTCTAACGGAAAACAGCGGTACAAGTTCACAGATACCCTATAGGAACAATATCACATTTATCATTGGCCATCAACTTTGCAATACTTGTGGAATTCTACGTTGAAGATTTACTATTCATGTGAATAGTATTCACTATTCATGTGAATAGTACCAGTAAAAATATTTTTACCGTGACGGTAAATAATTTTTACTGTTTGGTAAATAGTATTTACTGTATTGGTAAATAACATTACTGCCCAAGAATAATTCTTTTCTGATGTGACAGATCAGACTAAGCTGCAGCCACAGAGCATACTCAGAAAAAAAAAACTCTATCTGGCATTTCTACTATAATTACCAAAAGAAACTACCAAATCTTAAGACTAGAGACCAAAGAACTTACCCTTGAAGTTCTTACTCCTTCTCTTCAGCTCCGAGAACTTTACTCTAAATTCTCCCTCTAAACTCTAAGAATTCTCTCTCTTCTATTAAACTCGACCGTTGTGATCTGAGTTTGGTGTGAAGAAAATGAAGAAGTGAGGCCTCTATTTATAGTGTTGGAAAATGGGTCCTTAAGTGTAATTTCTTGTTTTTGGGTCATTTTTCGTAATTTCCAAAAATATTAAAAAAATATTAAAAAGGTTCACGGGTGTTCCTCTTTTTTTTTTTTTTTTTTTTTTTTTAATAATGCAAATAGTATTTTTTACTGATAAAATTTCTGTTCGGTGTTCTGACCGCGTGATCTTTTGCAAATTCTCAAAAATTCGGAAGCACAGCCCTGAAGCTCTATTCTTCCTCTTTAAAAATATCTGGGTCAACTGAATTTTTGACCTCATTCAGGGTATTTCGTAATCTGTCAAAGATTTTAAGTTGGACACTGCCGGTAACAGAAATTACTTCGGGTGACACCATCTTCGAGACAAAAATTCACTGATTCATAATATGTGCAGTTGTTTACTACTTAATTCAAGGATTTTGAGTAATGATTTATTTTCTAAAGGTTCTACTATCTGTCCTGATTCAAAATATCGGTTTCGACCTATCTCAATAATCATTCCGCCGATTTCAGAAATGACTTCGGAAATAACCCACTCTGAGATAAAAATTCACTTGTTTATAATATGTCCTTACCTAAGAAACCTAGTTCACGGATTATTGGAAATAATTCTATTTCTATTATTTCCCAAAATATAAGATATTATATTACAATAATATTATATTATTGAGTGGGTCCCGCGTCAAATTATTTTCACACTCACGGGTTTTCTGTCGACAGAGGGAAATTATTTGGCCGTGGGTCCCACGTGAATAGTATATACCTAATTAAATACGTATTTATAAATAGTAAATACGTATTTATGAATAGTAAATACGTATATATGAATAGTAAATACTATTCACGCCAAACCAAATACCAATTCAAAATTCACCAATATATCATATTTAAGAAAAATACAAATTTTGGGGTATTATATTTCTCCCCCCGTTAAATAAAATTTCGTCCCCGAAATTTTACTCTACACTAACTAAACTTTGAGCCATAAACTCCGGATATTTTTTTTCATATCTTCTTCTGTTTCCCAAGTTGCCTCAGCAGGAGATAAGCCTCTCCATACTACTTTCACAAACGGAATACTTCTTTGTCGAAGCCGCTTCTCCTGGTAATCAACAATTTGCTCTGGCTCGACCTCAAAAGTGTTATCATGTCGCACTTCGACATCTTCATATTGGATAATATGATCGTGGTCAGGTTGATACTTCTTCAATTGAGAAACATGGAAGACGTCGTGGAGTTTACTCAGATTCGGGGGCAAAGCTAATTGATATGCGACCGGTCCACGTTTTGCCAAGATTTCGAATGGCCCAATGTAACGAGGACTTAGCTTTCGCCGTTTAAGCGTTCTTCCAACACCAGTTATCGGGGATACCTTGAGAAACACATGGTCTCCAACCTCGAATTCTAGTGGTCTTCTCCTCTTATCAGCGTAACTCTTCTGTCTGCTTTGTGCTGTTAGGAGTCTCTGTTTGATCAATGCAATTTGCTTGGAGGTCTTATCAACTAAATCTGTCCCGATGAATTCTCGCTCCGACAATTCTGTCCAGCATATAGGTGATCGACACTTCCGCCCGTACAATGCCTCAAACGGAGCCATCTGTATGCTCGAATGGTAACTATTGTTGTAAGCGAATTCGACCAGCGGTAAATGTTCATCCCAATGGCCTTTGAAATCCAATACACACGCTCTAAGCATATCTTCTAGCGTTTGTATTGTCCTTTCAGATTGACCATCGGTCTGCGGGTGATAAGCCGTACTAGGCCTTAGTTTAGTTCCCATCTCTGCATGCAAAGCCTCCCAGAATCGGGATGTAAATCGCGGGTCCCGATCAGAAACGATGCTCTTAGGTACACCATGAAGTCTTACGATCTCTTTGATATAAATCCTCGCCAATTGTTCTGGTGAGTAATTAATACTAATGGGGAGAAAGTGTGCTGACTTAGTCAATCGGTCAACAATTACCCAAATCGCGTCGTGATGTCTAATCTTAGGTAACCCTACCACTAGATCCATGGTAATGTTCTCCCATTTCCATTCTGGAATTTCCAAACCTTGAAGAAGACCAGGGGGTCGTTGGTGTTCAGTTTTAACTCTTTGACAGGTCAAACATTTTCCCACGTATTCAGTTACATCTTTCTTCAATCTGGGCCACCAAAACTCGGATTTCAAGTTCCGGTACATTTTGACCATTCCCGGATGTAGAGTATATCTGCTCTTATGAGCCTCGTCTAGTATCTTCTGTCGTAATTCACCATCCTTCGGAATGTAGATCCGCTTCTTGTATCTGACCAAGCCACTTGGCGATAGGTCACGGTCTTGGGTCTCTCCTCGTGAGATCATCTCCCGTGCTGCTATAGCCCACTCATCGTGCTTTTGAGCTTCCTCAACCGCATCTCTCAGATCATATTCCCCTTGACTAACAAGGAGACTTTCAAGATAGATGTCATCGGATGTGCAGTGGTTCATGCAAACCTGATTGGTCAGGTTTAGGTCTCTGAACTCCTCAAGTAGTTTCCGCTCTTGTATCATCATGTACGCAGTGAGTACCGTTTTTCTACTGAGTGCATCAGCTACAACGTTTGCTTTACCCGGATGATACTTGATCTCCAAGTCGTAATCTTTTAGCAAATCCATCCAGCGACGTTGTCTCATGTTGAGTTCCTTTTGATCAAAAAGGTATTTCAGACTCTTGTGGTCGCAGTATAACTCTACGGTTGCACCATAGAGATAATGCCTCCATATTTTTAAAGCAAACACGATAGCTGCAAGTTCTAAATCATGCGTAGGATAGTTCAACTCGTGAGGCTTTAACAGACGAGAGGCATAAGCTACTACCCTGCCCTGTTGCATCAGGACGCATCCCAATCCTTGTCCACTGGCATCACTATATACTGTATAAGTCTCATCTGGATCTGGGATGATCAATACTGGTGCTGTAGTCAACCTCTCCCTCAGTATTTGAAAACTCGACTCACAGTCCTCGTCCCACACAAAAGGTTGGTTTTTCCTTGTGAGCTTTGTCAATGGTAAGGCAAGACGCGAGAAATTCTGTATGAATCTGCGGTAGTATCCCGCTAGACCCAGGAAGCTACGTATCTCTGTCACTGTTTCTGGTCTCTTCCAGTCCAGAACCGCTTCTACCTTGCTAGGATCAACGGCAACTCCGTCGCGAGTTATGACATGGCCCAGAAATCTCACTTCTGGCAGCCAAAATTCACATTTGCTAAACTTAGCAAAAAGTCGCTTGTCACGTAGTATACCTAATACGATTCGCAGATGTTCCTCGTGCTCCTCTCTGCTTTTTGAATAGATCAGTATATCATCGATGAATACTACTACAAACTTGTCTAGGTGCTGGCGAAAAATCCGATTCATGTAATCCATGAATACGGCAGGTGCATTAGTCAATCCGAAAGGCATCACAAGAAATTCGTAATGCCCATATCTGGTTCTAAAAGCTGTTTTTGGAATATCACTGGCTTTTACTCGAAGCTGGTGGTATCCTGAGCGCAAATCGATCTTTGAAAATACACAGGAACCAGATAGTTGGTCGAGTAGATCATCGATTCGGGGAAGTGGGTATTTATTCTTGATAGTTACTTTGTTCAACTCACGGTAGTCGATACAAAGTCGTAGGCTTCCGTCTTTCTTTTTAACAAACAATACGGGGGCTCCCCAAGGTGACACGCTGGGTCGAATAAACCCTTTCTCCAGCAGTTCTTCAAGTTGCTTCTTCAACTCCTGCATCTCGTTCGGCGCCATTCGGTATGGTGCTTTTGATATTGATCCCGTTCCAGGCATCAATTCAATAGCGAACTCAACTTCTCTTTCAGGAGGTAACTCAGTGAGATCCTCTGGAAACACATCAGGGAACTCGTTGACAACCGGAATGTCTTTGAGTGAGAGTTCAGCTTCCGCCTTTACAGAGAAAAATACCATGTATGCTTGGCAACCATGCATTATGCATTTTTCTGCTTCCGAAACAGAGATATAACTCAGACTCCCATCAACCTTGCTTCGGTTGTGCGGGGGTGCAAAGGATATCTGTTTACTTCCGCAATCAATTATCGCATTGTTAGCCGTCAGCCAATCAAGACCGAGAATAACGTCGATGCCACTAAGCGGTAGTCGGATAAGATCTATGTTTGAATCTCGTCCATTTACGCTCGCAATACAATTAAGGCATGCATCAGAAGCTAAGGATTTCGCACCAAGTGGTGTGGCTACTAGTAGATCATATGGTAGTCTATAAGCATGCATTCCTAGCCGCTTTGCACAATCATATGAAATAAACGAGTGGCTAGCACCAGAATCATACAATGCTTGGAGTAAATTCCCATTAAGAGAAATAGTACCTTTGATCATATCCGGAGATTTTCTGGCTTCTTCATTCGTTAAAGCAAAAACTCGACCTGGGTTTTGCGGCCTCGCCTCCAGTGCTTTTTGTGGACAGTTTGTGCTAAGGTGCCCCGGCTGCTGGCACTTGTAGCACACAATCTTTCCTTCGCAGTTAGTTCCTTGATGATACCTTCCGCATTTTGGACATGCTCTGGATGTCTGTACCCTTGGGAAGTTCTGCTGCCCAGGTTGGAATGGCCTCTTGTTTCCTTCACGGAAATTACTCCAATTGGTCTTCCGTTTCTGCGATGAGTTTCCACGGGTAAAACCGCCACGACTGGGGCCACTACTATGAAAGACTCTAGTCTTCCTGAGCTCCTTCAAATTTCTTTCGATCAATCGACAAGCTTCCACCGCTTGAATCAATTGTGAGAATTGCTGCGACACAAGCTTCTCCCTTATTTCATACTTCAAGCCATAAATCAGTATGTTTGCCATACTGCCTTCATCTTCACATTGCCTAAAGAGGGTTGAATATCGAGACAAATTGGTGAAACGTGCATAGTAGTCATCAAAAGATTCATCTTGCCCTTGTCGAATGTGCAGAAATTCAGATTCCTTAATCATCTGAACAGAGGGTGGAAAATATTGCTCGTTGAATTTTTCTAGGAATTTCTCCCACGTAATGGGACAGTGACGTGCTCGCAGTGTTGCCACAATACTCTTCCACCAACGATCTGCATCTCCTTGCAGTTTATAAATTGCCAGTTGAGCTTTTCTATCTTCCGGACATTCTATGACTTCGAATATCTTATCCAGCTGCATCAACCAGTCTTCTGCTGAATCAAGCTTGCCTCGGAAAGCTGGGGGTTTCATTTTACAGAATTGTGTTACCCAATATTGGGTATTCTCGACCACTCTATTCGGTTGCTGTAGCTCAGCCATCGCTCTCTCTTGTTGGGGAGGTATTTGGAATCGATTGGTTCCCTCAACTTCATTGTCACGTTCTTCGTCGTGTTCGTTGTTGTTTTCATTCTCCTCATTAATTTGTTCTTCCTCTACTTGTCCCCCTTCGGCTTGTCTCTCAAGCCGTTCTGCAAGAAGCGCATCAATGAGTGCCCTTTGCTCTTGTAACATTCTTCTAATCTCCTGCATCTCATCCCGCTCTGGTTGCTGTGGTTGTTCCGGACCTGGCAGGGGTATTACTTGCGTTTGTCTACCTCTGCCTCGACCTCTACCTCGGCCTCTGCCTCGTCCTCTAGGGACTCCGGATCCTCTCGAGTTTGCCATACTTAAATCTTTTATTTATGAAACCATATGAACGTTAGAGAAATAATAATTAGCATACAAATAGGCTTAGCACATATTCAAACATAATTATATATTTTTATAATCAACCATCATTCACAGTAATTGCTTTATTTTACAATTTATCTCCTTAGGGTCTTTTAAAGGTGTACTACAACAGCGTCTATATCTACTACTACTATTACTATGCGTCACTAGCACTTCCATTGCTTCCTTGGACTGATTCTGGTTTTTGTCTCCCTCCTGGTTCACATGCTACGATGTACCCAGCTTTGGATCAGCAGTAGATGGATGTAGACCTTCTCAATAGGTCCTGCATCGAGAAGTTCATTCGTTTTGTGAATCCAGAAATTGGTTCGAGGAAAATGATGAAGAGTGGATCGGATCCAGTCTTCGGGAGGATAGGGGCTGTTGAAGGGCATGAACATATCGTAAAGCTCCCTAACACGGGTCAAGAAGCGTAAGTACTGCTCTTGAGCGGTTGCCACATTCCAGCCTGCTCGAACAAAGTCATCATACAAAATCTCCGTCAAGTCGCGGTTGCCATTCAGCACATACCGTAGGTTTTCATCGTCAGCGTTTTCTAAAATAGCTACATTATCTGCGTGCTCTTCTTCTAAGTCAACTACATTGATGTAGTCAAAATTGTCCCCAACAGAGGAATGATGTGAATCTGCTGGGGAACCTGGTGTAAGTATGGCTGGAACAGAATTAGAACCATCAGAGTTTTCTGGGCTTGGATGGTATTCGGGCTCTGGGTCATGTAAGTGTTCAACAGGGTAATGTGGATTGTATGGCAACCCCAAATCATTAGCAGGAACAGAACGTATTGGCACAATTTGAGGTGCAGATGCGGGCGGGGAATAAACCGGGTCAGGGTTCAATCTTCGGGCCACCATCTGAGGGTTTACAGTTTTTCGAGCAACACGTCTCACACGTCCGTAACGGTAAACAAAAGGGGCTCTTTGATAACTAAGTGGGGATCTAGCCATTTCCTGAAACACGTACACCAAAGTTATATCAGTACTCTTTTCGAAATATGTTCCAAAACTACGGCTTAGAGCCTAACTCAATTAATCAACCGATTGGCCAGGTAAGTGTCTATCATGGGGGTCTCACCAACTCTATGGCGACTGCTTGACCGAACCATATAGACTAGCCTTGCCTTCGGCACCAATGGTTTCTTATAACTGAGCCAGGTTCTAGCCGGAAAATATTTTTTTAAAAAAAACTCCGAACCTAACTCCGTTACTCAAATACACCGGCCTAGCCAGACTTTTTGGAGTAACTTAGTTAACTTCAGAACCGTCTGCTCTGATACCAAAAATGTAACATCCCAATTTTCTAAAGTGTTTTCGAAATAGTTCGATCAGAATTTGAAAAGATTTAATCAGAGTAGAGCATCGGAATAGTCGTGAAACGAGTAACTGATAAAACATTCATTTAAGGTGCATCAGTCTTCTGTTACAGTCATCCAAGAGTCGAATATTCAGAAAAACAGAAATAAAGATTTTAAAAGAAAACTCCTTTTCTGCCTCTTCACGCCACCTGCTTACCCTTCTCCTTGGATTGTCCTCCTGAGGATCCTGGGGCTAAAGCAAGAGCTGAGGTTCAAATTACCATTGAACCTCAGGTAACGGTTAACCTCATGCTTATGTATCAAATATGAATGACAGATATCCATGGCAAAAACAGTAATAATCACATACAATACATTCATAATCAAATAATAACATAACACAGCCACTGCAATATGCATGTTATTATAGTCTGCACTATTCACCAGTGCCACGGTGTACATCCGTGTCCTCAGCGCTAGGAAAACATAACGGCATTATCAAGACTATAACCCGTATCAAGTTGTATGTGTATGATCAATTTTCAAAAACAGAATTTCAGACTATCTATCACATATAAGCATACCATAAGCATCAGAGTTAAGGTTACAATACGCGTCCGTACCTTCGTTGATGATGTTTTGGTACGTTTGACTAAAACGGTACTTCTAACGGAAAACAGCGGTACAAGTTCACAGATACCCTATAGGAACAATATCACATTTATCATTGGCCATCAACTTTGCAATACTTGTGGAATTCTACGTTGAAGATTTACTATTCATGTGAATAGTATTCACTATTCATGTGAATAGTACCAGTAAAAATATTTTTACCGTGACGGTAAATAATTTTTACTGTTTGGTAAATAGTATTTACTGTATTGGTAAATAACATTACTGCCCAAGAATAATTCTTTTCTGATGTGACAGATCAGACTAAGCTGCAGCCACAGAGCATACTCAGAAAAAAAAAAACTCTATCTGGCATTTCTACTATAATTACCAAAAGAAACTACCAAATCTTAAGACTAGAGACCAAAGAACTTACCCTTGAAGTTCTTACTCCTTCTCTTCAGCTCCGAGAACTTTACTCTAAATTCTCCCTCTAAACTCTAAGAATTCTCTCTCTTCTATTAAACTCGACCGTTGTGATCTGAGTTTGGTGTGAAGAAAATGAAGAAGTGAGGCCTCTATTTATAGTGTTGGAAAATGGGTCCTTAAGTGTAATTTCTTGTTTTTGGGTCATTTTTCGTAATTTCCAAAAATATTAAAAAAATATTAAAAAGGTTCACGGGTGTTCCTCTTTTTTTTTTTTTTTTTTTTTTTTTAATAATGCAAATAGTATTTTTTACTGATAAAATTTCTGTTCGGTGTTCTGACCGCGTGATCTTTTGCAAATTCTCAAAAATTCGGAAGCACAGCCCTGAAGCTCTATTCTTCCTCTTTAAAAATATCTGGGTCAACTGAATTTTTGACCTCATTCAGGGTATTTCGTAATCTGTCAAAGATTTTAAGTTGGACACTGCCGGTAACAGAAATTACTTCGGGTGACACCATCTTCGAGACAAAAATTCACTGATTCATAATATGTGCAGTTGTTTACTACTTAATTCAAGGATTTTGAGTAATGATTTATTTTCTAAAGGTTCTACTATCTGTCCTGATTCAAAATATCGGTTTCGACCTATCTCAATAATCATTCCGCCGATTTCAGAAATGACTTCGGAAATAACCCACTCTGAGATAAAAATTCACTTGTTTATAATATGTCCTTACCTAAGAAACCTAGTTCACGGATTATTGGAAATAATTCTATTTCTATTATTTCCCAAAATATAAGATATTATATTACAATAATATTATATTATTGAGTGGGTCCCGCGTCAAATTATTTTCACACTCACGGGTTTTCTGTCGACAGAGGGAAATTATTTGGCCGTGGGTCCCACGTGAATAGTATATACCTAATTAAATACGTATTTATAAATAGTAAATACGTATTTATGAATAGTAAATACGTATATATGAATAGTAAATACTATTCACGCCAAACCAAATACCAATTCAAAATTCACCAATATATCATATTTAAGAAAAATACAAATTTTGGGGTATTATAAATTACACCCAAAAAAAAAAAAGTTAAATATTTTATCGGAATATAACATGTGCATGAAAAAAAAAAGGGAAAAAACCAAAACAAATCAAAACAAGAATATTACTT
The DNA here is from genome assembly GCA_034222035.1 of Acacia crassicarpa. Taxonomy (NCBI): domain Eukaryota; kingdom Viridiplantae; phylum Streptophyta; class Magnoliopsida; order Fabales; family Fabaceae; genus Acacia; species Acacia crassicarpa. The sequence goes on along the minus strand of JAWXYG010000023.1, from coordinate 80,065 downwards.
GGATGTATTTCCCAAGTCGCTGTCCCTAGCCAAGGCTACACATCTTTTTGTAGGAAATGATGGGGCTAAGTGGCAAAAAGGCTTTTGATGTAGATACCCCATTTTTCTACTATTTTGTAAGATTACATTATTTGTGTGCGTGTTTTCATTATTATTGTTGTTGTTTGATTGAGGGGGAAAAGGTAATTACAAACAATTTATTTGATACAGTGGCATGGCGGTTAATTAAAGTTGCCCCCAAAAAAATAATACGAGCCACAAAAAATTAAAAAGATATTATAATAAATATCCAAGTTTAGTCATTAGCACCTGATGTGACCCCCACTAGCAGTTGTCAAGAATGGAGAGCCAGCAAGCCCAAGAATGAAAGGGGGAAAAAAAAAAGTATAAATAACCCAAACTGGAGTTTTTGAGCCGTCAGTTTAAATTTTTAAGAAAATGATAGCAAAATATTATTTAGATTATAAAAATCCTAAAATGTCTATTAGATTAGTAAAAAGATAAATATATGATCTGGTAGGAATATGTAATTTTGAAGTTTTAGTGTGAACAAATTTAGTATAAGAATTAGTAATTTGGATATAAAGATTGACAACTTAAACTTCCCAAGTTGTCATTATGTATACTTAAGTTGTCATTATCTATACTCAAGTTCTCAGTAATCAAACTTCAAAATCACAGATTCCTATTAAATTATTTATTTGTCATTTAGTTTATTTAGTAAACATTTAGGGATTTTTTGTAATTTAAATGGTATTTCTTTTTGTCATTTTTCTTAAGCATTATTGTATCATAGTATTATATCATAATTCTAGCTTTATTATCAATAGATAAGGAGAAGGGGAAAAATAGAAAAAAGATTTTAAATTGTAAAATCTTATATTAAGTTTATTACTAAGAGTTGATAAGGGAATGACGAAATTTGATAAAAAAATTCATAATTCATTTTTTCTGAAAGTATTTGATTTAAAATTTTAAAGTTTTTTTTTCTCTAAGGAGAAATAGATAACACCACATATCTTGATTTAAAATCTTAAAATTTGAATTTACACGTATTTCCACTTTATTATGTACTTATTTATTAACCCAAACTTTATTTGAATTGAGACCTCACACGTCAAAAGCTCAATGGCGCTCCAACATTATGAGTTTATGACTATTTCCTCATTTATCAAATAAATTTCTCTTTCTTTTTATCTAATGATAACAAGAATTTCCCAAAAAAGAAAATTATTAATATCCTAAATATAAGATCAAGTTTGTATTTTAAAATTGAATTATAAAATAAGTCTTATATTTAAAATCAAACTAGTATTAAGAATTTGGAAAAGAAATACTGTATCTTATTAATAATTTTGTTATATGATCTACTCATTTATTCATAACAAGTTTATTTGGAAAAATGAAGGTCCCAGGGACTATAAAAAATTACAAAAAAGTCCCAACATAAATTCACATATCAAAAAAATCTCTAAAGACTTTTTTGATATTATTTCTATTAACAACAGGAAGGACTATATTTACAACAGAAAATATTAGATTTACAAGAAATTCTTAAAACCTAGTCAATAGTCATTCACAACAGGAAAAAACTATATTTAAACAGGAAGTGTCATATTCACAAAAAAATTTAAACACCTGGATTTTATTTCAAAATTAAGTTTCTAAGCGTACAGAGGTCATTTACAACAGAAAAATGCTAGATTTACAACAGTAAGTGCTATATTTACAACAAAATTTTAAATCGAGTCATCTACAACAGGAAAAGTCATATCCACAACATCAAGTGTTATATTTATAATAAAATTTAAAAACTTGAATTTTGTTTTAATAGAAACAATAGAGACTTTTTTTTTTATATATATGAATTGTTGTTGGGACTTTTTTATAATTTTTTATGATCCTTAAAACCTGACTGTCATTTTCTCAATTTATTTTCTTGGGTAACATCATCCCACCGACATGGCCCCATTTAATAATAAATGAAGTTGTAAAATTAAAAATAACAATTTTTATATGAATTCTTATAAATTATATTACGGTCCTACAAAATAGGGGTCTTTAACCCCGCACAAACTAAAGAATTAATAAGATAGAATTGTTTTTTTAGGGATATTATAAAAGCTAATTAAATTATTTTAAAATATTTATATTTGTCATAATAAATTTTATAGTTGCTATTAGAGTTAATTTGATACCATAATGCTAAGTATTTGTATTTGGAAATAAATTAAAATAAATAACTCTTTATTATTAAGAATCGATGGATAAGTGTTAATTTATTGTTTTATCACGACTGAGTTCATATTCAGCAATCGTATTGTGTTTTATTTTATTTTTAAAATATCTTAGATTATATCAACTTGTTTTGCATTAAATTTTAGCTAAAATTGACTATGACATTTTGTTTAAATTTTTTTATATTTGGCTCTTTGTGCATCTTAATTAACACAAACTATCAATATTGAATAATAACTCATTGCTCACATCAAGAATAATAAATTAAACGATGATATTGTCACTGTCAATTTTATGTCACTATCAAGTCACTACCATTTTTTCATCGTTAGATCAGAATCTCATCTACCTTTATCATTTCTCTTTCCTATTGACATTCTGATCTAACGGTGAAAAAGTGGTATTGACTTGATAGTGACATAAAATTGGTAGTGACAATATCATATCCCATAATTTAAAGGCAAAAAATCATTATTTTTTCTTAATAAGATAAGACTGGTTAAATAATCTGTATCAAATAAACACACAAAGCACATTCCATGTATTAAACTATATGCCTTTTTATTTTTCCGTTTTAATTTCTTACGATTTATTTATCTTAGCTTTACATTCGGCGGTCATCATAACTTAAATTTTAACACCGTGTTCATTGTTTTTTTTTTTTTTGGAAAATGCATATCGGGGTCTTTTTAGCAGAAAAAATTCAAAAAAAAAGTCCAAAGATTCTAAAAACCCTAAAAAAGACTCGGGGCCTTTTCTGGTATAAATTCATTAAAACAGTTGTTGTTAACGGGTTGATATAATTGTTAATGCGACTGATTTAGTTGTTAAAATATTATTATTAATGCGACTAATTTAGTTGTTAACAGGAATTGATTTAATTGTTAATATGACTAAATTAGTTGTTAACTTTTTAATAAAATATGTATCCAGGAACTCCTTCTTTTTGGTGAGAACGTCTGATCCTTTTACGAGTTGAACCTAAAGACGAAGAGTAAGGGTACATCAGTTTTGAATAAAGAATAACTAGAAAAATATGAAAGCAATGAGTTTGTATCATTTTTCAGAGTGCCTCTAATATTAGAATAGATAAGATCATCGAGAAGATTCTTTTTTATACGTGACTATAGTGATATGGTTCAAGCAACAGATGCAAGGATAGGTAGAAATTAAATTCACCTATTTAAAAGTTCCAACTTCACTGGCCCAAATAAATTATACTCCCTCACAGGCTTCTTGCTCGAATGGAAGTGTCAGGAACAGACATCGTTTTTTTTTTTTTTTTAAAAAAAAGAAATAAATAAAGTGAATATTCTAAATTCTTTAATGAAAACGTGAATAGTATATGCCACGTCGCCAACCACGTAGATTTTGTGTCTTCAACCCAAACCCTCTCTGCTTGCCCAAACTTTTTTTTGTCGTTGCAGAGCCAAGAGAGAGAAAGAGAAAAGGGAGGGAGACAGGTCTAAACTTCGAAAGAGTTTTTTTCCTTTTCAGTCCACTACGCTTCTCTCTCTCTCTATCTTCTCTATCTAACTCCATGTGGGAATTCGTTATCGCTTGCCATTGTTTTCCTTTTTGATTCTATTACTCCTACATTTTCTTCCCAAATCCCACGTACTTCTTTGCTTCACTTCATTCCCTCATTCTACAAATCTACTTCTCTTTTATCCTTTCTTTTGATCATGTTCCCTTTTGAGATTTTGTTGCTTTGACTATTCCGTCTGCCTTTCTTTTTCTCGATGTTTAGCTTTCCTTTGGATCACCACCTAGCTTGCTGCTTCTGAAATTCGCTCTTGCTCTTCCTCTCTCCCTTTCAGCCGGCGATTTCTTGGCTCAATTGGATTTAGTATTGGGCTTCTTCGAATTGGTTGATTGCAAGATCTGCTGTGCGATTTGCCTAACGATACTCAATTTTGATCTTGCTGGCGGTCAACCGACTTATCGGTTTGGATCCGATCGAGGTAAAAACAGCGCCATCTAATGGCGCTGTTCAGAAGGTTCTTTTACAGGAAGCCGCCGGATCGGCTTCTGGAGATCTCCGAGAGAGTTTATGGTAGGTTTCTTTTTCTATTTCGTCCCTTCCAAACTTCTTTCACCATTTAATTTTACTGAGCTTATAAATGCAAGAGCAATTGTAAAATTTGAAGCAAGTGTCCTGTTGCTTTTTTCTCCCCCTATACATGGAGTTGGTACTGCTCAATTTGTAGCCTAGAGGAAGCAATTGAGCTTTAGGGCTCAATTACTAAGCTTCGTTATCATTTTACGACAATGCGTATGGTAACTCGTTAAAATTACGAATTTATATGAACTCCTCTCCTTCTCTCTTCATCTCTTAATGCTTTGAGCCTGGTGACATTTGCGTTAGATATTTTTTGTTATTTAGAGTTTTCGTTCATTTCCCCCTTTTTCTGTGAGCTTTAGCTGAGGGAAATCTCTTGGTTTCAATTTACTGGCTTTTCCCCATATGAATGGGATTCACTGAAGCATGTAATGAGGGGGGATACGCTGTCAAAGTCATCGTGGAAGTTGAGAAATTGAACCAATGGCTGCGCACTTCTGCTTATTACTAGTCTGCGGCGGCATTGCATCAAGACGATTATGCTTTCCAGATAGTCGGAGATATTAAAGGAATGGGAAAGTCATTGGCCGAAAAAGGAAAAAAAGATATGGGATTGTGGAGCATTCCTTTTATGCCATGTGCAGAGCTGGGTTGTTGAAGGCCAAAGTTTGAATTTGGATAGAAATGGTGAAAATGTATCTTAATTTTTATAAATAGAAAGCAGGATTCAAGTTAGAGACTGGTAAGTCATGATTGGAGGATTGCTAGCTGAAGAATTGTGGAGCACTTCTATTCATTGAGACTTGTCCTTTAAGACATTGTTTTTGTATCTCACTAGGAATGTTTTTGCTTCATTGGAGTGAGTTAGTAGCCATGGTAATCAGCAGGATATAAGTTGTGATCTTACTTATTATGTCCGTGGATACCATCGCTGTTATGCTTAGTAGTTCAGTGTACCTGTATTAACTAAATATTTGACCATTTTATCTCTGTTTTGCAGTTTTTGATTGTTGCTTCTCCACAGATGTCTTGGAAGAAGACGAATATAAAGTTTATATGGGGGGGATCGTAGCTCAGCTACAGGATCACTTTCCTGATGCCTCTTTCATGGTGTTTAACTTCAGGGAAGGGGAGAAGCGCAGTCAAATTTCAGATATATTGTCTCAATATGACATGACAGTCATGGAATACCCTCGTCAATATGAAGGGTGTCCTCTGCTGCCTTTGGAAATGATCCATCACTTCCTTCGATCAAGTGAAAGCTGGTTGTCTTTGGAGGGGCAACAGAATGTTCTTTTGATGCATTGTGAAAGAGGGGGTTGGCCTGTGCTTGCATTTATGTTAGCAGGTCTTCTATTGTACCGAAAACAGTACAATGGGGAGCAAAAAACCCTTGAAATGGTCTACAAGCAAGCTCCTAAGGAGCTTCTCCACCTTCTATCTCCTTTGAATCCACAACCTTCTCATTTGAGATATCTTCAGTACATTTCCAGGAGAAATATGGGTTCTGAGTGGCCTCCATCTGACACACCCTTATATTTGGATTGTCTGATTCTCCGAGTCCTTCCATTATTTGATGGTGGAAAAGGTTGCAGGCCTGTTGTACGTGTTTACGGTCAGGACCCTTCAAAACTTGTTAATAGAAGTTCTAAGCTGCTTTTTTCTACTTCAAAGAACAAAAAACATGTTCGCCTCTACCAACAGGTGATGTATAATTGAAGCTGTTTATACTATTTTTAATCTAACTGGATAGAATTCTTAGTTAAGAAATTTTAACTGCAGGCAGAGTGCATGCTGGTTAAAATTGATATCCAATGTCGTGTTCAAGGGGATGTGGTTCTTGAGTGCATACATACGGATGATGACTTAAGTCATGAGGAGATGATGTTTAGAGTTATGTTTCACACAGCATTCGTGCGTTCAAACATATTGGTGCTCAACATCGATCAGGTTGATATTTTGTGGGATTCTAAGGATCAATTTCCCAGGGATTTTAAAGCTGAGGTAAGTCGTTGTTATTCTTCTATGCATATATCATTATACTCCCCCGTCCTAAATGTAGGACCTCGTTTGAGAGTGGATTTTGGTCTTAAATGTAAGATATTTTTTCATTTTATCTCTCATATTTAACATTTCTTCCCAAATTAATTTGCCTAATTTATAAACTAATATATAATCTAATATTACACATAAGCACTTTAGAGAGATCATGTCACATATTTTATGATTAAGTAATTTATTTTGCTTCTATAATATTCTCAAATTAGATAAATAGGTTTTACATTAATGACCAGAGGAGTATTAAATGGGAGCTGAATGTACATTCATATTTGTACCAGGTACTTTTTTTGGATGCCGATGCTGTTATGCCTAATCTAACCACAGTCAGGGCAAGTGAAGATGCAAATGAGACAGGAACTGCTTCACCTGAGGAATTTTATGAGGTGGAAGAGATATTTAGCAATGTAGTTGATGTGCAGGAAGGTAAGGTAGATTATGATTCTCTTCTGGCTCATGACAATGTAATAGATGGTCAAAACCAAAAAGAAGTATGGAAAGAGGATTCCCATCCTCCCACTTTTCAGGAATGTACATCAGATGATCGGACCTACAAACAGGACAGAAGGATGGATTCTGGTACTAATGCAGTGAAAGACATTGCTGTTGATGATGTGAAGTACGCACTTGATGAGAGTGTGGATTCTAATACTCATGAAGTGAAAGATATTGCTGTGGATGATGGAGAAATTAAGAATAATTCAACGGTAGTAGCTACTGATATCATTATGGAAGTGAAGGATGTCAATGCAGACATGCATGGACAATTGGAAGATATGGACAACAAATATGATGAATTTGGTAATGCAACAGAGAAGAAATTAGATTCCAAGGCAGGCCAGCAGAAGCATGATATTTCCAGGCAAAAATCTGATAAAGTACCACCTGTGACGAAAAAACAACTTTCGTCAAACTCGAAGCCAGTGGGAGATACATTTACAGCTAAGCAAAAGATTAAGCAGCTTGAATCACAGGGTAGTCAGCCAAAACAAGCAAAGGCAAATGCAGTAACTAGGTGGATTCCTCCTAACAAAGGTTCTTACGCAAATTCAATGCATGTTTATTATCCACCATCAAGGTATAATAGTGCACCTGCCGCTCTTTCCAATGCTAACTCTTCAAAGGAGAAAACTATAGATGCCAAATCAAGGTCTGCCTCTGCACCTTTTGTCTCTGGAACACCTATTTCTAGTGAAAAGACAAATGGATTGAAATGTCAAAAGGTGGACGCACCAAAATCTGCAGACTCCATAGCAGAAACGGAAGAAGAAAACTTACCATCAATTAAAGAGACATGTCTTCAAACACCAAGTCAAGCACCACCTAATAGCCCAACACAAGTGTTAAAACCTCCCCCTCCCCCACCACCCCCACCCCCACCCCCACCTTTTCTTCATGCTAAAAACTCAATGGCGTATGCTTTTGAAACATCATCAGTTAGTAGACAAAACCAAGAGATGGATTTACAGCCTACAACTTCTCCTCCTCCACCCCCTCCACACCCTCCTTTTTTTACAAATAGAACAATCACATCAGGAGTTTTTGGAATGTCTAATGTAGTTGCCCCTCCTACTCCCACTTTTCATTCTCCACCTCCGCCGCCGCTGCCGCCACCTCCGCCACCACCACCTCCAAGGTATGGGCTTTCAATCCCTCCTACTTCCCCACCCCCACCACTTCCACCACCATCTTCTAGGGGTATTTCTCCACTATTATCTACACCTTCATCGCCATCCCAATCTTCACCTACCCAATCCCTACCCTTTTTGAAAAAAGCTGCACCACCCCCACCCCCACCCCCACCTCCTCCTCCACCCCCACCTCCCTTTAGTGGAACTTCATTAGCCCCTCCATTGTCTTCTTTGAGTAAAGCTGCACCACCCCCACCCCCACCACCTCCACCTGTACCTTCTTTGGGTGGAGCTCCACCTCCACCACCCCCTCCGCCACCTCTTACAAGTAGAGCTCCACCACCCCCACCACCTCCTCCTTTTAATAGAGCTCCTCCACCTCCACTGCCACCTCCTTTTAGTAGAGCTCCGCCTCCCTCACCACCCCCACCTCCTTTTAGTAGAGCTCCGCCTCCGCCTCCCTCACCACCCCCACCTCCTTTTAGTAGAGCTCCGCCTCCGCCTCCCTCACCACCCCCACCTCCTTTTAGTAGAGCTCCGCCTCCGCCTCCCTCACCACCCCCACCTCCATCAAGAGGAGCACCACCTCCACCACCACCTCCCCCATCAAGAGGAGCACCTCCTCCACCGCTGCCTCCTTTATCAAGAGGAGCACCTCCACCACCGCCACCTCCCCCATCAAGAGGAGCACCTCCACCACCGCCACCTCCCCCATCAAGAGGAGCACCTCCTCCACCACCGCCTCCTCTATTAAATGGGATGCCTCCACCACCCCCACCTCCAATGTCTAGAGCCCCACCTCCTCCTCCACCTGCTGGTGGTCGAGGCCCACCTCCTCCCCCTCCTCCTGGAGCACGTGCTCCTAATGCCCCTACTCCCCCTGGACCTCCAGGTAGCACACCACCACCACCTCCTCCCTTGGGCTCAAAAGGTATAAATTCTGATCCAAGAGGAAGAGGGCGTGGACTTTCACGTCCTACTGGGGGTGGTGCAGTAGCACCTCGACGATCCTCCTTAAAGCCTCTACATTGGAGTAAGGTGACAAGGGCAGTGCAGGGAAGTTTATGGGAAGAACTACAAAGACATGGAGAGCCTCAACTGTAAGTTGACTCATTTTCAATGTCTTTCGTTTGTCTTGATTATTTTAAATCTTTTGAATTATACATCTGCCTTACTGTTTTTCACATCCTTTCCTTTTGTAATGACCTGTTTCATGTTCTATCTTAGTGCCCCAGAATTTGACTTTTCAGAGCTTGAAAGCCTTTTCTCTGCAAATGTTCCTAAACCTGCTGGTTTAGGTGGTAAATCTGGCGATCGACGTAAATCTGCTGGGTCCAAACCTGACAAAGTTCACTTGGTATATATGACAATGTTCTTGAAATTCGGTATTTTGAAATTAGGCATGTGTGTGAAGGTTGGCTTGATTGTTCTTCATCTTTCATTCAATATTTGTTGTTTCATTTCATGAAGAAGGTTTATTGCATTTATTGCCAGATTTATATTTAAATTGTAATGTGATCCTATTGTTTAGTGTACGTAAAACAAGGCAGCTTCTTTATGACCTGAGTTGTGAATATTCTGATAGGCATTTGATCTTAATTTGTGGGGGAAACATATTTACAGCCTCCCCTTATTTATAATGCCACATTTCCTGATAAATGTGGCTAATTAAGTTGAGAAGTATGATCACACTAATAAAATATATTGTTCTGTTGTCCCTTCATAGACTTGTCTGTGTTCAGCAAACTATAATTCTACTATGGAGATTTTAATTAATAGTTCATGTTGTATTTTTGTGGTTTTTCATTTTTCCTGTTGACATGTTTATTTATCAATTCTCTGATATATAAGCAATAATTTGTTTTTATTTAATTGTAGATTGACCTGAGGAGGGCCAATAATACTGAAATTATGCTTACTAAGGTTAAGATGCCCCTTTCTGATATGATGGTAAGCTGAAACCTTGAAATCTTGTGTGCTTCTATGAGCAAATCTTATGGAATATTTATGAAATTTGGGTTTAATGCTTTGATTAGTTTTATTTTGCAAGATGCATTATGACAAAGGTACCCATTAACATCACACTTCAGGACAGCTCTAGTGGTTGGTTTTGGGGGATTTGGGTAAAGGGTAGTATGTTCTATACTGTTATAGACTTATAGTACTAATTGAGAAGTACTCATTAAGATTGCTTATCTTATATACACCCATTAATGATTTCCTGCCATGTTATAAGCATACTAATGTTTCCAAACTTTTGAGATTTTAACATGTAATTATCAATTGTTACTTGTTAGGACTATCTAACTTATTGAAATGGTTATTCCCAGGCTGCAGTACTAGCTATGGATGAGTCGGTATTAGATGTTGATCAGGTTGAAAATCTCATTAAATTTTGTCCTACTAAAGAGGAGATGGAACTTTTGAAGGTTAGACTTGATATAATGATGGCTGCTTCTTGCATATTGTCTTGGCAATTAAGGTTTCTCTGTTTGGGATATGCTTTTATAGTGGGCAGCACCCATTCACTCTGATTTGTTTGCTTTTTAATTTTGATCCTCTTGTTTACAATCAGGGATATGCTGGGGACAAGGAGAATTTGGGAAAGTGTGAGCAGGTTGGTTAGTGACTTCTTCTAACTGTATTATATCTTCTAGTTTTTTAACAGAAAAGCGTGAGCACATTGAAATTGCTTTGGTGTTGTCAAATTGCATGAATCATGATTGTGCATATATGAAAATTTAAATTTGCTGGAGCATATTAGTGATTGAAAATAATCATACTCTGATTGAAGTGTAAATTGAATCTATAATATTCGTTATAAAATGATCTTGTTCAGTTGTTTTTTTCTTTTCATGTTATGGTTGCATTAAAATTGAAAAGAGAAGAGCAGACATTGTTGGGAAAAATGTAACCCCAAGCCAAATTTAAGAGTTTCAAAACTATGGTTATAAATGTAAATTTATTGTTAAAGGGTAACATGTTTAAAAAGAAATCAAATCAAGTCAGAGGTGATGTATTTCAGTTTATGTGGCTTTGATATATATATGTGTATATATAATCATATTCTTATATATATATCTGATTTTATTTATTGCAGTATTTTTTGGAGCTGATGAAAGTTCCACGAGTGGAGTCAAAATTAAGAGTATTTTCTTTCAAGATCCAGTTTCGTTCTCAGGTTCCATGGTGTCTTCAGTATTTATGATTTTCATGGGAGGACTTTTTTCTCTTGTTTCAGTTGTTATTCTTGTCTCGTTATGCAGATTACTGAATTCAAGAAGAGTTTAAACACTGTGAACTCTGCCTGTGAAGAGGTACTTGACTCATGACACTAACATTTATTCTCTTGCGTGTATTTCTTGACGTTGTTTACTTTCTATTGGTTCAGGTCCGAAAATCTGTCAAACTGAAGGAGATAATGAAGAAAATACTTTACTTGGGGAATACGTTGAATCAAGGAACAGCAAGGGGTTAGTAGTTTCTTATACCAACATCTTTTCTATTATGAACATCTAGTTTACCTTTGACATTTCTCTAGGATTTGATCTTGAGCAAAATATCCAGTTTGCAGACGAAACATTTAAGTAAGAATGTTGTCATTTTATGCAGGTTCTGCAGTTGGATTCAAGTTGGATAGTCTATTAAAGCTTACTGACACTCGTGCTTCTAACAATAAGATGACACTGATGCATTACCTTTGCAAGGTATAAGTCTATATTGCAATATATGAAGATACTTTTTGGTGGCTTATATTTCTTATTTGGTATTAGGTCCTTGCTGAAAGGTCACCTGGGCTTCTTGATTTTCACCTAGACCTAGTCAGCCTGGAAGCTGCTACTAAGGTGATGATTTATTTTGGGTCACAGAAAAATGGTTTTGGTGCTAACTGTCAGGCTGAGATAGTTGGATTTCTATGTATAATAATTAGTGAATCACCTTGCAGATACAATTGAAGTCATTAGCTGAAGAGATGCAGGCAATCATCAAGGGATTAGAAAAGGTCAAGCAGGAGCTTGCTGCATCTGAAAATGATGGACCTGTATCAGAAGTTTTCCGCAAGGTGTTTGGCTTTTTGATGCTATTTCATGGTTCATATTAGGGGGCAAAATCAAAGGGACTGATATTTTGAAAAAAAACTGAAGGAATTTATATACTGGTTTTCATGCACCATGATTTTTTAGAGTATTTATATTAATAATGTGACTTTTATCATCATCACTTAATTTAAATTTTTGGTTACACATTGTTATTTATTGTTTAGATTGATAGATTAGGCATGACCCTGTTAGATTTTTTGTTATAACCGGTTTACAGTTGCTCTAACTGTACCAATTCAGTTTTCATTTAGAACCCAAAAAAAAAAGTTTTTCAATTCCCCATGCAAAAGGGCGGAAGACTCATCTTGTTACTGAATACGAGGGAAGGGCATATTGGTATATGTGAAGATGTGGTGTATTATGTATTAATATTCCACCATCCAATCAAGGAAATTGATTGGTTTAATAAATCAGAAGAAATTAGAAAAACAAAATTGTAATAAAAAAGTGGGGGAAAGCTGGTGGTTGAGGGATTCTATCTGACCTTGGTCTTGATTTCAGCAGCAAAGTCCTAGATGAAGCACACGCTTAGAAGAAGCCTGAACTTTAAATTGAAGAGCAGGAAACTTTTGCTGTCTCTGTAGTTTGTGAATTATGGTATAGAATTGATGGTGAAGCTTCTACAGAACTATCTGAACTCAACTTTATTCCAAATATATTAATCGATTGGAATGGTGTGAATAAAAAAATAGTCCAGTTGTTGTATTTATAGACAGAGGCTGCAAAAGTGCAACACAAAATCAAATTTTAACATAACTAAAACTCCTAACAAATATATAATTAAGATGACGGTGATAACAATTTACCAAACAATACAAAAAAAGCAAAATTCTAACTCTAAAATTAGAACCGCTTGTAAATCAACTATTTGGATTAATAAAATTTGTCATCTGCATAACTTACCTTGTTGCAAAAGCAATTTTATGTACTTCCAAGTTTTAACTATGGTGGCGCTGAAGAGATTTTACTAATCCCTTTCTGTCATTTTGCACATAACTATGGAATAAAATGCTCAAGTGCACTTTTTTTCAGTCTTAGTTTGCATTGATTGCTAGGAATTGGCATATGTCCGTTTAAACTTCTTACCATATGTTAGAACTTTTGTTTATCACTATCACCTGTATTATTGTTAAAAAGGAAAAAAAAAAGAAGGAAATCTTCTGCAAAAATGTCTGCCCTATTTTAATGAAAGAATCTCTAGTTTTCTTTTTTGTAATGCTGATACATTTACTTTAACATGGTTTCTTGTTTGGTTTATATTCCTGCAATTGACTAATTTTCAATTTGTTTTTAGACATCAAAAGAATTTGTTGTTGGCGCTGAGTCAGAGGTGGTATCTGTAACAACTTTATATTCTGTAGTGGTAAGAAGTTAACCATCCCTTTGGCACATTATGCAGTGGTATAAAAAGATATGATGACCATTTATTTGTCAATGGACAGGGTAGAAATGCAGATGCACTCGCACTTTATTTTGGTGAGGATCCTGCCCGTTGCCCATTTGAGCAAGGTAAGTTAAGGATTAGTATTTGGTCATCTTGTTAGTATGGCATGCGCCCTTTTTTCTGTTGATCATTTCAGTTGTGTTGGTTTATAGTACATTGAACCAATATCTCTAAAGATTTAGATTTCCTTGAGCTCTTTCCATTGCATCTATGGTTTTGAGCAGTGTAAATTTTCTAGGTTAAGTTGAGATCTCTTAACTTGGGTCAAGAATAGTCCTACCTCTTTTAGTGTGTAGACAGGGAAGAGATTGAGTAGCTTTTTTTAAAAAAAAAAGGGAAAAGAAGACAGCCCCTCTTGGAAGTGCTGTGAACAATTGGAATAAGAGAGACAGAGAGGGGGTGAGAAAAATAGAATAGTCGTGTGCAATAAGATGTATGGAGGGGAGTAGACAAAAAGATATACGGAGGGGAAAGCCAACAGCACTTGTCAGAATGAAGTTTCATCATTTTTGGGTTTACATTTGGTAAAACTAGTGATTTGTTCCTTTGGAGTTTGGAATTTTCAAGCTGATTTCTACTTGTTTTCTGGTTTGGTGTTGCAGTTACTGCAACTCTCCTAAATTTTATAAGGTTGTTTCGGAAAGCACATGAAGAAAACTGTAAACAAGCGGAGTTAGAGAAGAAGAAAGCTGAGAAAGAGGCTGAAATGGAGAAGGCTAAGGGCATTAACTTGACAAAGAAAAGTGCAAGGTAGTTGATAACTGGGCTGTTTGCTACTCTGCACCGATATCATGCTCTTTTCAAAGAGCCAGAGGTCTGCCCTTACAGTGGCAAGGTAATGTATTTGAAGTGGAAAAGCAAGTTCTTGCCAGCTTCAGACCTTTGAATCATACGACAGGCTTGGGCATTGATTCTTTGACAACCAGAATCTCATGGCCTATTGATCTGTGTTCGAAATACACTGGAAAGATCAAATTTCGAGACAATGGGTGCTTATTGTTGTTGCTGGAGATGCCCTTAGCATCCAGCAAATGCTATGAAGACCATGAATTTGGTCCCTCGCGAATCATTTCAGGAAGAAATTTTGTGGTATTGAAGATTGAAAATGCCTTTCATTGCAGAAGAACTGCCTCTCTGGCTTCCATGCTACACAGCACCAGAGTAGATGCTTTGTTTTGTAAGTACTGAAGTCTATCAGTTGTAGTATTGAGGAACCTTGTACAAAACGCTAACCCCTTTCGTTAGGATTCAATTCTTTCTCATGTAACATAGAAATTAGTTCCTTCCTTTCATTTTCATAGAGATTTTGGTAGGATACAAGTGAGGAAATGTTGTATAGCTTCTCGGGTTTAGAATAGGAAATTAGGAACGAAATCTCTGTATTGTAACTTGTACTTTAGTGAAGAGCAGGCTGGGTTAGATATTACTCTTGTGAAATTCTTCTTTGTGAAGTGTAAAGGGCTTTTTTTTTTTTTGGAAATTTAGCATTCTGGACCAGTGGACACACTGATGCTTATGTAGACACAAAACCCAAATTGGCAAATTCAAACAGGAAATCTACAAGTTTAACCATTGCTGTCCAGAGGTACCTGTACTTAAATTCAGATTGTTCATAGATTCCTGTTATCATTGATAAACAAAACAATCAAATGTTTGAGAATGTCGTGGATAAATAGTGCTTATCAAGGTATATTAATATTATCTAGAAGTCTATTATGTTAACTAGATGCACTTTACTGTATGGAGTTTAATAAAAAATACGTGGCATGGTTTATAGCTTGTGAATCATGTGGTTTGTTATTTTGTGTTTATTAACATTTTACTATACGAGTATGCTTCACTTTCTGACTCTCCAACAAAATGGTTCATCCTGTGGGTCCTGTTCAGTTTGTTTTGGATTCAGGTCAAATCTGCACATGCTCGGTTTGCAGTACACATTTCGTACTGCTTCCTTCAAAGTTGTTCTTGAACAGAATTAGCAGATTCCCCGGTTTGGGATTATGTTACCTTAAAATTCTAGTGGCGAATGAAATAAGTTACCTAATGATAGATTGGTCGAGAAAAGGGCACTGGGCACCGCTGGACGATTAATTGAACTTGGTGCTCAACCACACGTCAATATCTTTCCATCTATCTCATTATTCTCAACACTGGTTAATACTACCTCCGATCTATGATTTATTCACATTTTACGGATAATTTGACTTGACATATTTGAAAAATTGTGTGTTTAATGATATTTTCAGTTTAGTGATTAGTACGATCTTTAAAATACTGACACGAGCACTTGAGTTCAATAGAAGGTTAATCTAACGATGATGTAACATAAAGAATCCCACCTACGAAGTTTAAACGCCGTGCTTCGTACTAATTCTCTCCCCTGAAGATGTCATAATGCTTTTGCTGAAGATAATGATAGTTTAGCTTCGATGGAAACGATTTCAGTTTGCTCTGTGTTGCTTATCTTTTGTTTTTCTTTTCTCTAAGCTTTGCTTGCCATGTACTTTTATATGATTTAGTTACCCGCAAACCACTTGAAACTAATATTGTTCCTCCCAATGTATATTATGATCTAGGTGAAGCCGCCTACCCCCTTAACAAACCGGTAGTTGGTACTTACTTCCTCTTTTTTCCCTTAAAAAAAGGACTGATTCGTAAAGCGAGACTCATATAGTTTTCTGTAGAAGTTCATATGCGATTCCAGAAATAAAAGCTAATGAACAGGGGTGTGTTGTATCATTATTCACATTGTACAAGATAGAAATGCAGAGAAGACGAGAGTCCAATAATGCACCAATAAAGAAAAAGACAATCAAATTAATAAGAATGGTGACTCTAAAATCTCTAGCTTCCCTTTTTTCCCCCACCTGACCAAACTCTTTTATGTCTTCTGACGCTGCTCCACCCATTTCTTCTCAGCAGCATAAATAAATCTTGCACCTTCTATACATGCTTTTTTCACATTTATAATAATAATTAAAAAAAAATCGTCATCTTTATCTGTATCTTTATCTTATCCTTCACATCACCATGAAGATTGAAGAAATCGCAGAACAGAATATCCTCGATGACTACTTCAATAATCCTAACGTTATTTCATGGCAATTCTTCGAAATTCTTGGTCCTCTCGAACTCATTATTGTCCTTCTCTGAGATCTCAATCCTGACCAATAATTTCCCCTCTTCATCATTAATCCACGATCGCTTCTTACAACTTTTATAGAACAGGGAGGCCACGATAGTATCAAGGACGATGAAGATTGAGTACAAGTAAGCAATAAAGATAGCCTCTAAAGCCGTTGAAGGCTCTATTTTGCCCCCAACACGATAGGCTCTCACGATCCGAAATTGAAACAGAGCTTCAATGGCAGCCAGAGACATATTCATGGGCAGAGCTAAAAGCAAAGCCATTGATATTCTTCCTCTTATAAGAACACAAGCCTTAAGAATCGCTAAATACCCTCCATGTCCTTCCATACCAGACACAGCCATCGCCATATTGCTTATGATGAGTGCATTGGCGAGAAGAACAGAGAACACAACCGCCCCACATGCTGTAACCAAGAACAGAGTATTGGGGGAAGTGTAATCAAGTCCTTCGATGACGCCGAATGCAAAAAACATAAGACAATACGAGGTGGATATCGCAGAGAAAATCAATAATGAGCCGCTAATGCAGGTTTTTAGGAGTGGCTTGTAAAGAGATATCATCATGGAGGTAAGAGAAAAGGCAGAGGAATCTCGCTTGTGGGGTTGTTTCAGAGCATAAAAAATTGAAGCTTTAGCGATGATGAATAAGGTGAGGGTGAAAGGGAGGGTGAAGATTGAGGAAGCGATGGTTTCAGAAGCCTTGTCGATGAAAAGGGCAAACATTTGTGAAGAAGAAGAAGAAGGGAATCCGGCGGCATCGAACAGAGTCGTCAAGCGAAAGGAGATTTGAGTGAACAGAGATGAAGAGGAAGAAGGGACAAAAGCTTGAGAGAGAACTGAAACAGAGAAAGGAAGAGCGAGGAAGGCAGAAACAGAGGTGAAATAGTGATAGTTCTGAAGGAAACTATGAACTGATCTTCTGAGAATCTTGCCTGAAAAACCCATCGGAAAAAAGATGAAAGCTTTTTTAGAGAGGGTTTTGGAGGAAAGAGATTTTTGTGGAGTAATGGAATGTCAAGTTTTGTGAGGAGGGGGTTGGGTTATAAGGAGTATTGGCAGCAACAAGAAGAAATGGCCCGGCTTTGTTTGGACTTAGTTTTCACCAAAGATTTTGGAAATACTCTGTGGGTTATAGGAATCCTCACCAGCCACGATCACACAAGACAAACACATACAACCCCCCCTCTTTGCTGTTCTTACTCTTTTTGTATCTGCAATAATTAAGCTGGCATGGAACCCGATTAAGTTTAGTAGAAGGGTTCAAGTTCGGGTTCAAATCTATTTAGTGTAAAAGTATGAATACATACGGTACAATACTCTCTGTCACTAAAATGATTAATTCGGAAAGTGCTATCTTATTTTCCTCTCCATAGTTTTTTTTTTTTTTTCTGTATTTGACTTAATCTGCAATTAGTCAAAACAAACTCGTTCAAATGGATTTAAAAATTGATCTGACCATTTATGGTATTTATTTTCGTGGACATTTAATCATTCATAATTCATTTTATATCTCTATTCAGGTCCTTTGTTTCCAGATTTCAGTAAAAAAGGCATGAATGAAAAATTAAGGGACTTCATTCGTCTTGATAAAGAAAGATGATGTATTTTCACTTTACTATTTTGTCTCACATTTTTCCACCAATAGTGATTTTTAAGAGAAATTAAATACACGGCTAATTTGAAAGAATGCATTTTTTGTTTAATAATCAGTGCTGCGTTAAAAAGAAATAATCTTTTAAATAATGAGCCAACATATTCATAAATGTCAAGTTTTTTAATTAGGTGCCTAATGAGCAATGACATTAAATATTTTTCTTAAATCTTTCTTAAGCGTGAAGTTGAATTCTACTTTCTATAAATATATTAGGTGTGTTAGTTCCTCCCCTTAAATGAAAGATAACGAAAAAGTTTTTTTTTTTTTTTTTCATGAACAATTACCTACAACTTAGATTTATGTTATTTCTTACTATGATATTTATAATAAGTAGTTTTTGTCAAATTTCGTGAGTTTTTTTTTTTTTTGGAGTTTGGCTTACCTCCTTTTTTTTTTTGGTCAAAGTTTGGCTTACCTCCTTTGCGGAAAGGGTCCGCTACCATCCGTTGCCCTGGAAGCACTGTCCTTTTGTGCCAAAATGATGACCTGGTCTCTTTAAAAAAAAAAATCAAGGTACAGCCGGGTATTAAACAGATAATTAAGGATACTGAATGATACAGAAAAAATTCTTTATGATCTTGAAAAATTCTTTTAGGATCTTAAAAAAATATTTCAAAATACTGGGTGATATTAAAAGGATATTTCAAGATACTGAATGATATTGAAAAAATAATTCATGATCTTAAAAAAATTATTTTAGGATCTTGAAAAAAAATTTACGATAATTATTGCTACCAAAAATATACTTTAGGATATTTTTTCAAGATGATGAATTTTTTTTTTTTTGGAACAATCTTAAAATGCACTTTAACTCATTGAATTAGACTTGAGTGCTACAGTATTCTGCATATACAGGTAACGTGTATTTTAAAAAATCATCAGAAAATGAAGCATTCAATTCAATATGCCCCGTCCCTTCTTCTTGTATTTCTTTACGCTTTTTTTCCTTCAATTACACTGAAAAATAAATAAAATCAAACTGAATGGAACTGCTTCAAGTAAAGAATGGTTCATATGGTTTTAGTTTCGATCTAGTTGACTTTGTATGTCATCATAACAAACAAACAATAATTAAAAATATCGATAAAAGGGATTGGTATAAGGAGTCAAATACCATAAAAAAGGAGCTTGACATTGACTTAGTCAACATTTGGGTTTTATTGAAGGTAAAAAGAAATTTCATTATGTAGTAAATAGTTCTTAAAAGCTTTTTCATATCATAAAAAGAACTTTATAATTATTTATTTATTTGTGATGCATGGAAGGTCACACAACCCCAGTTTAGGTACTTGTTCAGATGGTGCCTCAATTATTATTATTCTTGGCTTCCAAGACATATAACAATAATAATACCTTAATAATAAAATAACAACAACAATAATAATAGTTATGCAGAGGAAGGACAGATCAAAATGAATATTAAAATGGGGGCTATCTTGTTTTGAATCAATAATAGTTAGTAGATTAAAGGGGCCCATTGCTATCACTAATCATTGCAAAGGATATATACTTCATTTAAAATCATATCACGTTTATAACACGATAATTATTAATAAAAGAATTACTACGAGCTCTCAATTGTAATATGCGATTTCAGGTCCCAAAAAAAAAAGTAATATGCAATAATAAGTTTTACTCTTTTAAGGTATGAAATGATTCTTAAAGTTATTAGCGGAAAAAAGAAAAAAAAAAACCCTGAAATTTCCATTAACTAAGGACACCTTTAACCAAGTTTATTAAACTCAGATCGGCCACTGAACTGGTCTGAGTAATAAGTCGAGGATTAATGGGTTAGATTAGAATTAAACCGGATCTAACATGGAATTAGAGCGGTGAGGAAGTGAACTCGAACAATAATAACTTTTGGAATAGTTTTGAAATTTGATAATTTTTTAGGATCAAATGATAATATTTTTGAGTGATTCTTTTTGCATTAGAAAGTAAACATCTGAAACTTTACATAGAGTTTTAATTTATAATTTCTGAAAATATGTAGAATTATACATGAATTTTTAAAATCAGAAAATTTTGAATAAATATTGAACCGGTTAAATCAGTCAGACTGGACCAATTAGATGACCGGTTCAACAATTTCTTAGTCAAATCAGCTGGTCTGGTTTTTAATAACATGGCTTTTAAACCAATGTCACTTATACAAATCACAAAATCCAAAAAGGAAAGAGGTTCACCACGGAGACTTTTGAGTGATTTGCATTATTTCTTTTGATACCTTATTGTGAATAATTAATTGCAAATTATGTTATGCATACGTGCATTATGATAAAATGAGTATGTATAACTATACATTTTTCATCTATTTAAATTTATGTTACCTTATTTTTCTGATTACATGTCATAAAAAATTAAAAACGATAAATGTCATTTATCCAGCCAAACAGTGACATGTGTTTATCTTTTTTTAAAACACCCCCGCCCCAAAAAAAAAAAAACATCAGACACGAATGGGTCAAACTAATTTAAAAAAATCATGAATCAAATCCATTTTGATAAGAAAAATTAAATAAAATGATAAATAAAAATCAGGGAAAAGTGGATCTAACATTTTTAATTTCTTATTAATAATGTTATCCGACAAAATTGAATAGTTAAATATACTTTCTCACACATTACACAGAATAACTTAAAAAATGAGGTACCTTTCTAAAATTTTGAGCCTATTATAAAGTGGGTGTGCTTGAGCTTATTTATCTGGTTAGGTGACCTTATGAAGTGGTTTGACGTATTTTGTTAGTTAGAGAGTTTACATTTTTCTTTTTTAAAAAAACAAACATTTCAGCAAAAAAACAAAAAAGGAATTTAGCTTTTTTGGGCTATTAAATTGCCTATTTGCTTGCCTTGTTGAGATGTCAACATATATTTGGCGACTTTCTAACTGAAAATTGATTGTAATTAGGTCATGTAATCCAAATTAACAACCTTTTAATTAATACTTTCCCTCTAATTTCTTTCTTCATTCTTCCAATTATTTAATAAACGAAAGAGCTCAGAATCTTGATTCCATTATTGGGGGAGGGAAAAAAAGTTGTGTCGGTCGCTTTCCCCCCCCCCCCCCCCTTCAAAATTCTATTTCATCATTAAATATTATATAATTTTGCATGAAAAATTTAAATACTGGCATATTTTTTAGTCTAATTTTTTGGGATAGGATATTGTCACTATCATTTTTTGTCATTACCAATGTCACTACCACTTTTTCACCGTTAGATTGGAATCTCATCTACTTTTATCATTTCTCTTTCCTATTGAGATTCTAATCTAACGGTGAAAAAGTGGTAGTGACATTGGTAATGACAATATCATATCTTTTTTTTTTGGTGGAGTCTACATTATTTTTCTTAAATATGGTCAAGGCTTAAATCTCTGTCTTTCTGATAATCTGAACTAATATAACAATATATAGTGGCTTCGGTTTCTTCTCCACAATTTAATATACGAGCATAACCATCGTGAATTAGTTAAAACTGAATTTCAGAGTGACAAAATAATTTTGGGAAAATTCCTTTCAGCTCCCAAGGGATCAAAAAAATGTCAAATAAGTCCCAAGGAAAATTCAGATGTTGAAAAAGCCCCATTACCAAGTCTTTCAGTAGGATTAACAACTTTTATATATGAGATTAACAACTTCATCTGCGTGATAAACAACTCTTTAAGACTTTTTTAATATCTGAATTTTCTTTAAGATTTTTTTTACATTTTCTTAATCCCTTGAAACCTGAAAGAAATTTTCCCAATAATTTTCTCGAAAATCCTAACTATTGAAAAAAAAAAAAAAGACAAGAAAAAGAAAAAGAAGCATGCTTGGTAGAAGGTGAAACTTTAAAATCATATCCATTTGTCGTTTTTGACTTTGTACTTTCTTCATGTTTATTGGCTGCGAACAGTTGTGAATCATGTCGTTTATGCAAGAAATGGAACAATTTAAAGAGTATGAAAAAGGAATTGTCATAATAAGTATATAAATATATGTCTTTCATACAATAACTTGGAAATCCATAATTTGTAAATAATGGTTTATAGAATTTATTTGTTATGTATATTTGAGTGGTTGTTATCAAAACCTGAATGGACGCTTCATTTATCAAATGTGATAGCCAAAACCACTAGATGATTATGTATAGTCTCCCTCTATAATTATTATTTTTAGGATTAATTGACTCAAATAAGTAAAAATTTATTTCGATTTTCAATTACTATAATGTTTTGCAACGGAATCTTCCATAGTGAATGTGTCGGTGATGAAGACATGGTCAAGCTCCCTCTTAAGGCGTTCATGATCTGTTTTCAAGATACTATATTGGGCTCCCCTCAAATTAAGGCCCCAATGGTCAAATTTCATATTGGTTATGCGGCCCAATTAAAATAATGCAATACTTATCACAAACTTCTGAACTTTTTATTTCCTGGAAGTATTTATTCTGAACAAAATAATTGCATTAGACTTCGGTCTAACGAAAAGGGCTAATCTTTCACAGTATGGCGAACTAAGATTTGAGTCTTCACTGAGAGATGTGCCCTCATTTAATATCCGACATTACTTCAAATAAGAAGACATTTGTGTATGGAGAAATAATAATAATATACATTTTCTCGTATTATACATTGACTAATTCAAAGTTTCAAACAATTTTAATGACATTCTTTAAAACTATGGACCTAAAAACAACACATATATATTTTTATCGGAAATGGTAGAAATTCAATTGGAAATAATGAAATTTCAGTTAGAAATTATAGGAGAATTGAAAACAGTCCTCAGCTGTAATTAATCTCCTTTTAAGATTCCATAATTTATTTTTCCTATCTTGTGTGAACTCAAGGCAAAGCATTACATAGAGAACACATATCAACAATAAGGAACACATAAGAGTAATGTTATCCTAGGGATATGTGTTTGATCCCCGCTGTCGTCGCTAGGACTCCTTTGGTAGGTAATCTTATAAGTCCCCATTAAGTGCTCAAAGAGCCCAGAGTCGTGCCCTGGCCTTGATGGGGGACTGATGTCCAACCCCTCCAAAACTTTTTTGTATATATATAAAAAAAAAGAGTAATATTATCCTGAATTTTTTTTTCAGCTTCAATGTTACCCTGAAAGTTTTAAAACGAAGCAATATTACTTTTTTCCAATAAAAAGTTAACAGTCAACATTAGTTTTTTAACGGTGTCGGACCACATTACTATATTTTAAAATTTTCGGGTGACATTAAACATGAAAAAAATTCCAAGCAACATTGCTTCTCAGCGTATATTTCTGGAGGAAATTTCCCACTCAACCTTAAAAATAAATAAAATAAATAAATAAATAAATAAAAACCTCCACAACATTGCTGTATTTCATGATTTTTTTAATAAAATACTCAAATCCATTAAATCATAAAGAAACAATGCAAATTTAAATAAAGTTCTAGCTTCCCATCGTCAAACTCCACCTCTTGCCTAATACATGGAGGTTGATCAAGGATATAAAAGTTGCCCTCCACACCATAGAAGAATTTGGCTAGGTGATCAATAAGGATAAGATCTGATATGTGTATGATTAAATAAGACCCGTGAGTCTCTATAGATAAATAATCTAGTATCATCAACAATATCTCTAAAAAGGATAATTACTATTGTGACCCCTAATATATTTTCTATTTTATTTTTTCTAGTGGGAACTGTAACGAGGTCTTAAGGAGGGACTTAATTACCAATAAGTTCCAATGACAACTAAATTAGATAATGACAAGATTCAAAGTAAAAAATGACAAACAATAACAAGATTCAGAGTAAGAAATAATAATGCCTCATTTGTTATTGGAACTTCTTGATAATTAAGTCATTTGCCTATATGAAGAACTACATTTTTTTACAAAAAAAAAAAGGGGGGGGGGGAATGTAAACCTTTTAAATATAATGATTAGGGTGTGGGAATGAAGAAACCAACCCTAAGGCTTACATCTGAATAATACACTACCCAATATCTCTGGCCCCCAAAAAAGGAAATACCAAAAAGAATATACTACATTATAGTATTATAAACCCATACATAAAATTCTCTACGCTATTGCATTTATCACTATATGCTATACCATTCCATTTTGGAATTTGGTCGATTATGGCATTTCAAGAACTGACCTCTTGTATCAAAAAAGAACTGACCTCAAGGTGTTGCATACAGGTCTCTTATCCATATATACATATATAAAATGGCTCTACAAGACTCTCATTAGATAAGGTTTAGGGATGGATAAATATAGGCAAGTTTACCTCACAAGCAGAGACTATTCATAAAATTTGAACCTACAACTTCCCGGTCACATAACATCAATTGACTGAAGACTCGCCCTCTTCTTATATATGCATAAGGACTAAAGAAATTAGTCACACAGATATGCCAAATTATCTTCCTTCGAAGTGAGAAATCTGAGACAACAACATAGAATCAACATCGGTCACATCAGATTCTTCTTTTGCCCGAGTTACAGATTGATCTCCTTTCTCGCCGCCACTCTGTTTTTGCTGCTGTAACGCAATCGAATTCGCTGTTGTTGTATCTTCTTCATTTTTATCGATCTTCCAAACAGCTTCCTGAAGTCGTAAAGCATACTCCAACTTCCACAATACATCCCCCATGGTTGGCCTATCAGCTCCATTATCCTCCAGACACTTCTCTGCTGCTTCAACGAACTTGTTCAACGACCTAGGGGCGATAGTGTCTGCAATACGAGGATCGACGATCTTATAAAGCATACCTCTCCTATGTTGCTGCAACGACCAATCCGCTAAATTCACTTGTTCCCTTGGGAGTGTCGTGTCAAGCACAGGCCTCGCACATAGTGCTTCCATAAGCACCACCCCAAAAGAATAAACATCGGATTTATCAGTTAATCGTTGGCTTCTGAAGTATTGAGGATCGAGGTATCCAAAACTACCCTTCACTGCTGTACTAACATGGCTTTTCTCTGGGTTTGCCTTGGACAGTCCAAAGTCTGCAACTTTAGCTACCAAGTTCTCATCTAAGAGTATGTTTGTGGTTTTCACGTCTCTGTGAATGATGCTTTGTGCTGCTCCTGTATGAAGATAGTGAAGGCCACGAGCAGAGCCTATACAGATTTCAAGTCTCTGTTTCCATGATAATGGATGTAGGTTTGAGCCATATAGATGAGAACGAAAAGGACCGTTGGACATGTAATCGTAGACGAGAATCATCTCTGAGTTTTCGTCACAGAAACCCATTAAGGAAACTAAATGTCGGTGTCGGAGTTTAGAGAGCATGTCTATCTCTGTTCTGAACTCGTTTATGCCCTGTGCTGAACTTGGGTTTCCTCGTTTTATAGCAACCTTTGTGTCATCTTCTAATGTCCCAAGATATACTTTTCCGAATCCTCCGACGCCAATCATTGCATTTTCGTCGAAGTTATTTGTGGCCTTTTGGAGTTCATCGAAAGCAAAGTATCGTCCGATCCCATTTGATGTTAAATAACCAGGGCTCTTACGAGAAACAGCTATGCTTGACCTTCTTGAGCTGCTTTTGCTTGAAGCAGAACATAAGCTTCCATGATGAGAGGATTGAATAGGAAGAAGCCATGATGAGAAGCTATGTCTTCTTTCCCATCCATGAGGCCTCCGTCGCCACCGGAAACAGATCACCGCAACAAGAAACATCGCCGTAAAAGAGAATCCTAACCCTATACTAGCAGCCACTTTCAGAAACAGTGTGATTGAGCTTGGACCCCTGTATTTCCCATCAACAGAGAAAAACCCATCTAAGCTATCTG
Source organism: Acacia crassicarpa (assembly GCA_034222035.1). Classification (NCBI taxonomy): domain Eukaryota; kingdom Viridiplantae; phylum Streptophyta; class Magnoliopsida; order Fabales; family Fabaceae; genus Acacia; species Acacia crassicarpa. The sequence goes on along the minus strand of JAWXYG010000023.1, from coordinate 53,950 downwards.
CCATATTGCTCATCTTCATCACTTCGATTCCATTAAGGATCGCATTGGGCATCCCTTGCTGGAGATTCGCGGGACCCACTTGTACCAAAATAGACCCATTTGTAATAGCTGAAGAATTAAGTTCGAAGTCCTTGTAAAAAGGAGTGGCTAGAGCTTTGGTTTCAGAGGAAAGATCTAAACTTGCAACACCCATCATCTCGTTTATGTACACGTTGAAGTATAATTGGTTAAGGTTTTGGCTTACAATGTCGCAGAAGTGCAATCTTATCAAGTAGGAGAAACTCTGGTCTACGTTCATTCTCCAAGAGAGGTTGAAATTGGGTTGGTTTACTTGGGGATCTTTCATTTCCATAGCTGAAGAATAAACAGAGACAGGAGCAATCAATAGAGTGACCTCCCCTGTTTCTGGGTACTTGATGTCTTTTTTGGACACAGAGACATTCTTGGACCCTTGTGGGACGACATTATAGGAAGTATCATTCTCCCATGATCTTAACAACATGTCTTGGTTTGAATCCAATGGTGGACCTCCAACGTTAACTCTGTAACATACTTGAAGAGCATGGTTAAAAATACCATGGAAATGTCCTTGTGGGGGAATTGAAGTAACCGTGTCAGGGATAAGATTGTCAGGGGCAGAGACAACCTCAATAGCGTTGATGAAAGCAAGAGACTTCTTCTTGGGCATGAATTTTAAGGAGAATCTACTGTCAGAGATATTGACGAGGTACTCTTTGAACACAAAAGAGGTTTTGTCTTTGACAGAGAAGTCACGCAAGAGAACCAATCGATCAGTTTGAACAGAGAAAACCGCGTGGGTGAGATTATAAGAAGGGTGAGGAAGTGGGGAAAAGTAAAGACGAACCCAAAGTCGACCAATTTTGGAGATATAGAAAGTGTATGTGGATTTAACTGTAAAAATTCTGGCACTCTTGAATAAAGGGAGTGAGGTAGGAGGAACAGAGGAGGAAGCATTAACATTGATGGAATCAATAGAAGTTTGGATATCTTCGTCGGAAGAGAGAAGAGAAGTGGAATCACGATCAGACCTGAAGATTCTTCCATCTTGGAGTTCGGCCGGGTTCGAGGAGCCACAATCAATGAGATAATTAACAGAGGGCGAGAATGGGGTCTTTGAAGCAGCGTTGGAAAGAAAAGAGAGGAAGAAGTAGAAGAGAAGGGAAGATTGGGTTTGAATTATCGCCGCCGATTTAGACTCGCCGGGCATGTTTCAGTAGGGAAGAGACGAACGGAAGGACAGTGGCGGGGGAATGAGGGGGAAATGGGGAAGAAGGACATGGACATGGATGACAGGTTGGAAGGAAAAGAATGGTTACAGAGGTTGAGCATTAACAAGAAGGTTTTGTTTTTGGAATTCCGATAGTGAGTGAGAAAGCATTTACTTTTTCGTAGGGAGGAGGAGTTGTTGATGGAAGTTTAGTTTTTAGGGGAGACTAGGTAAAAATGAGCGGAATGAGGAAGAAGGAGCTAGCTATGCGTTGAACCCCAGAAACATTAAGGTGGTTTTTTTTTTTGGTCTGTTTTTTTTTAATTATTTTTAACGACTGCTTAACTGTTTTTGTTTGCTTTTTTTTAAAAAAATAAAAATCAGGTAACCTATAAGGAGATCCTCTCCTTATCTTATTTCTCATTTTCTTTCATTGGTCTCATCTAAACCCTTGATTGGAAAAATGAGAGAAAAGTCAAAGTAGTATTATATTGACTGGACAGACATGATTTAGAGATTATGGGGATGATAAGAGAAACCCAATCCGGTAGGACGTTGGTTTGTTTGGATTTTCCCATATGTACCCACGTGATTGGCTATTATAATAATCAAGTTTAATGGTATATTTGTGATTTTATTTTAATCTTAACAAGAACAATAATAATAATTTCAATTGACATATTTGACGAACAAGAACAGTTATCTTCGACATAAATTGATTACCTTCCTCATGATTATGAATTGTAAGTATACAAACCAGTTAAAACTTAAAAGTAAAAGATTGAATAAAAACTTAAGCATATAGAACGTAGGAATGTTTTGTAAGCTATTAATCATCCTCTTACCATTACTTTCTCTTTGAATACATGATAAAGTGATTATAGATGATCTAATCCAAGTGGTTTGGCAAAAAACACACTTGAAGTAATTGAACTGCTGAAATCATAAGCACAAGCATTTTCTTGATCAAAAGATGGGTTTTTATTTACTACTCACAATTCACAATTGTACTATAAACGCAGGGGCAAAGCTGAAATAAATAAACCGATAAAAAATAAGTTTGATCATAGTCCAGTAAAAAGCTGGGCTTAGCTTCATGAATCATGTGTTAGTGTGACAACTTACAACAAAAATGACCTCGTTAATGTCAATAAAGAGGCCAAAGAATATTGAATGACTTCAGGACAAGATATAAAAGTGGCATTATATGATATTGATAAGGGGAGCCTCTGGCATAGCAGGCCTTTTATTGGATGCTGCAGCCTTGTTCCTCGGCTCGCAAATATATCAAACCACGCCTGATCCTCTACAAGGAAACAACCAGAAATATGGTTGGCGATTGACAAACAAGAATATATATCAACAATCTAAAGCTATAGAGAAACAAGCAGAAATATGGTTGGAGAACAACAAATAGGTAATCAATATCTGAAGCTAAACCTGTCATTCCACCATGCTACCAAACAAAAAAGAGAATGGGTTAATAATACCTCTTTGGTATCGCTCAATCGCAAAAGATCCAGTTTTTCTGAGGGCCTCCGGTTTGACAAGGTAGCAAGCTGCAGTCAAACATACAACGGTACCGGAATAAATGAAAAAGAGACAATGTCAAATTACTCCTCCATTTAGGGTTGAATTTTACTCTTAAATGTAAGACCTGTTTTCATTTTACTTCTTACACTTACAATTTTTCTCTAAGCTGTTTTGACTAACTTATAAAATGATATCTAATCTAATGTTACAGTAATATTTTAGCTTTCTTAACCTCCATAAATAAGTTTTATATTAAGGACTTTGGTTAACTTATAAACTGATATAGGAGTATAATCTAACGTTACAGAAATATTTTGGCTTTCTTAACCTCCATAAATAAGTCTTATATTAAGAACCAAAGAAGTGTAAGTGTGTGTGCGTAAAAAATATTCCGGAGAAGGAGAAAAGCACCCAGAAACTGAAGCGCTCAGGATCTTGTAGCGGGGGCATCATCACTTCAACATTCAACAGTCTCTCAAGTCTTCTTTGATCTGTGAGGAATTCTGGAGTTAAATACTGATGCATTCCACTGTAAGAATTAAAAAGGAAACAGTGCAGGAGACCATTAAATTTAAGGAATCCCTCGGAAATCACAATACAATTTTACCTTGTCCTGCTGCTTCTTTGGCCCTCCTGATCCACGATCGAGCACTTTCTGCTGCATTATTTGTTATTTCCAGCAACTGGAAAAAAATACTCCTTCTAGTCCTAAATATAGGATAAAGTTTGTAGTGCAAATTGCACTACAAATTTTGTCTTATATTTAGGACCAGAGGTAGTAGTTATTAAAATGAGATTGATCAGAATGATGCATCCTACTCTACAGGTCATCAGACTTGAAGCAGAGCTTGACCATTTAGTCATAACCATCAAAAATCTAAAATTTTAAGCAAATTTCAGCTATATCTAGATTCCATTACAATACAAATCAGGTTCTTGCGTGTTTATGTAAATTAGAGGAGCTACCTGCCCCATCCAATACCAAGACACCAAGTTTGGAAATAAAGCACATGATGAATCAAGACAACTCGAAGCCCAAAAATCACATATTCAAAATGTTATCTACTTAAATCACATATACAAATCAGATTCATGCGTGTTTATGTTAATTAGAGAAGCTACCTGCCCCATCCTAGTTCCCAGGTAATGTGGCAGCGTTATTTACTTAAACTCACAGGCCTATCTCATAAGAAGCCTATAAAAAAAATTAAAGCTTGATATATCTTAAGAAACATATTACAATGTTTGCCAACGTTTCAGAAAGCCTACAGACAAGTTGACCAAAAAAAAAAAAGAAAGCCTAAAGACAAATTGGAGCAAGACTGCAGTAAACTTACATCTTCTCTCTCTCTTGTACCTTCCAATGGCATGACATCCTGAATCCATTCAACCTCTGCAACACGATACCTGAATAAAAACATTAGGAAGGCATAAAGGACATATTCCTGTTAGTCCAGGGATCAATAACAATATTATTTGTTAAAGACTTACCCATCTTGATCCCATGATCGGATTATGCGAAATCTCCTACGACTTTCAATCTGCATGCAGTGGCAACTTATAATTCAGTGCAACTTGAATAAACTTCTATAGAGAAAGTCTAACTTATGAAAATAATAAAGGTTAGCATCAGAAGCCTCAGAAGTGTCCTTGAAATAAGGACACTACCTTGAAACTGAAGCTTCTCGACTCACTAATTTTCCAATGAATTATCTTAAACTTGTGCAGATAGCCATAACATAATATTAGAACAAGCAAAAGTTTCAGTCATGCAGGAGTTTCATTGCAGATCTGTAAAATATTAATATGGTTTATTCTTTCTTGAAGTTGTAAAATCTCAATAGATCAATAATTAATTCTGCAAAACAATGACCACGACAGCAAACCTTATCCATAATTAAGTTTGTGAAACATCGTTATCTAGAGTTAATGTTGTTACAAGATATGAGAATGTGTATATAAACACTCTGACTGTAGTATTAGGTTTCACAAAACTGTTGTTGAATGTGGCTACCTGTGATTAACCTCATGCCAGATCAGCCATAACTCAACCAGTATACTTTTGTTCTTAAATAAAGAAGGAAATCAAGATTCTCTTTCACAAAAGACTAAACAAAAGTGTTATTCTCAAAAGCAGAAAGCAAGATAGAAAATTTTTACTTCCTTACTTAATCTCACAATATGCCATAAAGCATCATAACAAGAAAAGAGAAATCACAATTATATTTGCACCTCTATATAGAAACGTCCATCTGGAAGTGGTTCACACCTATACAATCAAATATAAAAATCATTCAGTTTAAACAAGTGGCATACATGAGTTTTATCAGAGTAATGTATCACAAACTTTTCTGATGAAACAATATACTAAGCACCTACTCAGTAATTTCCACTTCACAGGCAAACTCAGCTAGGGAATCTGTTTCAGAATCGATTATAACCTACATGGTCATTGGACAAACCCCACCCAGTAAACAAAGGAATTTGGTCAGTCCATTATGCCTAAATAAAGAAAACGAACAGGAAAAAGGAACATTAATGATCTACCATTCCCATTCGACGATTTCCTTCCATTATTCTTCTTACCTGTTTTAGCAAAATGCAGAATAAGTAATGACGAAATCATATATAAGATCAAATTCAAAAAATTTAATTATCAACGCCATTGGTGGTGAATTACTTTCAAAAAATCACAATTCATGTCACTCTCAAATGACTCTCTTCCAGAAGCTCTTATGTGAAATTGAAGAGAAATTGCAAAAATTACACACACTATATCATCCATCAATATTCCCCATGACCCTTATATAGACTTTTCTCTGCTACTGTAACCTTTGAAGCTAGGGTATCACTGCCCTGTATCATTACACTAACTGGCCTTGCTACAAATGTCGAGAATTGAACAAGTTTAAAACAAGAGTGCATGCATAATTTATCAAGAAATGGATCTTACAATATGTTATTACTTTTCTGCTATTGTAAGTTTTCAAGTTCAGTGGATCACTGCTCTGCATCTTTATGCTAATCAGCATTGCTTAAAAGCATGTCTAGAATTCAACAAGGTAATTAAGTTTTAAAAAAGAGCTTCATAATTTATCAAAAAATATGTCTTCTGATCAGCTACTGTTTAAATTAGAAAATCAGAGACGTAGAACAACTATTTTTGTGAGAATTAAGAATATGTTGCATTAACATTGGCATTCTAGTAATTGAAAATTGGCAGCAAATCCTCTTGATTAAAAATAGAAAAACGAATTCTCCAATTTTTCCCTCCTGAATGATAATTTATGTCCCTACCACTGCTCAAGCAGGCCTCACCATACCTTCCGAAGGATATTAGTCACAGAAATATGAATCACTTACTTCACATTCAAGATGTATTTAAAATTCAAATTTCCACAACAATCAACATCTATAGATGAACTCACCATCAGTCTATAACGGGGTTCAAATATATGGAGTGGGAACTTTTGACAAGGAATGACAACATCCATGACAAAAAGAGGGATAAAATCTAAGCCCAAGTTGGTCAAACTGTCATTCTCTTGCTTCCTTTCAGCATATTCCTCCGGAAAGTTCTTTTGTATAATGTTTTTCAACGTTACACTGGAAAAGTCCACAGCAATAACAAAATTAGAGGAAAAGATTCAGTCCCAGACATATTATATCAAGTCTGCTGCAGTTTTCTTCCATCATTTTGAGTCTAATGAAAACGCTACATTATTACCACGGAGAAGTTTTGCAAGCAAGTTTCCAGCAAGGAAAAAAGGTCACTCAATAAAGTAATTTATTACTTATATGATATACAGGCCAAAACATATGGCAGTTTGAATCATAGAATGCCTACACTACTAGACGGGAATCCAATGCATTTAAGTGGTTTGATAAATTGGAACAAGCATTTTAAGTTACGATCTCTAATAGATGACCCACCTGACAGAACACGTTCTAGAACTAATAAACAGAACTGTCCTGCACAATGGGCACCTGTTGCCTAACAAACGAAGACAAACATTAACAGATTTAATACATAATTAATTAATAATTAATATATAAAATAGGCTCCCACTTCAAATAAATCAACATCAGGAAGTACCGACCTCGGTCTATTGACTGGAATAGACATGATTGGCAAAAAGAATGTCCACAGGGGGTTGTAACAGGTTCATAAAGTAACTTGAGGCAAAGAGTGCAATCAAAGTCATCAGTGCGCTCTGGCTGTCCATGTGTACCCATCCTTGCCAAACTAGCCAGTGCTCTTTGCAGGTTTGAAAGAGACACCCGGAGAGAATTACTGCATTATACCAGAAAAGAATCAAATGCAAGACATAGAAGACATATATAGTGCAGTAGATGACTATTGCAAAGGCTCTATATAAATCTCCATAATACTTTCAAAAGGAAAATGCAGAATAAAAATTCAAAGGATCCCAAATCTGTAGTACCTATATGGATCAACCTGAAGACCTGAAAGAATAACATCACGAGCCATCTCATACTTCTCCAACTGTCAACTCAAAGCAGCACAATGTCAATGTGACATAATTGACATAGTATATATGCAAAGACTATGGAAAAAGAAGCATGGTGAAACAGTCTCTTGCAAATCACTTCAAGTGCTATATAAGAAATATCTTTGGTACCATCTGGCGTTACAGCAATGCTAAATTTGTGAAGTACTGAGCTCTGCATAATGAAACCATAGGAGATCTGCAAAAAATACTATACCATACAAGAAAGGGGACTACATTTTTCACAAAAAAATTAAGAGCACTCTACAGAACCATTTTCTTTCCCAATGCCTCTCAAATACAACAAGTAAACCAGCAATGCCTATAGCATTTCACATTGTCGTCACCTGATTAATCTTGAATCACTATAATAGCACTCTTATACAATTCCACACCTTCAATTCATTCAAGATTTGACAGCGCCTTTTTATATAGCTAAGTAAGCACAATTAATGCACCCACAAATGGTAGCACAATTAAGAAAACATTCCATCACAAGAAACAAATATCCTAAAATGGGAAAACATGTAACTGCCAGCTGATAGAAAGAAGCGTGCATCCACATGACTGCCTTGAAAATAACATGAAAAGTAAGATAAAGGACAGGAATTCCCATAAACTATGATGAAGATCAACCACAAAGGACACCTTACCAGAAAAAGAGCATTGGCCTTTAAAAGATATGATTTTACTGAACCACTTCGGATGTTGACAAGCTTCTCAGCGTCCTTCAAACCAAGCTGAAATGATTGTCAATTGTTAACTTCTAAGTAAAACTCGATTCATAAACATAAAAAAAATTTCAGCATGATAAAGACAGTGCATCAAAGTATACTTCAGCATGTGTTGTAGGATCCAGCCCACTCAACGGACTATATTCTGAAGCTGATGGAGGTCTGTGTTTTAAGAATTGGCTAATCCTGTACAACAGGGCAAAAGTTGTTATTGACATACAATCACTGGAGTGAACAAAATTCAAGCAAAATTTTTCCATGATAAAAACAAGTTTGTTAGAAATATTTAGAGGGCAAAAGGCTATTCATGCTTAACCTGATGTATGCAGCACTTCGGTTGCTGAGGATAACAGGATCACCAGTCCTGATGCTATTTGCTCTAGAGTAAAAGTTGATGGCCTGAACGGATGGTCTCAGAAGTCAGCAACAGGAAAGACATTGTATGAAGCATTGCAAATATTTTAATAGATATTTAATCATTTCAATATCATATGTGATTCTCTTTAAATACGCATGAGAAATGCGTCCTTTCTCCACAATGTGACAACTAAAACGTCTTCTGAAAGAAGACTGCATGCCATAGGTGACAAAAGAGAAAGACTAGAGAAAACTACCACATAACTCTAGCATGAGCATAGCTTAAACTAACACCACATTGAGTATCCCACACAAACCATGCAGTGAATCGCTAATCAATAACTTGTCAAGTAATGCCCTACTTACATTTTGTAAGGCTTGTCACTAAAAATTTGTCTTTCAAAAAACAGACCAGAAAAGGATACGTGGATCAAACCCTAATGGTCACCAAACAAAAAGTAAAGCAATGAAGACATATCTGGAACTGTGTCAAAGATTTTTTCTCAAATTTTAGCTAAAGCCTAACAGTAGCATGTATCTGATAAATAACCACAAGAATATAATTAGATGTGTTAACTAGTGAACTACAGACAAACAGATAATGTGAGTGCGGAAGGGTAGGGAGAAATGGAAAATATTCCATTCTATGTAGCAGCATGTAGAAACATAGTGGCTCCATGGTGGAGAAAAAGAACAATTCTTCTATAATTTCCAATACACGCAAATGAGACCTTTAAAATAATGACAAGGCCAAGTTCAACTGCCAATCTAAATCTTTCCAAATTTCTCCACGTAAGGCAATAAAAATTGAATTAGAAGTCTCATTTAAACCGGCTAAACTCCATTACATATTTCAAGTTTAATTTTCCATCACTGAAATTCACTATAATTTTTTTATTTAGTTTCCGTTTTAGTTTAACAGGTGACACATGCATATCCGTTTCAACTTCAATACAAAGTTAAGAAATACAAAAGACAGGTGATTACTATATATTAATACACTATATTTGAATGAAAAGTAGAAACAAGTGAGGTTGTCCAAACATCAAAGATAAAGTATAAGCATCACCTCTTCCACGTGGTTATTCCGAAATGCCGCATTGCCATTCTGTACAAGTTCATAAACATGAAGGTATGTTTGCCTCGTCAAATCCTCTGGTTCATATACCTGAAATCTGACTTCAGCTCAGCCTTTTGGTGCACATGATTTGTTAATATAAAATTAATAAAAAATCATGAGTTATTGATATGCAAGCAGGCAAATGATTAGATTCTATTTTCTTAATATCCCATCAACGTGAGACTCAGGGTGAGAAGAAAAATAAAGCACCAAAGACCCAACTTTTCAATACATGAACAGGTGAATACTATTGAGCCTACGCCAAACAGAGAAGAATCTAGCCAATGCCAAGTGGACAGGCCAACAGATATACTATCAACATCTCCGTTTCTTATGGAAGTTTGAAAATAGCTGACACTAAGCATTCGGTATTTTTCAATCAGCAAAACGAAGCATTATAACTAGAAACTATAATGTATCGAACTTGAAGCAGCGTATATGAAAACATAAATTGTGGTTCCTTAAATAGAAAGATAGCTCAAAAATGGAAAAAGAACGGTAACAAGAGAGCTTGTCTTTTAGTACGTTCTTCTCAGTAAACCGACCAAAAAACGGAAGATATTAAAACCCAAAAGGCACTGACATGAAGGAAAAATCCGGGCAACGCTGTTGGGCAAGAACAAATATTATGCGTGATCTTTGGATAACGGAAAGTAGAAACCCTTCAATTGTTCATTTTATATCTCAATCACAACAACCCAACAACATTTCGAAAGAGCATTCGAATAATGCGCATACAAAATCAATTACATCCCGTCAAATTTCTCTCAAACATTTTTTGTTGATTGAAATATCCTCTCCAACATTTTATCAGCGAACAAACACCTCTCAAAAGGGGAAAGAACTGACCAAATCGTAGTCCTCCACATCGTCAAGAACCTCCATGCTCAACACTACAGGAGACGAAGCCGATTCCTCATCCGCCATTCAAGGAAGATCAAAGGTCGCACGGACGCGCACACATTTAGTAGTTCTTCAGTAGATGAAGATTCTAGACTAGCGAAGACAGCCGAGAGAATGAAAATTTGAAGGTTTCCGCGAGAGGATGAGCAGGAGGAAGAGGAGGAGAAAAGGCAAGCATCGGTGTTCGTCCCCGTGTCCTTCGTTCCATACACGGACCAAATTCCACTACGTCTTCCCACCCACTCTCTCTCTGTCGCTATAACCTCATGACTCAATCTTCTACGCCCAAAAGCAGAATCAATTAATGCACCGGATAGAAATGAGACCCACGAAACGGAACCAAAAAGCGAAATTTTAATCACAATCTCGCATTTTATCAACGAGCTTTTTACTAGCTTGAGCAATTGTTGACTGTTGAATGTTTCATGGTTAGATGGTGTGCCAGAACAAGTAAACCACAAGAATTATTTATTTCCTGTCAAGTGGTACACGTGAGTACGTCTTCTCACGCGCGTATGCGCGCTCTTGCATCTTGCCGCGAAGCTTTTGCACCGCCAAAATTTGGAGCTAATTCAAGATAATGAGGATATGAAGATTTTATAGTTATTAATATAAAATCTTAAAAAAATTAAAAAAGGGGATTGAGTTTTTTTTTTTTTTTTATACAAGGCGATAGGGGAGGGGGATCGAACACAGGACCGAAAGGGGGGAAATTAATCCCAATACCACTGCACTACTAGTAGTGCTGGTAAAAAAGGGGATTGAGTTAATTCCTAAACTGGACTGGTTTACTAATCAGTTCACCGGTCGGATCTATATTTATTATCCAGGTTACCTACCTTATTGTGAAAAGGAAACATGTGTTTATAAATTGTTTAGGGACAAAATCATAATTTTGACAACAAAATTTAAACACATGACTTCATAAATTATAGTAAGTTCAATTCTTGTCAACTTGACCAAACATTGCTTCTTTATATAGAACCAAACATTGCTTCTTTAAGAAGAACCAGCGCTCAGGTAGCGCAGTGGTATGACGCTGGTCTATCTAGCCTTTGTATCAGGGTTCGACCCTGTCCGAGACCATTAGGTCCCCAACAAAAAAAAAAAGAATTAAGAAGAAAAACCAATTGGGTTATGTCTAATAGAAAAGGTTAATCCCTCACAATGTAACCAACTAAAGTTTAAAACTCTACTATGAAAAGTGACTACATTTAATATCTCACATTATCAGTGGCGGAACTTGGAGGAAAAGTTAGGGGGGCCAAATAGTGGTGGAGGATTCGGGGGTAGTGCCTTGAAATTTTTTTTTAAGGAAAGTTTTAAATGCATTAAAAATGAAAAGAATAAAAAAAATATATTTATGAAATTAAGTCAATTAACTTCATCTACAAGTGTAGTATAGAAGAGGTAAAAGTATAGTAAGGGATACACCACAAAAGTAAATTTCATTGATAAGCTAAAAATTTCAGGTAATTAGAACGAAATATAGAAAAGAATGACAAAATTAACATAAATCATACAAGACCCCACATGGGACAAAGATTAAATTATAAGCTCAAAAATATAAAAAGGGGGGGAAAAAAGGAAGAAGAAGAAGAAGTTGGGGGGCCAAAATTTAATTTTACTACTTTGGAGGGCCAAAGTTATATTATTACACTAAAAAAGAAAAAAAAAAAGGAAAAAGTTCCATTAAAAAATTTTAATCAATTTTTTTTTGGGGGGGGGGGGGGGCCAGTCACAACCAAGTTCCATCCTTGCACATTATCTCAAATATGATTGCTTCAAATATGAGAATACTCACGCTTAAAAAAAAAATTTGAGTATTTATAAATTTTTGTACTCGTAGCTTGCTAAGATGTTTCTTAATTTGGAAATGTGTACTGCTTCGTCATGTGATAGCATATAGTATCATCCCCTTATTCGCAGCTCTCTCTCTCTCTCTCTCACACACACACACACTCTCTCTCTCTCACGACGCTCTTGCTAGGTTTTCCTAATATTAGGGTTTCTGGCTCGCCGACGAGCCTTCTCTTGTACCATAACCGCAGTATGGAAGCAAATCGAAGCTTGAAGACTTGGAGCAGCAGGTGGGTTTTAGTTCGAAACAGGGTCATACAGCGGCGTTCGCGTATCTTCACCAGCGCTGGCTCTCCTTTGGTCTCCGTCCTCACCACCACTCCAGCTATGGCACCCCTTTGTTTTCTTTGTGCGACGGTGGTCCTTTTCCTCCCCCTCTCCAGATCTGTCTTGATGGAGTGGGATCTTCTATTAGGACTTCTTCCTTGCCGATGGTCTCCAATGGAGGGGACTCCCGACCTCAACCAACGACCTCTTCCTCCCTGGCATTTTTTAGCGTCCAGACGGCAGAGGGGAAGGTCCTTTACTAAGTTATTTGTGTTTTTGATTTTTAGTGGTGATGTTTTTTGTGTTTTTGCTGCGAATCTGATTCACGTTTTTGGGGATAGGGTTGTGTTGATGGTCTTTGTTGTTATATGTTTTACTTTTCAGAGGGCCATTGTTAGGATTGTTAGATGGTGGCGAATCCAAATGACTAATGCTATCCTTAGTTTGTCCAGTAGGTGTTTGCCAGATTTACTTGATTGGAGGACAAGAGGTATTCCTAAGGACTTCGTTTGTTTTCTTTTTGAGATTGGTTTTTTTTTTTTTCTGATTCTTGCCCCATATCGGGGTAATTGTGTAGCTGATCTAATTGCAACTTATCCTTATAAAAAGGTGTGCCCTGTTGGGTGGGTTTTACAACCAACACATTCTTTCTTGTCTCTTCTAACCTTGTATGTCCAGGAAGTCGGTGCAGTCTCTGAAGCTATCTTTATTCCTACCTCTTCAGTAATTTTGGTTATCAATTTCTTTTTCGTTTGGTTTGTACTGTTTTATGTGTTTGTATTCTTGTTCTGGTTTATTTATTTCAGTTGTAATTGTTATGTTTTGGTGTATCTTTTGATTTGAGTATTAATATAAGTATGTTTTGACCCCAAAAAAAAAAAAAGGTATATAGTACTATATACTTCTTTCTATGAAAATTACTAAAGGAGATGTTGGCATCCCCAGAGAATCAAATTCTTTTGAGCTCAAGTTATTTGAATGTTACTCTCTCTAGTTTTTATTATAAAATATTAGTTGATAAATGTATTTAGTCTTTTTTATAAGGTATCTATTTACTTCTAAAGTATATTAATTATATTTTTATGTATGTCCATAATTAATAAGGGTAGCAAATGAGAGTTATAATTAATATAATATTAAAGTTTAGTACAATTAATAGGGATAATATTGAAAATTACTTAAATTTTACGACGATTTTATTGATTTTGACTGCTTTTATTGATTTGTGAGAATTATTCATTTATATTTTATAATAAAGATTGAAGGGAGTATTGATAATTTTAAGGAATGTCAGCTTCAGTTTACCTTGAGAATTTTATATAAAATTGATGAGTAAGACTGAATGTTGATAGATCCGTTAATAATATAGAATCTACTAGCTACATTGATAGATCAGTTAATAATAGAGAATCTACTACCAATGGGGCATTAATCGAGACGAGCATGACAATTTTTTTTTTTTTTGCCCAAAACAAGTCAATTTTATTAATAACAAATCAAATGTTACAATCACTAATAGCCAAAGGCTAAGAAACACTCAAAATCTTAACATTTCAACCTATCACAATCCTTATCAACTATTCCTGTAAATCTGAATGAACAAAATAACCAACTGAGGGAAACTACTACTTATATCAGCAAGAATCAGCTAAACTATAAACTGAAAACTGAAGCAAACTGTATTAATGAAAGAATCTATCAGCTATGACAAATCACATCAGCTTACTCAACCAATACCCTCCCGATCACGACTGCTGTGCATATCAGACCTGCTCTTTCTGGACATCACCAAGTCATGGAGTAAGAACTTGCTTAAAGAGGATGGGGCATGATTCAGCCAAGATGGCTTATGTATCCTCTTTGCAGCATCTGCTGCGAGTCTGTCAGCAGCTTGGTTTCCCTGTCTTGACACCAGGGACAAAGACATATCAGACATGGGCTCAAGTAACCCAAAAATTTCCTGTAGCAGATCAGTACACTTCCAGTCACAACCAGTGATTGACCTGCTAGAAACCAATTTATACAACACTTCACAATCTGTTTCAAAAACCACCACAGAATCATGAAATTTTCCTCAACACAAAAGAGCCTCCCTAAGGGCCAAACATTCAGCCATAAAACCAAAAGAAGCTACCACAGACTTCCCCATCCCACCAACAAATTCCCCTTCCGCGTTCCTGCACACCACTCCAATCCCAGCTTCTTCCACAGCACCTTTACACGACCCATCAAAATTAATTTTGACTGTACCATTAGCAGGAGACACCCAGTAGGCTTCTCTCACCACCTCCTTCATATATACTTTCTTGTTTAAACCACCCCTACACACTTTTGATTGCCAAAATTCATCCACCTGAGTAGTTACAAGCTTAACCACCTCCTTTGCATCTGGTTTTTCCTCCGTAAAAACCCAGTTACAACGTTTTTTCCATATCCACCAACATATCGTGGCAAACACATATTTTCCATTTTCATCCAAACCATCCTTTCCATGCAATAAATCACATAGCCACTCCTCACACCTCTTCATAGACCACTTACTAAACCTGATCCCTAAAGGGCATCCAAACCAACAAAGTTTTGTCCATGGGCAGAGAAATAACAAGTGTTCGATAGTCTCCCTCTCAGACAAACAAACAGGGCAGATAGAATTACTAGAGCATTTACGTTTAAACAAAGCATCTTTTGTGGCAATAGCTCACACCCCTAATCTTCAGAGAAAGTGTTGAATTTTAGGAGGGGACACCACTAGACGAGCATGACAATTGAAAATAAGAAAAATGACTTGGAATTATGAGCAAGATAAATATGGAAAAGTTCTGCAGTTGGAGATTCTTGATTTTGTCGAAAAATGTCTATCACTATGTTATTCTATGTCAGTGCTACCCAGCACTATAATTTTTTTTATAGTACATATAACATATTGGTGTTATTTTCTTAATGTATCTAACATTATTTGATTTTGTTTTTTAATTACACTTAACATCCTAATCTTATTTATGATTTAGGATGCCAATTATAATTTTTTAGAACACACGTGATTATTTTAAATTATCAATTAATAGGAAAATTAAAACAATGTCATAGTTGGTTCAATTGTCATTTCCTTTGGCGGCTGTTTTATTTCCTTTTGATGTCACTAAAAATATTCATTACAAATAAATTGACTTTCAGTCACTATTGTAAAAAATTGTCTATAAAGCTTTCAGCTGTAAGTCACTGTCGTTAGAGAAAAGTTTCGACTAGTTTGTTGCCTTTGTGTCATGTGACTCATGTCACCCCTATAGCTGCAGCTCTTTATGTGCACCTTATGTGCTTGTCCCTTTATTAAAGGGATGAGCACATTTTTAAAAAAAATCTAAATTTTTTTATATAATATATTTATTTGGATTTAAATTATATGCGGCTTTCTAGAATTTTTTTATACCTAGTATTTCATATTAATTAGTTTCCAGTCATGCATTCAGAAATGTTTCTCCTGTAATATCAGTATCTTGGAAATTAATTAATTTGAGATACTGGGTTCAAAAAATATTCCAGAAAGCAGCATACAATTTAAATTTAAATAAATTTAATATATAAAAAAATTAATTTTTTTTTTAAAATGTCTCATCCCTTTAATTAAAATGATGAGCATATAAGAAGCACATAAGGTGAGCAGCACCTTATGTACTCCCTAAAGGGGTTATCAACTCAAATGTCTCCCTCCAAAAACCAAACTTGTCACAACCTCTTTTTAATGACAACTAAACAAGTTGCTACTAAAAGATTTTTTTTTTTTGGCAGTGATTACTTAATACTTCATTTGATTATAATTATAGGATAAAGTTTGTGGTGCTATTTGCACCACAAACCTTATCCTATAATTAAGACTAGAAGAAGTAATTATTTTGGTAAAGGAAGGTGGGATCAAAATAAAATATCAAGATTTAGGGGAGGAATGCTAACAATTTTAACATGAAGCTTAATCAAGTTCAATTTTACTTAAGTTTGGACGGGGAGAAATGAAATTTCCTAGCAATAAAAAGGTGGTACCTATATGATTATTTGGAAAACATAAACTCTCTCCGATAATGAAAAAACAACTACTTGGTTCTTGCTTGAAACTAGTGGCGAAACCAAAATTTTTTTTAGCCCGGGTTAAAAAATAAACATATTGAACTATTTACTAAATAGTATTATATAATATTAAAAATATAAATAAATAATAACCGACAATTATAAATCAGAACAAGATATAAGATGATACTAATATTTTCAGTGGGTATTCCAGACAAAAATTTTACTTTGGGAGAATCCTATATAAAGACGATTGAAATAGGAAAATTTTGATTTGGGTTACAAAATTTGACAATTATTAATTAGGCTATGTGGTACAATTAGGAATTTAGAGTTTGGGTCAAATTACCTTTATATTGTTTAATTATTAAAAACAAAAACAAAATTATGCTTCGCATGAGAAAATAATTCCCATCCCCATGAATTGTTCAGACTCGAGATATAACACAACATATATGGAGAATAAATATAATCATATTGTTCCTCTTACACAGATTTCTGAACATGTAGTTCAAAACAGTAGATACAAGACTGGCTGAAAGTTTTCACCTCAGCGAAATTAGTAAATTTGGGGTCACGGTTTACCACCAATCGATGAACCTAAAAAATGGTCATGTATAAACCTCTACAATAAGAACCAAGGAAAACCTAACAGCAAAAGTCAGCCAAACAACAATTTTAATTTGTCAAGAAAACCAAAACATGTTCCCACCTCGTATTCGACCTTGTGCTTCTCTGATTTCACGAGATGAACATAGTATTTGGGTAGACGGGTCTTCCCCCATCTGTTCTACAAGAGTATGAATCAGATTTGATTATTTTGGTTGAAACCTGGCACGTACGAGTCCCTAAAGAAAAGAATGCCATGGATTAATTCAATTGTATCAGAAAAGTGCCAATGTGTTCCACACGGGAATCACCCATCGGTTTTTAACTGTGTATTTTAATAGCTAATGTTCCTAGAGTGCAAAGTTATATCTCCGGCGAATTATGACCCTAATTATGTTCCTATTCATCATTGTTCGGTGGATTTAAGTTTAAATCCTGGGTACAAAAAAATGGCTTCTTTAGTATCAAAAAATGATAATGAAAGTTGTCTTGTTTCATGTAGGTTGGCACAAAAAATGACTTCTTCAGGATCAACATTTGAAAAAGAACTACTCTTTTTGTTTTTTTTTTTGTTTTTTGTTTTTCATGTTGGTGAACAATTTGAGAAGAATGTTGAAGGGAGATTTTAATATAATGGGGGAAGTGTAAAGATAAAAACTTGGACAATAGATGATAGATGCATGCAGGGTATTATTGGAAAATTGTTAACAATTAAATATTCTAAATTGGGTCATTGACCCAATTTTAGATTTGTTAAATTTACCAACTTAATCTATAATTTTGCTATTTTAACCGTATTTATATGAAATATTTCCTTTTACTTTCCTCTCACAGTCCAATGAATAATGAACCAAACATTACCGTTTTAGAAGAGATAAGAAATTAGTTGGGGCTAAATTATTAACCAAAATAAAACATAATAAACACACACACATATATATATATATACTAACACATTTTAGAAGGTTTGGCCCCAGCTAGCCAAGCCTCAGTTTCGCGACTGCTTAAAACAATAGAAATATTTCCTCATGATGGTATTTTAACATTTACATAATATAATCCAAATAGTTGTAATAATTATAATTATATTTTTTAAAAAAATTATTCAGACATTAGGGTTTAGGCCTAAATTCGATCAATTTGGGTCCTGCTTCAGCAAATGACAAAATATAACCAAAACTTTTGGACTTCAGGCCTGCCCCATTGGCCTAGTTTACAAAGGCCAACTACCCACCATATGGTCACATTAAATGCATAATTGATTTACCGGAAAAAACATATTTAAATTTCGACCAAAAAAAGAAAAAATATATTTAAATGCATGATTGACAGTTTTGGATTCATTTCTCCCTATTTTTTTTTACTCATTTGAATTACCATTTTGTCCTTGATGTAAAAACAAAAATACAATTTTGTCCCTGTTGACTAAGGACAAATAATGTATGAGAACTCGGAGAAGGGTAAGACGTCAGCGACATTTTCGCGGGGAAGGGAAAGCCATAGAGGCGAAGCTCAAAAGCCCCCGAATTATCTCTCAGGTGGTGGTGGTGGTGGTGTCATAATGGAGGATGACCGTCGATTGGATGGTTCAGAGAATTCTGAGCAAGCATTAACTTCAAATCCCCATTACCTCCACTCATCAAAACTCCAGCAAACTCAGTCGCGAGAATGTTCAATGGTGGTTATCAGAGACACCCGGCAACACAATGACTGTTCCGTCTTCCCACCAGCTAACCATGAAAACCTGCACATTTCTTTATTGTCGCATCAGTGTGATGACATTTCGACGTCACCTTCGCCGCCGTCCTCGATTTCTTCCTCTTCCTATTGTAGTTCGGACTCTTCATTTTCACCCTCTGATACTGATACTTGGGGCGTATCATCATCATTACCGTCTGATTCACGGGTAGAGAAAATTGATGGGTTTACTGGGTGGATGAGAATAGGCTTGAAGACTTTACGCGGGAAGCTTTTCGCCGTCGTTAGTTCGTATCGAGATTATGCTTCCAACAAAAGTGCGATATGGTCAATTGGGCCGGCGGTTTCTACCGTAATATTGTCGTGGTGGATATGCATACGGGTTTGCTGTTGGCTGAAAGAGAGGAGGAGGCGCAGGCAGCGTGAAAATCACCTGATGACCATCATTAAAGGGAAAGACGAGGTTTGTCAATTTTTGATATATTTTTTGTTGCATTTGAAGTGTTTGTTGCTATGCTCAAATTGCATTTATTTGACTCTAAGCTGGGATGTTTGTGGAAATTTTGATTGCCGACGATTATGTGCGATCGACTTCCTAATTCTGCTCAAAATGTTAAATTCCAGTTGTTGTAGTAGTATTGATGGCGGAATTTGCATGTAAAGAAGTTGTTTTCCGCCGATATGATCCTAAATATCATTTAGTTAGTATTAAGTTTCGGTGCATACAGTCTACAACCTCTCATCAATAATACTCACAATAATTGAAAAGGAAAAGTTAAAGAGGGAAAGAGGGATACAATGATTATGTCACAGTTGTAAGAGGACTAAGAGAGGATGCACTAAAAGTTACAGTAAATATTCAACATCTTCTAGCATAAATAAATCGAGTAGGAAAAGGGCTATAAATGGTGATTATCCATCATGTACCTTGCTTTGAGTTTTAATAGGTTCTCTAAAAAAATTCCCCTCTTCTAGTTCTTATCAGTGGTATTAGAACTGGCCTTCCTTGGCCATGTCAGGAGCCACTCAATTACAATCAACTAATGGGTTATTAGTTGTTTGTCTTATTGTCTACAAATGAACAAGTTGCTGGTTTAGAAAACTAATTCTGTACGGTTTTCCTTCAGTAAACTGAACCATCAAGGCAATCCAAATCCAAGGATATGCAACAAGAAACAATATAACTTTACCAAATAATGAGAATCATCAGATGTCATTAAGTTAGATGAGTTGATGCAATTGAAGCAGAAGGGAAGTGCGAAGTAATATCAAGACGTATTTGAAAGTTTGACTGTACAAAAATTTGGCTGTTACTTGGCTGGACTGAAGGAAGAGATTGCTGCTGGGGAACATTTATTGAACCTTATGCCTTGCAACTGGCCAAATTACTTGGTAAAAATATGGAGTTTCTCAATGGACAGGGTGTTGGAGATCCTAAAACAAGTGGGAGCCTGGATTCAAAAGTTTGCCCCCATATTTGGAGCCCTATATTGAGGGAGATGATGATACAGTGGGCAAGAGCATAAGAAGGACTCATGTTGCTGCTACTCTAGAAATGTAGAGTGTTTTGTATAAAAATGCTAGAAAATGGGGATCCAATTCTCACTTTTTGGCATTAACTGCATGGTGGATTAGGTGAAGGCAATGGCGGACCGAGGTATAATAGAAGGGGGGCACGTGCGCCCCCTGAAATTCCTCTCTCTCTCTCTCTCTTTTTTTTTAAAAAAAAAATTTAATTTTTAATTTAATTTTTTTTTTAAAAAAAGCCCCCACTGTTTTCTTTTGTGAGGTTTGTAACTGTTTATAATTGCTTCTGCTAAAGATACTATATCCTATCATGGTGCACTCACTTATTTGGCAAAGAATTACAATTACATGATAAGAATAACAAGTTCTTTATACCATTTTGTGATCATTGCTAAAAAGGAGGGGATAAATGTATATATAAACACTGTATAGTGGTTTAAATGTGATGTTTTCTTCTTATCTTGTGGCTTTTGTGTTCAGTCCTCAAACATTAACATATAATCATTAAGATAAGATATCTGTTTATTTTGCCTTTATATTCTTTTGTTTTTTAATGCATTAAAAATTTTGCTTAAAAAAATTTTTTTTGGGGCGCTGCCCCAAACCCCCCACTAATGGTGCCCCCCCTTCAACAATTTTCTGGGTCCGCCACTGGGTGAAGGGTTTCATTCTTTTCACCTGTGTGCTGACCAATTGGATGACTCACCTTTTTTTCCTACTGAATTTTGGGTCCTAGCTTTAAAAGATTGTGAGGCTGTACACAACCTTTTGGTGTTTGTGTATATTCCTATTCACTTTTAAAGTTTCCCTTTTACTATTGAGAATTTAGTGCTAAAGAAATTGTAAAGAATGAGTTCAGGAGCAGATTGGGTTATATAAACTTGTTGATTTGAATTTGGACATGCAAAAACCATGGTCAATGATGAACAAATTGTGCTTTGATTGCATAAAATTGGTTCCATCTATTGGTAGATGCTGGGTGATTCAGATCAGATCAGAATTTTGTTCTCACCTTGACCCTCGGGGTCAGGATTCTCTTTTGAGGGCAGTTCTTGATCCTGAATATGTATTAACTAGTTAATGAGGTGGTTAAGGAGTCAGTGGGCTGGCATAATTGTATCAGGTGGGAAGAGAATTATACGGTGTCGATCTGCTGAATACCTTTTCTTGTTGAGTCTAGACGGAGTTTGTCTATAAACCTCCTTCTTTTCCTTCTCTATTTTCCCTCTATTCCATTTCTAGCTCTTATCAGTTGCTTGTGTCAGTGTAGCGTATACATTGGATAGAAATAAGGCTTTTGCTTGCTGGCTTGACTAACCCACATTGCTTTCCTAAGTTTGTTGCTAAATGAATGCATGTTGATTTGGGTAATTAGTGGCGAGCTCAAACCATTGTCTAAGGTTAAACTTGTTTAAATATTAGATACTTTTATGAGATTCCTGATCTAATTTTTTTAAATTGGTGAAGTCAAAATTTTTAAGCAGATCTAATGGTGAGAAAGCTCAACCTCTTGAGATGGACAACACTTAATAGAAGTGCCGGTTGTTTTATTGACGAAAAGAATATATTCTTTTCAGTGGTTTCCTTCTTTGCTAACCCATTAACTTCATATTTTGATATTTCCAGAGAATCGCTCAACTCTTGGAGCGAATTGTGCAAATGAATGAAATACTTGTAGCTCGTCACAAAGCTTTGGCACCCAAATTGGCAGAATGATTTGCTAGTGGTGCGGATTATGGTACCTATAGAAAGTCACAAACTCATAGAAGAGGATGTAGACTGACTGCTATACTTGGTCATCATTAATTTGTAATATTAATTTTAAATCCCATGATTGATGCACAGTTTTGTGAGTCTTTTACAGGTTCTAGTGTAGCAAGTACAAAGAGTGCAGCATCTGAATAGAGGAAAAGAAAAAACGCCTGATGAAGGAGCCGTCATCTCTGGTTGTACTATTAATGTGGTCAAAAGAGAAGTTATTCAACTCCTCAAGAATGATTGGTTCGGCAAGGAGCGGCCAAATTTTTGTAGGAAAACCGGCCGAGCTCTCTCAAATTGTGCCTGTTGTTTGTTTAACGAAACTAGATGTAGGTTTTTGTGTGTACATGGAGTTTGATGTTAGCCGCATTAGTTATATATATATTGCGTTTCTTTTGTTCTAGCCCTTTACACACACACGCAATGACACCAATATCCCGTTTCTTGTGAACAAACATACATGATTAGATGATTTTATCCCAGCTGATGATGATATATCTTTGAGACCAAAATTTGCTTACATGAAGGTGAGAATTATGGTATGCAGCAGATGTAGGATGAGATAACATCCCGCCTCCCGGGGGCGCATGGCGAGGGACGGGGTCGCGATAGAAGCTACTTTTTCAACGTGATTTATAGTGTACAAAATAAGTTTATGAGAGGAATTTTGTTTCGACTTGCATGAACAAACTCTTCCACTGCCAATCTAAACAAGCCATATAAGCAGCTGATGTATTTGAAACGAGTGCATATATTGGTATTTTTCCAGTTTCATGAAGTAGGATGGTTGATGGTTACATGCAACATTATTAAACTGGTGAAGGATGAGCTTAAAATTGATTCAATTCATCCATATTGATGTTTAGATGTTTAGAGGTTCAATGTATTAGGGGTTAAACCATTGTATAGTGTATACCTTGCCCGATTCACTGTTTTCCAAATTTTTCTTTTAGAAAATTAATCTTTTGGTCCTTCAATTTTTGACTTGGTTATGACTGAGTTCCTCAAGTATGAGTCGGTGTAATTCAGTTCATGATCTTTTGATTTTCTTGCAATTCAATGTTTTCACTTTTAATAATTTGATCCTTCACTGGATTCTCATTGATACTTTCTAACTAATTTTTTGTTGGCTAAAAAGATAATCCTTCCCATCCTAAATATAAGATAAAATTTGTAATCTAAATTGTACTATAAACTTCATCCTATATTTAGGATGAGAGGTAGTAATTGATGACAAAATTCCATTAAAAATTTCGATCAATGAATTACAATTGAGATCCCATCCAGCCAGCTTTCTCCTCTCATCCATTAATGGTTACTCCATTATTTATCAGTTTGTCTCACTCTTTCTATTTTGATAAAAATAATCTTTAAAGATCCATTCCTCTTTCCATCGCGTAAGTCGGTTCTTTCTCTCGGTATTCAGACAATCAGAACCCAATCCCACCAACTTTTTTTGTTGTTATGAAAATTATTAAAAAACCCATCCATCCAACTTTAGTTAGCCGACAATAGTTTGGAGAAGTAGCTTTGTTGGTGTGGGCGAAGAACTCGACGGGGTTGCCGGAACCTGAAACAGGCCAAATAATGAAGCTAAAAAAAATTATTTAATTATAGCTTATGTTACATAATTTTTATGAAATACTACTTATAGTAGTTATTATTAGAAAAATAATAATAAATAAGAGATAAACTTGAAAAAATATTTATTTAGAATTAAAAATAATAATAAAAAATCCAGTATCATTGTTCAGTTCAGCTCCCAAATCGCGAACTCTCTCTTTTCTCTGTTTATAGTTATTCTACCCAAACCCTGAGGGAGTGGGAGAGAACAGAAGATTGCGATGGGGCAAGAGGCTCCTTCCGCTCACGCATCTGGGTTGCCCACTATGCTTTGTGGCCTCGTCACCATTCTCGTCCTTTGTGGCGCCATTGGGTTCTCATTACAAACAAATTTTTTTACTTGGTAAAAATTACAAACAAACTGACAACACATACAATTTTCATTACTCATTTGCGCTTTAAACCCGGGTCTCTTCTTTCTTGTCTTCTCTGTATTGGGTGCCATAACTGCCATGAAAGCTTTTGGTGCTGGACGAAGCCCTCTGTCAATTCTGCGCTCTCTCTATCTATAAGTTTTCCTTTCTAAGGTTCATTGATCTACGGTAATTTCTTCTTTTTTTTTCCTTCACTGGTTCTTGCATCCAGGTGATGCACACAAACTGTTTGCTGATATTCTCAAATGAAATTAAAGATGCTTGTCTTGCTTAACTCTGCCTTGAAACGCTTTACCCTTCACAGAATGAATACCCAGCATTCCAAACTACTTTCATTCTCTCTCTACTCTACATTGCAGCCTATGTCTGCACCGCCTCAGTTGCAAGAGCTCTGCAGCATTATAATGTCAAATATTGGTGGACTGGATGATCTGGCATTAAGTCTGAATAAGTTTAAGGATTCTTTAGCTTCGTCTCTTGTTGCTCAGACTATTGAGGATTGTAAAAGTGAAGCACAAAGTAGAAGACTGCTTAGGTTTTTCTTATGGTCTAGCAAGAATTTGAATTGCAACTTAGAAGACAAGGATTATAACTATGCTCTTAGAGTATTTGCTGAAAAGAATGACCACATAGCAATGGGTATCTTGATTGATGATCTTAAGAAGGAGGGTCGAGTCATGGATGCTCATACTTTTGGTCTTGTGGCCGAGACTTTGGTTAAGCTGGGAAAAGAAGACGAAGCATTGGGCATTTTCAAGAACTTGGACAAGTACAAGTGTCCTCAGGATGAATTCACGGTTACTGCTATCATCACTGCTCTTTGCTCCAAAGGGCACGCTAAGAAGGCCGAAGGTGTAGTTTTGCATCACAATGACAAAATCGCAGGTGTAATGCCTTGCATTTATAGAAGTCTTGTTTATGGTTGGTCTGTGCAGAGGAATGTGAAGGAAGCTCGAAAGGTTATCCAACAGATGAAGTCAGATGGGACTATCCCAGATTTGTCTTGTTACAACACATTTCTCAGGTGCCTTTGTGAGCGCAACCTGAGGCATAATCCTTCAGGACTTGTACCTGAAGCTTTGAATGTGATGATGGAGATGAGATCGTATAAGATTTCCTTGACCTCAATTAGTTATAACATATTGCTTTCTTGTTTGGGGAGGGCCAGAAGAGTCAAGGAATCATGTCGAATTCTTGAAACAATGAAAACTTCTGGGTGTGCTCCGGATTGGGTTAGCTATTATCTTGTGGCTAAGGTGTTGTTTTTGAGTGGGAGATTTGGCAAGGGAAGAGCGATAGTGGATCAGATGATCAGCGAAAGCTTAGTACCAAACTGCAAGTTCTATTACAGTTTGATTGGCATTCTCTGCGGAGTTGAGAGGGTTAATTATGCTCTTGAACTGTTTGAATTAATGAAGAGAAGCTCATTGGGTGGTTATGGACCTGTTTATGATGTGCTTATTCCAAAACTCTGTAGAGGAGGACGATTTGAGAAAGGAAGAGAGCTTTGGGATGAAGCTATACGCATGGGCATCTCTCTTCAGTGCTCAAAGGATCTTTTGGATCCTTCAGTGACAGAAGTATTCAAACCCACAAGGCCGGAAAAGATTAGCCTCTTGGACAGCTCAAAAGCCAAGCCTCTAAAGAAGGCTACAACTGCAAAACGTTTGGGAAAACGGAAAAATATGAAGAAGAAGAGGAAATCTTAGTATTAATTGGTACGAAGTCCTAGTTACACTTAGTATTGTTGCTACAATTTAATTAACATAGGAATATGATTATAATACTGTGGGATCGTGCTTTTATTGAATTGTATGCCTTTTTGTTGTTGGAGATTATGCCTTTGTTTGATAATATATGCTGTATGTCTGTCTCTTAACACGTTATTTCTTACAAATTGTGTACCGTTTAATTTTTCTCATACCGCTGCGTTCAGTGACGGAGCCAAGATTCAGAGTTTATGGGTGTATAATTAGTGCCCTCGAAATTTTTTTTTAAAGAAAAGTTTTAAATGCATTAAGATTATATTGTTGACATTTTCTAGAAAGAAAAAAGTTTGACAAGCTATTGAGGATCAAAGACCCAACAAACAAAATTCTCAAAGGTATCAAGTTTGTTTCATGCAATCAACAGAGAAACCAGTAGCACTTTAAATGTGACTTTCCAAATGTGGGATTCACCATCTTGAATCAGATCATAAATGCATCTTAATGCAATTGTTTTATCTCATACTAACTATGATTCTAAATGTAGGATCAGTTTGTAATGCAATTTAGAACCTAGTTTGTACTACATTTATAATCGGAGGAGTACTAAATCATACAATTAAATCAGAAAACGTAGGCAGGCTCATGTTTGGTCGTTCAGCTGAAGATTGATCAACACACAATGAAGCTACTAGAATGAAATAGACATTTTCAACATAAACCAGCTCAGTAGAAATAGAACAAAGCAGACATACCCACTTCACTAAAATTTTCAGTGAGCAATCCAAAGCTTGTCGTCCACCACTCTAGCAATGAGCTCCAATAATAGCACCCCTAATTTTAGAAATCGATCAATTTCTGAAAGGGTGAGCAGCAGCAAATTCAATCAAGAAGTGGTTTGTGGAGGGTGAAGAGATGCAAAACAGAGAGACACACGAACAGGAAAACAACAAGAAGAAAAATACAGAGTTCACCGGAAAAGGGATGCAAGAAGAAAAATACAGAGTTCATTCACCGACTTACGCCACAGAGTTCACCGACGACAGAGGGGGGAGCCAAGAGCGCCGTGGGTGAGAGAAGATCGATTTGGGACGGATCGATTTGGAGGAGGGATCGATTTGGGGATCGATTAGGAGTGGGTGAGAGATTTGGATGAGGGATCGATTTGGGACGGAGGGATTTGGAGGAAGGAACGATTTGGAGTGGCTGATCGACGGCTATGGGCTATGCCGAGAGTCCGAGACGGTGGCAGTGAGCTAGAGCTTCGAGGAGCTGCTTCATGACAGAAGCGGCTTCGGCCTCCGGGTCCAGGAAAGGGTGAGGGAGGATGCGGTCGAGGAGGGTGTGGGGGTGGCAGAGCTCGAGGATGATGCAGAGAAAGTGGTCGTGGTGGATTGGGACAGAGTGACGGACACAGACGAGTGGGTGAGAGATTTTGAGAATGGGGGGAAAAAAAAAGAAGGGGTCAGGATGTAATTCGAACTCAGGACCTCAAGCTGGTTGTAAAAAAGTCTTAGCCAACTACTCTAATCAGACAAGTTGCAATGAAAGTCCTATACTATATATATATTTTTAAAATTTTTTATGGGTTCACTTGCCCCCATAAAAAACAAGTGTGCCTCCGTCCCTGGCTGCGTTCCTCACCTTTTATTTATTGATATTTTAGAACTATATGTTTTTATTTGCATCAGGAAAAGAGATTTAGAAAATATTAGATGAGAGATTATCCAATTTCTTTAGATATAATTACTTTATTTAATTTGTTAAGAAAGTAGGATAATATCCCAAAAATCTCATATATATATATATATAGATAAATACTTTTAAAAGACAACCTTTCAGTCAGCCCCTAATTTGATATATGATTAATGTGCAAATTTTTCTCGAAAGTATTTACAAAATAGTAATGTTGCCCGGAAAATTATTTTAGCATTTCATTATAATCTCATGTGAAAAAGGTATTTCTTTTTAATTTTTGACATTTCTGGAAATGAGTATTCTTTTACTGATTTATTGAAGTGATTATTGCTGGATTATTGTATTCTTGATTTTATATTATGTTTGATGTGTTGGTTTTCTTGTTGTGACTATCCCAGTAGGTTATGCTTTGAAAAATTGTTTGTACCTTTCAATCCCTCTTGTTGAACATCTGAGAACTAAACTGATTTTAAGTGGTAAACATAAGTGATGATTGCCAATATTTATGCCCATAGCAAGGTAGTTAGTGACCTAATTTTTGCAGGTAGTTAAATGAAATTAATATCTGATGTAGTTTTTTCATTCTCTTTTATACGAGTAATTGTATTAATTAGAGGCTGATTCTTTTGCTTCCTTCACAGGTAGCTGTATTTTCCTTGTAACTGCATCATGAATTTGCTGGAAGTCATTAAGAATGCTTCAGTAAATCTGAAGCAGCATGATTCAACCCCAGACTACCCAACTGTCATAAACACAGATAATATTATCCCAAATTTAAAGCCAGAACAAGAAGAAGAAACAAGCTCCTCATCCGTCCTAAAACCCCTCACTGGATGGAATATCTCACAAATTGATAACGAACGATTTGCTATTGACAGTAGGTTCTTTTGATAAGGGCAAGTTTGTCAGTAGTTTGAATTCATACCTTGAAAACATTAGAGACAATGTGGGAGTTTCAGTCGGGATTAATTCATCCGGTATTCACCATACAAAGATCTTGATTTCATTTTTTCATTGGTACTTAACAAAGTGGTTGAAGAAATATTAGAGGTTTCCACAAGTGGGTCCGTGTCCACATTTTTGACATCATGTTTGGTGTCATCCTAGGCAAGAGTTAAGATTAATCTATTTGTTTGAGTTAGCGTTAGAAAGTTAGAAAATCACATTCCTGCAATACGTTGTTACATCGTATACTGTCAAGTTTGAAAAATAGGATTAAGAATTCAAAGTTGAGTCTATGTGCGTATGAAAAAATGTTTGTACTCCTGTGGCCAGGGAGTGTGTATTCCCATTCCTTCATGGTGGTATTGTGGTCGAAGACAGTTGTCATCATCCTGTCTCAAGTTGTGTTCTCAAAATCGGCTAAGTACTCTCCCAAGGTGACACCCAACAAATGATATCATCGTATCGAAGCGTTACAAGTGGTATTATTATTATGATTAGAGATAAATTTGGTTTCTTACATTTTTTTTTATAGTCTATTAAATTAAAATACAATTTTTCTTTTACATCCGCGCGCACAAAACAAACAAAATGATCTAAAGGGGTGATGATGAAGTGACTAGGAGATTGCTAATCACGATTACCTAACTCTCATTTGCCAATAGTTAGCTTACTACCTAACTCTCACGTATGATATGATAGTTTTTTGATATAAGGCGATAGGGAATGGGGATTAAACCTAGGATCGGGAGGGGAGAAATTAATCTCAATACCGCTGCACTACAATAGTGTTGGTGTATGATATGATAGTTAAATTATTAATTAGAGGCTAAATTTTTAATTGGGATAGGTTATTCTGTCTACTCTTATTTTATCCACCTTTGCCTACCCCTCTCAATACCGTTAAATTATAGTCTCATCCAACGACAAAGATTTATGGAATAAAATAAACCTTTTTCCCTCTTCCTCCCTCCCACCGCCTCCCCACTCATGCCTCCCGAGTTCCCTTTTCTTCACTACCTCCGTTGTCCTTCCTCTCCCCGCTCAATCCCGATGACCTCCATCATTCTCTCTCTTACCCCAAAAACCTCCACCCCAATGATCATTCCCACCAGGACAACTGCCCCCAACAAACTCTGCATGATCCTTGTTCTGAACTCTTATTCTCTTTAGAGGATTACGTCGACTTTGGTTTTAACTTCTTTTACCGTGATTGCCCTGGTGTGTTTACTTCGTCCAATGTAATGCTGTGAAGTGAACTTTTACGCTTCCTGGTATGTTATCAATTGAATGCATTGATTTTGTTGGGGCTAGTGATCTAGAGATTAAGTATTTCGAGCGAAAGCATTTGGGAATTCTTCTCTCCAAGAGTCAGCGGGGGAGAGAGAGATGGTAGGAGGCATTGGAAAGAGGAAGGGATAACTCTCAAATTTCCGTTGTTTGATGAGATTATAATCTAATAGTATTGAGAGCGGTTGACAAAGGTAGGGAAAATAAGGGTAGACAGAATAACCTATCCTATTCTAATTATATCTTTATCTATGCTTAGTTCCATAAATCAACATGAATGTTCTTTTTATTTATTGTAATTAATATGGATAAAAAAACACATTTATTAGTTTCAAATTGAGACTAAACAAAATGAGTTTATATTGTTTTTATACAAAAAAGTTTGGGGGGTAGACACTGGTATTCCACCAGGGGTAGTACGTGTCTCTAGGCTTAGAGATCGTTTACATAGATACTTACAGTTATAGATTACCCACCAACGAGACCTTCACATTGACCAGTGAGTATCGAACCTCCTCTCTTTAGAGGTGAAGGCTTTATAAATAACAAAGAATGATACCACTTTGGTCTTATTTATAAGTCCATTTTGATCAAAAAAAATTGGTCTTATTTATAAATCCCCTTTGACTAAATAAATGAGATTATGATAATTTTACTTATATTAATCGTATCAATGAAAATAAAGAGAAGAAAAAGTTGAAAACACTTAATCATAAATAAAGGTAAACTTAAAAATTTAACTCATAATCATTGAGCTAAACTATCTCTCCTTCTCCTTGATCTATGTGATTTAGTTAGAAAGGGACTTATAAATAGTAACATAATGGTATTAAATTATACCAAGCCTTAAAAAAAAAAAAATCGCTTAACAGTGAAAGCTGAAAAAAGTGATGGACACGTCATCCTTTCTCGGCTTCCTGTGACGGTGAGAACCCCCAACGATTTTCCTCCCAAAAACCAGACTTTGTTTCTTTCTAAAGCTTCTCCTTCGCCACCATGTCCGAACTCCTCCACTTGCCTCTTTCCCTCCACACCTAGGGTTTACATTTTCGTATTCTTTCATTCATTCATTTTCTTCCTGCCCAAACAGGTTCCTTCCATCCTCCTCTTCGATTTCCCTAAAATTATGCATTTCCAAATCACCCTTTTACTTAATTCTTGAAATTTCACGAACCCCAGAATCTTCTCTCTTGTCCATTCATAGTTATTCCGCCCAGACAGAGCGGGATTCGCAGAGAAGAGAAGATTTCGATGGGGCAAGAGGGTCTTTCCGCTCAGAAGAGAACTCACTCGGCTGGGTTGCCCACTACTACCGCCGTTCCTAATGGCAGAGGCCGTGCTCTCGCCGGCTTACCTCGTGGTCGTCAGATCCACAAGACCTTCAACAACATTAAGATTACTATCCTTTGTGGCTTCGTCACCATTCTCGTCCTTCGCGGTACCATTGGTGTTAATTTTGGAGGCTC
Organism: Acacia crassicarpa; assembly: GCA_034222035.1. NCBI lineage: Eukaryota > Viridiplantae > Streptophyta > Magnoliopsida > Fabales > Fabaceae > Acacia > Acacia crassicarpa. Next base: position 22,687 of record JAWXYG010000023.1, on the reverse strand, counting down.
CGACGCCGATGCCGTCAACCAGAACCTCGTTGAAGAGACCAATCGGATTCTCGCGGAGATCAGATCCGACAGTGATCCCTCCGATCCCGACGAGCCTGTTGAGACCGAGTTGAATCCGAATATCACATACACTCTTGGGCCGAAGATCACCGATTGGGACCAGGAGCGGAGGGCTTGGCTGGATCAGAATCCTGAGTTCCCAAATTTCGTCAAAGGTAAAGCTCGAATCCTGCTTCTAACTGGCTCACCTCCGAAACCTTGTGATAACCCAATTGGGGATCATTACTTATTGAAGTCAATAAAGAATAAGATTGATTACTGTAGATTACATGGGATTGAGATTGTGTATAATTTGGCTCATCTGGATAAGGAACTTGCTGGGTATTGGGCAAAATTGCCAATGATTCGTCGGTTGATGTTGTCACATCCTGAGGTAGAGTGGATATGGTGGATGGATAGTGATGCGTTCTTTACTGATATGGTCTTTGAGCTTCCCTTGTCAAAGTATGACAAGTATAACTTGGTTCTTCATGGGTACCCTGATCTGTTATTTGACCAGAAATCATGGATTGCTGTGAATACAGGAAGCTTTCTGTTTAGGAATTGTCAATGGTCTTTGGATTTGCTTGATGCCTGGGCTCCAATGGGCCCAAAGGGTCCCATTAGAGAAGAGGCAGGGAAGATTTTGACAGCAAATCTGAAGGGGAGGCCAGCATTTGAGGCAGATGATCAATCAGCATTGATATATCTTTTGTTGTCACAGAAGGATGAATGGATGGATAAGGTTTTTCTTGAGAATTCATATTATTTGCATGGCTACTGGGCCGGATTGGTTGATCGCTATGAAGAGATGGTTGAGAAGTATCATCCAGGATTTGGTGATGAGAGATGGCCATTTGTGACCCATTTTGTGGGCTGCAAGCCTTGTGGGAGCTATGGAGATTATCCTGTTGAGAGGTGCCTCCGTAGCATGGAGAGGGCTTACAATTTTGCTGATAATCAGGTGCTCAAGCTCTATGGGTTTAGGCATCGCGGTCTCTTGAGCCCTAAGATCAAGAGAATCAGAAATGAGACTGCTACTCCTTTGGAGTTTGTTGACAAGTTTGATATAAGGAGATGGCCGTCAGGTAGCAGTGAATGAAAAAGCTAGTGAGGCGACAAACATGTTCTAGAGTGATACTTTAGGGTAATCATTATAGGTGGAATTCGATCTGATTTGAAGATACCTTCACTTGTAAGTTTTGTTTGCTATGTTTTCTTGGTTCCTAGCTTTCTGAAAACTTTCAGATAGAATTCTTTCATAAGTTTGAGACATCTTCATTCTGCCATGTCTGAGTAATTAGTCGCCAAATTAGTTTTTCTGCTGGATACTGACTGACTTCTATATTCTCTCTCTTTCGGGAGGCAAGGCATGAATTCATGAACTTGCAACTTACACTTCCTGAGCTTTGTTGTAACATGGTATAATATAAGTTCTTTCTTCTGTTTTGTTTGACAAGCATACCTTGATTGTAATTTTCCATAGAAATTATAGTCAATAATTTTCCTTGAAGCCAGTATGAAGTACTAATCTCAAATCAATATTCACTAGCGAGAGAAAGAAGCAGTTCTTAAAACATGTTGATCAATTCAAATTTCATTGGCGACATGACGAATAATTGGGTTATCACTTCTAACTCAAATGTTCGAGTTGGCATCCTGACTTTGGTTTATTACGCCGTACTCTTCAAAGAAAAACGGGGAGTAGAAAAGCCTTTTAACATTTGATGTAGTTGTAATTGTAATAGTTGTTATTTGATGATTATTCTCAGGTCATCCATAAACATAAGTCGTCACACTCCGCTCTAACATTTTGAATTAAACACAAATATGAAACGTTGGACCACATCAGATGCAACTCGCAGGAGGAAAAAATTTGCACAATGTATCAGCAACACCAACACATCCATGCACATGGTCATTAATCAATGAAGAGGCAACACTTGCCCATGAAACAAGGATCAGTGGAGGTCCTCATGCATGGCAGTGTAGTGCTAGATTTAGAGTCCTCTCTCAAAGCAGCGACTCTGCATTCTCAAACATCTTCAGGAGATGAATCTCTCACAGTGTTCTCTTTTTAGTCGTCCTCCTCCTCTTCATCATATTTAATGGAAGCAGGTTGTCCATTGAGATGAACATTGACTCCATTCAACTTTTTCACAAACTGTCCCCTCACGCGAGGTCGCCTTTCAGCAAGCTGCTTTCGATTGACATACCTAATTTTCTTATCAAAGCATCGTTCTTTCCTTTTCTTTCTAAACCTCATCAATGCTTCTGCTCTCCTATCAACTATATTTAGTTTTGCTTTGGATGAACTTGAACTTCCAAATGATGGCCGTGAATGAGCTGAGGACATCTGACCAGGTTGTAAGCATACAGTCATTGGGTGATATGGGAAGTAAGTCATCCCATTCGCATCAGGAGGACGATGGGAAATGTCACTGTACCTTGCAATCATACTAGCATGATTCTGCGGGTCCTGATGATTCTTAGGATACAATGGCGCTGAGGATGGCATCAGAGGGGGATTGAAGAACCCTGAAATATAATATAAATGAGGATGTTGGGAAGGAGTACCGGGTAATTGAGTCTCAGAAATATGAGTTCCATTTTTAACATGGGTGACATCTTGTGGTAAATGTTCTTGATTGAAGTTCTTTTGATTTAGACTTCCCATGGATGCAGGTGGAGCAGAAGAATTGTCAGTGGAGAAAGAATCAGGTTTACTAATGCTGCTGGGTAAATCATCTTTATTAGGTCTCTCACTTGGCTCTCCATTTCCATGTGTTTTAAGGTTATGAACCCCATAGGGACAAGTTTGATGCATGTCTTCCATCCTTAGTTGTGTTGCAGCATTGTTTTGAACTTGAGGAATCCCTTGTAAGTTGCTCTTTTGCATGGTTGTTTTAACATAACTAAAGAACGCCGATGACTCCCCGATCCTCAGTCCACTCTTCTTTGGTCCTGAAGAACGGTGTCCTACATAATTATAGCAAAGTCAGGGAGAGGATAGTACAACTGAAAAATAAGCTTCCATACAAACCATATTCATCCTTAGGAACTCAAAAGTTTTTTTTTTTTAAATTTTTGGTTACATAAATGCTTCAAATCTATAATGTCAGAAACTTGTATAATTTTAGATCTTGGAAATTAATAGTTAGCATAAGATAAGGAACAAACTTGTCTGGCGATCACTAGTTCCAGGCACATCAGGCCCATACTCTGATGCATGAGCACCTGGAGGCTCCTCAGGAGGAGCAGCAGCAGCAGCTGTAGACTGAAAAGGGAAAACCATATATCACTAAACGTCATTATCTACAATTTTTTGCAGCTATATAACACTCTCTCAGCTCAATGCTAAAACAACAGTATCTGGCCTGCATAAGTTTAACTTTGTAACTTCCTGATAATTTTGATTATGATTTCCTTGCCTATGCTTTATAGGCCATTGCATTTACTCAGAATTTTAATGAACTTCCGACTTTGGAGCTTCATAAGGCAATCTCTTCAGTAGCATCCAAATTTGATCTAGCCTGCCTCCTTTTCATATTGATGGCAGTATGAAAACTATGATGTCAATACTGAAGTTCACAAAAAGTATTATATTGGCAACATAACTGAACATTGTATTTAAAAGACACCACACAAAACTATTTTGTGTAATCCAGTAAATTTCAAGTTAACCATGGCGCACAAGCATATCGATGTATCATGCATCATAAGCCATTGGTTGCTTTCATTCTTTCATCACTTTAGTATTGTTTTGTTAACAATCACCTCATTTTGCTGCTCGATTGACATTCCTATCTCTGGATTAGTGCTTCTGTTGGACTTGTCTTCTGTATCATCTGAGAAAAAGGCGGTACTGGCTGTATTACCATTACCATCTCCAGGGTCTGATGCTGCCAGATCGGAATTATAGGTCTTCATGTTCTTCTCTGTCAGACCAAGCTGCCATAATGGATATATAAAACACAATTTAAAATAAATTTGAAAAAAATCTAAGCTGTAGTTAAATGTCAACAGAAAACTAATACAAACAGAAGAATCAGGCTATAATGAAGGGAAGATTCCACCACAACACATCTCTTTATTTTCATGCATAACTATTACATGTAAAGTTGTGTTTTTTACTAGACAAAGGCTCAACCTTCACATGAAACAAAGCTACAAATTAAAGTTAATGCCTATTTGGTGGTAATAGATATAAAGTTAATTCTATAACGTACATGTATTTTTCTTCATTTAATTTAATGGCTGTGGTGGTTTCAAAAACACCAACACCTATGAAATTTAAGTGGAGAGCATGTATTAGAGATGCCAAAAGTCCACAAGTTAGTGCACTACAAAATAGGGAGAAGTAGTGCAGTACAAACCATGTGCCTCCTTCTCCACATGTGTGTCCACAAATTTAATAGTTCATTAGAGCGTAAAGGCTTTATTAGATACTCTGCTGCTCCAAGTCTCAAACACTTCATAACAATGGATACTTCATCGTGTGCCGACATGACTTACGAAAAAACAAGATAACAATGAGGAACAGAATATGATTTCATTGGTTTTGAAATATAACAAAACCGAAGCTTACTTATAACAGGAATTCGATGCAAATCTTTTTTTCGTGCAATGTACTTCAACATCTTCATGCCAACTTCAGCAAGTATGATATCAATATCTTGCGCCTCTGCATTCAGTACATCAATTGCCTGCCTTGGCGAACTTACTGAAGTAACTGTAAAGCATAAAGATCGAGAGTTTATGGACGCTAAGCAGGTCATGAATTATACCAAGTTCAAAATAGACTAGACAAATCGAATGCTGCAGTAGGAATCAGAATGTCTAGAATGATATCACCATAATTGAGGCATTTTCAGTTTTCGCTGATAAAAGGTTAAAAGGGAGCATGAGTGTGTTTCCGCACATATTCAAACTGTTGGGCCTTAAAACCAGACCTGAGCCAATTTCACACACTTCAGATTTCCCAAAGTTGCTGAAGGGGATTACCCTCTCCTGTAGATGCTTATATGAGTCTATTTCTCTGTGTTATCTTTCATTTAATCTTCATATGTAATGTGTTGTTATATCACCATATGAACAAACATGATTGAACTCCATTGAGCTTCGAGTCAAATCAAGAAAAAAATTCAATGTAACAAGTAAAATGCAGGGAAGCAATAACAAATATTAGGATAGAGAACAGAAATCCGTTACAAATTTGAATATTTAGCATCAGCAATTTCTGATTCTTCCTTTTAAATTATTGACTGTTAAAAAACCCAGAAACTTAGTTACTGAGCGTCTGGAGCCAGAGTTAGCTCTCGGAGCAAGAAATAAAAATTGAGAAGTTAAGTTACAGAACATCTGGAGCCATAGTTAGCTATTGGAGCAAGAAATATAAATTGAGAATTTAGATATATTTAGTCTTCCTCTACCTGCCTATTAATGATTTCCTATTAAATCTTAGTTGGAATGCACATAAATGAAGGTGATGGGCAACCGCAAGTTCAAATGCTATATCCACTCATCAACTACAAAATATCAATAAAATATCAAAAGAAGAAGTGACTGAAATAAATACTGAAAGTTATACCTTGATAAGAACATCCGGAAAGAAGCGTTAAAACCTCTTCCGAACTCTTGGTATCGTTATCGCACAACAATATTTTCACCTTGCTTCTATCAATGAAATCATCAGTCCTCTTGCTAGGATTTCCAGCATTAGCACATACTTTGTTCAAATCAAAGCCTCCAATCTCCATTGTTCGAACTACTCACGAAAACTCTCTTGGATCCTCAAAGCAGAGCCTCAGAACCCATCAACCAGGCAAATTAGAAAGGCAATCACAGCAACACACCCTCAGCTCAAAATGCCGTCGTAGATGAAGTATTTCATCTACTTCAACGTCAAAAGGCCAATATTAGAGAACGTCCATTGGTTTATTGCCCCCACAACCCGAATAGCGATTAATTTTAGGATAACATATCTGTGTAGGGGTTCGATACTCACACTCAAACATACGCCATGGCGCGAAGCTGTTCAACAGTAATACAAGTGCGCGCGGTGGCGAACGTAAGCTCAATCCATAAACGCTAAAACCTCGAGCAGTGAAACAAAATTAGATGAATCGGAAAAAGATTGGAGCGGGGAGGGGAGAGAAGAGCTTTTTCAGTCGCAGAAGTGGACGATGAACATGAAAATGCAGTGTGAAGGCCTGAGTTTATATTTGTAACCGGTAACCACTGCGTACAAAAATAAAAATAAAAATGAAAAAAGAAGAGAAGAGAAGGAGGTGAGCGCAGGGTAGCCGGGAGAGTGAAGTGAGATAGTAGGAATGGTGACGTGGAAAGTGCAGAGAGGGAGAGAGTGGTGAGGGGGAGTAAGGATAGAGAGAAAGCCACGTCATATGCAGATATTTAAGGAAAGTAAACGTGACTAAAATATCTCATCTTCTTTGATGTAAATCCGGTTCCACATGTGCGTTTAAGCACGTTTGAGTTATTTCACTTATTTGTCAGAAAATTGACTTATTTTATATTCTCTCCCGTCCTAATTATAAGAGTTAGTTAATTTTTTTTGAAGAGATTAAAGAAGCTAATTAAATTACTTTAAAGTATTTTTTTTCAAACTTATTAGTTTGACTAATAAACTAATATATAATCTAAGAATATTTAACATACGAAATGATTAAGTAACTTATTTAGTTTCTTTAATCTCTCCAAAGAAAGTCAACTAGCTCTTATAATTAGAACCAGAGGTAGTATCTAATTTTGGCAGAAGTAAGATAAAAAAAATAGATTGTAAATGTAATTTGTATTTAGATTGACAATGACAGAAGTGATTTTTTTTTTCCAAACGAAAACGTATTTAGATTATTATTTTAAAAGTCGATTGAGATGAAAAATGACTGAAAATGACAGTAATCTTATTTATTGTATATTACACGCAAACACATAGAAACTAAGAACAATGGAAAAGCCAGGTGTGACTCAATTGCATTTCTTGGAGGTCCTGAATTTGACATGCGTCCAGAGGGGTTCAACTCTCAGCTAGATTTCTTCATATCATCGAAGCATACTTCATTCATTTAGATATATCTTGTTCATTCCGTCACTTTTCCTCAGCGGGATTTTTTTTTTTTTTTTTTTTTCAAATTCTCTCACTGCATACGACTTCACTTCACGATTTCAGAGAGCAGTCGCCTTCTCGAAAGAGGAAATCCAATGGTGACAGTGAAGGTGGGGAGGCGAACGAAGGTGAATGGTGGTGATCAGGGAGGCTTCGATGATCGATCTACGATTCTGCACAGCCCCATGCCGTCAAGCTCTGATTTTGTCTTTGAGATCGCGATTCTTGTTTTCCCTTCTTGCAATTTTCTTATTATACTACCTCCCTCCGGTCCTAATTATAAGGGCTAGTTGACTTTCTTTGAAAAGATTAAGGAAGCTAAATAAGTTATTTAATCATTTCATACGTTAAATATTCTTAGATTATATATTAGTTTATTAATCAAACTAATAAGTTTGAAGGAAAAAATAAAAATAAAAATACTTTAAAGTAATTTAATTAACTTCCTTAATCTCTCCAAAAAAGTCAACTAGCTCTTATAATTAGGACCGGAGGGAGTATGTATTAGAAAAGGGGCCAAAGTGCCACCTTTAAACTGGGGAACTGGTGGATTTTTTTTTTATTTTTTTAAAAATTAATACATGTTTAAATAATTGTCCATCCTTAATACATCAAAACTGTTGTAACACCCCAACTTTTCTAAAGCATTTTCGAAATTATTTGATCAGAGTTCAAAATAATTTAACCAGAGTTGAGCAACGAAATGATTTTAAATACAAAGTAACTGATATTCAACCACTGTAGTGTACTGGTTTGTTGATACAAAGAGTTCGAAAGACTATACATATCTACAGGACTTTCTCCAGCAAGTCCTTCTGCCTGTTGCTTACCCTTGTTTCTGTTTCTGTTCACTCCGAAAATCCTGAAACTACAGTAAGAGCTGAGGTTCAATACCCATTGAACCTCAGGTAACGGTTAACCTCATGCTTATGTATCAAATATGTATGACAGATATTCATGTCAAAACAGCAATAATCACATACATTATTCTCATATTCACATAATAACATAACACAGCCACTGCAATATGCATGTTATTATAGTCTGCACTATTCACCAGTGCCACGGTGTACATCCGTGTCCTCAGCGCTAGGAAAACATAACGGCGTTATCAAGACTATAACCCGTATCAAGTTGTATGTGTATGATCAATTTTCAAAAACAGAATTTCAGACTATCTATCACATATAAGCATACCATAAGCATCAGAGTTAAGGTTACAATACGCGTCCGTACCTTCCTTCCACGTGAATAGTAAATTACTATTCATGTATACGGCACTATTCATGTATACGGCACTATTCACGTATACGGCACTATTCACGTATCCCCAAACTTCCTTTGAATCTGACTCCGGAATCCTCGGATATCCTATAATATCATTTTTATCAGTGACCATTAATTTTCAGCATTTGCGGAAACTATGTTGGATATTCACTATTCATGTGAATAGTACCAGTAAAAATATTTTTACCGTGCCGGTAAATATTTTTTACTGTGCCAGTAAATAATATTTACTGTCCAAGGATAATTCTTTTCTGATGTGACAGATCAGACTAAGCTGCAGCCACAGAGCATACTCAGAAAAACTCTATCTGGCATTTCTACTATAATTACCAAAAGAAACTACCAAATATTAAGACTAGAGACCAAAGAACTTACCCTTGAAGTTCCTGCTCATTCTCTCCAGCTTCAAGAACTTTACTCTAAACTCTCTCTCTAACTCTAAGAATTCTCACTCTTCTCTTAAACTCAACTGTTGTTCTCTGAGTTTGGTGTGAAGAAAATGAAGAAATGAAGCCTCTATTTATAGTGAAAAAGCATGACACTATTCATACTTTATCAGGTCAGATTTTGGCCGTTGGATCTTGACTTTAAACATGGCTTCATCTCAACCGTCCAATCCATTTGCTTACGTCATCGATGACGTCATCGATGACGTCATCATGACGATGACACTTTCTTACTCTTTTGCATTTATCCTATAAAGATTCCCTGATCGGTGTTCTAATCGCGTTATATTAGAAATTCTCAAGAATCCGGAAGCACAGCCTTGTAGTTCTATTTTTCCTCTTCAGAAATATCTGGGTCAACTAAATTTTTGATCCTATTTAGGGTATTCCGTAACCTGCCGAAGATTTTAAGTCGGACACTGACGGTTACAGAAATTACTTCGGGTGACACCATCTTCTAGACAAAAATTCACTGATTCATAATATGTGCAGTTGTTTACTACTTAGTTCAAGGATTTTGAGTTATGATTTATTTCCTACAGATTCCACTATCTGTCCTGCTTCAAAATATCGGTTCAACCTATCTCAAATAATCATTCCGCCGATTACGGAAATGACTTCGGAGATAACCCACTCTGAGATAAAAATTCACTTATTTATAATATACCCTTACTTTAAAAACCTAATTCACGGTTTATTGGAAATAATTTTATTTCTATTATTTTCCAAAGTATAAGATATTATATTATAATAATATTATTATTGAGTGGGTCCCGCGTCAAATTTTTCAAAATTTCTCCCGTGAATGTGTCGGCAGGAGGAGAATTATTTTGACGTGGGTCCCGCATGAATAGTAAATACGTATTTTCAAAAAGTGAATACGTATTTAGGAATAGTAAATACCGTATTTTTGAATAGTAAATACCGTATTTGTGAATAGTAAATACTTTTCATATTTCTCAAAATATCGATTAAATACCGTATTTATAAAAAGTGAATACGTATTTGTGAATAGTGAATACTATTCATGTACGTATTTGTGAATAGTAAACACTATTCATGTCCAATAAAATACTGATTCTAAATTCATTTTCAAAAATAGGGTCTAATAGTCCTCCGAAAATAGGCTAATTTTCTAGTCTTTAGGTCCAAAATTCAGAATGTTACAATTCTCCCCCCGTTCAATAAATTTCGTCCTCGAAATTTGACAATATAAAATCAAAAGGTTATCTAGACCTCTAATATACTTCTTCCTTATACATGCTTATCTAGCATACATCCTACTATTCAATGCTCCATTAAACTGGGAACATTTCACAAATGCTCCATTTCATTTTCTATAATTCAACCTCTTCCTTTGTACTAGCATGCCAACTAGTGATCCAGGAAAAATTCTATTTTCTGGGTTTGTCTATCACTCCAATTCTCTTAATTCTGGTACCAAATATCATCATAGATACTATTCTCATCATCATTTCAAATCTTCGGATTCTCTCCGGTTCATCTAATATTATTAGAAAGTCACCCTTCCCAAGATTACTATCACCTTAGCACGCTTACGCTTCAAAATCCTATTTTCAAATGTCAATTCCGACATCTTGAGTCAGTTGCACATCTAAGACAGATTTCTTAGATAAATGTGCGTATAAACGTCCAAACTTATTTTCTTGAAAACACAGCTAGCAATAAATGCCATAGCGATTTCTGTCTGCAAAGGTCTAGGAAACTGCGACCCCTAACGGTGGCTAGGGTGCACTAGGGTGCGGTGCCATAAAATTTTCCGCATAACAACAAAGTCTGCACTATTCTGAGCCAACGACAGATGAGAATCCGATGCTGCTTAACAAAATCTAGACGTTGCTAGCCCAGCTATAAATCGAGTAAAGAAAGAGCAAATGTTTCATGTTCTCTCAAACTTCACAAAATATTCATTTCCTCTCCGATCGTAATCTTCACTATAACCTTCCACATTATCCTTAAACATGGCCGGTTCAAGTAACTCTATTCCAGTCTCCGATTCATTCAACCCTTTCTTTCTTGAAGCCTTACTTCATGACTATCAGACTAACATGTTGTCTGATTTGTCAAACAATGCATCATACCCTTATTCTTCTTTATTTCCCCAAAATCCCGTAAGTATGAACGTTCATCCATCTGCCTCAACGATTAACATTCCTACTCCTCCTCCAAGGATACAAGATTCTATTTTTACAACTACTAACAGAAAGGAATCTGAAGCAGGTCCATCAAGGCGACCTGTCCAAAGGTGTCGTAATGTGGCAGAACTTATGGAGTCTACGGTACCTTCTCAACCAAGGAATCCTGCTTCTACCTTGACTGAGACTACTAATCCATTTTCATGTGGTTGCTGCCATGTTCTACGAGAGATTATTCATACCAATGGACTTCAATACCATAAACTTGAAGTTCATGGGAGGATTGGTATGATATGCCACGCTGTCTTTCACCAGGACGTACAAGGAGGTTCTTTCAGTCCTCAAGTATTTGACTTTGGTAAGAAGAATTTAGATGATGTCAAACATTTTCTAGAAAATTATTGTTTGAATCAAAAATCTTTAGGGTATGTCCTGGTGTCGGATCCCATATCAGCCTACTATGAGGCTCTCTGTGTTGGTTTGGAATGGACTAAAAATCAAAATGAACTCCCTAATAGTTCATTTCCAACCAATACAGAAAATATATCCAATAAAGGAAAAGAGCTCATGGTTGTAAATAATAATCCTTCAGTCCCCATACCTAGTAATCCATACCGATCAAGAGCTGAACAAAATATTAGAGCTGCATCAATGTCAATAGATGATCTTAGAGACTTCTTCCATTTACCTCAACAAGAAGCGGCTCAACAAGTTCGTCTATGCAAAAATGTTCTAATGAAAATATGCCATAGGGGAGGAATAAAGCATTGGCCGTATGTAAAAATTCGAAGCACTATGAAGCAAATAGCTAGATTGAGAAAAACAATGTCTTCTGATGGTCCTCTCTCAAGTGCAGCCGCTCAGGAAGAAATTAATAGACTTAAACTTGAGATAGTCGAAGCTTGCGGTGGGATTGTACCAACTGTTGTTCTTGATGCTTGAATTAATATAGTCTACTCTTCTTAGCCTTCTTGCTAATGTTTGTAATCTCTTATTCTAGGATTCATAAGGATTTTCGAGTTTTCCTGCCAAACTCAGCTTTATCTTATTAAATTCAAACTTAAGCCAGTTATTCTGTATAATCAAGACTATGTCCGCATTCTGTTATGGTATTGTCATCTGTTACTCATATAAATTAGCTAGGTAAGTGTAAATCTAGCGAAAATCTCTTCATACTTTTTACAACGGCAACAAAATGAATAACCATCAAATAGGGGCTTAGTCTTTCAATCACTTTCCTAGACACCAATAAAAATATTCATCCCCTAGAAAGTAATTTGGGCCTACAGAATCCAATATTCAATAAATTTTCTTGTCTCATTTTCAAATTTTCAAACATGAAAAATTTTCCGTGGTTTCAGTACATTTCACAATCTGCACTATACCACAAAGTAATAGTGCTATAACATTTTTAAATTTAATCGCTGCCATCACAAATTCGTGAAAACATTTTTCACTGCCGGATCATTTTCAAAAACTTTTATTACCGGCACATATCTTTGAGGGAGCTAATTTATTTCACAAAATTTTACAATTGAGAGTACACACCATTATTTTAACCATTTGGTACAGTGAGCGCCTTCTCCCAATCCCCAAATCCAGTTTTAACAGTATTATCAACAATGTGGGAGAACCTCCGCCCCTTTCTCAGGAGACCCAGTGTTCACACTGGCACATAAAGTAGCAACCCTATCTAGCGGAACTCAGTCCAGTCATAGACAGTCAGGTTGTACTAAACAAAACATATGCCCTCGGCAAAGTGTTATGGATTGGGTGCGTTCACTGTTGGTGCGATTTCCATTTTCTCAAACAAAATCCCTCCAAAAACTTTTTGTTCAAAGAGAACATTTATCAAAGGCCAGCGATTTCAAACGTTTTAAAACATCTGGCAGACCCAGCAAACTGTGTACATCTACAACAGCTTCTGTCCTTCCAGTTTTGTACTGACTTTACCACAACATAGTTGAAAACTCAGTTTCAAACTCTGGGTTCTAACAAAACCGTTTGTACAAGACAACATCATAACCATCACTGTGGTCTCAAATTCTGTTGAAAAATATTTCATTTGAAAACTCGATTTCACAAATTTGAAAGTAAACTCCGAAAATTTCAAAATAGCAGGTGCATTGGTAAGTTCAAAAATTCAATTTTTTTTAAAACCTTACTTAGGAATCAGACAACTAACATTAGAAGGTCATCACTAACTACACGCATTGGAACCTCTGTCCTTGGCTACTCAAACTATCCATAAAATACTTAGTTTGTTCTTCTTTAATCTTCCAGCTATTTCAAACATCGTTCGCTATCCTCGGATCTCACAAAATTTTATGGACACTTCTCATATTCGTTGTCTGACAACTATGGGCTTCTGCTAGCCTATAAACACAATATATATTGTATAGCACTGGAGCAAACCATGACGATATACTAAATTACTTAAACCTTCACTCTGGGGAACCTATTCGATGTGAGACTCATTATAATTTACTTACCTTGAGAACTGATGCACTGGTAACTCTACTTTATGGTTCGTTGTCACGGCGGCCCCACTCTACGGTTCGTCGTCACGGTGGCTCTGCTCTACGGCACATTACTCGGCGCTTCACTCAGTCTTCGCAGACCAGTCAGCTTTTCCGGTTAGCATCCTCTGTAGGTAAACCTCCTTGATCAGAACTCCCCGTAGGTATCCTTCTCCGATCAAACTTTCCATAAGTAGCGCCAGTGATCGTCTTTGAATCATTATAATGAGAACTCAAATCTTAACAGGTTCCTATCCTTTAGTAGTTTCATAAACCGTTGTTTCTATGTCTGCCATCTTATCTAGGGTCATTCTATTCGTGGACTTTCACTTTCTATTTAGCTCCAAGCATAATTCTTAACTCAATTTTCCCTATCGGGTAGCCACTTACTTTCAAGGGAATTTATTAGCCACTAACATCTCTATGATTCTTGGTCCCACCTTGAGACCATAACCTGGTGGCTACTGAGGTTTCCAACTTTCGTATGGTTCTGTTAAGGAACTATCTCTTAGGTATTTGGAACCTAGGCAAAACTCACTCATATTTTCTAAGGGTTCCCACTCTCACAGGGGTCATAGTTCTGAGATTTCTCTCGCCTAAGCAATATTAACTTCATAATGTCTATTGATTCTTGGTACTAATATTGGTATGCTTACTACTGGGTACCTACAACTCTCATAGGCACTAGTATGACATAACTGTCTCCCCAGAATTACTGGGTACTTTCCCTCTTCTGTCAATTGATCACCATCGTCAAGGACTTAATCAAAAGATCTTCGTCCCCGGAGCCACGCCCCTTTGCACGCATGGTGTCTGGCCTCTACAAGGTAGGGATTTTCTTCTCAGGGTACCTTAACAAGTTATTATTTTGACAAGGACATTAAATCGATAGGTTACTATCCAAGGGAAACCTAAACAGTAGGTTATTATTTACCGGAAAACTTAAGTCATACCAACTTCTCTGTACTACTTCCCTTGAAACTCTGGGCAGGGATTTAACTTAGACTCCAATTCCCATATCAAAAGTCTTAAAGTTCAACAATAGAAACCATATTCTATGTCATCCTTTCTATATCAGGGTTTTAATCTCTTAACCCTTTTCCTTAGGGTGTACGTCCTTTTTGTATCACAACACCAGTATTATATCAGTACTTGTACTTGTTTTTCGAAATACTTTTAAAACCATGGCTTAGAGCCTAACTTAGTTAGTCAAACCGATTGGCCAGGTAGGCGTCTATCATGGGAGCCTCACCGTGCTAGGGTGACTGATTGGCTGATCCACATAGACTCGGCCCTACCTTCGGCACCAATGGTTTACTGTAACTGAGTCGGGTTCATACCAGATAAAACACTTTTGAAAGCTTAGAACCTAACTCCGCTACTCAGACAATCCGACTAGGCAGGTGTATTTGTGGAAGGCTCGACGAATTCAAGAAAACTGATTGCCAACCACAAAACCCCTTTCTAAATATCAGACTGTTTGGAGTAACTTAGTTAACTCTGTGCCAGGATGTCTGCTCTGATACCAAAATGTAACACCCCAACTTTTCTAAAGCATTTTCGAAATTATTTGATCAGAGTTCAAAATAATTTAACCAGAGTTGAGCAACGAAATGATTTTAAATACAAAGTAACTGATATTCAACCACTGTAGTGTACTGGTTTGTTGATACAAAGAGTTCGAAAGACTATACATATCTACAGGACTTTCTCCAGCAAGTCCTTCTGCCTGTTGCTTACCCTTGTTTCTGTTTCTGTTCACTCCGAAAATCCTGAAACTACAGTAAGAGCTGAGGTTCAATACCCATTGAACCTCAGGTAACGGTTAACCTCATGCTTATGTATCAAATATGTATGACAGATATTCATGTCAAAACAGCAATAATCACATACATTATTCTCATATTCACATAATAACATAACACAGCCACTGCAATATGCATGTTATTATAGTCTGCACTATTCACCAGTGCCACGGTGTACATCCGTGTCCTCAGCGCTAGGAAAACATAACGGCGTTATCAAGACTATAACCCGTATCAAGTTGTATGTGTATGATCAATTTTCAAAAACAGAATTTCAGACTATCTATCACATATAAGCATACCATAAGCATCAGAGTTAAGGTTACAATACGCGTCCGTACCTTCCTTCCACGTGAATAGTAAATTACTATTCATGTATACGGCACTATTCATGTATACGGCACTATTCACGTATACGGCACTATTCACGTATCCCCAAACTTCCTTTGAATCTGACTCCGGAATCCTCGGATATCCTATAATATCATTTTTATCAGTGACCATTAATTTTCAGCATTTGCGGAAACTATGTTGGATATTCACTATTCATGTGAATAGTACCAGTAAAAATATTTTTACCGTGCCGGTAAATATTTTTTACTGTGCCAGTAAATAATATTTACTGTCCAAGGATAATTCTTTTCTGATGTGACAGATCAGACTAAGCTGCAGCCACAGAGCATACTCAGAAAAACTCTATCTGGCATTTCTACTATAATTACCAAAAGAAACTACCAAATATTAAGACTAGAGACCAAAGAACTTACCCTTGAAGTTCCTGCTCATTCTCTCCAGCTTCAAGAACTTTACTCTAAACTCTCTCTCTAACTCTAAGAATTCTCACTCTTCTCTTAAACTCAACTGTTGTTCTCTGAGTTTGGTGTGAAGAAAATGAAGAAATGAAGCCTCTATTTATAGTGAAAAAGCATGACACTATTCATACTTTATCAGGTCAGATTTTGGCCGTTGGATCTTGACTTTAAACATGGCTTCATCTCAACCGTCCAATCCATTTGCTTACGTCATCGATGACGTCATCGATGACGTCATCATGACGATGACACTTTCTTACTCTTTTGCATTTATCCTATAAAGATTCCCTGATCGGTGTTCTAATCGCGTTATATTAGAAATTCTCAAGAATCCGGAAGCACAGCCTTGTAGTTCTATTTTTCCTCTTCAGAAATATCTGGGTCAACTAAATTTTTGATCCTATTTAGGGTATTCCGTAACCTGCCGAAGATTTTAAGTCGGACACTGACGGTTACAGAAATTACTTCGGGTGACACCATCTTCTAGACAAAAATTCACTGATTCATAATATGTGCAGTTGTTTACTACTTAGTTCAAGGATTTTGAGTTATGATTTATTTCCTACAGATTCCACTATCTGTCCTGCTTCAAAATATCGGTTCAACCTATCTCAAATAATCATTCCGCCGATTACGGAAATGACTTCGGAGATAACCCACTCTGAGATAAAAATTCACTTATTTATAATATACCCTTACTTTAAAAACCTAATTCACGGTTTATTGGAAATAATTTTATTTCTATTATTTTCCAAAGTATAAGATATTATATTATAATAATATTATTATTGAGTGGGTCCCGCGTCAAATTTTTCAAAATTTCTCCCGTGAATGTGTCGGCAGGAGGAGAATTATTTTGACGTGGGTCCCGCATGAATAGTAAATACGTATTTTCAAAAAGTGAATACGTATTTAGGAATAGTAAATACCGTATTTTTGAATAGTAAATACCGTATTTGTGAATAGTAAATACTTTTCATATTTCTCAAAATATCGATTAAATACCGTATTTATAAAAAGTGAATACGTATTTGTGAATAGTGAATACTATTCATGTACGTATTTGTGAATAGTAAACACTATTCATGTCCAATAAAATACTGATTCTAAATTCATTTTCAAAAATAGGGTCTAATAGTCCTCCGAAAATAGGCTAATTTTCTAGTCTTTAGGTCCAAAATTCAGAATGTTACAACTGTACTTTGTAATTGGATGGAGACTGAATGATTGAATAATTATTTAGTGCTTTATATTAAAAAAGGATGTATTTAGTAGCATTAATAATAAGGTTTAGAAAGATGACATTGTAATTAGTTTTATAATAATATTTTTTTTTAAATTAAAATATATGTATTTGAATTTATTGAGTGTCCACTCTTCATTATAATTCATATAGCCGCATTTCTATTAGCATTTAGCCTGACTTTTCTTAATGACAGATTTGTAAAATAACTGCTTCTCTTATTATATCATCAGTATTCAGTTGATTTTATTAATATTTTTTGATATTATTTCTTTTCTTATTTATATTTTTTTGTTTTTATAATATTTAAAATTTTTCTTTAAAAAAAAAAATTAGGGACCGCCCCCGAATCTCTCACCATTAATGCCTAAAATTGTCTGGATCCGCCGCCTCTGACTAGGCGACACTCCAAAAAGCTCTTTTTTGTGGAAAAGCCCAATAGACCAGACGCCTTCCCAAGGACCATAGAAAATGCTTAGAAGCCAGTGGGTTGTTTTGCCTTCCAATGTGCTTTTGGGGGTTCTCAACGCGTTCCCAAACAAGTACATTTTCAATAGATACTGTTTCTGCGTTTGTTAAGAAAATCATTAAAATTAATTAATAATAATAAATTTATATATTTTTTCAATTATGCTCTTATCAGTAAAGAATATAATTTATAGAAACAATAAATTCAACAATAATAGTGAAGAGGTCAACTTGAAAAAAGTGTAATAAATACTTTGACAAACCAAAATGAAGTTTACATTTATGAGATATACACATTCATAAATTTAAAGTTTATATTTTAGAAAAAAGAAGGGAGTCTTTTGTTGGGTAAGGCTTAAAGGTTATTTTTGTCCTTAAAAAGACATTTTTGGCCTTTTGGGCAATTTTCTCCTGAGGTTAAAAATTGTTAATTTTGATTACTGAATCATTTTTTTTTATTGATATAATGCTCATGACATTTAATATGAAACCAGTTTGGGTGCTCGTGAGACTGGACGATCCATATCTAATAAGGACAATCTAGGTTTAATTTGTTTAAAAAATTATTTTAGTATATATAAAATTTAAAGTAAAAATAATTTGTTAAGTATCATTTTAAAAAAATATTAAAAAATCATTAGTTAAAAATTTTAAATCTTAACGTTCCAAATCATATTTAAATAATGTAGATCCGATGAGTTTGGGTCACAGACAGGTTCCATTCAATACACATCTCACCGTCCAAAAAAGTTTGAAGTCTTTCTTTCTCCATCTTCAATTGTACTATAAAATTGTTCTTATAATTAAGACCGGAAGTAATACCTGAGAACAACAAAATTGTCTTTTTGCCCTTTATTTGTTTTTAGCAGGGAAGCATGTGCTTGAAGGCATTTTTGGCCATTGCCACTGAAGTTCAAAAGCAATTAAGATGCTAAATTAATTTTATGACATATACTTATTGAATGATTGCAACCTAAACAAAAACAAAACAAGTTGTTGAATAATATCATAAAATGATGCCTTCATTATTGTCGTGTTGGTTTATTTTTGGTCATTATTCAATAAAATGATGCCTTCATTATTGTCGTGTTGGTTTATTTTTGGTCAAGTGTCCCATCTTGTGTCTGAGTGATGACCAATTAATATAAATACGGATTAATCACTTCCTGTTCGAAAAAAATAAAGTTGTTTAGTTTAGGTTTAAATGGAAATTTGACTAAATCTTAGGTACAAAATAGTGCTAATGAACACTAATATTGGGAATGAAAACAACAAGGGAAGCTATGAGATATCATGTTGGGTGTTGAGGAGTCTTGATTCTAATGGAAACATGATTTCATTACCAATAATTCTCATATATTAATAAAAGTCTCTTGCTTTCTTTTAAAAATTTAATCTATTTTGCCTTCATTTTCAAAACTTAAACATCATTATGCCCTTCCTTATCTCTAGTGTCTTTTCACTCTCCCTCTCTATCTCTATTTTTTCAAATCCTTATATCTTTCTAAATATTACTTCTTCCGGTTATAAATATAGGGCATATTTTGTAATATAACTTATACTATAAACTATATCATATATTTAGGACCGGAAGAGTTGTTTTTTTTTTTTTTTTAAAAAAAAAGTCATTGGGTCATTAGTTAACATTGATTTTGAAAGTTTGACCCCACTTTACTTTTTGTGATATAATTTGCTATTTTCCCTTTTTTTTTGGGGGGGGGGGGGGGGGGAGTGATGCTGTATGGAAGGAAATTATCTCATTATCCATTTTCTCATGAGCTTATGTCATTGATTAGGAAGAGAAGAGACAAATCGAAGGAGTATAACTTGATGGACAAACAAGATTCAGAGATTATGAGAGATGATAAGAGGATGAGGAGAGAAACGTGACTTGATGTTATATGCATTCCATCAATACCTTTTCAACATTATTTTCCTAGTGTAACTTTTCAAATTTCAACATTTTTGGTCGATGTCTTTAAACCTTTTTTTGGTTATTCTGAGAGAGAGAGAGAGAGAGAGAGGGAGGGAGGGAGGGAGGGAGGGAGGGAGGGAGAGAGAGAGAGAGAGAGAGTACATTGACAAGTCCCACAAGTTGTTTATAGTAACTGATTCACTTATTATTTCTCCTGTTCACTTGTCAATGTATACTTTTTTTATATTATTTCCTTGGTTAGGACCTAAAAGTCATTCTAAAAAAAGGTTGCACCACGTTGCTTTATTGAATTGGTCTTGGTCATAATTTTTAACATAGCAACATAGTAAAATTATCTTCAATATTAATTGAATCAAATTAGTGTGACTGGTTGTTGAAATTGTTTAACTCAAGTGACACCAATTTTGGCTTAAACAAAATGTTATGAGTTTCTATGAATATAATGGTTGTGTGAGTTCCTTCCGCTGTGTGAATATTGACAAAATAATAATAATAAAAAATAAATAAAGAAAACTATTGCCAAAAAAAAAAATGTTTTTAAAAGAAAAGGCTCCAATTTTTTTACTTCTTTTTTAAGCCAAAAACTTTTGTCATCACTGAGAAGCTTTTTTTTTTTTTTTTGTTAAAAAAAATAAAACAACATATTGTATTTCTCATAAAAGGTTATCAATAAGGAGTTGGTTTAACAGGGTTTTTTTAGGTTTCGAATTTGAGTTTCAGACAAGACATTTGTGTTAGGATGGTAACCACAATCCCTATACTGAATAACAAATGATAATATCAAAAAAATCTATCATAAAAAGTATGACCAAACAGAAGAGAAAACATGTGTCAAGAGAGATAGCAATGAAAATTAAAATTGACCACCTAGAAATTACTCAAATCCCAAAGTAATGTTCATATGTGCTCTTCTAAAGTTTCAATCTTGTTGCCTCAATAGAATAAAATCCAGAACAACCAGAGTTCAAAACATGTCATGTGTCAACATATTATTATAGGATCAACGTGCATGATGGCAAGTCAACCAAATTTTTAGGCATATGTTTCACTGTTAGGTATATCATCAAGCACTCTGGAACTCTCCAATCCAATGAATGAGGCTTTATCCCTTGAGATGAGCTTTTATATGCTTCACATGCAACTGTCTAACAGTCATGTTATTACCCACACATATAACCCACATTAGATTCTCATGTTATTACCTTTGTTGTGACACATGGTAAAAGATGGAATAGTAAGGAGTGAAAATCTTTTTAGTATGACCTGTAGACGTGGAATATAACAACAACAACAATGAATAACAAGCCTTATTTCCCTTGTTATGGCCAGTTATATGGATTGCACGGCACTATTGTACTTTTTATCAACAATCAAATTCTTAAATAAATTGTTGACCATTACGCTCAACAACTTTTTGAGTGTTCTTCTTGGTGTTTCTTGTCATCCTTTTTAGAAGACTTCATGTTGCTTGATCTAGTTTATTTTAGTATGACATGAAATAACAGAAACCAATTCCTTTTACCACTTAAAACCCAAAGGTTGATGAAGGAATTGGATGGCAAATGATATAATTACAGTTACAGGGTAGTATAAATATATATACATGCACACTACCCTATGGAACATGAAACTTGTATAAACAATGACATGTGACTATCCATTACCTTGTAAAGTCTCAAACACCACCTAAAGGACAGTTAATAGTTCATGGGATAATTGGGGCATTCTCTTATCATCACAATATGTGGTCCTGACAAGTACTGATCTTTTTCATGTGCTTAGGTAGGAAAATGTGGACAGAGGAAAGCCATCTGGATGATGGTATGCATTGTGGTCCTAAGACCCTTATTTGGTTTGCTAAGTTTATGTGCAAGAAAATTTTATGCCATTTTTCCCTCTCCTAGTTAGCAGCTTGCTTTAGGGAAAATATTTGATGTTAAGTGGGAAGATTTGGTGTGGTATTACAAGTTGAGAGTCTACTAATTAAAGAGGGAAAAGAAAGCTTAATGGAGTTTAAGACCGGAAAAAAGTTTGAAGTCTTTCTTTCTCCATCTTCAATTGTACTATAAAATTGTTCTTATAATTAAGACCGGAAGTAATACCTGAGAACAACAAAATTGTCTTTTTGCCCTTTATTTGTTTTTAGCAGGGAAGCATGTGCTTGAAGGCATTTTTGGCCATTGCCACTGAAGTTCAAAAGCAATTAAGATGCTAAATTAATTTTATGACATATACTTATTGAATGATTGCAACCTAAACAAAAACAAAACAAGTTGTTGAATAATATCATAAAATGATGCCTTCATTATTGTCGTGTTGGTTTATTTTTGGTCATTATTCAATAAAATGATGCCTTCATTATTGTCGTGTTGGTTATTTTGGTCAAGTGTCCCATCTTGTGTCTGAGTGATGACCAATTAATATAAAGACGGATTAATCACTTCCTGTTTGAAAAAAATAAAGTTGTTTAGTTTAGGTTTAAATGGAAATTTGACTAAATCTTAGGTACAAAATAGTGCGAATGAACACTAATATTGGGAATGAAAACAACAAGGGAAGCTATGAGATATCATGTTGGGTGTTGAGGAGTCTCGATTCTAATGGAAACATGATTTCATTACCAATAATTCTCATATATTAATAAAAGTCTCTTGCTTTCTTTAAAAATTTAATCTATTTTGCCTTCATTTTCAAAACTTAAACATCATTATGCTCTTCCATTATCTCTAGTGTCTCTTCCCTCTCCCTCTCTATCTCTATTTTTCAAATTCTTCTGTCTTTCTAAATATTATTTCTTCCGGTTCTAAATATAAGACATATTTTATAATATAACTTGTACTATAAACTTTA